>JAJHZJ010000055.1:3799830-4399830 GCA_023548195.1 Bettongia penicillata ogilbyi | reverse complement strand
TCTGACTGATGATGGGCATTCCACTGCTAGGCAACTTTAATATTTACAAAGCTCTTCGATATGCTACGCAAAAAGTTGCTTCCTTATAAATTCTACTCATTAGTCCTAGCACTTCAAAACAGACACTAAGAAGACTTAAACTTATTCCTCTTTACCATGACAGCCCGAAACCAAAGACAGCATGTTTGCTGCATCTCCCTTACCTCCATTCCACCCCACCCCCAATCCATTATGGGTTAAACTGTCCTCAGGAACTTCAGATCTCTTCAGATCACATTTTCCAAAACTAAACATGGTAATCTGTCCATGGTAATGGTGTGATCTGATCAACCCAGAAGAGTCCTTACTACTTCTTTGTTCCGGGAATTCCATTTTTCATTTTGATACACTTGATTAGATAAGCCTTTCTGGGGGTTAAAGTCACATTTATCCAGGTCAACCGAGTCCTGGTCTGTTTAACATGAACTTCTATTTCCCTCATTTGGCACAAATACAGATTTTGTTTAATCTAAGGACTTCACGTTTATTTGATTTCACTTGTTTTAAAGCTCATCTCTCCAGCTCATCAAGATCTTTTAAAGTCTTTAATGTGGAAATATATAGGTTATACATGTACAATCATACTACTCAGATTGCTTGCAGTTTGGGGGAAATGGAGAGGGAGGAAGGAATCTGGAATTCAATCTCATAAAAGTGAACATTGAAAAGTTATCTTCACATGTAATTTGAATACTATGAAGTGTAGTTAAAGTCTTAAGACTTTGTCTTGTTTCTACTAACCAATGGTCACTGTTTCTTCTCAGCTTTTCGTTATTACCTCTCTAAATTTGATAAGCCTACTTTCATCAGCCAACAAAAATGTTGGCCACAGAACACAGAAACAAGCAACTTAAAGACATCTTGACTACCCTTATACAATCCAATTTTCAATCTAGCCCTCTTGGGTTCTGCTGCTCAATTTCATAACTTATGCTAGTACTAAAACTCTGCCCATTTCTCCATCTTGTCCGAAATACGAGAGACTTTGCCAAACAACTTGCTGAAACAAGACATGCTTTACAACAGTTTCCTGATGTTTGTCCGTTTGTCCCTTGTTCTTGGAAGAGGACCATGGCATCGGGAAAATGCCGTGACTTGCAAGTAAATTGGATTTAAGTGAGGGAGGGCTGTACAAAGTTACCAGCTTCACTTACTTCTCCAAAGTCATCCGGATCCAGAAATCAGGACACTGGAGATGGCACTACAGACCCCCTACCAAGGAAAGAGCTCCTGGCATTTTCTACATGCTAAAAGATTGAGCTTTGCTAAACTGGTGAAGAGATACTATCCTGAACAAATAGAAAGCTCATTGGAATATATCCCTTAAACTACACCAAAAGATCTAGAATATTATTAGCTATGTTTTGAAGACAAACAGATCTGACTCAAACAGATCTTGATTCAAACTCAGTTTGCTATTTAGTTTTAAATTTACACTGTCTAAATTTCCCCTTGTATACCTTACCACCCAACCCTTTCCAGTGAGCCATCCCTTATATAACAATGAATCTGGTTTGCTCTTTAGTTACCCCAAAATCACTTCATTTAAGGGAACTTTTCCCCTCCATCAATAAGAAAGCAATTAGTCTAAAATTACACGGTATGTAAACTGGGAATGTCAGACTACAAAGAAAAAGGGCAGGTACTTGTGATTTATTGAAATAGATTTCAAATGTTACTTTCAGGTTAAATCAACTTTAAGGTAGAAATTAGCCTGAGGCAAAATTTAGTTTTAGTCTACTTACAAGTTAATTAGGGTAAACAACTGAGTAGCTCTCCCACAAGTTCACATCAGAATGAACTGATAACTGCTTCTAAAACTCCTAGGAGATAAAGCTGTCACAAGATGTAAACTATTAGGGTAGGAGAGTAAAAGGTAGAGAGCTGGCTCATTACAGTAAGCAGCAGGTTTGATTTGAGTGTGAGAGAACCTAGAAATAACTCTTTTATCCCAGGGAATGAAACTGATAATTAATTTTGGCTAAAATAGACTAGTCCATTCTAATTAAATTGTGTACTATAATTCAATTTTGTATACTTTGAAGATGGCAATCATGGGAATTAAGCAGGTGGTAAGCTAACTGCTGTGCTTTGAGGACAAATGAGTTCCCTAAAGGCAGTTGGGGTACATAAATATGATCAGTTGTTATGCTTCCAACAATGTGTTGCCAAAACAGCTTGTCCACAGTGCAAAAATAGCAGTCTAAATCTATCATTATCAGTTCCTTCTTGAGGGGTCAATCAATAGTTTAAGAAGCAGGTAGAAACCTGGAATAGAAGTTTGCTTAAATAGGTCTTAATTCTGAAGAGAAGTGTAAGAAAACTAAGTTCATGGGAATCCCCTAGATATTCTCTGGATTTTCAAATGCATCAGCTTTTTTCTTTTCTATGATAAGGGTAGAGTGGAGAAAAGAGATCAGAAAGTGAAGAGGTAAGAGTACTTTAGATAAGTTACTTCAAATTCAGTTATGTGACTGATCCATTTAAGAATATCAGTGTTCAAAGTCCTGGGACTCAAATGTTTTAAAGGCTGAGAAAAAGAAATCCTAAACACTATCCCCTAAAGAACCTCTTTGATTCAGAAGTCACTGTATACTCAAGAAACAAATCCCCAAAACAGGTTTAGATGTTTTGACCAATACTTCAACTTTTCCTAATGAAGTTTGTTTCTTCCCCCGAGGCAGAAAAGTGGACAGCCTATAGGTCTCAGAATAATATTCTTAAGTGCACAAAATTTAAGATTACAGAGAAACCAAATTACATTGAAAGTTATCAAAAATATTTTTACAAATATGCTCAAGGAGAGCGGGTTAACAAGCCCTTAAGGTCTGATTCTTGATAGTTGTTCTGCATGTGATGAGAAACATGGTTTACTTTTCCTAAGACTACAGATCAAAACCATGGAACCCTGAAAAGATCTTTTGCAAATACATATCTTTGGCCAGTCAGCCCCTAGCCCAATCCCATTTCCCCAATTCTGAGTTCCCTGCCATTCTTTTCTATTCCTCATGACCATTCTACCATTATGGTTTCACATGTGACAACCACTTTTCTTAGTCAATAGAGACATAGAGACATGACACAAAATTTCCCCAGGGCTCAACATGTGAAAAAACCAGAGAAGCAAACAAGCTAATGTTTTCAGTTTTGATTCTTTTGAAGAACTAGTTTAAAATCAGTTATTGCTGAAATTGATAAAACAGCTAATGGGCACCAGTTCTTTTAAAACTGGAAAGTCTTCCATCCCAGGACAATCTGTCCTCCCTCAACTATTCATGCAATTTTATGCAAGTTTTGCCAAAAGGCAGGCTCTTTTTATCAGGAGGTAATAAGTACTAACTTGTCCTACAAGGCTATCCTATAGTAAAGTTACATTCTATACATGAAAATAAAACGTGTAGTCTCTGGTATTCTACTTACAGGCAAATAAAAATTACCAGAGTGAAGGTAAAGCCAATTTCTATCAGTGTATACATGTGTATAGTATAATTACTATATATATATTAGGTAGCATAAGTACTTGAGTCCCTCAAAAGTATTAAGGGATCTACTGCTAAGACAATTTGATCCCTGTTTGCATAGAACAAAAATCTATCTAGCCCATACCACAACAATGATGTCTAATCAAAGAAGGAACTCACCTCCTGAGGGCAGCCTATTCCACTAGGGACTAGTCCCATAAGGACATTTTCCTCTTCAACCAGGTCTAAATTTTATCTTTTAAATTTCTACCCCATTGTTCCTACTTCTGCTTTCTGAAAACACTGCCACAAATCAAGTCTAATTCTTCTTTGACCTGACTGCCGTTCAAATACCTGATGACAGTCATCACCCCATACCCTCTTTTCTCAAGGTTAATCACTAAATTCTTCAACCAATTCTAATATGCCATGGTTTCAAGATCCTCGTCCTGGTTGCCTTGTTTACTGATGTTTCTACTTGAAAAGAAAAAAATTCCCCTAGTCAAGGAGGGTGCACCCCAACAAATGACACCAGCAGTGCTTGGGACATGACACGCAATGGCAGCCACCACACAGGGTGTGAAAAGAGCTGTGGAATACCTGCTGAAAATTAAGCTAGACCTGCTTGGAAAGGAAGAGATTTCCTGTACGGCCTCTCTGCCAGAGAGGTACTACCAATCCTCTTTGGCCAGTCCACAAACAGGCATTACAACCTTGTCACCAGGTTTGTGAAGCCCTCCAGACACCCAGAAGTTCCGTAGTTCTGTGACTGATTCTGTAGGTTTATTGGCACACAAACTCTTCTCCTGCATAAGACACTACTGTTCCTTCCCTTTCTTGGACACTCACCTCTGCCTCCTAAAGTATCTGCCTTCAGGCACAACTCAGGTCACACCTCCTCCTAATCCCCAATAACTGTTAGTGACAGTTATACAACCTCTTGAAATTATTCTGCCTTGCTTTGTATGTACTTTGTATCTACTTTAACAGCCTATCCAGCTTGTCCACTGCTGATCTGCTACCCCTATCCCCCACCCAGGAATCCTTCAGGGCAGACTGTCTTTGGGCCCCTGTCTCCTTCCTAGAGACACTGTTTGATGAATCAGCTGGCTTCCCAGAAAAGACCAAGTAAAGATAAGTCAACATATTAAAACCAAAGAGAACAAATACTCTGTCAGAACTCGTTAAGATCAGGATAGACAGTGCATGTAACCACCTATTAAGCCTACATTTTTAAATTCTCTGCCACTACTAACATGCATGGATCATTAAGGCTGCAAAGACTGTTTGTTGGTTCAGCTTTGAACTGCTGATACTGATTTTTCATTCTGCTTTAGTTAAATGAAAGATTTCCACTGCTCCACTGAGGAAGTTATTTCTGATTTCTAGCCATCACCCAACACCACACACTAGCATTCTTCTAAAACACACATAATCTAAATGAATGGCCAAACAAAAGATGTGGTTAAAACATTTCTTTACACTTTCTGAGCACCACTGATCAACTTCCTCCCAAACCAATCACTAGTTTGCAGTAAAACATGTAACATGCAATAAACATACTTGGGGAGGGGCAAATAAAAAGCTTGTGTCTCTGAGGGGCGTTAGGCTGACAACTAGGTCAGACACATCCTTGGATGCAGCCTTTTGATCCAAGTTTTACATAACAAATCCGTTTAAGGGGACTGTTCTATGAAGTTTGGATTCAATCAAAGGAGGACCTAGAGGGTCACATGTGACCTTGAGGCTGAAGGTTCCCCATCACTGGTTTAGATAGTCTCTAAATAGTGACTTTTCACTGCAGGTATTAAATGTGTATTAAGAATTAACATTAACTAAAATACACATGACCACTCTTGTGCCCACCGCCCCCACCAAGAGTTTTCACTTCTTAACCATCTACCACAAATATAGATGTGGAAATATCCATTAACAAGAAACCAAACACTTGCCAAGACAAGACTCTCAGCCTTCAGCAGTTCACCTCAGAGCAACCAAAATTGTTTTAAGTCAACTCCCCACTCCAGTCAGGTCTGTGTTCTCTTTGGTCGTTTCACCCCTAAAGGCCTTTGCTACCTGTCCTTCACACACTCTGGGAGCCTCCCTGCTACACTATTATGCCTTTCAAAATTCAATTCAAATTAACCTCTTCCATGTAGCTTTTATGGAGAAAACTGAAGGTGGACACAGTTCATTTCTGCTACTGTCACTGTTAAAATCTTAATTTTCTCCATTACTGACTGAAGAGATGAGGGTAATTTACATGTAAAGCTTTCAAACACTTTGTACAGTTTCTGACGATAGCTGGTTAATTCTCAAATCTCTTTGCGTTTCCTGAACACTATAGTTATTATGAGTCCAATTCAAACAATGGCAGTTAAGAGGCTTAGTTGAATTGGGCTTAGGGTAGTACCAACTTGGAAATGAAAATTTCCAAGGTAACCTACAATGTATGTACTTCATATAAAGGTCAGAGAAAAATACCTGTAGATGTAGAGCCGAGTTTCTTTTCTTTGCACACAAATGTTTGTGTGGTGCGTATGTCCAATTCATCTACTCTCTTCACTGTAAGCTTCAGGGCAAAAATCTTTTCCACACCCTGTAAACTCCCCAAGGACCCAATACATCCAATCAAATAGAACATCCAAATCAAATAGAACTTGTACATATAAGTATCTACTACATAAAACTGTAACATGAATAAAATATTATTGAGAGCAGCATTACTAATCACTTAGTTCCTGAAAAATTAAGAGACCAAGGAGTCAGTTTTTTTTAAGCCCAATCTAAACTTACACTGAAAACTGTTCCTTCTGGGGCACAAACAAACCAACGATCAAAGTAAGTATTCACATGTTACGTACTGCACAATGAAAGACCAGGAAGTTGTGTGGGATGAAGCCCCAAAATTCCTAGGAACTGTTACATTCCTCCAAATATCCCAACCTTCCACCCTTTAAAGGAAAGGGGACAGGAAAATATCTTCCTGTTCTTTCCATTGGCAACTGCTGTGACCAAAACATGCATGGCAACTTACATGCTACTGAAACATGAGCAGATGTTGGGAAATGAAGGGGACTGGGAGGAGGGAATGTCAGAGTGCTGTACACTGGCAATACTCCAGAGAACTCCAAGCTCTGGTAGGTCTGGAGAGGGACCATTAGTTCCCCAGAACTAGAGACTAAGGCTTCTTCTGACTATGACCTTTCCCCTCTGGGCACATATTAAGATGTCACAAATCTCCACTAGCTAAAGGCAATAATGTCACCATATATCATAAGTGAAACCGGAAGGCAACACGGTGAAGCAGTTGGGTATTTATTTAATCACAGAACACCTCCTGAAAGGGAAGGTTCCACCCCATCTTTTTCCTTTACTCATTCTTTTTAAAAATTATTGTAATCGAAAAACAAATGTCTTCATATAAGCTGACTGGTCATAAACCTAAGTTAAGCCTGACCTCTAATAACCAGGTTCTTCACTTATTTCATTTTCAGCTTCCTGAGCATCAAAACAGGCAATTAGGTGACCATTCTCATTTCATAAACCTGATTATACATTAAAAAAATGATTTTTTTGGTTAGATATTGGACAATTAATGTACTCACAAGAAGAAAGCAATGTTTTACACCAGGCAGTAGTTTGTCAGAATGAATTAAGATAAATTTTTCATCTTAAAAACTAGTAAGGCACCTTAATTCCAACCTTGAACTAAAATGAACCCAAGCATATCCTAACTGACACATCCAGCTCCAGGAATCTGAACATAGCAACTGGGTGCCTACTTCAGTGAAGTATGAATCTATCCTTTGTTTGGCTTGCTAAGCAGAACACAAAACATCTAAAGGCTTGGGATTTAATCCTCTATAGTCATGAGCAAAAAATACACTTGGTGGTCTTTTCCAAATCAGTCATGGAAAAAGTTCTACCACAAAGCCACTTGTAGAAGTTCAAGAGTCTTTCTGAAGAGTCGCCAGGCTAGAGATCTCAGATCTCCAAAGGTGCCTTCCAGCTTTCAAATCTACTCATCTAAAATAAAGGATGGCCAATCAGGACAGAAAGTACACTAACAAAGGAGCATGAGACAACTTTCCTAGGTCCTGCCAACATGAGGATTAAATGGCCAATATGTTCAACAAGAGTAGTAACCCATAACTACCATTTCACCATCAAAATCCAAGTCAAATTAGATAGTTGAGTCAGTCTGGACTCCACTGGAAAAAAAAATTAGAAGTTCCAGCTAAATAAGGTGTGATCCTCAAAAGATCTGATTGAAAAGAGTGCCATTCCAAATCCTTGCTTCCTAAAGGATGCTTCTGTAACATGGAATCCTAAGGCAGAGTACATATTGGGAGAGGTTTTTGTCTTAAGAGGCACCTCTGGCTTAATAAGGAAATGACTTTAACCCTGGAAAAATAAAAACTGAAACCACCCTGGAGCCCCATTTACCTACAAACCTATAATACTGCTGGCCTTTGAAGGCTCATTATATGAAGTAGCTGCAATAGCAGCAAAAAAGAACAGGGTGCAAAGAAAATCCATTTCTGGTCAACTATAAAGAAACCCCAAACAAATGACTATACTCACATTCAAACCATCACTGATGGAAGCAAATTCTTAAGGCCCCTGCGTAAGTCTAAGCAGCAAACATAGGGGAAAGTAGAGCTGTGATCTGTTCCAAGTTGGCCCATGTATTGCAGAACACACAGATACCTGCACTGTTCTGTCCTAGATGTGCAAGTTTGTCTCAAAGACTCCGGAAGGAACAAGTGGCATTCTGTTTGGTGCTCTTGCAGCCAGTGTGCTGAATTTTAGACAAGAACTCAGGTTACAGCTCAGAGTCTGCTGTTCTTCATTATAAACATGGTTGAATCCCTAGATTTAATGGAATATGTAAGAAGGAATTATTAAGAGTCCAACTAGAATGGAGAACAAAGCAACATGCAAATAGCTATCATTTCACTATTTCCATCCCTCTATTACCCCTCTACAGCAGAATCTACAGCTGTAGTAAATGTGACTTAAACAGCTTCTCTAAGTGGACCATGTTGGATTTATAGAATCTCTAACAGTGCTACCATATATGGTAAGTCTGGCCCTTCCATTTTAAGGCAAATTTCCCTGTTTCCAACTACTAGTTAATGCATTAGGTTTTCCCAGTCTCCACGCCCCACATACTAGACAATGTTTCTTAAGAATTCCACCCCAAACCAGATGCCAGTCAGGTAAATGCAGTAGTGGTTTTAAAAGTGAATGAGAAATGCAGAGCTTTAATTTTAATCAGGGCAAACTGGACATGGAACAGTCATTTAAAAGTGCCATAAAACAGTCTACTTCAGTCATAAGACCCAGTAACACGCAGCCATTATACTTTATGGTGGTGTGTAATCAATTAATCTACCCTGCCTTTAGAGTAGTCTCCCCACCGCCCAAGCAAGATCTGTAGGTGTGCCACAGAGAGCAGCTGACAAGCTGGATCTACATGGCAGGGTTATGTTTCCACCTCCTGCTTTTTGAGTGGGAAGTTGAGATATGGTACGCTGCTACTACCAAACAAAACCTAGCTAAAAGTTTACAAGGAAAATAAATAGGTACCCTTCAGCCAAAACAAATTATATTGAAAGAGTTGAGAAAGGCACTAAATGAAACCAGAAAATCAAAAGCCCTGCTTCCAGGAGGCATACGTTATTCTGTTACAACTGAGCCATTGGTTTGAATGGGGTTTTCCCTAGCTTCTTGACCATTATCCCAAGGCACAAAATATTCTCTCCATTTTGGAGATACCTCCAGGGATCAGTCAAGAGTTTAAAATCCAGACAATGGAACATCGGAACACAGCATCCCACACAATATTTTCTATCACTTGCATGTATTTACTGAGGGTGTAATTCCTTTTCACTGACTTTTTTTCTAAACTGATGCATACGGCACAAAGTACTGGGGATCGGAATATTTCGATTTCTAATACCATCTGTATATCAAACTAGCTCTATGACTTAGCCTATCTTAGCAGTACCAATAAACAACGTCTTAACATAACACTTCCCGTCCCCCCCACCCCCCCAATCCCATTTCAGTGATGAGGGAGCAAAAAACAGCCCGTTCTTTCGACCTAACTTTAAAGCAACCCAAGCAAACACCTCTTCTCCTTTCCAGATCAACTGTTAGCCCAATCAGGCTAGCAGACTTGCAGGGGACAGACACACAGACGCACACAACTAAAAAGTTTTGATAGTCTCCCCAGAACCAGAACTGCTCCATCAACCCAAGCACCAAGTACAGGAAAGATCCTCCCGGATCGTTCTGGAGAGACATTTCTGGAGGCAAAACCCAGTTTCCCCGACCTTTCTGCCTGCCGACCCGAGCCCCGGGAGAGGAGGAAAAGGTCACTAGGAAGGACTGCCGGGAAGGACTGCCCAGCCCAGCGCCAAGCAGCCCGGGCCGGGGGTGGGGGGTGGCGGGCACCTCTGTCCTCGCGGGATCCACATCTGGAAAGGGCCTGGCCCGGTAAACGTGCACGCTCGCACTGACCTTCCCGCGGCTGACCTGCTTCTGTCACTACTGGTTGCTCTCCTCCGGCCTCCCCACCCCCAGACGAACAGACCCACATGCGCACTCACGCGCGCCAACGCACTCACACGCACGCCCCCCGCCGAGCGCCCCCTCCGCGCCCCACGTGGGGGATGGGCGGGGGTCCGGACACTCCGGCCCTCGGGCCCCGGTGGGACGCTGGCGCCCGGCCCCGGGGGCCTCCCGCACGGTCCGGGCTCTCCGCGGCCCGGACTGGGACCGCACTTGCCTCCGGAGGCGCCCACCCCTCCCCGCCGCGGCGGCGCCCCCCGGACCCCGCGAGGGTGCCCAAGGCCGACCCCCGCAGCTCCGCTTCCCTCCGCCCTCCCTCCCCCGGCTTCTCTCCTCGAGCCCAGATTCCAGGCGCCCCTCGGAGGGCAGGCGGGGGGACCGGGCGGGCGGGGGGAAGGAGGAGCCCAAGAACTGAGGGGAGGGCGGGAGAAGAGGCCGGCGCCAGGGCCGCCGCCGCGGCGCCACCCGCTTCCCTCCGGCTTCCCACGCCCTCCGCCACTGGCCCGGGAGGAACCGCGGCTCTCCCAGGCTCACCTCTCTCGGGCGCTGCCGCCGCTGCTGCCCGGGCCAAGGCGCCTCCTTCCCCAAGCAGCCATCTTGGAGACACTCCGTTCGCAAATGTCTCCGCCGAGGCGGCCGAGGGGAATCGGGAGGACTGAAGGGAAATGTAGTCCGGCTCCCGGGCCCGGGATGGCCCGAGGTGCGGAAGCCTGAGTCGAACGGGAACTACAACCTCCACAGTGCACCGCGCCACCTCGCCAAGCGGCCCTCTCGCAAGTCGACTGGGAACTGTAGTCTCGGTCCTGAGGGAGGACGGCGACAAGACGAGGAAAAGTGTCTCTTGTGTGCAGTGCTGTTCGGCAGAGTCATCCCTTCTCCAGGGGAGCCCCGCGGAGACTTCAGCTGCAGAGGTCCAGCGCACGTTAGCATGCCGCTGGCCCCGAGAAGGAGAAGCTGGAGCGCCCCGCGGGGAGAGCCTCTAGTTCCCAGAATGCTGTTGGGAAGGCGTTCCTCCTTCCCCGCCCCCCTCGGGCTCCCGCCTCTCCGGCTTCCACGCCGCGGCAAAGGCGCCTTCTCCAGACCAGGCCTGGCACCTGCTTATAGCGGCGGACGCGGCACGAGCGCCCCGCCCCTTCCTGCCCCTGCCTGCTCCTTCCCTCCTCGCCGCGCTCGCTAAGGGTCCGACCTCTCAGTCGCCCCCTGCCCCGGAGGCGGGCCGGGCGGGCCCTTCCCGAGCGAGGCTCTGTCCTTCACGGGCTCCTTTACGTGCTAAGGTCATGGAGAGGAGGGAGGCTGCTCCCGCCGCCCGCCCCGCCCTCCGCCATTCATTCATCCATCTGCCCACCCTCCACGTATCCAGCCCCGCTCCTTCCCTCCTTTCACTCTCTTCCCGCCGGTACGTTCGCCGTCTCCCCTCCCCTCCACGCGTTCATCCATTCTGCCATCTCTCCCGACAACCTGGATGCCAGAGAAAACAGCCAGTATAGCAAAGCTGAGGTGTTTCATCCCAGAGAGAGCTGCAGCTTCAGGCGCTGTCACACATCTCGTGCTGGGGGATCCGAGGAGGGCAGCAGGGACTCCACAAGGGTGCTAAGGCAGGGCAAGGGTCTGGGGCTCACTGGTCACTTTTGTGTCCCTGGAGGGGACGAGCATGGGTCTGGGCGTGGGGACACGGTCAGATCCGGTCAGCTCCTTCCATCACTCACCCAAATGATGGGGTGCTTGGGCCCCAGTTCTAAAGTCCCATTTATCCCTAGCCTCAAAGCACTACCCAGGTAGTTTCTCGGTCCAGGACACAGCCTGCCCTGGTAACAACCGTCATCACCCTTCTTGATACAGTAGCCAGCTGCACCTATAGAACTTATTAGTCTGAACCAGCTGTGCACTGGCTGAGCTGGCTGCGCACTGGCTGGGCTGGCTATGCACTGGCTGAGCTGGCTGCGCACTGGGTTATAATGATGTTTACTACTCACTGACCAATCATTTGTATCCTGTGTATACTCCCTTACATTTATCTTGTCTAACAAGACACTGATGACAGCAACCTGGTATTTCTGAGCCAGCCCTGACTGTTGGTTGACTTAGTGACATTTCAGGTCTAAAACCACCCCTCCTTGGGCTATTTCCTGATGAACTCTGGGTAAAAATGCCTGTGCAGTAGATACCAAAAGTGCATGTTCCATTAAGAACTGACTACTCCCTAATCCCACCCCAAAACACCTAGTTAGCATGTTTGGCCCAAGTGATACAATAGACTATCCTATGTAAACTTTCCATGTACCCGTCTAAGGTTGCAGGTTCCCTAAGAACTCCTGTCACCTGAAAAGCATAATAAATCTTTACCTTGACCTCAGCAAGGCTCAAGTCCTCGCATTCCTTCTAGGCAACTGCCCCTGGTACTCTGGTCTCTGTGGGGGTCTCACCTTTCCCCTTCCAGCCCTCATCACAACCACCATCTTTTCCTTCCCTCTAGAGAGTTTTGTTGTTTCTGAAAAAGCAAGAAGGCTAGTGTCCCTGGATTGAAGGAAGAGTATATGGGGTCAAGTCCTGAAATAATCAGAACTATGAGTTAAGGAATAAAGTGTCTTTAACTGAGATAACAGGGCAGTGAACTTACCACCTGGTAGGATGTCCAGTGGATTTCCCAACCAAAGAGACCCATGAAAAAGTTTTTATAGTTTTAGAAAGAGAGGTAGCGAGGGCTGGTCCTGAGACCCCACTGGCCCTTGGCGATGCATGCAAGGAAAGCCATTTTATTCTGACTGTTTGGCCCCTCATGCCACGAATTCCAGTGGACGGGGGCCTGCGCACTAGAAGCTGAGATCCAGCTTGAGCTGGGTTCCCAAAAAGGCAACATCCCAGGGTTGAGGGGACCTAGGATATGGGTCAGCCCAACCTAATCTCATTATCTTAAGGCTAGAAATGTAAAGACATTACTGAAATTTTAACATAGTCATGATGACTAAGAGGTTTAGGCAGTCCATATTACAATTGGCCTTAACAATTTTCTGTTATTACATTGATTATATTAACAATTTTGTCAGTGGAGAAAATGATGGGGGTAGGATTAGATTATGAAGAGCTTTGAATGGCAGAAGAATTTCTATTTGATCCTAAAGGTGATAGGGAGCCATTGTATTGAGTAAGGGGGTAACTTGGTTGGACTGCACTTTAGGAAAATCATTTTTACAGTTGAATGAAGGATAGATTAGAGTGGGGAGAGACACTAGCAAAGACACTAGCAAGCTATTGCAGTTTTCCAAAAGTGAAGTAATGAGAATGAGACCTGGTACCAGGGTGGTAGTGGCAGTAGTGTGAAAGGATAGAGAAGTGTACATTGGAAAGATTTTGCAAAGTCGAAATTGACAGACCTTGGCAACAGATGGGATAACCGAGGTGTGTAAGAGATTGTGAGGAGTTGAGGAGGAAACACAAATTTCAAGCATAGCCGACTGGGAGGATGGCATTTTCCTTAACAGTAATAAGTGTTTGGAAAAAGTGATTCTGTTTTGGATATGTTGAGTTTAAGAGGTCTACTGGACATCCAGTTCAAGATGTCTGAAAGGCGGTTGGAGATTCAAGATTGAGAGTCAACAGAGAATTTGGGGCAGGATAGGTAGATTTGAGAATCCTTAACCTAGAAATGGTAATGAAATCCATGGGAGCTAATATCACCAAGTGAAGTAGTATAGAAAGAGAAAAAAATATCATCTTTCCTCCCAGTCATACATCCCTCATCATCCCTCCTTTTGTTATGTTTGAAAATTAAGGTAAAATGGAAAGACTTTTATGAACTGAAGTAGAACTGGGAGAACATTGTACACAGTGACAGCAGCATGTTGTGATGAAAAGTTATGACTCACTTATTCTCAGCAACACAGTGATCCAAGACAATTCCAAAGGACTCATGAGGAAAAGTGCTACTCACATCCAGGGAAAGAACTGATGGAGTCTGAATGTAGGTGGACGCATACTATCGCAACTATTTTCACTTTTTTTTTTTGTGGATTTTTTTCTTTTGATCTGTCTCTTCTTTCACTACATGACTAATATGTTTTACATTATTACATATATATAACCTATATCAAATTACTTACCATCTTACTGAGGGAGGAGGTAAAGGAAGAAGAAAATTTAAAGCTACAGTTTTTAAAAGATGAATGTTCAAATTGGTCTTTGCATGTAATTGGAAACAATAGAATACCATTTAAAAAAATTAAACTGAGAGGCAATGGTTCTGATCATGATCAGTTTATTAATTAGGTCTCTTCTTGTTACTCAGTCCTGTCCAACTCTTCTTGACCCCATTGGGGGTTTTCTTGGCAAAGCTCCTGGAGTGGTTTGCATTTCCTTCTCCAACTCATTTTACAGAAGAAGAAACTGAGGCAAACAGGGTTAAATGACTTGCCCAGGGTCACGCAGCTAGTGTCTGAAGACAGATTTGAACTCACTGCTCTATCCACTGTGCCACCTAGCTGCATTAATTAAGCTGGCAAGTAACCGATAAATTAGCCTTTTACAATGACCAAAAACCCTGAGTGAGGGCAAACAGGGTCTTTGAAGGGGTCAAACCTAAGTGTGTCTGACAGTATATCATTTGGATCCCCCTCTTGGCAAAAATCTCCTAATTTGTGGACATTTTAATGAGGAAGTGACTTGAGAGTAACTCAGCTCTTCTCCATTACTTTCTCTTGGTAGATGGGAGTAATCCTTTGGTGATAGAATTAGTCTGCAGAAATTCAAGTGGTGTTGTCTCCACAAAGGTAGAGAATAATACGGTGGAGATACAAAATGAAATAATAGAATTGAAACTCCTGTGACTGGAGGCTACCTGAGTAAAGGGTGGAGGTAATTACAAAAGCTTGATTGACCTTTGGCCAAGTTTCTCCAGAATGTGAGTAAAGGATAAAGTTACTAGGGTAAGGAGGTTAGACTCTCACCTTCACCTTGTGGGGAAAGATTAAACCTATGCCAGCTTGATGAAGTCTTAAAAATAGAATTAAAATCAATTTTCAGTTTTAAACTTTCAGTTCCCTATCTACCTTACCAACCATCCTCCCATCCAACTGATGTGGTCTGTGGTTGCTGGAAATCCTGAAATGTCAAGGTACAGGGAGAGTCTGCCTAGAAAGAATTCCAGCACTCAAGCTCAAAGTGGCCACCAATTAAGGTAGATTCCTAAAGGATCTTTTTTAATGGGTGTGAGACTGATACTTATACAAAAAAAAACCAACAAAAAACCAAAACCCAAAAAACTGTGAGATCAGGATGGGATTAAGGAATGATAAATAGCCTGGGGTGGCCCAGGTGCAAAGTGAAAGGATTATTAAAGTAGTCTGGGGGGGTGGGTGTTAAGGACAGTGAAAGGACAGTTGAGTATCTAGGTAGGCTGGGTTGGGCCAGATGTGTGGGGCCTGAGCTGCTGAAATGTATGGGAAAATTCAAGGACTAGGTTGCTTTCAAAGGTGGTCTTTTCCTTTTAGGGGTTCAGGTCCCATAACCACATCACTTCATCCACTCTTTTCCTTCTTGACCTAGCATGTCATCTCTCGGTCATATTGTTCTCTTTTGGTTCTCTTACATTTTCTGACCACTGTTGAATTTTCTTTGTTGTATCCTCAGTCATATTCTGTCCCCTAACAGTGGATGATAGGGCAACTAAATGACAAACCACTCCAGTATCTTTGCCAAGAAAACCCCTAATATGGTCATGAAGGGTCAGACAAGCTGAACAAGAACAAAAGTGAATGTACCCCAAGGTTCTGTCCAAGTCTGGACTCGGTTAGTAAATCCATTGTTCCCTTGGGTATAATTATCATCTTTATGCAGATGATTCCCAAATCTACCTATCCATTCCTAGTCTTAAGAGGGCTGGTCTAGTATCAACTGCCCCTAGGACATTTCAAATAGGATTCCCACAAGACATGTCTTACACAGAACTCACCTCTCCCCTGCAAATGCATCTTTCCCCCATAACTTCCCTAGATCTGGGGAGGACAACACCATCCTTTCAATCTCCCAGATTTACAAGTTTAGAGTTAACCTTGATTCTTTACTGTGTGTATGGGGAAAGCATGACCCCCCCTCTTACTCAAATTGACTGGTCAGAGACATCTCAAAGTAAAAACAGAAAATCCCCTTTATTCGGTTCTCGAAAGAAGCGGGTGATCCCTTCGCCATTAAAGCTGGAGTGGAAGGCACCTTACAGAAGCAGAATGGCAACTTACTTAGACCCTGACTCGGAAGTACCCCTCCCACCACTGACTATTATTCTCAATTGTCTGAGAAGCATGGTCTTACATTCTAGAGGTGAAATCTAACCAATCCCTTTTGGAACTCGGTTCAAATTTCTCACTCCCTGGACCATTACAAAACGCGTGAAAGTACATGTCATCATATGCAAATGAAGCATTGAAAACATATGCAAATGAAGCATTGACCACTCATGCAAATTGGGCATTGAGAACTTATGCAAGTTAGGTGAGTGAGGTTACCAGAGTGAAGACTGCAGCCTGTGTGCACATATGCAAATTAGGTATTGAGGCGTTAGTGAACCCTAGCTAATCATTGATCCTAATGCACTGTATAGCTTTATATGGAAATCACCTGACTGGAGGAATCAAAACCTGGGCCTAAGGTCTCTTCTGCTCTAGGGAGGAGTCTCCATACTACTGAGAAGTCTTCACTAAATCTGTTCCCTTTCATTACTTATCCTTACCCTACATGTCCAATTATTTGCCAAGTCTTGTCAATTCCACCTATACATCTCTTTTCATCTGTCCTTTCCACTCAAGCAGTCACCACCCTAGTTCAGGCCTACATCAGTCACCTCTCAACCTGCACTACTGAAATGACCTCCTAATGGATGGTCCAGCCTGAAGTGCCCCTCCCTCTTTTCTTAAAGTAAATGTCTGACCCTATCACCTCCCCGCTCAACAGGCTCCAGCGATTCTCTACTCCCTCCAGGATCAAGTAAAATTCTTGGTTTGACTTTTAAAGCACCTCACATCTGGGGCTTTCCTACCTTTCCAGTCTACTTCTGTTCTACTCCCCTCCATAATCGCTGTGATCCAGCCACCCTGTCCTGCTTGCTTTTCCTTGAACACGATATTCCATCATGCCTTTTCACTGGCTTTTCCCCAGGGATGTTCTCCCTCTCAACCTCTTAAGAATTTCTGGTTTCTGTTAAGACTGAACTCAGGTGCCATCTCTTCACTTGTCTTTGCTGTAATTGTTGTTGTAGCTTATATATATATTATCACAACAGCTAGACAGCCCAGTGAACAGAGAGCTGAGCCTGGAGTCAGGAAAACTGAGTTCAAATCCAGCCTCAGACATTTGCTAGCTGTGTGGTCCCAGGGAAATCACTTAACCCTGTTTGCCTCTGTTTCCTCATTTGTAAAATGAGTTGGAAAAGAAAGTGTCAGGCCACTTTAGTATCTCTGCCAAGAAAATTCTAAATGGGGTCAGGAAGAGTCAGACATGACTGAAAAGCTGAAAAATGACGGAATGACAACATCTATGTTATCACCTTCATTAAAATGTGACTTCTGTTGTTCAAGGGACCATTTACAATTTTTCTTTGTATGCTCTATTTCTTAACATGGTGCCTGGCATATAGGAAGAACTTCATAAGTTCTTGTTGATCACCCCCCATTCCCTCAATTACTTCTGTCTAATTACCTTGTCTTTATTTTGTATAGACTTATATGTGTTCACGTCTCCCTGCATAGAATGTGCCCTTGAGGGCAAAGACTATTTCATTTTTGTCTTTGTATCCCACAGGGCCTAGCACATAGTTGGAACTTGATAAACACTTATTTGATTGATTGGTCCATCCACTTGTGTGCCCACAGAACTAACTCAAAGAAGGCAATTAAAGCTTTGGTCCAAGGGTACTACTGTGGAAGGCAAGGGTCTACGGCTTCCCATAATAGTCCTCATGCCTGCCCCCTCCCGCTTCCCCACCCAGCAATTGGATGGTCTTGCCCCTTTTTGAATCTCCCATACAACTGCCTCAGGTAGGGAGGGAAAATGTCTCTCTTTAACTACACCCCTCCCCACATATGGATACCTGGGCCAAGACTCTCCATGATTTCTCACAGTTTCCTTACCATGGGGTATTTTCAGGCAGGGCCTGGGCATGTCTCTCCAGCTCTTTCCTTACCTCAGTTTCTCTCATATCTACAGGCCTCAGCATGCTTAACCAGGGTGTGGTGAACCATGGCATTTCCATAGCCCTTTGAAGATCAGGCATTTGAGCAAATTATCTCAGCAACTGGGCAGGAAACTTGCTCAAGAATGGGCATTACCTTGCTTGGTCTAAAAGAGAAAGCACCTAGGTTTTGGAGTAAGATTTACTCCCAACTTTTTCTGCAGCAGAATACCCTTAGGCATTTATTCCCTCTCCCTTTGTTTCTTCCAACTCCAAGCTCCACCTTCTCCACCCTCCTCATCTAAATGACTGCTATTTTCTTCTCTGCTGCTCTTAGTTCTCTGGTTCTCAAAATGTTTCTTAACCAAGAAAGTGACCTGAAGGGTCCTGTATAAGACTTCCCTGATGGAATGGACAGATCAAAACAGTGTGTTCCAAGAGCAGTGAAGGTGGCTAAAGCCAAGGCTGTGGAGGCTTAGAGAGTGGTCAAACAATGAAGAAAGCCATTGCCAGCTGTCTTGACTTCTGTTTTGCCATTGGATTGTAATGACTCTGGAAGAGAAAGTAAGGCTGATCCAATTCACAGAGGAGTCTAGACTTTACCCCAGCCCACTATGTCATTCATCCTCTTCAAAAACAAAGAACACTTTCAAGAACCAAAGGATTGAGGATTTGGGAGGGAAATAGAGCATCTGGACCAGTGGTGTCTAAACTCTAATAGAAATGGAGCCCCATAGGCTGCATATTGACTTCAAAAACCTCAAATTAACATTACCTAGGTTAATTTGTATTTTTATTTATTTTGTTAATCATTTCCCAATTGCATTTTAATATGCCTTCGGCCTTACTCTGGAGTTCTGTGGCTTACAAGTGCTTTGAGGCCTTCACTTTGATATCTCAGTAGACCTGTGGTCTCTTAAGTGGGTACTGTTCACAAGTGTGAACAAGCAGAGGTTGAGAAGATGGGTTGAATTCTACCCTCCCCAGGAAACCAGGTGTGCTACTTGTCTTCAACTTAACCACACCTACTTCTCTCCCTACTGCCCGCTTTTCACCTCATTTCTCTTCTAAACTGGCTCTTCCTGAGGGCAATTATTTCCCAACTACTACTGTACACTTACAGTCTTAGCTGTACAGTGATATTGGGAAACTCCATACCCCACTCCCACCCCTTTCCCGTTCACTTTGTGGCTTTGCCAGATGTTTCCTGAAGGGCAGGAGCTGTGCTTACAGCACCGCTTAGTGAGTGAAGAGTCTCACCTCCCCTCTTAGTTTGGGGAGGGACAGAGCAAGTTGAATCATCAGATTTAAAACTAGAAGGAATCTTAGAGATAACCTACTGATTCCAGACCTCCTTGTTTTACAAACGAGGAAACTGAAGCCCAAAGAGGGGAAGTGACTTTCACACAAGAACAGAGCTACATTTCAAACCCAGATTTTCTTTGCTGCTTAAATGGCTATTTCATTTTAACGAGCATAAAAATTATGTTTATGCCCCTACCCTTACCTTCCAAATCAGTCTAGTGCTGGGCACAGTCTAAAGAGGAAAGAACCTTGGATGCGGAGAATTGGAACTCCATTTTGCAAGTACTAAAAGAGTGATATTTCATAACTTAATCACAGGAAAGGAATAGGAAAAGGAGGTGCTAAATTAACCGTAAAAATGAACCAAACCAGGATGGCCCTTTATAAGATGTGAATAAATCCCTTCAGTGAGTCAGAAAGGGACAGGACTTTGACGGGTCGCTTTACTGGTATAAGACACCCCCTCCCTCCATGCAGGTAGGGCAGCGAGGTGGTGCAGTGGATAGAGTACCTGGCCTGAAGTCAGGTTCATCTGGTCTCAGACACTTATTAGCTGTGTTACCTTGGGGAAGTCCTTATAACTGTCTACATCAGTTTCCTCATCTGTAATGAGGAATGGACTGTAATGAGAGGGAAATGGTAAATTACTCCCTTATCCTTGAAAAAAAAAAAAGTCCCAAATGGGGTCACAAAGAGTCAGACAGAGCTGAAACGACTGAATGACACCTTCTCTGAGACTTGTTGTCTTTGAGAGTCCTCTCCATCCCTGATTCTAAAGCAGTCAGAATGCTTTAGAAGCAAGATTTGAATCCAGGGGAGTGCTGGTTCTAAGATCACTTTTCTATCTAATGGAAAAGGATTTATGATTTTCATGTGCTAATAGTTTAGATTTTTCAGAACTACCATTTCACCAGCAGTTTCTTGCTTGGGAGTCAGAGACTCACGAGGCAGCTTAAAGTTATCAGTTAACTGAGGGTTCTCCCAATCTTGTGTCTGTGTACCTTAAACGAAGCGAATCAAAGACTATAAATCCTGTTCCCTCACAGGACTCTGAACCTGAGCTTCACCAAGCAATCATGACCCCCAAGATTGGAGAACTGTTCCCACAGGACTCAAGAACATCTGTATCGTTCTAATTTCATGGGTGTGCTCAAGCCCTGAAAGAGATTGAGTTTTTATCCATCTTCTCCCCACCCCCCTACTTGTGATTTATGCATATAATCTTTGCCTTTACGGCGGCATGATGAGCTCTCCTTCTCAGGAGAGTGTTGTTTCTCCCTCCTTCATCCTCAAAGAGTTCCAGGACATAGGGAAGGTAATGCCATGACTTGCAAATGAATTGGATTTAAGGGAGGGAGGACTGTGCAAAGTCACCAGCCTTACTTTCTCCTTTGGAGACATCTGGGACCAGTGACCAGATATAGATCAAGACAACTGGAAATGCCCCCTCTCAGGAGAACTTCAGGTTTGCAAACTTGCATTCCTCCCTCTGAAATTAATTAATTAAACCGCTACTTAGTTCCTAACATACCCATCAGTTTCTCCAACTATTCCCAGGTTAGAGACAGGTCCAGTCCAGATGTGTTTAAAATTCTGTTAACGCTACTAAGCCATTCTATCAGAAGGGTTAAACTTAATTCAGCTCAGTGAATTCAGGAAGGAGACTAGAAGAGGAATCCAAATCCTACCAACACCTATAGAATGATACACAGATCTGGGAAAAGGAAAGCCAGAAAGTCCCATAGAGCTAGGAGAAGGGAAGGAGGTGAGAAGAAGAGATACAGCTGCCTCTGGCAAAATCAAGGCTGCTTGGGCTAATGAAGCACAGCTGAGCAACTGGGTGGTGAAATGGATAGACTACTAGGCCTGAAGTCAGGAAGACTCATCCTGAGTTCAAATCTGACCTCAGACTAGCTAGGTTATCCTGGACAAGTCACTTAACCCTGTTTGCCTCAGTTTCCTCATCTGTAAAATGATCTGGAGAAGAAAATGGCAAACCACTCCAGTATCTTTGCCAAGAAAACCCTTAAATGGGATCGTGAATGACTGATATTAGAAAAGATGCTGAATTACTGAAACTATCTTCTGGTTATAGACTAAGATAAGCAGTCCTTAATCTACTTTCTCCTGCTTTAGGGAAGTCTGAAACCTTTCCTTCTGGGAAATCTATTTACCCCCTTTGCTTTAAATGTTTACTTTAAAAACACTGTTTACCACAAGCCCTGCTACTCTGCTCAGATTTATGGGAAATTAAAAGCCAATTGATTGGGGAACCTTCTCCAGAGTTAGATGCAGAGTTAACAGTTAGAAGCTTTCCAAGGTACTGTTTCTGGCTGAGGGCTGAAAACAAGCTTGATGGTTTTGTAGAAACCATACAGGATATGACCAAATCCTCAACGATTTGAATAGATTTCCTATGGTAACAGTTGTAATTCCTCTGATTGACTGATTCAGTCCTGAAGAGAGCCAAAGACTTGTTCACACCTAGTTCACACCTCTAACTATTTCTGAAGGGATGTGTTCTCACTTGATAAAGATATATAGGCTAAGTGGGGGTGGAGGGATTGATTTACATAGGCAATTGCCTTACCTAGGTAGTGAATCACTGGCAGATTGGGTAAAACAATACACCACTGCTACATAGGTAAGAAAACAGAGATTTAGAGAAATTAAGTAATTAGCCTAAGATCACAGAGGAAGGATGAGAACTCAAGTATATATGAAGGATGAGAACTCAAGTATATGGAGCCCTACTGCAGCATTATTTCCACTACACTTTGTTGATATGTGGTTGAGGTACACCAGAGTAAGATAATCATCTACCTTCCTCTACTGGGAATCACTCTGGGTCAAAGGTATCAAGACTGTGGGAGCTGGAAAGCAAAAGTCACTGGGTGATAGGCAGCTCATTGCTGCCTACTTCAAAATTTAACTAATTGCAAGGCAGTTGGGTTTGTTTGTAGTTGCTGTTCAGTTGTTTCAGTTATATATGACTCTTTGTGACCTCACTTAGGGTTTTCTTGGCAAGGATAGTGGAGTGGTTTGCCATTTCCTTCTCCAGCTCATTTTACAGATGAGGAAAGTGAGGCAAACAGGGTTAAGTGACTTGCCCAGGGTCACACAGCTAGTAAGGGTATGAGGGTGGATTGGAACTCAGGAAGAGTCTTCCTAATTCCAGGCCTGGCTCTCTATGCACTGTGCCATCTAGTTGTCCAAGTGTTATATAAATGTTAGCTACAAAATTATAGGGAAATAACTGAAAATATTGATTCCCTGGGCTCAGGCAATAATTCATGAAAAAGCAGCTACAAGGAGTACAGAAGTAGACTCTAGGGCAACGGCCAAGTTTTCTAACTCACTCCTTATATTATTGCTTCTTTATCTAGATGTTTTCATCTTGGACTACGTGTCTTGTTCCTATAGCATTCGTGTCATATTTCAGTCAGAAAAAATGTTCTTGGTAAAGGACAAACTTCAGCTTGGGAATGTGAACACTGGACATCTATAGCCAATCCATCTTTTCTTTCCCCAAAGCAGGTTGGTTCTTTTTTGCCAGGGGGAGAAGGGTATTGTTATAGTTCCTTCGTTTGCCCTTAGCCTTTCATCACCCAGTGTCTTCCCCTCATCTCCCCCGACCAAAAAAATAAACAACCCAGCACTGATTTGAGTGAAAAAGGTGATCGTTTGGAATTAAATTTCTTTCTTAGTCTACCTGGGAACCCCCCCCACATTGTAAAACAATATGATCTTGCTACCATCTGCTACCCCTTGTTCTGGATTCATGTGCTATGCCAGATCTGCTCTTCTGCATTAGCAATGAATCAAGGTGCACAAAGTGTTGAGGCAATAGAAAGGAGTACAAGGAAGGAAGGAAGGAAGGAGGGAGGGAAGGATGGAAAAGAAAGAAATTAGCAAGGCACAGGGGAGGAAAAAAGTAAGTCACCTATTTTAGAGATCTCAAAATGTACAGAATTTTGAAGAGACTGGAGTCTGAATATAGAGGAACCAACACTGATGTGGGAGGTGGCAGGTCAGGCTTCTGGTCCTACTTCTACCATTTACTGTGTGATTTTGAGTGGATTGAATAGTATCTCTGGACTATAGCTTCCTCATCACTAAAGCAAAGGGATTAGATTAGAATGATGATCTCTGATGTTCTTCTAAAACTCTATCTCTTTTGCTATTCCTTTAAATATTTGGACCAAGTTGTTTACAAAAAATGGGGTGTGAATATTGATAAAGGAGCCCCTCTAGGAATTTGTTATTTTCATGACCCATAGAATCAATTCAACACTCTAAAATTTTTTATTTTTTCGGTATGTACTTTGTTTTGGCTTAATAGCCATTTTCCAATAAGAACTGTGCGCATCCGCATAGTACCTTCCTTAAGAAAGACAAGTTCAACTTTTGTCAGTATTGGACCACTGTCTCATATGCTAATTGTAATCTATAGACCATATGATTTTTCACACTTAATAGTTTACTATTTGTTAATAGTGGGGAATTAAGCATGTCAATATTAGTTATTTAGAGCTAATAATGGTCACTGTATTTTTTAAAAATAAGTTCTATTGATGCCTTCTGTTTTTACATCACAGCTATTTTGAGAATCCCCTCTTCCCCCTCCTGGTCAAAACCTCTCTTGTAATAAAGGAAAGAAATTAAGCAAAAAATAAAATAGGATGATTTCATTGCCTCTGCTTCTTTGCAAAGCAGAGGGAGAATTGCTTCGTATTTGTTCTCTGCAACCACTGTTGTTTATTTTTCAGTTACTCACAGTGTGTCTTCTTTTTTGTGATTGTTTAATTTACATTCCTGTGTTTGTAGTATACATAATAGGACACTGACCAATAATAGCCCAGTCCTAGGAGTATACACTGCCTGATACCATTTCCCACCTGGAGGTTAGGAGTGAGCCTGCCTCTGGAAACTCATGGTAACATGGCATGGAAAGATCCTGCTCTTTGCTTTGGATCTTATACAAATATTTTATAATTGTTTTTGTTGTGATCTAGGGGTGCTGGGAAACCTAAAATTCAAGGGCAAATGATGTGGGTTCTGCCTGGAAAGAATTCAACTCACTCCTTCTTTCAGTGAGAGAAAAGTTTTACAGGTTAGGGTGGGTGAGATTCCTAGTGAGTTTGCACTATTGGCCAGATTTTAAGAATCTGAACTATTTGTGATGCCAATAACAAGTGGGCTGAACTCTTAAGGAATTTGAGCAATTTAATGGGGGCAATATGGACACTTATATAACAGAAAGACTGGAAGATCTGGATGGGATGTAAGAGTGGCTAAAAGCTTGGAGTGACTAGGAGGTAACAGAAGGGATCTAGATGGAATTAAGGAGCAGGGAAGTAACTGGGGATGCATGGGGCCAGGTGCAAAGACCAAAAGGAAAGGGTGGTTAAAGGGATTAACTGGGATGAGCCCAAACTGTCAGAGACTTGGTAGAGGGGCTCTTCAGTCCTTGTAAGGGTCCAGCACAAATTCTTATCTGCTTATTCCTTGTTAGGAAAAAAAAGCCTTTTGCTTACCTATGAGCAGAACTGAGTGTACTTACTGTTAGACATACCAAGAATTCTATCTGGCCATGAGTGAATTTGGAAAAAAAGATTTTTATTTCACATCATTTCTGCCTGGCGGGAGGAGATCTTCACCTCTAACCCCTTGTGAAGGCCATGAGCAAGTTCACCTTAAGATAATTTCAAAAGTCCTTTTATGATTCATCCAGATTTGAATTTCAAGCCTTGAACCCATTCCTTGTTCACTAAACCCCACCCCTTGATTACATCTTCTCATTTCTACATTTCAATCCCTCCCCTCCCTTTTCAAATACTCTATTCTTTCAACTTTTAGTCTGTTTGATTGCTTCGGATATCATGAGAGAGGAATTTTCAATTGCTAAAGGAATTGACCCAAGCTGTGAGTTTGAAGATTCAAACTCAGGATTCCATTATCTAAGAGGTCTGGGTAATAGACCTCATCCTCATCCTTTGTGAATGAGACCTGGCTGGCAGTTCTTTGGACATATAGTAAGAGGCCTTCTCAGAACAAAGAAAAGTAGTAGGTATGCTGATTTTCAGGTGGCCAGCATCCCGCACTGCCCACCCCACCCCCATTACATTAGCCACCAGTATGGCTTCAAATCATGCTTCACATAATTTCTGTGGAAACAAAATTCAATCATACCTTATACTTACCAAGACATTAAACAGTCAAATTGGGCTCTTTCAGTCTCTGTCTCTTGCTCTGCTTGAAAGGAAGATGAAGTGTGGTAAAGCTCTTGCTGGGAAGGAAGAGGCCTCAGAACTAGGCCTTTATTTCCCCACCTGCACTGCTGCCATGCATCCCACAAATGCAAGGTCCTGTTGTCACTTCTGTCCCTGCAATGTCTATTCTTTCCTGGTCTTGAGTGTAATGTTAGAGATGGGACGGACAACTACCACCTTGTGAGCTTTAAAAGTTTAGAAGAGCCTGCAGAGTTTGACAGCTTCTATAGTCAATGCAGCCCAGAGGAGTGAGCTATGAGGTCCAGCCCAACTGGGAATCTACCTGATAGCCAAGATACCGTGTCCTACACAGCAAGGGAGCAAATCATCCAGAAGCTATGCCACATGTGGAAGTGAACTTAATGAGGCAAATGCATTGTACCAGCTACTTTAATTGTGAATCCTCTCTCCCCAGGGACCAGGGTAGAAAAAGAGAAAGTCTCCCCCAGTCTGGAAAGGGATATTTGTATTTCTTTTCTAGCTATACATTCTCAGTGAATAATCTATTGCAAAAGTTAATTGGTTGGTTAATATTGGGGGCACCCATCATAGGGTCAATCAATGATATAGGAAAGATACTAATCAGCACTGGCAAATGATATTGGGAACATACTGGAATGGGACTTGAGCCAAAACCATTAGTAGGCTCCTCCAACTCCTCAGAAGTCCCCTTAGAGCCCTGAGAAGGAGACGTAGAGGGTGAGTCAGGGTCAGGATGGTTCATCCCCACCCCTGACTCACCCTTGGGTCTGTGTCCTACAGATATTATGTTCTTCTAGTTCTACCTAATAAAGTCAGTCCATATTTTTCTTGTTGGTTATTGTAAGATAGACACAGCACTCAGGAGGGCTGCTAGCACAGGTTCACTCTTGATCTGGTCAGACAGGAAAGACAGTAATAAGGGGTTAATAATCTTACTTTATTCTAGTCTGGTTTTCCCAGAAGAGGATTTCTGATGACGGGAGCACAACTCCTACAGTATTCCCTAATCACCCTTCTCACAGGGGCTGGTGAGAAGCGGGGGCAACTACCCCTCCATATTGATGGGGTCAGTGGAGACAGGTACAATTCATGCCTTCCCTAAATCCCCTCAAGCCTCAATGGGAGACAGTTGAGGCCAACACAGATTCCCCTGAAACCTTAAAGGGGACCGATCAAGGCACATATAGCATTTGTTTTGTTGTATTTTTTTTTTTAATTTTTATTTATTTATTTATTTAACTTTTTACATTCATTTTCACAAAATTTTGGGTTCCAAATTTTCTCCCCTTTTATCCCCTCCCCCCACCCCAATACCCCAAGCAATCTAATTTTCCCTATCTCCAATCTGCCCTCTCTTCTGTCATCCCTCCCTTCTCTTGTCTCCATTTTCTCTTTTCTCCTGTAGGGCCAGATGACTTTCTATTCCTCATTAACTGTACATCTTCTTTCCTAGTAGCAACAACAATACTAAAGAGTTGTTCCTAAAACTTTGAGTTCCAAATTCTCCCCATCCCTCCCTCCCCACCCATTCCCTTTGGGAAGGCAGGCAATTCAATATAGGCCATATCTGTGTAGTTTTGCAAATGACTTCCCTGATAGTCGTGTTGTGTAAGACTAACTGAATTACCCTCCATCCTAACCTGCCCCTCATTGTTTCTCTTCTGTCTTTTGATCCTGTCCCTTCCCAGGTGTTGACTTCAAATTGCTCCCTCCTCCCTTTGCCCTCCCTTCCATCATTTCCCCCCCCTTGCTTATCTCCTTCTCCCCCCACTTTCCTATACTGTAAGATAGGTTTTCATACCAAAATGAGTATGCATTTTATTCCTTCCTTTAGTCAAATGTGATGAGGGTAAACTTCTTGTTTTTTTTTTTCTCAGCTCTCCTCTTTTTCCCTCCACTAAAAAGTCTCCTACTTGCCTCTTAAATGACATATAATTACCCCATTCCATTTCACCCTCTTTCCTCCCACTACATTCCTCTCTCACCATTTACCTTAATTTCTTTTAAGATATGGTCCCATCCTATTCAATTCAATCTGTACTCTCTGTCTTTGTATGTGTGTGCATGTGTGTATGTGTGTGTGCGTGCATGCGTGAACATGTGTGTGTATGGACCCACCCACTACCCAGATACTGAAAAGTTTTAAGAGTTACAAATATTGTCTTTCCATGTAGGAATGTAAACAGTTCACTTCTGGTAAGTCCCTTAAGACTTCTCTTTGCTGTTTACTTTTTCATGCCTCTTCTCATTCTTGTGTTTGAAAGTCAAATTTTCTTTTCAGCTCTGGTCTTTTCATCAAGAATGCTTGAAAGTCCTCTGTTTCATTGAAAGACCATATTTTCCCCTGAAGTATTATACTCAGTTTTGCTGGGTAGATGATTCTTGGTTTCAGTCCTAGATCCTTTGACTTCTGGAATATCCTATTCCACGCCCTTCCATCCCTTAATGTAGAAGCTGCTAGATCTTGAGTTATCCTGATTGTATTTCCACAATACTGGAATTGTTTCTTTCTAGCTGCTTGCAAGATTTTGTCCTTGAGTTGGGAGTTCTGGAATTTGGCCACAATGTTCCTAGGAGTTTCTCTTTTTGGATCTCTTTCAGGTGGTGATCGATGGATTCTTTCAATACTTATTTTGCCCTCTGGTTGTAGAATGTCAGGGCAGTTTTCCTCGATAATTTCATGGAAGATGATATCTAGGCTCTTTTTTTGATCATGACTTTCAGGTATTCCCATAATTTTTAAATTGTCTCTCCTGGATCTATTTTCCAGGTCAGTTGTTTTTCCCATGAGATATTTCACATTCTCTTCCATTTTTTCATTCTTTTGGTTTTGTTTTATGATTTCTTGGTTTCTCAGAAAGTCATTAGACTCCATCTGTTCCATTCTAATTTTGAGAGAACTATTATCTTCAGTGAGCTTTTGAACCTCTTTTTCCATTTGGCTAATTCTGCTTTTGAAAGCATTCTTCTCCTCATTGGCTTTTTGAACCTCTTTTGCCAATTGAGTGAGCCTACTTTTCAAGGTGTTATTTTCTTCAGCATTTTTTTTGGGTCTCCTTTACCAAGGTATTGACCCGTTTTTTTCATACTTTTCTTGCATCTCTCTCATTTCTCTTCCCAGTTTTTCCTCCACCTGTCTAACTTGCTTTTCAAAATCCTTTTTGAGCTCTTCCAAGGCCTGAGCCCACCCGATATCCCCCTGGGATGTCTGAGGTACTGAGGCCCCACCCTCCATGTCTTTCCCTGATGGCAAGAATATGTCCTCATCGTCGTCAGATCTGAAGGTCGGGATCATTTGCATCTGTTCAAAAAAACTCTCTATAGTCTTATTTTTCTTCCTTTTTCTGGGCATTTTCCCAACCAGTTACTTGACTTCTGAGATTTCTGTCCACCCCCGCCTAGATCCGCCCAGCTAGTGCTTGGGGTCTGAGATTCAAATGGGCTTTCCGCGCCCCGCGGCTGCTAATCAATATGAGCTTTAGTTCTGGTGCTGGGGAGGCAGGGCCTTCTCCCAGGCTCAGCTCCCTCAGGGGGTTTATGCAGAGACTTTGCTGCAGCTGCTGCCTCCACCGCCGCCCCCACCTCTGCCGCTTCCTGCCCCCGCCTCTGCCGCTGCAGCTTCCTCCCAAGGGGGCCCGAGTCACGGAGACACCCCGCTCCCTTCTTGGTGAGCCCAAGCGTATCTCTCACTGACCGGGTAGCTTCTGTGGGTGGAGGGACCTTCCCGGCTGCTGGAGCTTCTCTCCCTGAAGCCTGCTCAGATCTGCTTCTCTAGGGCCGTGGCGTGGGGTCCGCTTTCCAGGGCGCGACGGACCCTGGGGACGGCTCTCCAGGGCTCTCTGGAACGGAAATCTCTTCCACTCTGTTTCTGCACACCTTGCAGTGATCCAGAACTTATGGGGATCTCTTTTTACATTAATTCTATGGGCTGTGGGTTCGGAGCTCGTAAACGTGCGTCTTTCTACTCCGTCATCTTGACTCCGCCCCACATATAGCATTTGTGCATTTAACCCCAAGGTTTCCCATCCCTTGACCAGTGCCCACCTGCTTTATAGGGCAACAGACAAAGAAGGCATCTTGCCAGCGATAGCCTCCCAAATTTACATCACCTTATCCCTATATCTCACTGTGCAGTTGCAGTGGATGCTTACATTATTTATCATTATATTACGCTGCACAAGTGTGGTAGAGATGTTCTGAGCCATAATTGTGAGAACTCATATCTGATACCTGGGAATAAGAGCTTGTTGTGGTTATGGATCCTGGGAAACTGAACTCTCAGAAATAATAACAAAAATCTACTTTACACGTGCTAAAATCCACCTTACAGTAATTATGTTTTATCTAAATTCTGCTACTTTTCAAGGTTTCCTTCATTTACATTATTGTAGTCAGTATGTGTATTGTTTTACTGGTTCTTTCTTTCCTCTGCATTGTTTCATATAAGTGTTCTCACACAGTTCTCTGAATTTTTCATCTTCATGATTGCTTACGGTGCGATATTATATAAATATGTCACAGTTTGTTCAGCCATTCCCAGATGATGAGTGCCTAGTTTCCCTCTAACTTTTTGGTCCTGCAAAAAGTAATGCTGTGAGACACAGCACTTTTTTATCATTAACTCTTTTGAGGGCATGAGTCCAATAATAGGAGCATCGGATCAAAATGTAGGAATGGTTTTGTGACTTTTATCATATATAGTCACTTCTGCTATAATTCCTGTTTTCAAAATGTGAATTTATGTATATGTATATTATGTATCAAGGAACAATTTGAACATTTGCTTATGTACAATTTCATCTTTGAAAAAGAGCTAAAATGCAGAAAACTGCACCACTTCACAACCACTCACAAGTTGCAACCTTTCCAATGTCCATATTCATAAGTTCACTTAAGTCCTTTTCAAGGAAAAGTGTCATTGTGTTGAGGTTTAGGAGTATTGAGTCCCTGAAAGAGCAATATGCAGGTCCTGACCGAACTAATTCAACCCAAGCCTTCTTTCAGCCAAATTAAAACAAGGTTTATTAAAGATCTGTCATATTGGTCAGACTCTTTAAGAATCTAAGGATTTGTATCACTGATGCAAGTGGGGCAGATTGAATCTGAGCACCTTAATGGAGGCAGAGATGGATCTCATATACAGAAAGTCTCTGGGGTCAAGTAGTCTGAGGTGATTGGAGGAGGCGGTCTAGGGAGGATCTTAATGGGAGCATAAGAGGCACCCAAGTGCCAGAACTTAAGCTCACATTGAATAGCAGCCCTGCCTGCCACTGAAAGCCCTGAGGCTGGGAAGCAGCATTTGAATCTCAGACCCCAAGCACTGGCTGGGCAGATCTAGGCAGGGGTGGACAGGAATCTCAGAAGTCAAGTAACTGGCTGGGAAAATGCCCAGAAAAAGGAAGCAAAATAAGACCATAGAGTGCTACTTTTTTGGGGAAGAGATGTTCCTTCCTCCCTTCACTTCTGATGAAGAAGTACAATGCTTGCCATCAAGGAAAGATGTGGAGGTCAGGGCCTCTCTATCCCAGACATCTGAGGTGGATGTCCAGTGGGCTCAGGCCATGGAAGAGCTCAAAAAGGATTTTGAAAATCAAGTTAGATAGGTGGAGTTAAAACTGGGAAGAGAAATGAGAGAGATGCAAGAAAAGCATAAAAAACAGGTCATTACCTTGTTAAAGGAGACCCAAAAAAATGCTGAAGAAAATAACACCTTGAAAAATAGGCTAACTCAATTGGCAAAAGAGGTTCAAAAAGCCAGTGAGGAGAAGAATGCTTTCAAAAGCAAAATTAGTCAAATGGAAAAAGAGGTTCAAAAGCTCACTGAAGATAATAGTTCTCTCAAAATTAGAATGGAACAGATGGAGTCTAATGACTTTACGAGAAACCAAGAAATCACCAAACAAAACCAAAAGAATGAAAAACTGGAAGAGAATGTGAAATATCTCATGGGAAAAACAACTGACCTGGAAAATAGATCCAGGAGAGACAATTTAAAAATTATGGGAATACCTGAAAGTCATGATCAAAAAAAGAGCCTAGACATCATCTCCCATGAAATTATCAAGGAAAACTGCCCTGAGATTCTAGAACCAGAGGGCAAAATAAGTATTGAAAGAATCCATTGATCACCACCTGAAAGAGATCCAAAAAGAGAAACTCCTAGGAACATTGTGGCCAAATTCCAGAACTCCCAACTCAAGGACAAAATCTTGCAAGCAGCTAGAAAGAAACAATTCCAGTATTGTGGAAATACAATCAGGATAACTCAAGATCTAGCAGCTTCTACATTAAGGGATGGAAGGGCATGGAATAGGATATTCCAGAAGTCAAAGGAACTAGGACTGAAACCAAGAATCATCTACCCAGCAAAACTGAGTATAATACTTCAGGGGAAAATATGGTCTTTCAATGAAACAGAGGACTTTCAATCATTCTTGATGAAAAGACCAGAACTGAAAAGAAAATTTGACTTTCAAACACAAGAATGAGAAGAGGCATGAAAAAGTAAACAGCAAAGAGAAGTCATATAAGGGACTTACCAAAGGTGAACTGTTTACATTCCTACATGGAAAGACAATATTTGTAACTCTTAAAACGTTTCAGTATCTGGGTAGTTGGTGGGACCACACACAGACGTACACACACACACACGTGCACACACACACACATGTACATGCATGCATGCATGCACCCACACACACACACACATGCACCCACACACAGAGACAGAGAGGACAGAGTGAATTGAATAGGATGGGACCATATCTTAAAAGAAATTAAGGTAAATGGTGAGAGAGAAATGTAGTGGGAGGAGAGAGGGTGAAATGGAAGGGGGTAAATTATATCTCATTCAAGAGGCAAGCAGGAGACTTTTTAGTGGAGGGAAAAAGAGGAGAGCTGAGAAAAAAACATGAAGTTTGCCCTCATCACATTCGACTAAAGGAAGGAATAAAATGCACACTCATTTTGGTATGAAAACCTATCTTACAGTACAGGAAAGTGGGGGAGAAGGAGATAAGCAGGGAGGGAGGGATGATGGAAGGGAGGGCAGTGGGAGAAGGGAGCAATTTGAAGTCAACACTCAGGGGGGGACAGGATCAAAAGACAGAATAGAAACAATGGGGGCCAGGATAGGATGGAGGGAAATACAGTTAGTCTTACACAACACGACTGTTATCGAAATCATTTGCAAAACTACACAGATATGGCCTATATTGAATTGCCTGCCTTCCCAAAGGGAACGGGTGGGGAGGGAGGGATGGGGAGAATTTGGAACTCAAAGTTTTAGGAACAACTGTTGAGTATTGTTGTTGCTACTAGGAAATAAGAAATATAGTTAATGGGGAATAGAAAGTCATCTGACCCTACAGGACAAAAGAGAAGATGGAGAGAAGAGAAGGGAGGGATGATAGAAGAGAGGGCAGATTGGTGATAGGGAAAATTAGAATGCTCGGTGTATTGGGGTGGGGGGAGAGGATAAATGGGGAGAAAATTTGGAACCCAAAATTTTGTGAAAATGAATGTTAAAAGTTAAATAAATAAATTTATATAAAAAAAAAGAGTAACAGAATTGGGTGCAGCTTTAATGAAAGGTCAGTTGAGGGGATTATAGCCTCAGGAAAACACCAGATCAAGTGGGAAGATTCAAGGAGACTTCAAGGGGGTTTCCAGGGCCTGTACCCCATCAGTAGTTCTTGCTGAGGGCCAGGGTAGAGTGCAGTTGACAAGATCAGGATAGACCTTCAGACCTTCGGGGGAAACTTCTTTGAGACTGTGCTCATTATCATCTGGAATGGCTCTCCATGCCCCCCAGATGTTGCTGTCTCTGTGAGACAAACGAGAATTACAGAAAACAAGGGATATGTAAAATAGATACCCTCTAGGCTCACAACTAGGGCATCATTAGGACAGGAGACAAGCAGAATGTCATACAGTCTTGCAGTTTCTGTCTACAAATACCTGGACCGTCAGATCAATAAAGTGGAGTTGGTCTATCTTCTCCCGCCTTTCCTGTCTTTCTTCTTCCGCATATCACCAAGCCGTGTAGGGATGCAGGTCATCCACTACAAGTTCTGGTATATCTTGTGGTATAGTTGGAGCTGTGGGTGAAGGAGGGCTGGTATTCACTCATGAATTCTACCCCTTTGACATTTTTGGACTGACACTTCTGTCTTGAAAGGTAGCTAACCTTTGATTTTGTGTTGGAAGGATCTTATAAGCTGAGCAGCAGCCCAAGGCTGGGGATGTTGTCACCATTTATTGTAATAGTTATATATTTCTTAACCATTTAATAGATATAAAACTATGCTACCATTTTTATTAAGTTCCTACCTAAAATGTGTCACAAAGTTTTTGGACACTGTCCACTAAGGCAGCTGGTGGTTCAGTGGATAGAGCACTCGGCCTGGAGTAAGGAAGACCCGAATTCAAATCCAGTCTCAGATACCTCCTATCTGTGTGACCCTGGACAAGTCACTCCACAAGATGAAGGACATGGAAAACCACACTAGTATCTTTGCCAAGAAAACCCCATGAACAGGGTTCATAAAGAGTCAGACATGACTGAAAGGAGTGAAGAACAGCCCTCCCACCCTATACTCTACGTAAGTCCTATGAGGTTGTAAGCTCTTTGAGAGCTGGGACTCTCTTTTGCCTCCTTTATATCCTCACTGCTTCGCACAGTATATGGCACATGGTAGGCATTTAATAAATGTTTATTGCTTAATTTATTTTTATTATATCTGTAATTCTTGGTTCACAGGACCATTTGCTTAAGACTCTCCTTGTTGGTGGAGATATATTACTCAACATTCCAGACTCTGAAAGAGGTGGAGTTGGAGATCCTGGTCACCTGGCTTCCAACTTTGGGAAAGATGACATGTGGTTCTAGATTTTGCTCAGATCCCTAAAGAAAGAAAGATTTGTGATAAAAATCTGCAATAAAAAGAAGCTGAGGCACAGAGTTCCGAGTATGATCACTTAATTAGCAAGGCTAGCAATTGCCAATAAAAAGCTCCTCAGTAGTTAAGGATTCATCTGACAATCAAGGCAGTTCTTTTATAGTCATACAGAGGAAAATAGTGACATCAGTCTGGTACAATAGAGGCATATCTCACTTCTGACTGGTTAGTGCTAAGTCACTTAACCACAATTCATGTCAGTTTATCACCAGGCAGACTAAACATCCTCTGGGAATTCCCTGTGATTGGCAATTCTGGGATGGAACTGGTCACTTGTGGTTTTACATACTAGCAAATTCTAACAGATCAGAATAAAACTGAGAATACTGTGGCTGGAAACTCCTGAGACAGGAAACAGTGGGTGGAGGGAAAGTGGTTTGTATTGCAAAATAGGGAATTAACAGTTTCAGGTTCATGGAATTCAGAGGGAGTTCAAGTTCATGTATCAAGAGAGAATTACTAATACATAGCTATGTGATCTTTGATGCTAGCAAATCAATTAATAATATAAAAATAAAGTGGGGTATCAATTTTTATTTCTACCTATAGGGAAGAATGTAGGGAAGCCAGAACTTTAACCACATCCCTTTTTCTAGCTTAGTACACTAGAGACTTCAGGGAATGTTCCCTTGGGTGGGATCTGAGACTCTCTCTTGGTTGAGCTGTTATGTTGTTCCTAGTGGGAGACCTCATTTACTCTGTGTATTACTTGGTGTGTATTCTCATATGTATACTTTCTCTAATTTCAGTTTGTTATCTATTTGGATAAATGATTTTATTTGCTATTCACTAGGTGTATTCATTGAGGGACTGACATCTGGTAGGAAAAAGGTTTAAGCCTTGGATATATAGCTTAGGAACTCCTTCCCCATTAAGGGATAGTAATCAGGAGCATGGTTTGAGACTAAGAATTATTTCCTGTAGACTAACAATGTTTAAGTATGCTATAATTCTAGTCTGGTAGCCCCTTTTTTGAAGAGAGCAGAGTGTCCAGTCTTTGTACCCAACTTCCTGCTTCCCCTCCTGGTAGAAATTGAAGTGTCTCGTAAAAGGTAAGGGAATGAGATTCTAGATATATCTATTATAGATCCATGTGGACACAATAACCTATATGGGCAAAACACAGCAATGCCCATACATTACTGCATACAGTTTTGCATACCCTAGCATGTCACCTAATAACAGAATTGACTGGCATTCCAAGTATTTGGACCAGTTCCCAGCTCTACCAATAACGTTTAATGTATCTCAACACACATTTATTAAGTGCTGTTTATTAAATGTGCTAGTGACAAAAAGATAAGGAAATTAAGCAGTGCCTACCCTCTTCTCCTAAGAAAATACATCTTCTACATGGACAAATATGTTAGAATGAGGTAGTTAGAGGAAGAAGGTAACAGTGCTTGGAGGAATCAGGAAAGTACTTGACATAGAAGGCAGAAGCCAAGCTGAGTCTTGAAGGAAGTTAAGAATTCCCAAAGATAGAAATGAGGAGGGAGAGCATTCCTAGCAGGAATGCTAGCCTGTTCAAAGGCACAGGGACAGGCAGCAGAGCACCAAGTTTGGGGTACAGAGATGGAAGGAATGTAGAGGACAATGAGGAGAGTAATATTAAATAGCTGGAAAGGTAGATGTGAATCAGATTGTGGGTAACTTTAAACACCAAGCTGAGGATATGCATTTTATGTTATCCTCCGGGCAATAGGGAGACACTCAAGATTTTTGAGCAGGGTAGAGATATGGTCAGACTTGCGATTTAGGAATATTAATTGAGCAGCTACATATACCAAAACCCAAGCAGAGAGCCTCAGTTTCCAATTCTTTGCCACCACACAACGAGCTGCCAGAATTATTTTTGTACATATGAGTCCTTTCCCTTTTTTTGTGATCTCTTTGGGATACAGACCTAGTAGTGGTATTACTGGATCAAAGGACATGCACAGTTTGATTGCCTTTGGGGCATAGTTCCAAATTGCTCTTCAGAACTGTTGGATCAGTTCACAATTCCACCAACAAAAATGAGTGGTAACTTTGACCGGTTAGGTTGGACGGAGGTGATAAGGTTCTGAATTAGAGCGGTAGCAGTATAAGTAGAGACAAGGGAGAAGAATCATAGCATCTCAGAGCTGAAAAGGTCCTCTGAATCTAAGGGGTGTATTTGAGCAGAAACTTCCTCCTTCACATGTGGTTATCCATGTTTGGCTGGTGGATCACCCATGATAGGCAAATCCGCCAGCTCTTGGGGCCCCCCATTCTATATTTGCATTAGGATATTTTACCTTATAATGAGCAGAAATTTCTGTAAATAGTATTTTATTTTTTCCAATTACATGTAAAGAGAATTTTCATTTTTTATACAATTTTGAGTTCCAAATTTTTCTCCTTCCCTCCCTCTGCTCTCTCCTCCCCAATATGGCAAACAATCTGATGTAGGTTGTGTATGTATAATCATGATAAACATATTTCCACATTATTTTTTTTATTGTGTTCATCCTTCGTTGCTGAAGAAGACCATGCCATCAGAGAAATGATGACATGGCTTACACTTGACTTCGTTTCGAGTGAAGGAGGGCTGTGCTTAGTCGTGTTGTGAAAGAAGAAATAGAACAAGAGGGAAAAGTTACAAAAACAAAAAGCAAAAAAGTGAAAATAATATTCTTTGATCTGCATTTAGATTCTACAGTTCTCTGCATGTGGATAGCATTTTCCATTTTGAGTCTTTTGGAGCTAACTGTCTTAGATCATTGTGTTGCTGAGAAGAAGTAAATTCAATCATAGTCGATCATCACACAATGTTGTTGTTACTGTATACAGTGTTCTCCTGGTTCTGTTCACTTCACTCAGCATCAGTTCATTTAAGTCTTTCTTTCCAGGTTTTTCTGAAAACTACCTGTTTGCCATTTCTTTCTTTTCATTAGATTAATTAATTGATTTTTAGTTTTCAACATTCACTTTTATAAGATTTTGTGTTCTAAATTTTTCTCCCTCCTTCCCCTCCCCCAAATGGCATGTAATCAGATATAGGCTATATATGTATGATCATATTAAACATATTTCCACATTGTGAGAGAAAAATCAGAACAAAAGGGAAAAACTATGAGAAAGAAAAAACAAACCAAAAAGAGAAAAAAGTATACTTCAATCTGCATTTCGACTCCACAGTCCTTTCTCTTGATGCTGTGTTCCATTATATTCACATACCACAACTTGTTCAGTCATTCCCCAATTGATGGGCATTCCCTCAATTTCCAATTCTTTGCCACCACAAAAAGAGTTGCTATAAATATTTGTGTACATGTAGGTCCTTTTCCCTTTTTTATAACCTAGTAATGGTATTGCTGGGTCAAAGAATATGCCCAATTTGATTACCTTTTGGACTTATTTCCAAATTGCTCTCCAGAATGATTGGATCAGTTCACAACTCCACCAATAATAATAAGCAGAAATTTTGACAGGTTAGAATGAAATTTAATTGAGATCAATGTAAGGTAGTACATTTGCATTAAAAAATCAGCTTGGAGAAGGCACAACTAGAAGACAGTCTATGTGAAAAAGATCTATATGGTTTAGAGGATTAATAACTCAAGACTTCATCATTGTGGCAAAGTGAATCAAAATACTGGACTTGGAGTCAGGAAGCCCTGGGTTCAAATTTCACCTCTGAATACTAATTGTGTGTCTCTAAGCAAGTCACTTAACTTCTGTTTTTCTTAAGTTTCCTGATCTGGAAAATAAAGGAGTAGACTAGATAGCTTCCAAGGTCCCTTCCAACTCCAAATCCGTGATCCTTTGATCGTATCCATACACAGTATGACATGGCAGCCAAAAATACTAGTGTAATCATAGGTCACATTGAGAAAAGTATAGAATGTAGGATGAAAGAAGTGAGAGTCTTATTTCAGGATAGTTCATTAGCTCACTTATGCATGTGTTTGTCCTTTGTTGACGAAGAAGACCATGCCATCACAGAAATGATGACATGACTTGCACTTGACTTTGTTATGAGTGAGGGAGGGCTGTGCAGGTCACCAGCCTCACTTCTCCTCCAGAGCCATCTGAATCCAGTGACCAGATAGTCATCAGGATGACTACAGATGACCCAGCATGAAGCAATTGGTGTTAAATGATTTGCCCAAGGTCACACAGCTAGTGAGTGTCAAGTGTCTGAGGTGAGATTTGAACTCAGGTCCTCCTGACTCCTGCACTGGTGCTCTATCCACTGCACCACCTGGCTGCCCCTGTCACCAGGAGCTATGATATTCAGGGATGGGAAACCTGAGATAGATACTCCAAATAATATCTGAGACTCTAAATTCATTGTAAGTTACTGTGAGTATAGAAAAATAAATCAGAGTGAAAATTTCAAGCCCTTCAATCCCTTAATGTTGAAGTTGCCAGATTCTGTGTTATCCTGATTGTATTTCCACAGTACTCACTTGGAATCACTTGAGGGGATGGTAAATTTTCAGAATTTAGAAATATGAAAAGGATTTGCACAGGGGCTTTATCTATATAATATTGGGGAGGGAAACAAGGAAACGGACTTGTAGACGGTGGTAACATTGTTTATTTAAGGATTAGGGCAAACCACTGGGCTGGAGGATTGTAGTTTTCTCTCTGGGATAGTTTGACCCTGCACGTAGCCAAACATAAAAATTAGGAGGCGCTTATACTATAATTAAATAAGAAAGCCAAGGTTTCTAATGAATCTCTGATCCTACTAAGGGAAAGAGAAGGCTCTTCCTTTCAGAGACTTTAGAAAGGAATCATGTAGGGTAGATCCCAGAGAGGAATTTATCCAGGGAAATATAGTGCCTTAAGAGAATATGGCCTTAGTTCCATTTCTCCTTTATTTATGAAATATCCTTCAGAATTAGGACAAGCTTGGCCCACTCCGTGCACTAGTTCCAAGGCAGCTACATGAGGTGTTCTGGTAAATGTTTAACAACTAACTGATCCTCAGGGAGGGGGGAGAGTATGTATGATACACTTTTCAGTTTAATCTTCATTATTAACCTTGTGGAAGGAAATCTACAAAGGTCATCTAGTCCAACTCACCTTTTACAGATAAGACCAAGACCCAAGTTGGTTAATGTACCTGCCCAAAGTCACACAGGTATTAAGAGTATGATATAGGATTTGAACCCAGGTCTTCTGACACTAGAGATTCTGTTCTTTCCAGTTGGTCAGCCAACAAGCATTTATTTTTTTCCCTAAATTTATTAATTTGTTTTCAATTTTCAACAATTACTTCTTTAATTTTAAATTTTTCTGGGGAGGAGCCAAGATGGTGGAGTAGAAAGATGCACACATGCTAGTTCTTACCCCACAGACCATAAAATACCTGTAAAGAAGAACTCTTAACAAATACTAGAGCAGCAGAAGCCACAGAACAACAGAGGGGAGGAGATTTCTATCCCAGAAAGACCTGAAAGACCCATGGAAAAGAAAGGTATGTCATGTACTGGACACAGAGCAGAGCCCAGCCCTGCCATGGCCATGCTCACCGAAAGGAGCAGATCCAAGCAGGCTTTGGGGACAGAATCTCCAGTGGCAGCACGGATCCCTCAACCCACAGGTGCCAAAGGTCAGTGAGAGGGTCTTTTTGGCTGGCCGAGAGGGGAGCGGGGTGTCCCCATAACTTGGGCCTCCTCAGGTGGCAGCAGCAGAGGCAGCAGCGGAGGAGCTTCCAAAGCAGGCAGTAGCCCACATCCATTGTTGAAGGTCTCATTGTAAACCCCGTCAGGGAACTGAGCCCTATGTGTGGCCCTGACCCCCTCTGAGCAGCTGATCTTAATCTCACATTGAATAGTGGCCCTGCCCCTGCCTAAAACCCCTGAGTCTTTGGAGCAGCTCATCTGAATCTCAGCCCTCAGTGCTGGCTTGGTGGAACTGGAGGTGAGGAGATTGTGGAGAGGAAACTCAGAAGTTAAGTAACTGGCTAGAAAAATGCCCCAAAAAGGGAAAAAAAAATAAGACCATAGAAGGTTACTTTCTTGGGGAACAGGTGTCTCCCCCCATCCTTTCAGATGAGGAAGAACAAGGCATACTGTCAGAGGAAGTCAAGGCCCTTGCCTCCAAAGGTAACTTAAATTGGGCTCAGGCAATAGAAGACCTTAAAAAAGAAGTTAGCAGCTTACAAGAGGAGAACCAAAAAAATGCTAAGGAAAATAACACCTTTAAAAAGAGGCTATTGGAAAAAGAGGTCCAAAAAGTCAATGAGGAGGAGGAGGTTTTTAAAAGCATAATTAGCCAAATGGAGGAGAAGGTTTGAAGGCTCACTGAACAAAATAACTTGTTGAAAGAGAGAATTGAGTTTAGGGAAATGAATGACTTTGAGTTAAACCAAGCAGTTAGTAAACAAAACCAAAAATGTGAAAAAATAGAAGATAATGTGAAACATCTCACTGGAAAAACAACTGACCTGGAAAATAGATCCAGGAGAAATAATTTAAAAATTATGGGACTACCTGGAAGCCATGATCAAAAAAGAGCCTAGACATTATCTTCCATGGAATTATCAATGAAAACTGCCCTGATGTTCTAGAATCAGAGGGCAAAATAAATATTGAAAGAATTCACTGAATTGAAAGAGATCCAAACAGAGAAAATCCTAGGAATATTGTGGCCAAATTTCAGAGGTCCCAGATCAAGGAGAAAATACTGTAAGCAGCCAGAAAGAAACAATTTGAGTACTGTGGAAATACAATCAGGATAACACAGAATCTGGCAGCTTCAACATTAAGGGATCAAAGGGCTTGGAATGGGATATTTCAGAGGTCAAAAGAGCTGGGATTGAAACCAAGAATCACCTACCCAGCAAATCTGAGTATAATATTTCAAGGGAATAAATGGTCATTCAATGATATAGATGACTTTCAATCATTCATACTGAGGAAAAGACCAGATCTGTATAGAAAAATTTGACTTCCCAAGACAAGAATCAAGAGAAGCATGAAAAGGTAAACAGGAAAGAAAAATCATAAAAGACTCTCTAAAGCTGAACTGTTTACATTACTACATGGAAAGAAGGTATTTTTAGCTCTTGAGTCTTTTCTCAGTATTTGGGTAGATGGAGAGATTGTACATGCATACACACACACACACATTTGCAAATATAGATAGAGAGTACAGGGTGTGTTATATCAGAAGAGATGATATCCACACAAAAATAAAATAAAATAAAAATTAAGGGATGAAGGAAGAAAATTCTGGGAAGAGAAAGGGAGAAATGGAACAGGGCAGGCTATAACTCATAAAAGAGATAAGAAAAATCTTATTCAATTCAGGAGAAAAGGGAGAAAGGGAAAGGGGAAAAATGAAGCTACTCTCTCCATATGTGGCTGAAGCAGGGAATAACATGCTCACTAAATTTGATAGGAAAATTTATATCACCCCACAGGAAAGTAGGAGAGGAGGTGACAAGTGGGGTGAGGGGAATGTTGGAAGGGAGGGCAAATATGAGAAGGGAGTCACTAGAAATAAACTCTTTTGAGAAGGGATAAGGTCAATTGTGGGGAAAAAAATAAGAGGGGATAGAGTAGGACAGAGGGCAATATAATTAGTATTACACAACATGATTATTATGGAAGTCTTTTGCAGAAGAATACATGTTTAGTCTGTAGTGAATTGCTTCCCTTCTCAGTGGGACTAGGGAGGTTGGGGGGAGAGAGAGAAGTTGGAGTTCAAAGTATTAGAAATGAATGTTGAGAATTTTTATTGCATATAATTGGGAAATAAGAACTACAGGGAATGGGGTATAGAAATTTATCTTGCCCTACAAGAAAAGAGAGAAGATGGGGATAAGGGAAGGGTGGGGTGTGATAGAAGGGAGGGTACATTGAGGGAAGGAGTAATCAGAATGCAAGGTAGAAGCAGGGGGAGGGGAGTGATGGGGGAAAAAATTGGACATGTTACAAAGTGAGGTAAAAGCAGTTAGTATTAAAACAATTGACTGAATTAATTACTGAGAATAAATCAATGACATCTTTAGTTTGGAGAAAAGAATTTCAGTCTAAATTTCCTAGAGGAAGGTAACCTCGGGTAAAATTTAATGGTAAATTTGATTTTATGATTACTATTTAATCAGGAACTAGAACATGCATAGAAAGGCATGTAAGCCACTTAAGACTTACCTCAAAAGATATTCCTTAGCCAAAGTGAAATTATAATCATATTTGAAACCTGGTTATTGAAACTTGCCATTTTTAGATGCTGTGGGATTATTAAGTGACTGTTCTTCTGAGTCTAACTCCAGGTATGAGTATCAAGAAAGGCGATCTGAGCCTCCAATCCATGATGCCAGTAAGTTGGTGAGATGCTGGTATGAACTGCAAAAGGTGATCTCATGGGAAGGGTGAGAGAGCTGCTGTTCAGCCTGGGCTGAGGTAGGATTCTCCTGACTCAATTTCCCCACTGACACCTGGCAGACTTTAAGCCTAACTGAATGCAAGTGGACAATCTACTCCTGCCTGGAACTGACATGAAGTTGGGAAGATATTGTATCCCTGCAACGTCCTTACTCTTGGTGGCAATTTCCTACAGTCAAAAGGATTGTAAGCTTACTACCAGATCTATTCAATTACAGAGTATTGGTAGGGGAACATCCGAGGTTAAGCCTAAAATTAAGCTATTAGGCCTAGGACTTTAGACCAACAACAGTAAGTTAGGGTCCTTTAATTCTTAGTAAACTGTGGAGACAATTAGGTCAAGAGCTTGTGAAGTTAGCAACATAAATATTATTTGTGTCTCAGTTGGTTAATATTTTTTAAAAAAATTCTTCTGTGGTACATACTGTAAATGCTTTAAAAAGAAGTATCACCTGACCAAAGTTTGAATTGTTTTATCTATTATAAACTGTGTTAAAAATGAAAAATTAAAATTAAAAAAAATGAAAATTTTCTCCCCCTCTTTCCCTCCTCCCTCCCCAAGATTGCATGCAATCTTATATGGGCTCTACACATACCTCCTTATTAAACACATTTTCACATTAGTCATGTTGCATAGAAGAATTAAAACCAATGAAACCATGAGAAAAACCAAACCAAACCAAACCAAACATAACAAAAGAGAAAATAGTCTGCTTCATTCTGTGTTCTAGTTTCATAGTTCTTTCTCTGGAAATGTTTTGACTCCTTGCATTGCTGAGAAGGGCGAAGTCTATCAAAATTGGTCCTTCCACACTGTGGCTATTACTGCGTACAGCGTTCTCCTGGTTCTGCTCATTTCCCTCAGCATCCAGTTCAGGTTTTTCTGAAGTCTGCCTGCTCATCGTTTCTTATAATGTTCCATTTCATTCATATACCACAGCTTGTTAGGCACTTCCCCAACTGATGAGCATTCTCTTGATTTCCAGTTCTTGGCCACCACAAAAAGGGCTTCTGTAAATAGTTTTATACATATGGGTCTTTTTCCCATTTTTATGATCTTTTGGGATACAGCCTTAGAAGTGGTATTTCTGGTTCAAAGGGTACGCACATTTTTATAGCTCTTTGGACAGCGTCCAAGAAGCATTTATTAAGCACTTACTGTATACCAGGTGCTGTTCTATAAGCTCCGTTTATACAAGGAAGGGCAAAAGATTGCACCATGGGCAGACTATGTCTGGAGTAGTGTGTTCTTTTCTGGGTACTATTTATCACGAAAATCATTAGCAAACTGGAGGGTGTGCTGGGAAGGACAATCAGGATAGTAAGGAAATTAACAAATAAAGTTAGAGAAAAGAAGATTTAGGGGGAGATATAATGGTTATCCTCAAATATCTAAAAGTCAGAACTAGGAGTGGTTGATAGTTGCAGAGAGAGAGATTCCCAAAAACCTATCAGTGAGAGCTGTGCAAAAGTAGAAAGGTATGACTCCAGAGGGAGTAGTCCATTTTTCCCTATGCAAGGAAGGAAACAAGCATTTATTAAGTGCCACAGTGTGCCAAGCACTTTGGATCCTCACAGCAATTCTATGATGTTGAAGGATTAAGGGAATCTAAGATCTTCCCTGTCCATTTATGGGCCTGCATGACCCTTTTTTTCCTTGGAACAGGGACTGTGTTCCCAGGTCTAAAGGTACACAAGTATTTCCATCACAGATGTCTTGCTGCTTTGAACTCCAGCCCAGTTCACAGCTGTGATACACTCTAGGCTTTCATACCTTTTGGCACTGAGTCATGTGGGTTGTGATGCCTTCTGGCTCTGAGCCTATTTGTTGAAAACTATATATACTGGGAAGCTGGTATTTTACTTTGGGGGCTCACTCATGGGAAAAATGCTTCTTTGTGATTTGGCCAGACAAGATTCTGGGTGGCCACTGTTAGGCCCCCCCCAGCTTTGTGAATCCAGATGCTCCCTGGTCTGGGGATTATGTATCTATTACTTTGTTTAGACAATTGGAGCCCTGTCTATTGAGTTCTTTCTAGAATACTCACTTCTCTCTAGTTATATATTTTTCTCATTGTTTAATTAAAGTAAGATTACTACCCTCTTTGAAGCTGTTAACAGCCCTCCCGTGAGCTGGTGTTATTGGTTTTACACTCGCACAGTAGCTGCTAGTGGCATTCCCGCTACAGATTTAGGTGCTATTATGATCCTCATTTTACAGTTTAGGAAATTGAGGCAGGGAAAAGTTTAAGGGACTTGCCCAGGGTTCCATAGCTAGTCAGTGTCTGAAGCTTTATTTGAACTCTGGTCTTCTTGACCCCACATCTACTTGACCCCACTGTACCACCTAGCTACCTGTGGAGGAGCAACCACCTGTTAGGGATATAGACAGGTTCCTGTTCATGGACAGGATTCAAGTTGGATTAGATGACCTTAAAGGTCTCTTCCAATTCTGAAATTCTGTGAATCTGTGGAATCTGTTGCCTCTCAGCAACTTACATTCAAGGCTCATTTCTACTCTCTGGAACAAAGTAGAATAAATTGAATCCCTTTTCCTTTGGATAGCTCTTCAGTAGTCCAAGATTTGGACTACTGTCTCCTTCTAAGTCTCCTCTCTTCCAGATTACATACTCCTAGTTTGTAACTGGGAAAAAAAAATCTTAAATTTAAGGACAATTTAAGAAGAAATAAACATTCCCACCCCTTCACCCCCAACACCTCAGGGGACAGACTCTCCTCCAGCTGCTTCAGTTTCTGGGGAAGCAGGCTCAAAACTTCTTTCAGTTGGCTTACAGTATTGGTCCCACCTAGTTCATGTCCAGATGAGGTATGACTGCTGGATAAATCTTCACCTTGGTTTCTGCTGGCTTGGATCAGAGAGGTCACTTTTTGCTCCTCAGAACCTCACTGCTGACTTGGCTGTGATTCCTGTCCTAGAACCTAGGCTCTGTCATGCTAGGTAGGTGGCACAATGACCTTTCAACCTCTTTAAGTTGTGAAACTCCACTCTTTTCATGTATAATGGAACACAGTAAATGAAAAGATCAAGGATCAAAGCTTATTTCTCAGGGCCTCACGGCCTCAGAAGGGAGAAGACCTGGTCCCTTTACTATATGGTTAATTTTCTCCCACCTGGTTGTAAAGAAACAGGTACATTATAAATTACCCGGTTGGTGGAGCTGTAAATTTTGTTGCAATGTGTTTTGGAAAGCTAAGCTGCAATGAATAGCTGTTGATTCATTAAGGCCACTGTTGGAACTGCTTTTGGGAGAAGGAAAGGACCTACCAGTACAAACATGGTAGGGAAGGGAGGGAAGATATATTTGGAAAGAAAGATGATATAAAAATGAAAGAGATATAAAATGAATAAAATAAAAGAACAGCAACAAGAAAATCTGAAAAAAAAATACACAAAAGAAAAAAAGATCCTCTGCCTTTTTCTTCCTTTTTAAATCTTTGTTAGAAGGGCTGGCTCATTGGAAAGGTCAAGGACTTACTTAGAAATCAGTGTTAACAAAAAGCATCAGTAAAAATAAAAATAGCCAAAAACAGACTCCAAAAAGGAATTTTAAAAAATCAAATAGAACATGTTTATTATTATCTTATTCAAGTTAATTTTGAGTATGTGTGTGTATGTGTGTGTGTGTGTGTGTGTGTGTGTGTGCATTTGTGTGTGGTATCATGACATAGAAGGGAGAAGGCTGGCCTTTAAACCAGGAAGACCTAGGTTTGAATTCTGCCTTTGATATACATGTCTTCATAACCATGACCATAACACCTAACCTTTCAGTGAGTGTTTTAGGTAACTCTTTAAGACTAAATTATGGAGGAATTGCCACTCTGTACTGTGGAAGGGCCTTCCACTTAGGGAATTCCCTACCCTGATGATACAACAGGTCCAAACTGGGGGAAAAGATACAATTTTAAAATAAAAGGTAAATCATTGAGATTTTTGGTTTTATTTTTGACCATTTTTGCTTTTGTGTGTTGTTGGAGTATTCAAATATGTTTTTGGTGATATTCACAAAAAATAAAATAAAATGATTGAATAACTTGATCTTCTCATGAGCATGGCCCTGCTCATAATTTGAACTTCCTTACACAGGCAGACTATTCTTACCTAAACTGATCCCAAAGATGCTGTTGCCATTTGTAGAATGGTTCCAATTTTATACATCCTGGTACAAATCAGAGTTGGGATAAGACCCACTTAGTGGAGAGATGAATTCAATCTCAGTTCTGTCATAAATAATCTGGATGACATTGGTCAAATACTTCTCTCTGGGCTTTGGTTATAGTCCTTTGGAAAGTATGGAGAAGAAAATAGACAACCCCTAATTTCCCTTCTGTCTTTGAAGTTCTCTTGTCTCTACTATGTCTTACATAAATGTCCCTTTAGAAGGTTGTGTGCTTTGTGCATCTACTGAATCTCTTCATTTTATAGACAAGGGAACTGAGGTCCTGAGAAGCTTACCTAAGATCACACTAGAAATAAAGCATCAGAGGCAGTATTGAACCCAGCTCCTTTAACTCCAGAGACAATGTGCATCTCATTGTACAATTAATTGAAAGTAAGGGTGAGGGGAGGGGAGAGATTAATTTCCAGTAACTATTTGGTTCGATCCCTTAGATTGCAGTGTTTTTAAACACAAGCCTCAGTGGGAAACATTACTACTTTTGGGGATCATCTGACTTTCCCAGACTGTTGACATGATGGGGGGGACCCCTTTGGGGCCCACAAATGCTGTGCATGCTGCTCATTTCATCCCCCACCCCCCTGGCTAGCTCTCTTCCTAAGGGAGATCTTGAGGTGCTTGGTAGGAGTTCCAGTTTTGCTGTTTATGTTGGTCTAACTCAGGCTGGAGACTTTATTTGCTTGAGCTCCGCTCCAAATGCACATAGGCCTTGGCCACTGTCCTGAATGGTTCTGTGCTCTCTTTGAAGCCAGACAGAAGTCTGCAACACCTGGGTTATTTTTTTTTCTTTCTTTTTTTTGGCAGCATCTCTTGGAGAAAGTAGCTCAGGCCTATACTGGTTTGCGATGCTGCTGACAGCCAGGAGTACAGTTGACTATTCACACAACACTCTCGCTCCCTAGTGGTTGCCTGATGTGTTGAAAGCACAAAGAAAACATTTGTTAACTTGAACTTCAGAGGAGGAGGGAATAGCCAGTGTGGCTATTGGTGTATACTCTCTAACCAAATGTGTGATACAGATATGTGAGTGGCTGATTGGAAAGGATTGCAAACATTTTTGGGGAAAAATAAGTATCCATAGAAACATTCTAACCCCACATTATAAACCCCATAAGGTCTATGAATCTTTCCCAATATCAATCAATCAATGGTCCAACAAGCACTTATTAAGCACCTACTATATACCAGACTCTGTGGTCGGTGTTAGGGATCCAAAGAAAAGGTATGAACCAGTCTTTAGTAGCAAGAAGCTCACATTTCAAATGTAGTAGAACCTAAGTTCTTTAAGGACAGGGACTATTTAATTTTTTGTTTCATCTTTCCTATCTGGCCTTCCACCTGGGCCATCTTGCTGTTGTCTTGTTTCTAGAATATCACCCTAGAGAAGACCCCTCGTCATCATGCCAGGGGGAAATGGATTCATTTAGTTTGGGTAATCCAATCCTAGAGTTGAGCTTTTGAAATTGGTTAATGAGTGAGTGAGAAGAAATTCACTACCCTACTCTAGAGAGTTCCCTACTCCTGTTCCCCTTCACCTCTTGTTCTGAGCACAAAGAATTATTACTATTGATTCTGGAAAGAATGTGACAATCAACTGTCACATGACCTTTCACACCAAAACTACTCCCTAATGTGGGCTGCCTCCTTCTATCTGAATGTAAACTCCTTCTTCCAGGCATACTCTTTGCTCACTACACTCACTGCCTATGCCTGGGTATTTGTATTTTTATATGTATGTATATGTGTGTATCTCTATGTTTCAACAGAATTCAGGACTGATTCAGAAGAAGATTCATTTCTGATACTTCAATAACTATATATTAAGTATCTATATGTACTAGGCTGAGTGCTGAAGATACAAAAAGAGGTAAAAGACAGTTCCTACCCACAAGAAGCTTATAATCTAATAAGGGAGCCAACATATCAACAAATATATATATACATATATATATGCATATATATATACATATATATGCATATATATATACATATATATACATTATATATATATAGTGCAAGCTACATACAAGAGAAATAGGTGCTTCCTTCTCAAATAACCTCAATGAAATGTGCTAACTGTGAATTTTATATTTACTAAAACAATGTAGTCAAGCAGATGTTATGGCCTAAAATCTGAGAAAGCAAGATCATCATCTTTCTGTTGCAGCTGATCAGAATCAGTGAATACTTGGAACATTTGTGTCAAAATAAATGATTGACAATATTTTAAAGACGATGTAGGTTTCTTTAAGGCAGGAACTCTCTTGATTTGTCTTGATTTTATATTGCTAATGTTTAGCACAAATGTCTGGCATGTAATATGTCTGAAATGGTCATTTGTTCATTTATTCACTTGTTTTTGTGTGTTCCAGCCTGCACAGTGTTGCTAATAATGATAGTTAATATGTATTAAGAGCCTACTATGTGCAAGGTCCTGTGCTAAGTACTTTGGAAATATTATCTCATTTTATCCTCATAATAATCCTGGGAGGTAGGGGCTATTTTACATGCTTATATAAATATTTGTTGAATTCATCTGCTTTCTAGGGGCTCATGAAGAAGTCAATTCTCCCCTACTAGATTGAGAATGTGAGGGCTGTACATTGTAGCTCCTTCAGCACCTAGAACAGCACCTTCCACAAAAATGTCTGTTGAAATGAACACCTGCTGGATTTGGTGCCCTCTTTTCCAAATCACACCTGCTGGATTTGGTGCCCTCTTTTCCAAATCCTTCAAAGTGAGCACGGAAAATAGAACTAGGCCAAGATTCAAGAGGTCTAGATACTAATCTTGAATGTGTGAACTTATACCAGTCCCTTCCCTCCCCTTCCCTGGGCCTCTGTTTCTGTCTCTGTAAAGTGAGTGATTGCAAAGAACCCTAAAGTTCTTTCTATAGCCTCTGGAGTGACTTGCCATTTCTTTCTCCTGCTCATTTTTTACATATGAGGAAACTGAGGCAAATTGGGTTAAGTGACTTGTCCACTAGGAAGTGTCTAAGGCTAGATTTGAACTCAAGAAGATGAGTCTTCCTGACTCCAGGCCAGGCACTCTATCCACTGTGCCACCTAGCTGCTTTAAACAGGTAAATATTTCATTTCCTATTTATCCTGTATATAGCTTGCTTTTAATATATTTGTTTATATATTATCTCTTCCATTGCATTGTAAGCCCCTTGAAGGCACACACTATCTTTTGCCTCCTTTGGCATCCATAGTACTTGGCTTATTGCCTGGCACATAGTAGGTCCTTAACGAATGTTTATTGGTTGAACTGAATGTATTTGATCAGACTAATAATTGCTTGCAGGCCAAAGTACTTTACAGTCACAGGCCAAAGAATCTACAATATCAACAGTGGTTGGAAAATTTCAGTGTGGAAACTCCTTCTATTTACAAGGCTTTTAATTCATAAGCTGTGAAAGGCAGTACTGTGATAGAAATCAGGCCTGACTTAGAATCAGAAAGACCTCGATTCCAGTACAGCCTCTGGTACATACTTCATGACCCTGGGCAAGTCACTTAATCTAGTACCCCAGGCAATCTCTCTCTCTCTTTTTTAATTGCTTTTTATTGACATTTTTTTTTATCATCTTCATTTTTAAATATACAATCCCTCCATGAAAGAAGATAAAAGAAAAAAGAAATTCAAGTCAACAAGCACTTAGTAAGCTCCTACAGTGTGTCTAGTCAGTGGGGATACAAGGAAAGATAAGATGGTTGCTACTTTCAAGTCTTAATGGGAGACACAATATATAAACAGGTATGAATAAACAAGATATATGAAAGAGAAATTGGAGATACTCAAAGGAGGAAACTACTAGTATGAAGGAGTATCAGAAAAGGTTTCTTGTAGAAGGTGGAATTTTAGCTGGGACTTGAAGAAATACGATATGATATGATAAAATATGACAAGAGTGGAAGAGGAGGAGGAATGAAGGGCTTTAAAAACCAATCAGAGCATTTGATATTTGATCCTGGAGGTAATAAGAGAGTCACTGGAGTTTACTGAATAGGTACAGATGATTTGCATCTTAGGAAGATCAGTGTGATAGCAGAGTGGAAGATTGGATTGGAGTGGGGAGAGACTTGAGACAGGCTGACCAACCAGGTTGGTCTATTGCAATGTGAGGTGATAAGGACCTTCCCCATGTGGAGAAGAAAGAAGGGAGCATAAATAAGCAATATTTTGAAAGTTGAATTGATAGGACTTGGCAACAGATTGGTTATGAAGGGTGTGTGAGTTAGGAGTAGAGGACAACACTCTGGTTGTGGGCCTGTGTAACCAGAAAGATGGTGGTTCCCCCAAGAGTAATAGTAAAATAATGAGGGGGGGCGCGGAAACCAACTGATCAACCAGCTTTGAGAGTATTCACAATATTCCCCACTCGTCCCTCATTTTTTCCATGAAAGGAGGCAGGTATATTTTCTCACCTCTCTTTGACTCAGGACAAATAAATCTCAGATGATAAATTATAAAACAGTTGTTTTGATCAACAGCAAACAGTCATCTAGAACCCAATACCTGAGCCCTTTGATTACCCTTGCAGTCCATGGAGAGATTTACAGGAGAACAGAGGCAAATAGTAACAGTGTATATCACAAGAACACTGTTTTTTCCTACCTCAGAAAGAGATCTCAAGAAATTTGCCTTTGGTGTTTCCCCAATATGGGAAGGAAGAACAGAAGAGGTTGAAGCAAAATTTTGGCAAGAGAACACACCTGGGATGTGGGCAGTACCTGAGGACCAATATATAAGATGCAAATCACTGATGTCCAACAGTTTCCACAATGGTCTGGGAAAACTCCTTTTTCTGTGATAGAAACCTTTTCAGGCACCTGCTGATCAATGGCGGCTTCAATATCCAGCAGCTGATATGCATCTCTCATGCTAGTCGGATTGAACAAAGGAAAGATGTACTAGCAATGTATTAGCAAACTTTGAACAAGAGGACCAAAGGGCAGCCAATACACCATGCCAAGAGTTCATGATGCCCTGTGCCACCTGTTCAGAAGTCATTGGTTCTCAGGATTGGTCTTAGGCAGTGGATTCTACCAGGTTCCTATGACAGAGGAAGACAACTTTTATTTGCCCACCTTGATTTTTACCTCTTTTAAGTGGATGCTCCAAGAAATGTCAGAGTTGCTTTCTACCTTCCTGATGGAGAGGGCAGTTAAAAACAAAAACCTCCTTCAAGTGTTGGTGTACCTTGATGACTTCATTGTCTTTCAGAAGACTCCTGGAGAACATGAGGAGAAACTAATAGTGTTGGATTGACTAGAGGAAAATTCTTTTAATCCACAAGTGAGTAGGTCACATACAGTCTCAGTAAGGTTTGAGAAATGATGTGAAGGAGATTGATTTCTCCATGTCCATGGAACCTTTGTGATCTCAGAACTTTTCTAGGATTTGGTGAGTTGTTATTATAAATTTGTTAAATACTTTGCTCCTTCTGGTAAACCACTGAATGAGCTCCCTTATACATATATGGTTAAAGGGACCCAGAAGTAGAAAAGCTAGAAATACAAAGTTGTATGAAATCCTCTGAAGCTCTTCCGAAATCAATGGAGAGACAGATGTGAACCAGCTTTCAAAGACTCAGTCAACTGCCACACAAATGTAGGTATCTATTCCTTATGCAGATGCAAGCAACTCTTTTCTCCCAAATACAGATCTTGGCTTAAAGGGTTTGGGATTAGCCATGTGCTAAGAGAGAGGTGCACCCCAGAAATAAGGTACATTTGCCAGCAGAAGCCTTAAATGACAGTGAAACTCTGTAACCCATGCACAGGCTGGAGTTCTTGGCTTTGAAGAGCATTGCCATTGAGATCTATTTTTTTAAATGCTCAATTAAAATTTATTGAATTGAATCATCATATGTATAATTAGAAAAATGATGGCATCTTCTTCAGTAGGTATGATAGTGCAGATGGTAAAACGTAGTGATTCTATTACATAAAGATTACGTGATGTCATTTTGTGATGACAAGAAATATACATGCACTTGTAGAGACTGAATTATTAGTGTTGAAACGAGATGTGGAAGACCTGGTTCAAAATGTGAACGAATTCACTTGGACCTCCTCTGTAGCCATTGAATGCTTTATTGACACAAAAGCAGCAGGTGTGAGATGTAGCAAGGAGCTAAACAAAGCCAGGAATATATAGGAAAAGGACCAGAATTCTATAAGATGGTTTTAGGGTTTCCTTGTGGGGATTGGAGAACTAGGGTAAATCTTGCAAGATAAAGAGATAGGATGAAGATAATGAATGACACAAGATAAGGGAGATAAGGAAATCCCATTCCTCAAGATGAGGGAGGGGCAAGGAATTTTATGGTCCAAGATAAGGGGAAGTTTTGTGGTAAGGAGAGACTTGAAGGCAACTTCAGGTTAGAAAATAAACCAGAGGGGTAGGAGGAGCCAAGATGGCGGAGTAGAAAGACTCAGGTATGCTAGCTCCAAATCCATAGCCCATAAATTTCCTGTAAAAAGAACTCCCCACAAATTCTGGAGTACTGCAAGCTACGCACCAACACAGTGGAAGAGATTTCTATTCCAGAGAGCCCTGGAAAGCTGACCCCAAAGGTCCGTAGCACTCTGGACACCGGAGCCCACCCCTGAGCTGCCCTGGCCACGCGGCTGCAGAGAAGCAGATCTGAGCAGGCTTCAGGGATGGAATCTCCAGCGGCCGCAAACGTCCCTCCACCCACAGGTGCTACAGGTCAGTGAGAGAGACTTCTGGGCTGGCCGAGAGGGGAGCGGGGTGTCTCCGTGGCTCAGGCCCCCCCGGGAGGCAGCGGCAGAGGGAGCGGTGGAGGCAGTGGCCTGGAACTCCCGGAGCAGCAGGCAGGAGCTCAGGCCCATTACCGAAGGTCTCTGCATAAGCCCCCAGAGGGAACTGATCCTGGGAGCCAGCCCTGCCCCCACCTAAGCACCAGAACTTAAGCTCACATTGAATAGCAGCCCTACCTGCCACTGAAAGCCCTGAGGCTGGGAAGCAGCATTTGAATCTCAGACCCCAAGCACTGGCTGGGCAGATCTAGGCAGGGGTGGACAGGAATCTCAGAAGTCAAGTAACTGGCTGGGAAAATGCCCCAAAAAAGGAAGCAAAATAAGACCATAGAGAGTTACTTTATTGGGGAAGAGATGTTCCTTCCTCCTTTCATTTCTGATGAAGAAGTACAATGCTTGCCATCAGGGAAAGATGTGGAGGTCAGGGCCTCTCTATCCCAGACATCTGAGGTGGATGTCCGGTGGGCTCAGGCCATGGAAGAGCTCAAAAAGGATTTTGAAAATCAAGTTAGACAGGTGGAGGAAAAACTGGGAAGAGAAATGAGAGAGATGCAAGAAAAGCATGAAAAACAGGTCAATACCTTGTTAAAGGAGACCCAAAAAATGCTGAAGAAAATAACACCTTGAAAAATAGGCTAACTCAATTGGCAAAAGAGGTTCAAAAGGCCAATGAGGAGAAGAATGCTTTCAAAAGCAGAATTAGCCAAATGGAAAAAGAGGCTCAAAAGCTCACTGAAGATAATAGTTCTCTCAAGATTAGAATGGAACAGATGGAGTCTAATGACTTTCTGAGAAACCAAGAAATCATAAAACAAAACCAAAAGAATGATAAAATGGAAAAGATTGTGAAATATCTCATGGGAAAAACAATTGACCTGGAAAATAGATCCAGGAGAGACAATTTAAAAATTATGGGACTACCTGAAAGCCATGATCAAAAAAAGAGCCTAGACATCATCTTTCATGAAATTATCAAGGAAAACTGCCCTGAGATTCTAGAACCAGAGGGCAAAATAAGTATTGAAGGAATCCATCGATCACCTCCTGAAAGAGATCCAAAAAGAGAAACTCCTTAGGAACATTGTGGCCAAATTCCAGAATTCCCAGGTCAAGGAGAAAATATTGCAAGCAGCTAGAAAGAAACAATTCCAGTATTGTGGAAATACAATCAGGATAACTCAAGATCTAGCAGCTTCTACATTAAGGGATTGAAGGGCATGGAATAGGATATTCCAGAAGTCAAAGGAACTAGGACTCAAACCAAGAATCACCTACCCAGCAAAACTGAGTAGAATACTTCAGGGGAAAATATGGTCTTTCAATGAAACAGAGGACTTTCAATCATTCTTAATGAAAAGACCAGAGCTGAAAGGAAAATTTGACTATCAAACACAAGAATGAGAAGAAGCATGAAAAAGTAAACAGCAAAGAGAAGTCATAAAGGACTTACAAAGGTGAACTGTTTACATTCCTACATGGAAAGACAATATTTGTAACTCTTAAAACGTTTCAGTATCTGGGTAGTTGGTGGGACCACACACAGACGTACACACACACGCACACACACACACATGTGCATGCGTGCACACACACACATACACACATGCACGCACACACAGAGACAGAGAGCACAGAGTGAATTGAATAGGATGGGACCATATCTTAACAGAAATTAAGGTAAATTGTGAGAGAGAAATGTAGTGGGAGGAGAGAGGGTGAAATGGAAGGGGGTAAATTATATCTCATTCAAGAGGCAAGCAGGAGACTTTTTAGTGGAGGGAAAAAGAGGAGAGCTGAGAAAAAAACATGAAGTTTACCCTCATCACATTCAACTAAAGGAAGGAGTAAAATGCACACTCATTTTGGTATGAAAACCTATCTTACAGTACAGGAAAGTGGGGGAGAAGGAGATAAGCAGGGAGGGAGGGATGATGGAAGGGAGGGCAATGGGAGAAGGGAGCAATTTGAAGTCAACACTCAGGGAGGGACAGGATCAAAAGACAGAATAGAAACAATGGGGGGCAGAATAGGATGGAGGGCAATACAGTTAGTCTTACACAACACGACTGTTATCGAAGTCATTTGCAAAACTACGCAGATATGGCCTATATTGAGTTGCCTGCCTTCCCAAAGGGAATGCGTGGGGAGGGAGGGATGGGGAGAATTTGGAACTCAAAGTTTTAGGAACAACTGTTGAGTATTGTTGTTGCTACTAGGAAATAAGAAATACAGTTAATGGGGAATAGAAAGTCATCTGGCCCTAGAGGACAAAAGAGAAGATGGGGACAAGAGAAGGGAGGGATGATAGAAGAGAGGGCAGATTGGAGATAGGGAAAATTAGATTGCTTTGGGTATTGGGGTGGGGGGAGGGGATAAATGGGGAGAAAATTTGGAACCCAAAATTTTGTGAAAATGAATGTAAAAAGTTAAATAAATAAATTTATATTTAAAAAAAAAAAGAAAAAGAAAATAAACCAGAGGCTTCACAAAGTCAATCCTTAATATTTTTAACTCTTAGGGCACAGTTGGTATTGACATCATTAGTGACTCAGTGAATAGAGAAAAGCGGCCCCTCCAAATCATGGAAAACATTTTACTAACATGTGCATTGCTATCTTGCTCTGTGTTTGGTAGGTATCTCTGCAGCTGAAAATCTCTTCTCCAAACTGAGTATCAATAGAATGCTACATCTAACAAGCACCAACCCGTGAGGAACGAAGCAGCATGTCAGACCCTGCTTGTTAGAGACAGGCAGCAGCACTGGCCAAGTAAAAGGACAGGACTCGCTACCAGTCAAGGAAGACTTACAGATGTAGACGCCTTGTCCCAGAGACAAGTAACACTGAAGCTCTTATGTACCCAAAGAAGGGAAAATTCTATAGAATCCCCATGGAAATTGGTTACAAACAGCAGAAAACAGATGAAAATTTGAGACTTCTATCAGATAGCCTGCCAGAAGCAGGTGTGGCCTTCATTTCACTGAATGAACTCTTTTACATCAAGCTTCAGCCAGAAACTCCCCTAAGATGGAGTGTAGCAGCCCTGCTAGCTATGCTGCACCCTCCGCAAATTCAAATTTAGGGATATGGGACGGTAATGCCAATGAAGAATTTGACCATCTGATACCAGAAGATAGGGCACCAGGTCACAGGAGAGTTAAGTATGTTCAGTCAGTGATCAGACTAACTCATTGTGTTTAAAGGGGAAACTGGAGCAATTCTGACAGATGTGTAGCCAGGTGACAATGTTAATGTTTACCTATGCTCTTTTGCCTTGAATATAATGGCATTTGTTCATTGACACGTGTTAACTAATGCATGTTTGGAGAATGCCTCTGTTTTACTATTTTCTTGTATCTTTTTGTGTGTGTGTGTGTCTTAGTGATGGGGTTCAGACTCTGGGAACTTCCCTGAACACCCCTTGAATCTGCCTTTCATACTCAAATCTGTTACCCTTAATCTAGCCTGGCCCTCCATAGTCTGTTATCTCTGGATAGTCCCATCTGCTTCCCACCCAAACCCTATACCTCCCAATTGCCTCTAACTGTTTCCCACCATTGATTACATCACTAGTTACCCCAATCTCATCAAGACTACCTGTAGATCTTTTCTATGGACTTTCTGTATTCAAGTTCCATCTTACCTTCATGAAGGCGCTCAGATTCAATTCAGCTCTGATACAGCCTAGCTGAGATTCTATCTGGCCCACTTGTCAATACAAGTGTTATAAATGTTTAGGCTCCTTAAGAGGCAACCCAATATGGCGAATCTTTAATACACTTTGTTTTCCTTTGGTTTAAAGAAGACTGGAGTCAAATTCATTCAAGCAAGACCTGGTGTGTTGGTATTTTGAGGTCTCTGGAACCCCAAACCTCAACTTGAATGCATTGCATATGAATTAGTGATTCCTCCGTTAACTATCCTTAACTAATTGGAATTCTGGGTTAATTGTTCTTATTCTGTTAGGTACAGATGTTATTTTCATGCTCTGATGTATAATTGCATATATCATGTGTACCATAGTCAAGGGATTACAAAATTCTTGACTCCAGGGAGGAATAGTGCACCCTCTTATTCAGGAAATTGGACTAATAACTGAGGTGAGTGCCTGTAGGATAGGATAGAAATTCTTGATGTCTAATCCCAAGGACTTGTGGCTATTACTGAGAAAATGTAATTCTGCTTTCTTGAGGAGGGCACATAAAAGGTCAAAAGAAGTAAGAAATGTGGGATGTGGGAAGGGAAAGGGACTTAGGGAAAGGTACTGGAAGGTGTGATTGAATTTCATTTCCACAGAAATTATGTAAAAACAGAAATTATAATTCATGCTGATGGCTAATGTCAGAGAAAACAACTATTTGTAGAGAGAGTAGTGTGTGTGGGGTTGGCTGCCTGAAAATGAGCATATGTACTACTTTTCTTTGTTCTGAAAAGGCTTCTTTCATTATATCAAAAAAGAACTGCCAGGCTAGGTCTCATTCACAAAGAACAAGGATGAAGGCCATAAACTCATCTTTATCATTGATATCCTAAGTTTGAATCTTCTGATTTGTGCTTGGTCAATTCTGTTAGCAATTGAAAACTCCTCTATCATGCTATCTGATGTAGACAAAAGGGGAGGGAACTAAGAGTATTCCTTTATTAAATAAAGAATAAAGTAAATGAAAATGTCATTAAGGGATAGGGTTTAGTGAACCCTGGAATGCTGGCCAATGGTGTTCAAGGTTCAAAATTCGAATCTAGATGAATTATAAAGGGCCTTATATAATTAGCTTAATGTGTGCTTGTGCCCTGTTTCTCCTTCACAGGGGCTTGGAGGTCACCCATGTATAAAAGACATGAAATAAAAATCTTTTGTTTCTAAATTCACTCATGGCCAGATAGAATTCTTGCTTATTTCTAACAGTATGCAACATGACTAGGGAGACAACGAGAGTCGGACTAGGAGGACACCCAGGACCACACAGCACCCCTGGGACTGCTATCATTGCTATCCATCCTAACCCAGCCACGTGAGATATTGGGAAAGACTGGAGCTGTTCCTGTTTGCCAAAAATAACCATATGCTATTTTTACTTCCTTGTCCTTTATATCACTCTGGCTCTTGTGCTGAGGCTATATGCCAATCTTTGTTTCTTAAAGGGTTTATTTGCTTTCTGTATTTGCCTTATATTTTCAAGAAAAGCTGGTGTCTCTAAGATATTCAATATGTGTACATGTGCATATGTGTGTGTCCTTGAAAGAGTTAAAAAAAGCAAAAAGAAAAGGCCTATTGAGGGGTGCAGTTGGAGGGAGAGAAGGAGAAGAAGAAAGAGAGAGAGGGAAGGAGGGAGGGAGGAAGAGAAGAGGGGAGAGGGAGAAGAGAGAGGGGAGGGAGAGAGAGACAAAGAAGGAGGGAGAGAAGAGGGGAAAAAGAGAGCAGAGAAGGGAGAGGGAGAAGAGAGAGGGAAGGAGAGAGAGAGAGAAAGAGGGAAGGAGGGAGGGAGAGAGGGAAAGAAGAGGGGAGAGGGAGAAGACAGAGGGGGAAGGAGAGGGAAGGGGGGAGGGAGGGACAGACAGAGAATTTTCTAATCACTGTTTTTTTCCCCAGAAGAGGGCATGGGCTGAACAAAAGAGTTTTTATTGACACACATTATTATAGTTCCTTCAAAGCAGAGAAAAGATTGAGTCCAGACCTGAACAGTGAGCTGGTAGTGTTCTGGTGGGGGGAAGCCTGCTAACTAGAAGTGGGGGAAAGCTCCTCTGAGTTAGTGGCCTTATGCAAATTTTCCTCTATTACCTCTGGCAGGTTTAATGAACCCCAAGTATCCCCAAGGAAGAGGAAGGTTTTGATTAAGGGAAAAGTCAGATCCTAACAAAAGGGTAAGGGTCAAAGAAAGAGAGTGACTAGTTCTCAGCCAAACACCTCCAACTCCCAACTGCTGTTAGGTGTATAATATGGAATATCTAAAATAGTTGTGCCAGATATGTGTGTGGGTTGTTTAATATATAGACATAGCTCATGAATGGCATGGGTAGATATGTCTGAGATCTGACTCATCTTTGCAGAAAGTAGAAGGACCATGCCTGTGGAAAGTAGTGCAAAGTCTGGAACAGTTGAGGCTGGACAATCTCTCCTCTAATCTCCAAGCTATTGGGCTAGAATTATAGCCATTCAATTCTTCCTCAAATACCTTTGGTCTAGGGATATAAATATCAGTTCAGAAGGAATATGAGAGAAAGTCTCTTTCCTCTATACCCTTAAGGGGTTGGGTAACTCTTAGGTTATACTCACCAGCTTAGCCTCTTTAATGATACAAAGGACTATCACAGATATGAAATAGCAAATAAACTCATTTATCTGAGGGAAACAACCCATGGGTATAGGAGAAATTTTACAGATTAGATCTTTATAAGAAAACATGCCCCTGACAGGCAGAGATCAACCCTGACTGGTGAACAATCTATTTATGTTCATCCATTTCCAAAGAAGACCATGACAACAGAGAAATAATGACATGACTTGCACTTGATTTTGTTTTGAGCGAGGGAAGGCTGTGCAAAGTCACCAGCCTCACTTTTCCTCCTGAGCCAGCTGGATCCAGTGACCAGATATTTATCAGGATGACTGGAGATGGCCTAGGATGCAATGGGAGACGTTGGCCTTTTTTGGCTAAGCCATATTCAGGTACTCACTTAGAGTGAGGTGATGCCCATTCAGGTAATAGACCTCTTTAAGAAGTAAAGGGAATGGTCCTTTTAATGAACAAAAGAAAGAAAAATAAGTAAATCAAGCTGGGAGGGAGAGAACAACAATTACTATTGATAATCACTCTTAAGTCAGGGATCCAGAAAACAGCCATTAAGTGGAGTTTGGGCAGGGACCTAATGGTGTGCAATTCGATCAACTGGCAGGATAAGGTCCCAGACACTCAAGTCCTTGCTCGAGCTCAACTGCCAAGCATTTAAACTATGCTTCAGAGAGCACAACTCTGATGGGCTGGCCACTGTTATTCTAATATAAACTATACACTTGCCAAAAAGATTATTTTATGGAGAACTCATATGGGGTAGATGATCACATGGTGGTCAGAAGAAGTGATACAAGGACACTCTCAAGGTCTCGCTCAAGAACTTTGGATTTGACTGTGTAACATGGGAGACACTGGCACAGGACTGCTCAGCATGGCAAGCCTACATCGGAAAGGACACTGCGCTCTATGAGCAAAGCAGAATTGAGATAGCACAAAGGAAATGTAGGATGCACAAATTTGGAGTATCCACCCTAAAAATTCATATGGACTATCTGTGCCCAACCTGTGGTAGAGCATTCCAAGCTCGTAATGCTCTGATCAGCCACAAGCACACTGAAACTTCACTTTATCATGATGATGTAATTTTAGCCCTCTTCAAAAATGAAGGACAACAACCAAGGTGAGCTTCAGAATGCATTGGGTTTAAGGTTTTGGAAAAGAGAAGGAAGGAAGGAAGGAAGAAAAGAAAGTAATCTATCCAGTTAATTGGACATCCTTTGGCCATCCAAATTTACCTTCCTTTAGAGAGGAGAAGGAAGGGGGGGGGGGGGTCAGAAGGGAGAGGATGAGCTGAGTTACCCAGCTAGCTGGGTCCCCATTCAGGCAGCTCAGTTTACTCACAGGTTTGTGTTTGTCCTTCGTTTTTTTTGAAGAAGACCATGGCATCAGAGAAATGATGACATGACTTGCACTTGACTTTGAGTGAGGGAGGGCTGTGCAAGGTCACCAGCCTTGCTTTCCCCTCCTGAGCCATATCAATACACATAAACAGTTGTTGAAAAGGGAAAAGAGGGAAGATAATACCTGGCAGGGCATCATGAAGCTAAGCACTTGGGTGGGAAATCATGAGATTGCTGCCCTGAGCATTCTCCTTAAATGGGTGAACAATCAATGAGAGTGTGGACATATTAATGAGGAGATGGTCTAAAAGTCTTCAGCTCTTCTTACTGAGAACTTGATTTGGTTATGGGACTCAGCCTCTTGCACTCTGGACAAAAGGATCCATCTCTTCCTAAACCACTTAAGTTGAACAATGGTGGGAAAGGGTGGAGTGGGGAGTTTCAAGTGTAAATGTGATATTTTGCTGGACTTTAGATCTCTGCTTAGACCAGGTGCCAAAAAATGATCCCACTCAACAGTCTTTAGAATTGTAGGCATTAAAGGTCAGAAATATTATGGGGTCAACTCCCACACTGGCCCAAGGCTCAAAGCACCATTCAAATATTTTTATCTTCACCACCTTCCAGGAGGCCCTTTTTTCAAGTGTCTCCCAAGATTGGTGGAAACTAAAGTATCCCTTATAACAGGTACACCGCATTATGCTTAGCATTCTCTTAGCCAACCAGGAGTCAAATTTGCTGCAGCAACACACAAAGCCACCCCAGACTTGGGTAGAAACAGGGTTACACCTATTATTTCCTGAGAATGGGGAACTACCAGTTTGGAAACTCTCTTTATCGACTAGCTTATGATTTAGTAGATAAGTTCCAACGAGTTGCACAAGTACATCAAGTTTAAACAACTTATCTAGGGTTACATAGCAAGTGTTAGAGGTAGGATTGAACCCAGTCTTTCTGACTCCAAGTTCAGCTCCCTATCTACTCTTCTCCTCCACTACTGATCTTTTTCTATATTATTCAAATTGAGTCATGTATTGTACTGAAGTGTTACTTGTTTCAGGTGTAGCTCGACTGTAAATTGCCAGAGGGAAATAACTATGTCTTCAGTTTATTTTCCATTCATCTTCCTCAGCACAGTCTTCAATGATCAAATGAATGAATGTTGTTAGGTGGAGTTTCTTGGATTTTCCTGCCTCCTGGTGTATTCACTGCTAGACCATTATGTGGTTAGCTAGCCTTACAGGTTAGGTGTTTAAGCTTTGCTTATTTTATAAGGGTAGGTTCGCTCTAACCAAATTCATAAGAAGTAGACTTATAAATTGGATGGGCAACTTGATGGAGCAATTGGTGTTGGAGCCAGAAGGACTTGGTTGTTAAAGTCTTGCCTTTGATGTATACTATGGATAAGTCATAACTTGTAATTGCTCCTGCAACTCTCCAAGATCATGGCAACACATGGATTGCCCAGCTATATTATTGGGGGGGGGGGGGTTTCCACACTGGAAATTCCCTATATGGATGAAATCATAGGTCTAAATAGTCAGGACTTATCTACAATCAGACCATTCTGTCTCTTAAACAACGGCTGGTAGGCGGCAAAGTAAAACACTGAAAAATGTTTACGCCCCTAATCATCTTTTTCTAGATTCCATATTGACCCACACCTTCTAATTTTCATTGTTTAGACCTGAATCACTGAACGATATTGGGCAGCCAGCTGGCACAGTGCACAGAGCGCTACGCGTAGAGTCTGGAAGGCTCATCTTCTTTAGTTGTAATCCAGCCTTAGACACTTATTAGCTTTGTGATTCTGGGCAAGTCATTTAGCCCTGTTAACTCAGTTTCCTCGTCTGTAAAGTGAGTTGTAGGAGAAATTGAAAATTACTCCAAGTGTCTTTGCGAAGAAAACCCCAAATGGACATGACTGAGCAACGACAAAGACCTCAGTCAATTCCCTTCTATCACCTATTTGTAATCTCAGTGCCGTGCTTTCCAATAACAGGGAACAGTTGGTTGAATGCCATGAATCCTGTAATAGTCTGTCTCAACCACGGAATGAATCTTTACAAACTACAAACTACATAAAAGCTGCTCCAATTTCTATCTTATCTGATTTCTCTTTCCCTTCTTTCACAGAATCTCATAAAGGTTCTTAGAGATCAACTAGTCAGTTTAGCCTCTGAGGCAATGACTTTCAGCGAGAGGAACTCTCAGTTATTTTTTAGTCATGCCTGACTCTTCGTGACCCCATTTGGGGTTTTCTTGGCAAAGATACTGGAGTGGTTTGCCATTTACCTCTCCAGCTCATTTTACAGAGGAGAAAACTGAGGCAAACAGGGTTTAGTAACTTGCCCAGGGTCACACAGATATGTGTCTGAGGTCAGATTTGAACTCAGAAAGATGAACCTTCCTGATTCTCCTCCTAGCATACTATCTAATACCTCACTTAACTGCTTTGCAAAACACGCTACTTTGCAAAATAGTTTTTCCTTCCATTGTTAGATAGCCATAACTGCTAGAAAAGTCAAATTCACACTGAGCAGAATTTTCAGAAACACTGATCTTAATATGAAGCCTTAAAGTTTCCATCCCTTCACTTGAGATTGTTTTGGATACAGCAGAGTACAGTGGATAGTTTGAGGCTGGGACCCAGGAAGATCTGGGTTTATATCCCGAGTCAGATGGTAATAGCTACCTGACCCTGGGCTGGTCACCTGAGCCTTTAGGTGCCTCGGGTAACTCCTTACCACTTATTTAGTGAGTGTGATCAGACTTGGGGGAGGGAGATCCCCCAGGATATTGTCACATTTCCAAACTCCTTAAAGGGGCAACATTTTGCTCATTGTGAGTACAACTTGAGAGTGCATTTTAAAGTCTATGGAAAATCTCAATTATAAATGTGCTTCTATCAAATTAGAATGTACTTTAGGACAGTCTCAATGCCTCCCTTTGTCTCCTATCATGTGGGTGGGGGTTATGAAAATTTCATTTGCTTGCTTTCTCAAGCCACTTGTCATCTAGAATGGAAAAGTGAAATCATATAGGGTGTCCCCAAAGCTTTGAGCTTATTAAGTTTAAACTGTACTAAGACTTTTGGGATACCCTGTATAAAGAAACAAATTAGAAATAATGGAGAGTTCCACCCTCCCTATTAAAGTTTGAAACTGCACTTACAGTGTTTATGTGTAATTACCATTTGGGTAAGAGTTTAAGAGCCAGCATCTCAATGCAGAAATCTGCCATCTCTTCCCAACTTGGAGGGATTGAGGCAGAGAGCATTGTTACTGTTTGTCCTTTGTTCTGGAAGAGGACCATGACTTCAGGGAGGTGACACCATGACACGCAAGTGGAGCAATCTGGGTCCAGCGAACAGATATCGATCAGGATGACTGGAGATGGCCCAGGATGCAGTGGGAGACCTTGGACTTTTCAAGCTAAGGTCTTTAAGAGGTCTCAGTTTGACTGAGGCAGTGGCCATTCAGTGATTAAGGCTAAACAAAAAATGAGGCAAAGAATGGCCTCTTAAAAAAGTAGATTTGGGAGGGGAAGTCCTTCAGAATTTCTGGCCAAAACAGAAACAATTGTTATTTACAGTCATTCTGAGCTAATCAGGGCTCAGACAGTGACCAAGTGGGGCTTGATCTAAGACCAGAGTGATGTGGTCTTCAAGAGAAAAGCAAAGAACATGGGATGCCTGTGGAGAAACAGGGCTGGTGGTGCGTGTACTTCACTGATAGGGAACTGAGTCCAAACCATACTCTTTGTACTTTCTCCCAAGGGCCCTGGCACAATGAAGAACCCAAATTACTCTTATACCGACATGGGTTTATCCTTTAAATCCTCTTCCTTTTACATATTTTTTTCCATGATTTCAAGATTAATAAAGTCACCAGTTCCATCTGACAGAGCCAGAAGCCTCCAAGTGACAGATTTTGAAGATCCAGTACAGAAGGCACCAGATAGCGGCATCTATTGGTGAAATGTGATAGTCGCTTCAGGCATTTTAAATGTTATACACAGATGGGAGAGAGCTAAGGTCCAGAAGCCAGGACTGTGAGGGCCAAAAATTCTTACAAAGAGGAGAAATTCTTGAGGTCCAAGGGCTTCTTATGTACAGTGGTAGAGGAGAAAGCTGAAGTTGGGAAAGGTCTACGGAGGGATCAGTACATAACCAAGTATGACACGTGAGTGGCAACAACCTTTGTCTCTTTCTTTATGCTTTTGGCTCTTATTTTCCCCCAAGGGAACCTAGTTTTGATTTTTAAAAATGGAAAACAATAGGAAATAGGCATAAAACAAATTTTGGGTCCTAAATTGGCTGGCATAAAAGAGGGAGTTGGAAAGAACTGGGTTCACTTTTGGCACTCACTGGCTTCACAAATGAATTAGTCATTTATACAACTTGTCAACCACTACAGGGGGTCGAGGCCCCTACCTCTTTAGCATCTAATGGTCAAAGTCCTGAAAAAGAAAGTCACCACCAAAGTCCTTGGCATTGCCAACCGTTTCAATACCAGAAATAATTTTATCAGGGTAAATGACTTGAAGGGACATTAAGATCTGCATTGTTGCTGCACCCTGAGATCCATGGAACCTTTCCATCTGACTGACAGATGAAACCTTCCCTAGGTGCTGTCTCCTCCATGAGAAGAACTGCTTTACTATTCTATTTGGTAATTTGTGTTTAGCAACCACTCAATAAACATTTATTAGATGCCTACTATGTACCAGGCACTACTCTGAGCAAAAGAGAGACAAAGTAAAGCAAAACACAACCTCTGCCTTTGAGTTTACAATCTAATGGAGGAGACAATATGCAAAAGTGGAAACAAGCTATATACAGGATAAACTAGAAATAATCAACGGGGGAAGGCCTTAGAATTAAGAAGGATCTTCCTGTAGAAGATGAGATTTTAGCTGGGACTTGAAGAAAGCCAGGAGGCAGAGATGAGGAGGGAAAACATTCCAAGTATGGAGAAGAGCCAGTGAGAATGCCTCAGCAGACAAGGAGGTCAGTGTCACCCAATCTTAGAGGATAGTAGGGCTTAAGAAGACTGGAGATGCAGGTTTGGGGTGGAGTCAGGTTAGAAAGGGTTTTAAAAGTCAAACAGATTTTATATTTAATCTTGGGAGCCATAGCAAGTCTCTACAGTTTATTGAATGGATATAGGGAGGTGGGAGGGAGATGTGTATGACCTGGTCTGACCCACGCTTTAGGAAGATCATTTTGACAGCTAAATGGAGCATAGATTGGAGTGGGGAGAGACTTGTGGCAAGCATATTTATTAACCAGGATATTGCAGTAATCCAGGCATGAGGTGAGACCTCTTATACCAGTGGTGGTCAGTCATTAGAGGGCAAGGAAAATAGCTCAGCTTTTCTATTTATATCAAGGCACTTAGCCATTTTGTATATGGGTCAGCACTAAATAAATTTTTACATTTTATTCATTCAACTTATCTGTGCCTCAGGCAACTCTTTAAGAAGGCAAATTGTAGACAGGCGGCCATCTAACCTGGCAGAAGGAGTTTGCATCCTAAGGACATTACAGACCCCTTGATTCTGAGCTCATATTTAGGATAAATGAGTCTTTCATCCCCAAGGGACCTTCTGGCATCAATGGATGAAAAGTGTTTTTCTGGAAGTCATCACCAGAACTGCAGACAATTAAAACACACCTTTTTATTAAACTGTACTCCATGCAATAACGCTCATCACTTTTAATAATGACAAAAGGGGAGGGCAAAAGACCAATCATAGCCAAAAGGTCATGGGTCACAGGTCCTGAGTAGGAAAGGCACATGATTGACCACTTAATTAAACAGAACAAAAGAAACCAGGGCACAAAGGGAAATACACCAGGTCGAGACACTAAAAAAAAAAAGAAAATTTCAAGTGAATTTCACTTGGAAAAAACTTTAGGGGGATAACTCTTGTTTCCCCCTCTATAATTTTCCCCTTTCATCTCATTCTGAGCTGAGTCAGCTTTGATCCTTGACCTACAAGGGAGTCTGACCTTACCTGGCCTTTCACCTAAGACTGATAAAAAATGTTTACAAGTATTTGGGGAGCTCAACTCCAGTCCTCCCCCCTTCCCCCCCAGGACTCCTTAAGCCTACTAAAGAGTCCCTGTATAGGACTCCTTAGGGACAAGTGGCAAAGGCAGAGAAGAATTCAGCACCAGAGATTTGCAAGCTTTAGGCAGGGCCCCAGGGGGCAGCCCCAAGGAGCAGGGGTGGGGAGGATTTCCAGCATTAGTAATTACTAGGGTTTGTGAGGTGAGGTAGGTTCACCTACTTTGGGCTTCCAAGTGGAGGAAGGGGAAGGAAGCGGTCCAGGGGCAGCAAGGAGAAAAGCCTGAGGAGGTCCCTGTATCCCATTAACCTTGGGAACATGACCTTCTTCTGGGAGATCTTTTGTGCGTATTTCTTGCCTACAAAACCTTTCTTTCCCCACTTTCACCTTCTATCTGTTGACCTAAATGTAAAATGGGGAAGGTGCTCAGACAGGAAGATCCTCAGGTGTGTGTTTGGATGCCCTTTTGATAGGAACCAGCCTCTCCTTTTGGAACTTTCTGTGCTTAGAGGAGTGGGTGCTGGACTCTGGCCCTGAAAGGTGAGACAGATTTCAGCAAAAAAGGAAGTTATATGGCAAGAAAGATTCAGTGCCTCGAAGTGGCTCATCCCTTTCTGGAGGCCAACGAGGCAAGGGGGCACTGGAGCTTCTGTCTGGATGGAAGCATTTTTCTGTTCTCACTGGTATGGGGAGAATGAAGTGGCTGCTCCTAGAAAGTGGAACAAACTGGGGTCCAGGGAGCCCTTGCTCTAATATTCCAGCCTTGCATCCAGGATGCAGTTCACTTCTCCCAGAGGACAATCCTGATGCCCGCTGATAACCGCTGGGAGGAGGGCAAAGGAAGTGGGCCATGATGAGATATCCTCAGGTACTCCTCATGTTTAGCAAATAGTATGTATATTTCTAGACTTCCCCAAGGTGGAGGGAGAGGGGTAGCAGGAAAAGAGCCCCTCCCTGCAGCAGATTAAACTGTCTGCATTTAGAATGATCTCTTTAAGTGGTACTTTTTAAAAAATTGTGCACTTGTCAAAGTGTATTAAAACCTGCTAGTGGTCAAACGATTACTGCTTATTAGAATGCATGGTAGGAGGCTGGAAGGAAAGGGGACAAACCCAGAAGACATTTAAACTCTGGAGGTTTTATCAACTCAATTTGGATTTTGCCAGTGCAGAGTGACTGGAGGTTTGTGGCTACACATTTATTAGAGATGATTTTTATTTGAGGGAGAATAATCCTTGGGAAAATACTCCTAATAAACACGACCCAATAGCCACAGAGATGAGTGGATGAGTAGGAGCGGAAGTGGGCAGCTTTTTTCCCCCGCCCTTTCCCTTCAAGGCAGCCACACCAGTTTAAAAGGAAAGCCACGCCCCAGAAGGGAGTGAGTTGGTATAGAAGGTCTCTCCAAGGGAAGAGAGGACCTCTAAGCTCAGGGGTGATCAGACAGACAGTTCGGTCTTCTTTTCTCCCCAGCTCTCCTTTTGGTGTTTTGAGAAATTTGTTGGAATTTACCCAACTGTTAGTACGTCAGCCTGCAACTCTTAAGAGCTAAATTTGGGAAGGATCCCCTCGAAAGGTGGCAGCGCTCAGGTTTGGCCACTTCTGTTTTAGGCTTTCTTGGCATGATATCGCCATAGCAGGGCTGGGCAGATGCCAGGAATATACGCCATGGTGGCTTTAAGGTAGGGGGCCCTCCTTGAACTTGGCCAGTAGGAAAGCTGAAGGCTTCAAGGAAAAAGCCATCTATGAAGAAAATCTTGATGGTGCCTTTCAGCATCCTGCAGGTTGCGGACCAGAGTGACTCAGGACTTAGTCCTCATGGGCAGGAGACAAGATGCCCCTGTATCTATTCAAGTACTAAGGGTTTTTGTTTTTTTAATTGTGTTTATATATATATATATATATATATATATATATATATATATATAATATAAAAGCACAGAGTCACTGTTAACACGCAGGGCTGTCAGCTTAGGTTCAAGTTATCACAGAACGGGGATTAAATGCAAGGATTCATGGCCAGCCTTATTACCGTTCCCTTGGTCATGCCACGTCAACTGATCACATCTGTCCTGGGACTCCTGACCAACCTGCAGATGGAGTGGATGCTCAGAGAATGGCCCTGAAAATAGTACACACAACATTCCATGCCAGTCCATAACCTCCTCCTGACTCCCTGATATGGGTGTACAGTCTTTTCTCCCTTTGATTTGTCATGGGAAGAAAGAATGGTTTTCATGATGCTGCTTGATCATTACAAAAGACAAGATTGGAGGGGGTGGGGTAGGGACAGGGCTCAGGGAGGATGTTCTAGGGAAGAGGGAGGTCCACGAGCACCTGCTAGACCATTCTTTCACCCTTGGTCTCGATGCCAGGGAGATTCCTGGGGAATCGGCTTCCTACTTAATCTTTCTGACCCCCAAGGCATCAGCTTGATCAGAGGAAGTGACCCTGACACTCCCCTCCATTCGGAGCCTGGAAAGCACCAGTTCTTTAAACTGTGTGTATTTGTGTGTGTGTTTGCACAGGGAGGGAAAGGAAGGTATCCCAGCATCCAACTCCATTTTCAATCAGTCAGTCCTTATCCACACCACTCTCTTTCCTCCCTGATAAACTCAATTTCCTGACTGGCTCTAACTTATCCTGCTGGAAGGACACCCCACTGGTGGTACCCAGTCTGTCCCATGAAAGGCAGTGCCATGTCATGACCTGCAGAGGTATGTGGAAGGCAGAACTGGGTAAGAGAGGTGTAGGGTGTCACTGTAGCCTCATCCTTTGCAACCTCCTGGAAGGCTGGAGACAAGGAGAACATGTCCTGGGAGGATTTCTTCTAGAAGGGTGTATAACGGGGGGCAGCAGTTAGTTAGGATTATGGTACCTTTGCCTCAAGGCCTGCAAAGGTGTCCATCACAACCAGCTGCAGCATAATGCATCTACGTTAGGGAAACCTCAGTTTACATCACCAGCCCATCAGCACTGAGCACTGGGCCTCCGATGAGCCCCAGGACCAGTGTTCCGGTGTCTCCTTTCAGGGGCCCTGGAGAATAGAGGCAGGGGGCGGTTTCTGTAGGGAAGACCAGGAATACAGGGTTGAGAGTTGAGAGGGAGGTAGCCCTGAAGTGCCAGACTAGTGAAGGCAGGACCTCGGCAAATGGAAAATATGACTCTGCAAAGCCTGCCTTTTAATCTAAACAGAGACCAAACAAAGGAAGCATTAGTGCTGAAACCTGAGGCCGGGTCTGTGCATTCCCTCCACCCCACCCCAGCACCAACTCTTCTGACCTAAGTCCTGGCACAGTGAGGGTGGAAGGCTTATTAAAACAAAAATCACTAAGCATCCTTTCCCTGGCCTCTTCTCCCTGTGCCCCCCCTCCTCCCCCACTTCCCAGCACTCCGGATTAGGGCAATAAAGCTCCCACCAACCACTAATATATACATACACAGAGGCCAGCCTTGGCCCACTGGGCACCAGGTTGCTTTCCTTGCACGCTTGCCGATGCATCACCCATAAGAAGTCTCAATTTGATATCATTTAATACTGGTGAGCTGCTCACTCAGTACTACAAAATATTTCAGGCCTATCATCCCCTTCATCTTGGGGAATCAAGAGTCTGATCTCTGTCAGAGGAAGAACAAGGAAGTCACTTAGCTAGGGCTCAGAGCCCCCAAGGTCCTTCCCCTGGGAGAGCTCATGAACAGTCCCCAGAGGACACCACAGAGAGTCTCTCTCACAGATAAGCACCATTCCCCCACTCTATCCTTGTCAGTGTTTCTTCTAAGGTAGCTGCCTCTTCTGCCAAAGACCAGGAGAAAGGTGAAGATGTAATACTGAGCCAGTGAATGAAAGACGTGTGAGAGGAGGAAGAGTTTAAAATGAGAAGATTTGATCTCTGCATGAGTGCTGGTGACTAGGGAATGGGGAATGGAATGAGTTGGCTATTCCTGTCTGACTAGAAATACTGTTTAAATAAAGAACCCACCTGGGTCATAGAGGGACAGACAAAAGCACAGCTCTGTTCATTAACAGAAATTATGTTAATAATCTCACAACGCAAAGAAAATGTGCTTTGGGAGTGAGATTCTAGCAATGGGATTTAAGATGCCAAGACTCTGATGCTGTTTCCTTCTCCCATCTCCACTCAACTACTTCCAAGCCATCAGCATGACATCCCATCCCAAAGCCCATCTTTTAAGCAAGCAAAATAATGCTTCGTGGAAGACAGAGGTCACAAAGATGCTGAGCTCGGTTTCACAGCAAGAACTGGTTGCTTAGTCTTAGGATGGGTGATACCAACAGTCTGCTGCCAGGCTAGCTTGGATGGGGTTGTAGCACACAGTTGGATGTCAACTGCTCAGCAGCTGCACTTTTAATAGGGGAAAGGGCAGGGAACATGGCATAGTTTAGGACTGGATAGAAGGAAGGTATACAAAGAGGAGCTGGCACCAAGATCAACTGATAGAAATTGTCTCTATTCAGAGAATTCCATGGCCACCATAGTAGGACCCTTGTAAAAACCCATAGTAGGAATATAAAAGGGATGTTCTTCTGAAGCATTTACCCAATCTGCGTACATAGGTGTGCACTTATGAGCATGTTTGTTTGATAATGCAGGATAGAGAGTCTTAAATTTCAGCTGACACAATCTTTTTTTTTTTTTAATCAAATAGGCTCTGTGCATCATCCTGAAAAGAGAAATGACCTCTTGTGCTTCACCCACCTTTGGTCTCTGAGATGGCTAGAGAAGGAAGTGTGAAAGGGTGTGGGGGGAAGGGGTGTGTGAGGGTGGCATCTGGGATTTGGCGCACCAAGGCCAATGGAGAGGGACCCTCCAAACACTAATGATGCTTATTGCTCCTAGATTCAAGCCACCATATTCAAAGGGAGATAAAAAAAAAAAGATAGGGACTCAAATGAACATGGAAGAGAGTGGACCAAGAATTGTCCTTCCATCTGAAGACAGTCAAGTTAACTTCCTGCCCCCTGACTGGGGAAAACCCCTACCCAAAAGATTGGGAGAAGTGCATCACTCCTAGAGGGCCAGGTTGGCTCTAAAGATGGTCACAGATAAATTCTCTTCCTCTTCTCCTTGTACCCTCTTAGCCCCACACCTCGATCTCCTCCATGTCAGGCTTGAGCACATTAAACCACAGCAGTATCAAGTGGAGCCTGAGATCTTTGATTATTACAGGCAGGGAGGCAGGCATGCACCTGATTCTTGTGGCTCATTGCTGTAAGCCAGTAAGATAGCTATGTCCTCCTCCCACTCGGACAAGATGTGGGCTAGAACCTGCTTTGACGAATCCATTCCTGGTGTCTCCCCTTGACAGCTGGTGGCCTTTATTCCTGAGGGATGGGAAGGAAGAGCACTGTCTCTCCCTCTCTGATTCCTTTCCCTACCCTTCCCATCTTCTGCTCTGTTTCCCTTTGTAGCAACAAAGGGAAAGTAGAGGGAGGAGAGTTAAACTTGCTCTCCCTTGCCCTGGTAAAAATCCAGTGGTTGACAAACATTTTGCTTGCAGACCTAAAAAGGGAGGGAGTGATGGTCCTTAAGTAAAGCTCAGGAGGTGATGGATGGGAGGGGAAAAAATCCAAACCAAAGAACTGCCCCAAATATTTTCTCCAGGTGCCTGTGTAGGACCAAGGAGGCAATAAGATCCAAACAGGAATGCTACCTCTCCCTAGTTTCCACGACCCTTCGTGGGGATGTGGCAGAGATGAGACGGGTAAAAGGAGGGACATGGGAGAAAACCCCACGGCAGCCACAGTTGGTCCCCACAGCATGAGGAGGGGCAGTGTCCCTATGAGGTGTTCAAGCATCCTTAGAAAAATAATTCTGAGTCTGTTCCCTGGCGGGGAAGATGTTTCCTGAGACCATACGGAAGCAAAGGCCGCACTGAACAGTCAGGAACAGAGTGTGCTGGTGAGACAAAGAGAGAGAGAGGGAGCTGAAGAAGCAAGCGTCCCAGGCTCTGTCGGGGATGGGATTAAGGCTGCAAACGTTCCAGGTACTGGGGCAATGGGTTTTCCTTGACATACTTCTGAATGTACCAGCAGGTCAGGTGGGCTTTCAGATCCTCCTCCACTACAAAGTCCAGGGCAGCCTTGGAATCCGAGGGGAGAGAAAACAAAACAAAATGGAAGATACATCATCAGCACCCAACAATATTAACAATTAAGCATGATTTTATTGAACACACTTAACATTATTGCTAACGGACAAGAATATTAATTATGACGACTGCTGGCATTTCATATAGCACTTTAAGGTTGGTGAAGTACTTTGCCAGTATTTGCTCATTTCATCCTCCAGGCTGCTGCTCTATCCACTGCACCACCTGGCTGCCTCCATTTATGTCTCAGCCAATGATGGAGGCAGTTTTGGGCTACTTCCCACCCTACCCGTTGTCTCAGAGATAATTTTGAACCTATCTTACCCCTCACTTAACCCCTTTCCCACGCTGACCCCGAGTCTCCAAGCAATGACAAAGTGGGACAAACTAAATTGTTTAGGGTAGATCTATTGTTGGGAAGTAGTGGTTCAAAGATGGTTTTTTTTTACTTTGATTCTTATTTCCCTTACACTGATTTCCCTTCGAAATGTGAAGCATGCTATTTCCCAGTATCAATAAATCCACCCCTTCTTCCCAATAGAGGCCCCATTTGTTCCCGAGACCTCCTCTTCTCCTCTCCCACCACACTGCCACCCTGAGACACTCCTTTCTTCACTGGTGACTCTCTCCTCAGCACTGCCATTTTAGGTAAAACCATGCTCTCCATCACTTATGTCTAGCTTCTTCCCAGAATCCTCACTGGTCCTTTACAGGTACCATTCCTCATCCCCTCCCACTTCTTTATGTGTTATCTTACCACATCCATCCCCTCCCATTAGAACATAAGCTCCTTCAGAACAGGGCTCTCTCACAGTTGTTTGTATTTGAACCCCAATTCCTTAGTACAGTTCTTGGCACACCATAAGCACTTAATAAATGCACTAACTTTAAAAACAAAAGAAGGGGATTGTTGGGTGGTCTAGTCCACTACTAGAGACCGAGTGGACACTCAGGGTTGATCGTAATAGATTTGTTGATTTAGAACTAGATATCCCACAACTAGAGTATCCCACAACACCATCATTTTTTAGATGAGGAAACTTGAGGTTCAGAGAGCCAGGATCACACAGGTAGTAAACAGAATGAGGATGGGGACTCTCGCTAGAGCAGAAATAACTTATATGCTAAAAGGAAACTGTACTATAAGTACTTGTAAGGACTGGTGTGGGTCCCAGAAAACATGTAAGGAAATACATCTTCCTCTTCTTGATTGAGAGGTGGGGGAATATGGGGAACAGGACAATGCATACAACTCATCAAATGCAGTTGTGAATCAGTTTTTGTTTTTGTTATAAGGAAACCACGGATGGGGGTGGAAGCTCAGTTATATCTGGAAATGGCTATGATATTTTTAAAAATAGTATATTTTTCTAACTTGAAAAAAATATCATGACCATTTCCAGATAAAACTCCAGATAAAAGAGGACTAAGCATTTATATAGTACCTATGACGTGCCAGGCCCTGTGCTAAGCAATTTTAAAAATACGATCTCATTTGATCCACAACAACCAAGACAGGTGCCATCATTATCGCCATTTTACAGAGGAGGTTTTCTTGGCAAAGTTACTAGAGTGGAGCCTTGGTCCTTTGGCTAGCATTTATATAGATTTGCAAATCTGATCCTCACAACTGGCCTTGGGAGGGAGATGCTGTTATCGCTCCCATTTTACCGACGAGAAAGCTAGTATGAGTCTGAGGATAGATTTGAACTCAGGACTTTCTGACTCTAGGCCCAGAGGTCTCAGCACTGGGCCACCTGCTGCCTCTATGAACTGGTTTTGCCTGGGCCCTTGAGGCCCAAATACAAGCCACAGCCCACAAAAAACCATCAGGGTGTCTCTGAACAGCACAACTTAACTGCTGAGGAATGGAAGATCTCGGTATATGGAAACACTGTTAGGAATAAGCAATTATATATTATATATAGTCAAACCTCAATGAAATCTAACTAATCAGAACTCTTATTGGAAAACTGTAATCTCTCTCTGTCTCTCTCAGTGTGTCTGTGTACATGTGTGTGCACGTGGGTGTGTGTGTGTGTGTGTGTGTGTGTGTGTGTGTGTGACAATATGGGGGAGGGAGAAGAGAGTGAATAACACAGCTTTGCAGGAAAATTACAGATTATAAGAAAAATGAACTGACATCAATTTCAAAAAAGTAACTTCTGGTGATATCTTAGGGTCAGAATACATGCAACCCTAACAATTTTTACCTCTTCAGTTAAATTCAACAACCACCAGGTTCAGTGCTGGGTTCAGGAGAGAGGAAACCAAAGCACTCCCTTCCCTCAAGGGGCTTATATTTTACCAAGGAGGAACAATACGTATACAAATAATATAATGCAAAATATAGACAAAGTAACGGGAGGGGAATAATTGCTAAGGGGACACTTGAGATAAGCTTTGAATGGAGGGACTCCCAAGAGGTTGAGGTAAGGAAGGGAGAACATTCTAGGTATAGGGGCCACCAAGTGTGCAAAGGCAAGAGAAGGAATCTAAGAGAACACATGTAGACTCGAGAAGGCAGGGATTGCATTATCTGTTGCCCCTCCAGCATCTGGCAACAGGGTTTGCACACAGTACTCAATAAATTTTCAGCAGATACATACTTAAATTCAAAAACCCCCCATACAACTTGTTTGTAATGCTCTCCATGATGATGGTCTTAAGGCAATCCAAGATCCCACCCCATGCCCCATTAAAAAAAAAAACAAAACAATGGTGTTCCACATACTACTAAGGCAGGAAAGCGTAGTGATGTATTTTAGAAATAAGACATTCTCAACGAAGGTTGAAACAAACAAAAGATATTCAAACCTCCCTTGGCTAAATTTAAATTCATCTTGCCACCCCCAAACTCTAATCATTCTAGGTAGGCAAGATATTACTGTTTTTAAGGTCTAGCTGAAATGTCCATGACTTTCTCTGAACTGGGATTGACTCTGTTTCCAGATGCTAGAAATCCCTTTCCACTTTAGACATTTCCCCTCCTCCAAAGTGGTTGCTGCCCTCTCTCTCCACACTCTCCCCATATCCTCCACCCCCCCACTTCTCTTTAAGACCAAGTGAACTTGGAATTGCTTTTATTCAATCCTGGTCTAGCAAAGATTCCTGTTTTCTAGAAATGGGGAAACAAGAGAGAATAGTGGATAAACAAAAATATGAAATGGGACACTGTGGCCTGTTGCCAGTATAAGGCAAAGTCTAATGTTACAGAAAAAGGCATAATATATTCAAAGAAAGAAGTTAAAAATTCAATGCACATGCATATACTTTGTACTATAAATTTGTGTTTATATAGAATAGATGCTTTAGGGCATAAGTGAGAGAGAATGAAAAGGAAGTCTAGGAAAACGATGAAGCAAGAAAAGTATATCTTGGGCCCAGAGAACAGAAAAAGCTTGGTCTCCTCTCAGTCAAGAGGTGGGGGGCAGCAGGTGCAGAATGCCACATACCCTGTCAGAGAGAGTTATTTTGTTGGTTACTTGGTATAACTGTTTTTGTTTATTACAGGAAGAGTTCATTGGATGAGAAATCAAATTGGGAAATGATTGTGGCTTAAGAAAAATGGAGTAAAAAAGACTTTAAAATAAAAAAGATGAGGTCAATGGTTTGAATGAAGGTTTCCATTTCCATTGTGTATGAAGCCAAGGGATTCAATGACAGACTGGCAGTAGGTGTGTGGGCAGAGGACAGATGAGAAGGAATACAAGAAGCCCTTTCATTCCATCTGGTTGCTTTCTTCTCATACTTTATAAGAGAAATAAGCATCATATTCCATGTTTCCATTTCATCCAGATAAATGGACCAGTCTTCCGTATCTTCAGCATCACATCTGGCCATATCTGTTCTGATAGGATGCATCCAGTCTGTAACCTGAAGGGTCCATCTTTCACCCATTATCTTTGTTAAGGAACCAAACCGGGATCTCTTTGCAAGATAAACTGTCCAATGAAAATGCCACAGAGAACTTTCTGTTCCCCTCATTCACCACTAAAATATAGAAAGATCCTGCTAGGTTCTTTCAACCCCACACTTAGGATCAAAGGATCATAGATTTCAGGCTGGAAGGGACATTAGAAGCCCCTGAATCCAACTCCCTCATTTTATACCCTCCTACCACTGTGCCACGTTATCGCATCTGTGACCACACCCTTCTGCTCTTTGTTCTGATATGCATATAGTTATCCTTTCCACATTGAGGGGAGTCAGGTTTGTACAGCTGTCACTAAGGAGATTCAGCCACAGAATCTCTGAGCTGAAATAGGGCTTCTTTTCTGCCTTACCTCTCTCTCTCTCTCTTTCTCTCCTTCCTTGCCAATGCACAATGGCAGCTACCTCCACTATGTCACTAGGGGATGGGGGAGAGGACCAGTGTGTTAAATACTCCACTTTCTTTCCAATTACTTTTTTTTTCCAAACTCACTTCAATGGAATTTCCTCTTGTAACTCTAGACAAAGGCAGTAAAATTTAATTAGAAAGAGGGATACTTCTCTGTTCTCCTTTCTCCCAGGATCTTGGTTCACCAGCTTCCTATTCCCAATCTTCCCTTTCTAGGGGCTGGCTGCTTGATACTGATCAATTAATCTTGCATTTATCAAGTGTCCACTTTGTGTCAGGCTCTAGGGATACAAAGACAAAATCTCTGCCTTTCAGGAGCAAACTCTTATCAGGAGAGAAAACACGTATGTGTGTGCGTGAATGTACTTACAAACAGATAAAAACAGATATAAGGTGATTTTATGGGAAAGGCTGTAGCAGCTGGGGGAGGTGAGAGGGGGAAATCAGGAAAGGGTTTGTGTAGAAGGTACTGCTTGAGTTAAGCCTTCAAGGAAATTGTTGTATCATCATCGTCACCATCACCATCATCACAAACGCAAAGGAATCCATCTATCCAAATCAATAGGAAAAAAATAACCCAGAAATCAGAGAAAGTATACGTAGGAGAATATATGTCAGACAATTCAGAATGAAGGAGCTTTCTCACTGGGGGTAAAGGAAATTAAAGCTTCTAAGAGATGGATGTGAACAGCGGTTACGTTTCAGGCATTGGGAATAGCTAGTACAATAGTCTGGAGGTAGGAGATTAGAGTATCCTCATATGAAGAACGGTAAGAAAGTCATTCTGTGCAGATCATAGTATTCAGGCAGTGAGCACTTGGCCTGAAGTCAGGAAGACTCAACTTCCTGAGTTCAATCCAGTATCAGACACTTACTAGCTGTATGACCCTGGGCAAGTCACTTCACCCTATTTGCATCAGTTTCCTTATCTGTAAAATGAGCTAGAGAAGAAAATGGCAAACCCCTCTAATGCCTTTGCCAAGAAAACCCCAAGTGAGGCCACAAGGAGTAGCACATGACTAAAATGACTTAACAATAAACATAGTATACAGGAAGAAAAGTAATATGAAATAAGCCAGAAAGATATGTTGAGGCCAGGCTGTGAAATGGAGATGAAGTATTGATATTTGTGAGGGACTGCTCACAATGGAGAAGAAGGGAGGCACTTACTATGAAACTGTCAGTTCTTAACCATGATTACAGAAGGTTTCCCAAGTCAACTGGACAACAGTCCTGCTTGTCCCAGGAAGATCCTGAACCACTGAGGACTCCACCAGCTGAGTGATTCCCAGTAGAAGCTTTACCCAGAGTGCTAGGTTAGTGAGTATTGGCTTTTAAGATGCTACCAACTACCCACAAAACAACTTCATGGGCGAGGCATTCACTGCAGATCTCCATGCTATTTTTCTAATCAAGAGCATCCCCAGCTCCCAGATCAATGTCTCCAGGGTAGCCAGAGATGGTTCAGGGGAGCTGGCATCCCCTCACCCAATTCCTTTCCAGATGATGATCTGATATGGTTCTGCTAATGGACTGCTTCAATAATGTCAACAGTTGCTGGATTGACTCCACTGTGGTGCGATGGTTTCAGCACTTGCCATTCCTTTGTAAAAAGCCTTTTAATAGTCTGTAAATGCAAAGAATACCAAGTTCTTCATGAGCTGGCTGAAAAGTCACCACAAGGACTCTCCTGCTCACAGCCAGCAGAGTCCTTGTTAAGTCCCTTTCTGAAGGGGAGAGGATGAGTCCAGTCATTCAGGGGGAAATTCTGATACTGGCTGGGAAAGGGGAGGGAGGGTGAGTAGAGAGACAGAGACAGAGAAAAAGAAACAGAGAGAGAAAGACAGACAGAGAGAGGGGGGAGGAGAGCGAGGGAGAGGGAGAGGGAGAGAGAGATGTGGGGCAGAAAAGAAGCTCTATTCCAGCAGCAGACTAGCTACAACAAATCTCAGAGGTTGTGTGGTTGAATCTCCCTGGATGAAGGCTGCTCTTCCCTACTTCTAGCTCAGTTAGTCACTCACCACTTAATGGCCTGAGTGTGAAGGGACTGAATAAATATACCCCAGGAACCTGAAAAGGGTCCAGAGAATGGGTAATGGTGGTAGAAAGTTAGGGAGAGAAAAAGAAAAGAGGTTGGAAATGATAAAGAAGGTGGTTTCGCAGGTTCCTATTCTTCAAGAACATTGCCAGATATGATGCCAAGGCCCCCTGAGGGGATACCTCAGTGGAGAAGATAGGGAGAGCACAGAAAAAAGGGGGTAGCTAGGTGCCAGCCCTGCAGTCAAGAGGATGAGAATTCAAATCTAGCCTCAAGACTCTTACTAGCTGTGTGACCTTGGGCAAGTCACTTAACCCTGTTTGCCTATATGATCTGGAGAAGGAAATGGCAAATTACTCCAGAGTATCTTTGCCAAGAAAATCCCAAATGGGATTATGAAGAGTCAGACAGGACTGAAATGACTGAACCACAGACTGCAGACCTTTGCATTTCCACAGCTCACTGCAACTTAGGTTCTTGGAGGCTTTACCACCAGCAGTCAGGTAATCAGGCTCATTTGCACTAATGGCAGACAGAGGCAGGAGAAAAATGGATCAATCCTCTATCTGCCCTCTCTGGGAGTCAGGAGAGCTGGGTTCCAATTATTCCTAAACCTGTGAGATGTCTCTGGGACATCCAGCTGTAAATGTTCAATAAACAGCTATGGGCCATCCGCAGGCCTGGGAGTGCAATCTAAATCTCAGATACTGTAACTCTCAGTCTCTGCAAAAGGCAATTAAGAAGCTAGAAAGAAAAAGATACTTTAAGGCAAAGGAGCTTTCATCCTTAGTCCCCAGTTACAGAATTTAAATCCCTTCGACTGCCCAGTTTCCTAGGACCAAGGTGAGCGAGCAAAGTGCAACTCCAGCAATCAGGAATCATATTCATTCATTCATTCATTCAACAAGGATTAACTTTGCCTGCTTTGCCAGACACTGGAAATATGAAAAAAAAGAAAAACACTCTCAAGGAGTTTACCTACTATAAGAAGGAAACAACACAGAGGAGTGTTAGTAAATACAAAGTAACTTGGGGGATACACTAGCAATTGAGGGGGATCCCAAAAGGCCATGGTGGAGGAGGTGGCACAAGGGTGGAACTCTGAAGGAAGTGAGGAATTTCAAGAGGAGGTGAATAGGCAGGGAGGGCCCAGACTGCTTCCTGCCCCCAATCTCTTCCCTCTCCAACCCATGCCCCACCCAGATCCCTGACTGTCATCCCTAAAGGACAGGCCTGAGTATATCCCTCCCTCACCAGGAAAGCCTCTGAGGCTCCCTCATTCCTGTATGATCAAATCAAATCCTATGACGCTTAAAACCCTTCCAAATCGGGCTCGTCGATCTCCCAGGCTTCTTACACATTATTATATTTCTCATCATGAATTCTCTTTCCCTGCCAACCTGGCCTACTTTCTGTTTCTGGCTTCAATCAATCAATCAACATTTATTAATGTGCCAGGCACTGTGCTAAATGCTGGTGATACAAAAAGAGGCAAAAGACAGTCTCTGTGTAATTCTGGGCAAGTCACTTTACCTCTGCCTGCCTCAGTTTCTTCAACTGTAAAATGCAGATAATAACAGCACCTACCTGGCAGAACTGTTATTAAGGTCAACTGAGATGATATTTTTAAAGTGGGAGGTACACAGTAAGTGCTGTAAGTATTAGAGCAGTTTTAAGCTTTTACGGTTTACCATTGCACGAAGACTTTTGGGAACCCCTCTGGATAGGGAGAGCAGGAAGGGATTGTAGAGGCCATCTAGTCTAGTCTCTTCATGTTACAGATGAGGAAACTGACACCCAAGAAGGTGCTGTCATTCTTACCAAGATGGTACACAGGTAATGAGGGGTAGTGACTGCATTCAGACTCAGTAATAATAACCGACACATTCTCCATTCAAATTTGAGCTCCTCAGCTACTCTGTGTGCTCCAGGTATGATTATCCCCATTTCACCTATGACAAAACTGAGTCCAAAAGCGCCTAAGTGATTTGCCTAAGCATCAGAGTCAGGACTAGAACTTCCTGACTCTAGCCACCATGGCATATTCTTTATAGGCTAAAGAAAAGTTGAGTTCTCTTCCTCCAAAGAGAGAAGAGCCACTGGGTGTTCGTCTCTATCTCCTCTCAAGGCAGGAGTTAAAGGGCTGAACCTGTGATGTCTTCCAGCACAGCTACAGTAATGAAGCAAATCAACCCAAATGCGAGGGGCCTGTTCCCACCAGGAAGAGAAAGAAAGGAAGAGGTGACAGTACCAGGAACACTACTAGTAATTCATTCATTAAGTCAATAAATATGTATTAAACACCTACTATGTGCCATGCACTATACTAAGCACATCCCAAGTACATAGTTAGCTTGGTTGAAAGCATTTTCTTAGTAGCCCTGTGAGGTGGGTTATCTCCTTTTTAATAAAGTCAGTATCTTTCTCATACTTTAAAGTTTGCATTATCTCACAATTCTCAATTAAGTGACTTATTCATAGCTGCACAATTTGGTTTGCAATGGAGTCAGATTTCGAACCCAGGTCTTATGACTTCAAATCCAGTGTCCTTTCATGTCTCAGGCATTTGGTGGAGGAAGATGACAGATAGCCCTGTGAACATAGGATTACACACAAGGCCTCTGGTAGTTGCTAGGATGAGGTCAGATTAGGTCATACATAGACTCAAGCCCATGAGCCAGGCTGTGTCACCCAAGTCAATCAATGCCTGGTCCTTTCTACCCCTGCCCACCTGCAATTCCAAGAGGCCAATGCAACTAGGTCTCTGCGTCTGATGTCTGACCCTTCAACCCACACAAAGCTGATGCTTTATTCATTTCACCTGCATTTAGAGAGAGGCTATCCACTGCCCTCCCTGGCCATCTTCTCAACACCATGTCTCCAACTGCATATGCATGGCCACATCGGATCAGAGACCATGCCCTGAAGATTTTAAGCCTTTTATCTCTGAAACCTCAATGGTGACTGCCTTCCGTGACCCACTATTTCAAACCAGCTCTCAAACATGCTTCACTGTTCTCTCTGATCTTTGATAATCTCACCAAACACCTTGCCTTCAAGAACCCTTCTTCTTGCCATGATCAAATGAATTCTACCATTGCTCCTGGAAGGGATTACTCCCCTCTGAACAGTCTCCTCATCCATCCCTGACTGTAGTAATTTTCCAAAAGTGTGACTCTCCTAGACACCATGGGTATTTTCTCCTCCTATTAGTGCAAGTTCCTTGAGACAGGAACCATCTTTTTTTTTTTAAACTTGTATTTCCAGGATGTTGCAAATGTTTCTTGACTGACTCCTTGGTATAGAGTAAATGAGTAATAAATGCATTTTCATGCATGCATTCATCCATCCATTCGTTCTATCTTGACAGAGAAAAGGGAGAATAGAAAAACTATTTAGAGAGACAAAAGATGGGAGGACAGGGGAAAGAAGGGCTCAAGAAATTAAATTGAATGATTTGTAAATATCTCACCTAAAGGGAGATAAGAAATAGTAGAGAACTCAGAAAGATCTGGGGAAGAGTAGTCAAATTTATTTCATACATTCCCACCCCTGCTTGGGGACTCACAAACAGAAGGGAATATACCACCCAGGCTCTGGTAACCACCACCACACCATGTCACCTACCCCAAATAGAGCTAATCTCTAAGTGCTCACTCAGTAGCCTGATTTCCCTCTCATTTCTCATGGAGCCTAGGCTTCTACAGCAGGACTCAAGCTTTGTTTTGGACTACAGAGGGCAACAGGCTGGCTAATCACTGAGGAAAGCTCTACTTCTCCAATGCACAGCTCTGTATGTGCCAAATGCTTCTCCTAGAATGGGGCACTGATCCCTCAATGTGGGCAGGTTGGATATAACTGGATGGTTTAATTTGGGCCACTGCCTCATTAACTGATTTGCTCTTTATGCAAAACTCAAAGGCCTGTGGGGAGTCCACAGCTCTGCTGCCCCAGTCAGAGGGGCTTTTGGGCAAGGTTCTGGCTTCACTGTTGTCACTCATAACCAGTCAAAAAAAATCCCATTATCTACAGGAACCCCAGGGCCTGATGAGTTGGGCTGCCTCAGACTGATTTTTCCAGATAAATCCTTCAGGAGGCAGCTAGGTGGTGCAGTGGATACAGTACAGGCTCTGTAATCAGGAGGACCTGAGTTCAAATCCAGCCTCAGACACCTTCTAATGACCCTGGGCAAGCGACTTAATATCCCGAATGCCTCCAAAAAATAAACCCTTCAGGTCATAGTATTTGGTTCCAAGACCAGTTAAGGCAATCCATCGTTCACAACTTAAGGATGGTCCCCAGGACCCAATAACTGTTCCTCTTAGGTACCTCCCAGTACTCCAGCACCTGAGGAACAAATGCCCTGGGGTTCTGACATTGCTGCAAGAACTTTTTAAAAAATTAGTTTTATTTTACTGTTTTTCTCTTAAGTGCTTTTAGGGGTGGGATCGCTGAAGCTTTAGGACCTTAAATTGTTCAATTGCCCATAATGCTTCACTGTGGCCAGAGGCTGAGGTGTGAGGGGTAGTTTCTGGAGCATTTATGGAGCTTCTACTCACGGCCCAGGCACTGGGCTCCATGCTGGGAATACAAAGTAAAAATACAATCATCCGTCACCTCTCAGAGCTTACAACCTAACTTACCCCCTTCTTCTTTTCCACCTTGACCCTTAACTATAGGATTTCCTAATCTAGTCTGAAAAGGAAACAGAAGAAACCACATAGAAACTATCATGGTTATTTTAAAACACTGCCCCCCAGCAACAGCATAAAATCATTGCTCACACTCATCAATTATTTCTGATTGAGGATTTTAGAAGTGGCCATTTTGGTCTGAATATTAATCTTTGTGAAATACAAAAGGATGAAAATTTTTTTAAATCACTCTTTTATACCCCAAGAAGCTGGATCTTGAAAAGAGATGAGAAAAATGTGTCTTCCTCTCCTTTTTGCAGAGATAGGGGACCATGAGTATGGAATAGTATAGATCTATCTATCTATCTACTATCAGACTCAGCTGATGTGTTGGTTGGTTTTGCTGAACTACCTTTCTTTCTCCTCCTTTTTTTTGAAATAAAATATATAATTTTAGTCACTATTTTGTTAAATAGAAATTAAAAGTAGACCTGCGTCAGAAAAAAACCAGAGAAGTAGGTTCTGAGTAACAAAGCAAACTTGTAAGTGCGGTGAAACCTAGCATGGAAAAAAAAAGTCAGATTACCGAGAGCTCTGAGTTTAGGGGAAAAAAAAATCAGGGTTTGAATTCCTGTTCTAGCAAATCACTTTATTTCTTCAGGGTTCAGTTTTCTCATCTGTAAAACAAGGGAGACGATCTTGACTTCCTTGGTGGTTTCCTTGATCTCCAATATCTTGAGATTCTATCGTCTCCTCTCCTGAGCCATCTCCAAATTCTCCCCTCCCAAAAAGATGACCTCACCAGTATCAGCCCCCAGGAAAGTCCGGAAGGTAGAGTTGGTGGTACCTTAGCTAAATGTTTGGCTATTCCCCTCCCTCGATAGGCATCGGGGACTTCTGTGTGCTGTAGATCCACAATCCTCTTCCCTACATACTCGTAGAGCAGGACTGCCCGGTCGTGACAACCTGGAGAGAGACAGAAAGAGACAGATATCAGTGGAGTGGGTCAACTTCACTTAGTCACATGTGACAGCAGAGATTTTAAAATCCAAAGGAGTATATACACACACACACACACAGCCCTTGCACCATGCTCAGAACTACACAGGGCTAGAATGGGGAATTTCTACAGTGCTTTGCCCAACACCAGCCAGGATCTGAACCAAAGTACTCTAACTCCAATCCAGCATTCTTCCCCACTGTGCCATGCAGTGAGGCTGAACCAGAGAAATTTAATTCAACAAGTATTAAGCACCTGCTTTGGGTCTGGTACTGGGGAAACAAAGACAAAAAAACCGGAACAGTCCTCGCCCTGGTGGAAAGGAGATGGTACATTCTATTGGGATGAAACAATACATACACAGGTAATAGAAAATACATATAAACAAATACAAAGTGTGGGTTTTTTTGCTAAGTGTCTGAACCAATATTCCTTTTCCTCTTCCTTCTCCCCCTCCTTTACCTCTTTCTTCCCTCTCTCCCTCCCTCCCTCCTTCCTTCCTTCTATGACATCCCTAAATTTTTAGGGCCCTAGATTCTTCAGCTCCTTTAATTCCAAGTCTTCATTGTGGCACGAGGTTGTGGTCATGGTCTCAATAGACAATCCCTTGACAAGTATTTATTATGCACCTACTAAACCAGCTATACACCATGTTATTCCTGGGGTACAATGACCCAGTCCCTGACCCACAAGGAGGTTATTTTAGTACCTTTGGGGCTCAGCTAGATTAGTTATAGGTTAGGGGTGGGAGCAATAACAACTTGAGGGGGTAGAACCCAATCTAAAGCAAGGAAGATTCCTGGAATTGTGTCGATGATAGGGAACAGGTGGAGAAGAGCTAGGTTTTCATCTTCATCTTAGGCAATCTATTAAACTGCGCAGCCCCAGCTGTCTCCTTGACAAACACACAGACTGTCTTCCAGCCTCTCCAGCCTACCTCCCCAGCCTGCATGAGCATAAGGGAGAGGCTGCTTGTGTGAGAAGCACTTCAAGTTCCCAGAAAATGGTTCTACCAATACCCAAGGAGGTATTTCCATGATAATTAAACTGATAAAAAACCCTCTGGAAGAAAGTCATTATCTCCCCTCATTGCAAAGGCAATAGCTCTTCATGGGGTCACAGAGTCCTTCCGATGGGGCGACATCCATCTGAGAGGGTAGGGTGATGCCAAATGGTACATGAAGGGGCTAGCAGAGGGTGATCTTGCTCCTCAAGTGGTTTAATACAGTACATATGATGTAGAGAGATCAGAGAACACTCTGTGTCTTCTCTGACAAAGCGCCTTTGTGAAGGAGATGGTACATCCCAGGCGGGAGGGATGGTAGGGTACATCTTAAAGTACATGAGAAAAATAGAAGTGAAGACTAGATTACATTGTTAGGGGCTGTTGGGGAGGGAAACAAAACACACTGTACAACGCTCTGGTGGAGAAACAATCTCCCTGAGAAAATGGGGCGTCTTTTCCCAAGTCATTCCATCCTTCCCAGATAGAAGAACTAAGACAAATGGAGATTTTTTCTGGGGGGGGGAAGAAAGACAGGCGGGAGGGAGGCAGTTGGTAAATGTAATTATGAAAGAGAGTGTGTGTGACAGGGCAGAAAAAACACAGGGGCCAGAAGCCCTCAATTCCAATCCAAGCTCAGGTCCTTAGCTGGTATTTATACAGATTTGCACAGTTCTCCACAAATTTGGTCCTCACATCAATTTTGGGAGGGAGGTGCTGTTATTATTATTTCCACTTTACAGCTGAGGAAACTAAGCTATAGTCACACAGCTAATAATGGTCTGGGGCAGGATTTGAACTCAGGTATTGCTGATTGCAGGTCCAGCACTCTCTCCCTCTTAGCTGCTAGTGGAACCTTCATTAGGCAAGTTGCTTAACTTCTCTGGGTCTCTCTTTTCTCATCTTTGAAATGAAAAAGGTTAGAGGATCTCCAAGATCCTTTTCCTACTCTAAACCTCTGACTTTGCAGTGGGATGGAAGACCATCATATGTATAAGAGTTACTCAATCAATCAACATTTATTATATGGCGACTTTTCCGTCAGGAAGGCAGCTAGGTGGCTCAGTGGATAGAGAATGCTGGACCTGGAGTAAGGGAAGACCTGAGACACTCACTAGCTGTGTGACCCTTGGCAAGTCACTTAACCTCTGTTTCTCTTAATCCAGTGGAGAAAGAAATGGTAAACTATTGCCAAGAAAACTCCATATATAGTCACAAAGAATTGGACACGACTGAACAACAAACTATGCCAGGCACCATGCTAAGCTCTGGCGATCCACAAAGAGGCAAAAGACAGTCCCTGCCCTCAAGGAGGGGGATCTAGTGGGGGAGACAACATGCAAACAAAATATACAAAGCAAGGGACACAGAGTAAAGAGGAAGCCATTAACAGAGGGAAGGCTTTCAGTAAAAGATGGGATTTTAGTTGGTACACAAAGGTAGCCAGGAAGGAAAGCAGGAGGAGGAGGAGTATTACAGGCATGGGGGACAGCCAGAGAGAAGACTCATAACTGAGAGATGGATTGTCTTGTTCACGGAACAGACAGGAGGCCATGTGGTCACTGGATTGAAAAGTACATATCCAAGCCCCAACATCAACCCAGCATGCCTTAGTTTTTCTCCATTTGTACTGAGAACTAACAAATCCCCTCAAAACAAAGGTAACAGAGTGGTTACTAAAAATTTGTATGTTTTAAAATTGTCAAACCTCTTTATATAGATTCTTTTTCTGGAACTAAGGGGTATGAAAGCTAATACAAACTATATGGCATTAATCTGCCGGTTCTGTTTGCTGGTGGCTCATCAAGACAGCTACAGAAATCAGGCAGCAAAGATTGTAGGAAGGAGACCAGTCAGGAGGAAGTCAGGGTATGGGCAATGAGTACAGCTTGAGATTTGGGGGTGGGGGGAGGCGAGAGCAAAAGCAGAGGTCTGATAGAGCTCTCCCCCCAAACCCCTCAAAAAACATGTAAAAAATGACTCTAAAGAAATTCTAGAATAGCAGAAGCCACAAAATGACAGACTGAAGCAAATTTCCTGCCTAAGACAATCTGGAAAGTCAACAGGAAGGATCTATTGCACCAGTCTGGGAGTGGAGGTGCAGTTCAGCATGGGTTGCGACAGCAGGGATGGAGCTAGAGCAGGCCTTAGCAGACTGAATCGCTGGTGGCAGCTGCAGTTTCCAAACTTCTCAAACCACAAACACCAGACAGCTTCAAAGATTAGTGGGAAGGGTCTGTCACCTGGGTGAGAGGGGAGCATGGTCCAGCTCCAGCCTCAGGGTGGTGGCAACCACTGCTGAAGTGGAAGATGCTTTTGGAGCCCTTCACTTAGCAAAGAGCTCAAAAGTCAGGTAATTGACTGGGAAAATCAGCAAATGGGACTATAGATTCTCACTTTCTCAATGAAGAGGTATTTTCTTACATCATCTGTGATAAGGAAGATCAAAACATATAACCAGAAGAAGACAGCAAAGTCAAAACTTCTGCATCCAAAACCTCCACGAAAAATAGGAATTGGTCTCAGGCCATGGACGAGCTCAAAAAGGATTTTGAAACTCAAGTAAGAGAAGTAGAGGAAAAATTGGGAAGAGAAATGAGAGAGTGATGCAAGAAAACCATGAAAAATGAGTCAACAGCTAGCTAAAAGAAACCCAAAAAATGCTGAAGAGATTTGGAGGACCAGAATACTGGTAGAAGGTGAAATATTCTGTCCATCAACAAGCATTTAAATGTCTCCTACCTGCCGGGCAGAAGATATACTGACGAAAATGAAACTGTCTGCTCTCAAAGAGTTTCTATTCTGTCTAATGCTTTCCAGTAAGAAACTGACCAGAGTGAGCAAATTAGTGGTGAAAGCCGAGCAGAGGGAAAGTCTGCAATGAAGCCACCTCAAAAATCAGGTATAACAACAGATTCACCATGTGTCCTGGCACCCTTGGCAATTTGGTGAAAGCCTATGGATATTTTCTCAGAATAGTTTTTTTTTTTTTTTGGGGGGGGGGTTCAAGTATTTTTTTTTTAAATAATTATTTTATTTGTTTTTAGTGTTCTATAGTCTTGTTTTGTTTTTTAAAGATCAGGTCTCTAAAACTCTGCTAGGTTTAGAAGTGAGTCACTGCTCTGATCCCACATCACAGCTTAGCCCCTCTACAACTCTATTTCTCACCTACACCACTTGAATTAATGTGGAATGTTGTGGGATGCCCACCTGGCCCAGACCACTGTAGCTTAGAGCTCCTGAGCTCACAAGAGACCCACTGGTCTCAGTGTCCCTTGAATTAGTTAGGAATTACAGGTCTGTGGTCATGATGCCCAGTAGAATGAGGTTTTTAAATGTATAAGATGAAAGCTGTTTACAAAAGAAACAAATTATATTGAAACATAGTTACTAAAATTAAAAAAAAAGAACAAACCCAAATACATACTTACTGTATAATTGATACATTGCTTGCCTTGGAACTCAAAATTAAAAAAAAATGAATGCTAAATTTTTGAAAAATGTGATTGGTAAATATTTAATGAAACAAATAAAAATATATTGAAAAAAACCCAAACAAGTTGACAGATTCCAGGCAAAGGACCCTTGACCACAGAGCCTTCATTGTGGGTTGCAAAGCAAACCTCATTTTAAGCGGATCCATGATTACGGGAGATGGGAGGGCTGTGCTACAGGAATGTTCTTTGTCTTACATAGTTAATTCCTCGAATAGATTTCAAATCTTAATCTAAAAAGACTCACTGTGGTATGGAGGTGACTTTAGCCTCTCAAGGGCTCTATCAGCACAGTGCAAACTTGGGCTGGGTCTGCCAGGACAGAAAGGTTTCTAATCCAAGCTGGGTGACTATAGGTCATACCTGAGGGCCTGCAGACAGAGCCATTCATCCCCAGGTTGGTTCGAGGATGAGGGATTTTCTGCCAAGTGTGACTCTTGAAAACCATCTTACTCTTACAGAGGGGCTGTCATTTGCACTGGTGGAAAATATACCTATACTGACAAAATCACGGGAATTTTGAAGAAAATATTTAAAATTTGATTTTATTAAGTAACTTCTCTCCCTCATAACTAAAGTCTGTGAATTCAAATCCTCTTTTCTTAATCAGAAGATTACAGGATCATGATTTTAGGGCTGCAAGGGACCTAAATTAGCACTAAGCTTAATGTCTGTTTCACAGATAAGAAAAACCAAGGGTAGGAAAAGCTAGATGGCTTAAGAAACTCAAGGTCAACTGAAGTCAAATGGTTAAATTTTCAGTGTGAGCATTTACACCCTGGAAATAAGCACACACTACAGATCACGGTTTAATTTCCTGCTTTGCTGATTGTCTAGACTTAAGAAAGCATGGAGAAACATGTCAACAGTCAGGGGACCTGCCCTGATAACTTGATTCTGCTTCTTACTTACTATTTGTGTAACTTTGGATAAATCCCTTATTCCTCCCCAGGTCTTAGTTTCCTCCTGTGTCAAACAAGAGGGTGGTAGGAGATGACCTCCAAGGTCTTTTCCAGGTCTAAATCTATGCCCCCTAGGAGAACATGGAGGAGTAAAGGGCATCTGGTTCACCTGCCATGTGAAGATAATTAAGGGAACTGGGGATGTTTCACCTGGAGAAGAGATGAAAGGTGAGGTGGAGAATATTAGCATCTTCAAATATAGGAAAGGCTGCCATACGGAAATGAAAAGGCAGTGGTGACAGATTCAAAAGATACTAAGGAGGTGGAATTAATACTCTTGATTTAATTGGCGATGGGGATCAAGATAGAGGAAAGAGTCATAGAGAAGTCCAAGGTTGTGAACCTGGAACACTAGAAGGATGAAATGTGGTGACCTGAAGAGAAATAAAGTATGAATGAGGGGTAAATCTGAGCAGAGTGCAGAGTTGGGAGGAATAGATGGGAGCAGGGAGAAAAGATAATGAATTCCATTCTGGACATGCTGAATTTGAGACGCTTATGAGAATCCTAGAGATGAAGGGAGTTTGACGGTATTCCTGAGAAGGATTAAGTCCAGATGTATGAACTAATAGCAGCTAGAATTTATACAGTACCTACTTATAGTGTCAGAGACCTGATTTAAACTCAGATCTTTCTGACTCCAGGCTACCTGCCCTCTATCCAATGCTAGCTACTGTGTACATAATCATCTATCTACTTACATACATACATACAAATAGCTAAGGGCTGTTCAAAGGTCCCCTGAACTTGTCTTTTTGAGTTGCCATACTTTCCAGAAACACTGAACCTAGAGCACACAGAAGACCCTGAATGTGACAAGGATGAACCCCACAATGGGTATAATTTGTTGTTTGCATCCCAAACTGGACTCCCAGTGTGTCCTTGGGAGCCAAGACAGGCACCAGCCACTCTGTGACAGGCTAGAAAATTTGCTGGTGCAGCCAGGATGTGGTAGACATGCAGACCACCCTATCTTCATAGTCTAGCAGCTCCCAAGGGAAAAGAATGCGGCTTTTGCCATCCCCCTGCTCCTCCCTTTCAGGAGAGGTTATGTCCTTTTTCCATCTTTACTGTACCCTTTTCCCTTCCATGCCACACCCCTTCCTGGTATCCCATCCTTCCTCTGCCCTGCTGACAAAAATGTGCAAACATCTGTATGGACTGTGAAGTCTTTGGGTTCTACAAGCATGTTCATTTCTCAATAAAACATTTCATATAAGTCTCATGATGTGATTGCCTGTGTGACTATACACACATATACATATATATGACCTCCTTTCTAGCTCTAGGTATATGCACACACACACACACACATACACTCCCATGTCTATATGCATGCATAGATACACATATACAGAGATCTGTAGATCATAATAAGATCCAGGGAAACTAGTTCACATCAACAAGAGAGAAAATGTAGGGAAAAGGAAGAAGAGGGTCCAGAATTGAGACTTGGGAGACATGTCTGGTTAGTGGGTGGAAGATAGATGATAATTCAGTAAGAGATGGAGAAGGACTGGTCAGACTGGTCAGAAGACCAGGAGAGAGGTTGAAGTCAAGAAAAATTTGAAGCCCAGGGAGGAAAAAGGATCCAGAAGGAGAGACTGGATTACAGAACCAAAATTTGTAGAGAGGTTAAATAAGATGGAATTGGAGAAAAAGCCATTGCACTCAGCAGTCAAAATATTACTGGTAACTTAGCTGAGAACAGTTCCTGTCAAGAGGTGAGGTTGGAAGCCTGATTGTAAGGGACGATGAATCGAGTAGGGAAATAAGAAAATGGAAGTTAACAAATGTACCAAATTTTGTCTAGGGGATGGACTACAAAAAGGTGAATAGGACAGTAACCTGAGGGGTGGAAGAGTTAAGTGAAGGCAAAGGCTGGAGGACCCCCAAGCTGTACATAATGGAGATCTGCAGTCTCAGGTACAATTTTTTTTTCTGTTTTACCATGTTGAAGCAACGCCCATTCTATTTGCTGTGTTAGGTTCAGAATAAAAATATCAATTCATTAAAAAACAGGATGGACAAGGACCTTCACATATCTGTAGGAAGCAGGGACAAAACAAGGACATCAGAAGAGACAGAAGAGGGGAAAGAGAGCAGAATGAGGGTATATTAGCTCTCTGATCAGGCCAGCTACAGTTAAGACTCTTAAAAAGGAAATGGAGCCATAAGTACAAAGGGATGTCAAACTCACAAGCCCATAAAACTCCAGAGTATGATGTGAACAAAGTCAAAATATAACTGGGAAATGTTTAACAAAATAGATAAAAGTAGAAGACAATGTTAATTTGTAGTTTTTCAAGCCAACCTGCAGCCCATGGGGATACATTTCATTTGAGTCTGACGCTGGTTGACCACAACAGGTGTGGTGGATAGTGCACTGAACACGGAGCCAGGAGGCCCTGATTTCAAGTCTCACCCTAAATCCTTACTAGCCATGTGGGTCTGAGCAAGTCCCTAGACTTCTTAGTGTGTTTGTTTCCTCTTGAAGTCAAAAATGACCATTTATTAAGCATTTATAGGGTGCTGGGTATCATGCTAAACACTAAGAATACGAAGACAAGCTGAAAGGACAATTCTTGCCCTCAAGGAGCTCATATTCTAATGCAGGAAGACAGCGTCTTCATAGGTAAGCAGCTAGGTAGCACAGTGGACAGAGCACTGGGCTTGGAATCAGGAAGACTCATCTTCCCACGACACTAAGAACTTTGGAACTGATTGTGTGACATTATCTCATTTGATCTCATAACAACCCTGAGAGGTAGGAGCTCTTATCCTCATTATACAGACAGGGAAACTGAAATAAGCAGAGCTTAAGTGACTTGCCCAAGGTCATACATTATGTCATGATAGGATAATAGCTGGGGTGAGGCGGAGGCATCTTGAGGTCTCTGCTGGGGTGGGAGTGGGGAAAACGGGAAGGAAAGGGAAGGTGGGAAGGGAAGAGAAGACACAGGACTGCCCAGCATGGCATGTAAAGCAGAACTGAAGTAGCTAAAGAAAAAAGCAACCCAAAAACCAACAAAAAAAACCCAAACAAAAACACGAGATGCACAAATCCACCCCAGATGTTCACATGAACTACTTGTGTCCAACCTGTGGTAGATTACATTGGTCTGAGCAGCCACAGTCGGACACACTGACTTGACTAACGCAGTTACGTCATTTCGGTCTCTGAAAACGAAGGACAACCGCCAGCTCCGTGATCCTGGGTGAGTCACCCCCATTTGCCTCAGTTTCCTCATCTGTAAAATGAGCTGGAGAAGGAAATGGCAAACCACTCCAGTGGTCTGAATCCCCAGAAGTGGTTATGAATTTAAATTCCCATTATTTGAAGTTTTAATTATGTATAACATGGTAATCAATTCTAACCCAATGGAAATATGCACTGCAAACTAATAATGGAACCGCTTCAGAGGATTTACTATTCACTCTAATCCAGATCTAACTACACTGAAGTTCTAGAACAGCATTGTCACCACCCCATATGGAGGTCACATAACTGAATATGGAGAGGCTCAAAAAATTTGGTAACAGTAAAATGTTTCTGAACGCACAATGACCAAAAATTAATTCAAAATCAAATGTGTAATAAATCCGAGGTGTTTCTGACAACACCTGACCGCGTTGTATCACATGACTTCACTGCAGCTTTGGCTCTGAACACACAACACATAAACTTTGCACTGCTCATGCTGTCACACCATACAATGCCAGTGAATGTCACCAGAAACACTTCGGCTCAAATTCAAGACTATTGTATGTCATGAATTGCAGTGTTTTTACTGTATAGACAAAAATCATTAAATGAATTTTGGCTTGGGATTAGGACAGAATTTCCAACAATTTTTGAAATGGCCCTAAATATACTTCTGCCATTTTGTACTATGTCTTTATGCAAAGTGGTGTTCTCAGCATTGATGACTACGAAATCAAAACATAGATCAACTCTGAAAAATGTTGAAGATGCTCTAGATCCTGTAGCATCTAATACTCTGCCAAGATTTAATGAAAATAAACAAGTACATCCATCTCACCAGTATGCAAATTTGCTTTTGTCTTTAATAAATGGTAAAATTAGATGTATATCAAAGAATTGTTTTAAAATAAATTTCTTTATGATTTATTATCAGTAAATATTTGATTTGTATACCTATGTTATACCTAGGGTCATGTAAAAAATTTCTGAAGTAAAAAGGGGTCGCGAGTAGAAAAAATTTAAAAAGCTCTGTTCTAGAACATCAAGGCAGAAGATTATGAGGCAGATACTGAACTTCTTTCAGTAGGAAGAAATAACCTGGAATCTAGGAAATTGACTGGGATAAAGTTGAATTGGACAGGGTGACATAGAGAGATAGAATGAATCTCAAGAGCTGAGTTGGGGCAGTCAGGATATGGAAAAGAAGAGCAAGAGGGCTGCTTCTTCTTTATCCTCCAGTCTCAGTGTGTTGGGTGGAATGAGAAAAGAAACTGTCCTGGAGAGAGAAGCCAATAATTCAAGGTCTCCTAGAGGGAGCCAGGTGTCCATAAAGTGCAAGACAGAGAAAAGGAGTTCTAGTAGGAAGGGAAGCTCCAGAGAGCACAGTGGAAGGGGCGAGCAAAGGAGTATATATGGCTTAGGGAGGTGTAAGGAGGAAGTAGGTGATAACAGGAGAGTTGGTATTTTTGTGATCCAGCACAGGGATCAGAGGAAGCCTCAGGAATTTGCTAGCCATTGGATTAGTGACATACTACTTACTGACTAGAACTCTCAGGCTCTGGGGTCTCATTATGGCAGACTGTTGCTATTCAGTCATTTTTCAGTCAGGTCTGACCCTTTGTGACTCCATTTGGGATTTTCTTGACAAAGATACTGTCCTTTTCTTCTCCAGCTCATTTTTATAGATGAGAAAAATGAGATAAATAGGGTGAAATGACTTGCCCAGGATCATCCAGCTAGGAAACATGGGAGGCCAGATTTGAACTCAGGAAGATGAATCTGCTACTGCTCCTATGTTAGTAAACTCAAACATTAAGGATGAGAGCAGAGAGATTGGATCAGGTACTGGGATGATGCCCTGCACATGGCAAAGTGCATCCTGTCTCCTGATCGGTGCTGATGTTAGGGGCTGTGGTCCTGGACTCTCCTCACTGAGAGACCTCGAGTCTGAGCCCTAGATGACTCCGGAGGGCTGAGACACGATTGCTTAGTTCAGATGGAACAATGAAGCAGGGCAAGGGAACAAAGCTTTATTAAGCACTTACAACCACGTGCCATGTGCTTTACAAATATTACCTCATTTGATCCCTACAAATGAGACAGGTGCATTATCATCCCCATCTCAGAGCTGAGGAAATTGAGGCTGACAGGGTTTAAATGACTTGTTCGAGAGCAGTCCCTGAGAGGGGTCTGTCTGGGCTAAAGCCCTAGGACAGGCAGTTTTCCATCTACCTGGGATGAACACTGACCAGAGAGACACAGAGGCCAGAGCTTTGAGGTTGGCGACCAGGAGCTGGGGTCACTAGGTGATGCCATAGTGCATAGAGGGCCAGGTCTGCAGTCAGGAAGACTCATTCTCCTGAGTTCAAATCTGGCCTCACACACTACTAACTATATAACCCTGGGCAAGTCACTAATTTTGTTTGTCTCGGTTTCTTCCTCTGTAAAATGAGCTTGCAGAAGGAAATGGCAAACCACTCCAGTATCTCTGCCAAGAAAACCTCAAATGAGGTCAACTAGAAGTTGACAATTCAATGATTAGATGCTGGCCCAGCCTGGCTTAACATGGAACCAACTCTGTACCTATATTTTTACAAATAACTAATATTCTCTCCAGAGACTCTATGCTTTTACACCAGTTTTCCCCCCACACCTGGAATGCACTTCCCTCCATTTTTTGGAATCCCCAGTTCCCTTCAAAATACAGCTGAAATGACCCTCCTTGTAGAAGGCTGTCCTGATCCAGTGCCAACCAGCCGCCAGCTGTTTAGTATACTCTCCCCACTTGAAAAGTATCTTGTTTTCCTTTGGTACATGTTTATACATGCTGTCTCCTGTCAGAACAGGAGCTCCTAGAGGGCCCTTTGTCTCTGTCTCCCCAACACAGTGCCTGGCACGTAGCAATCAACACTGGCGGTTGAGTAACACTACCCTGACCAGCCATTTCAGGGTAACCTTGTTCAGTCATTTTATTTAAGAGGCAACTGGGGTTAAGTGACTTGCTCAGGGTCACCCAACTAGTAACTGAATGTGACTGAATTTGAACTCGGTTTCTTCTGACTCCAGGACTACCACCCAGTCACTAGAATCAAAAATCTCACTTGAAAAATGCGAAAACTCAATGTCACATCATTAAGTCAAATGCCCACTGATAACTGTTTCTATCAAATTCTTGCTGCCTGTAATATCATTTTTTCTAACATCTTATTTTTTGTGGAATCAATTAATGACGCTGGGTGAGCTATTTGTGCTTGTGTAATAATAATAACCTCAGATTTCTAAAATGCTGTAAGGCTTATAAAACATTTTTTTTCAATAATATTTTTTCCAATTACATGTAAAAACAATTTTTTAACATTCTTTTTAATATTAAAATAGTTGTAAATTCTCTCCTCCCTTCCCTAAGTTGGCAAATGATTTTATATAGATTACATATGTGAAATTATACAAATATATTTCCATATTGGTCATGTCACAAAAAGAAAATACAGACTACCCATTCCAAGAAAAAAGTGAAAAAAAATATGCTTTTTATTTAGACTCCATTCATTTTTTTTCTGGAAGTGGACAGCATTTTTCATCATGGGTCCTGCGAGGTAGGGAATATAAGTATTATTGGCCCCATTTTAGAAATGAGGAAACTGAGGTTGAAAGAGGTAGTGATTTGTCCAGGATCATGTAGCCAAAAAGCATTTACTGTTAAGATTAACAGTTAATCACCAGCTCTGGAGTCAGGAGGACCTAAGTTCAAATCCAGCCTCAGACACTACTAACTGTGTGACCCCAGGAAAATCACTTAATCCCAATTGCCTCTTTTCCCCTCAATAAATGAATGAATGAATGGAAAGACTCTTAAGAGATCATCAGGTACAGAAGTTCTTAACCAGGGGTCCATGAATCTTGTGATTTTTTTTTAAGTTTCCTATTTCAAAATAATTGATTTCCTCTGTAATCTTATCTATTTTATGCATTAAAAAACATGATGCTGAGGTGGGGTCCATAGGTTTCACCAAGGGGGTCCATGATACAAAAAAGTTTAAGAGTCCATGGTTTAGTTCAGCTTCTTAACTTTAGAGATGAAGTAGAAGCCCAGACAGATAAAGTAATCTAAGGTCACAAAGCTGGTTAGTGCCAGGGCTGGAATTAAAATCAGGAATTTGATTTTCTTTTGTATTATGTTTTGTTTTGCTTTATGGTTTCTCCCATTCATTTTAATTCTTCTATGCAACATGCATTTAATAGGAATGTACATGTAGAACCTATGTAAGATTGTATGCCGTCTTAGGGAGGGAGTGGGGAGGGAGGGAGGAATGAGAGAGGAGAGAATGGAAAAAAAACCTAGGATATATGGAAGTGATTGTCAAACACTGAAAACAAATGAAATAATTCAATTTTTAAAAAAATAAGGAATTTGTTTTTGTTGTTAAATTTCAAGTTCAGGGCAGTCTCCCATCCATTACACTGCCTGCTTTTCAGCCTGGGGAAGCCTGTGGCTGCAGGCGCCATCCTTTACACATCTTCTTTTTGGTCTTGTTCCTCCAAGAAACTGTCAGAACCCTTCATTCAACAGAATTGGAGAAAGCTACACTTAACATCCTAGCAAACTCAAACCTTAAGGGAAGGGGGCTGCAAACTCCCTTCCCTTAAGGTTTGAGTTTAGGCAGAAATGGGACTGAGGAAAACACTCCAGGCTTCTATTTATGGTTTATTACATCCAGTCACAGTCCCTTCTTCGTGATAACATCCCAATATTTTAAACACTGGTCCATGTTGCCTCTCAGCCATCCCAGCAGGTGGCAAAGTTCTTTTAAAAAAGGCCGTGTGAGGACAGGCCAGGAACTACAGATCAGAACGGCATGGAAGAGACAAGCTCTTTGGTGGTGGCCAAGAACTGGAAACTGAAGGGATGACCATCAACAGTTTATGAATATAGTGGAATTCCATAAGAAAGGATGAGCAGACAGACTTCAAAAAAACCTGGAAAGACTTATATGAACTGATGTTGAGTGAAATGAGCAGAACCAGGAGAACATTTGTACACAGTAACTGCAACATTGTAACAATGATCAACTTTCATAGACTTGGCTCTTCTCAGCAATGCAAGGATCTAAGACAATTCCAAAAGACTCATGATGGAAAATGCTGTCCATATCCCAAGAAAGAACTATGGAGTCTGAATGTAGAGCAAAATATAATGTTTTCTCTCTTTTTTTTGTTTCTTCTTTCTCACGATTTTTCCCTTTGGCTCTAATTCTTCTTTACAACATGGCTAATGTGGAAATATATTTAATATAATTATATATGTAATGGTCTACATCAGATGGCATCCTGTCTTGGGGAGGGAGAAAAAATTCAAAACTCTAAGTTTTATAAAAGTAATATTGAAAACTAAAACTAAATAAACATTTTTAAATGAAAAAAAAAATAGAGGGGCAAGCTCCTCACAACTAGATTCTAAGTGCTGATTCATAGACTTTTATGTGTTGAAAGGCACCGCTGAGGTAGGTCATCTAGCTCAAACCCCTTGTTGTTCTGCTTTTTTTTCCCCATTGTGTCTGACTATTTGTGATCCCATTTGGGGTTTTCTTGGCAAAGAAACTCCAGTGGTTTGCCATTTCCTTCTCCAGCTCATTTTACAGATGAAGAAACTGAGGGAAACAGGGTGAAGTGACTTGTCCAAGGTAGAACAGTTAGTAAGTGTCTAAGACTGGATTTGAACACAGGAAGAACTCCAGGCCTGGCACTCTATCTACTGCACCATGTAACTGCTCTAAGCTCAGATCCTACCCAATAAATAATTTCCATCCCACATTTTGGACAAGTAGCCAATCAGTCTTTGCTTAAATGACTGACTCTAATCACAGGGACTCACCTAAGAAGACGGTTGCCCTCACTGCTGAACCCCTCTTACTGTTAGGAAATTCTTCCTCAAGCTGAGCCCAAATCTACTCCTACACCTTATACGCATGCAAGGACCCGCTTCTGCCCATTGGGGCCAAGCAGAAGTCTATTCCTCCTTGCACCTAACACAACCAACACAGCAGCTTCTCTTTGCCAAGAGACATCCCATAACTGCTTCAACCAATCCTCAGTGCAGTTTCCAGTCTCCTCAGAATGCAGGTTGCCCTCCTTCCTAATCTATGACTCAGCCTCTCAATGCCCCGGAACCAAAAACAATGATCCAAATTACAGCCTCCCCAGGGATTGGCACATTGGGAATATCGACTCTCATTCTGCAGTGCCTTTAATGCAGCCTAATATCCCATTGCTGAGAGGCACAGGGGTGTGAAAGATAGAGGATGGGGCATGAAGCCAGGAAGACCTGTGTTCAAGTCCTAATTCTGACTCAGAACTGGCTATATGATCTGGGTAAGTCACTTAACCTCTTTTTCCTCACGGGGATAATAATAGCATCTACCTCTCCAGGTTGTTGTAAAAATCAAAATGAAATAACAATTGTAAAGCACTACCAGAAGCAGCTGGGTGGTACAGTGGATAGTGCACTGGGCTTAGAATCAGGAAGATTCATCTTCATGAATTCAAATCCTGCCTCAGTCACTTATTAGCTGTGTGACCCTGGGCACTTAACCCTGTTTGCCTCAGTTTCCTCATCTGTAAAATGAGCTGGAGAAGAAAATGACAAATATTTCCACATTCCACATTCCAAATCCATTCTAGTATCTCTACAAAGGAAAACCTAAAATAAGGTCACAAAGAGTCAGACACAACTTACACAAGTCAACAAAAACTGCATAAATATTGATGTTGCTATCATCTTCTCCCTTGCTAGATTATAAATTGGTATTGTGGACTGTGTTATCTTCCCATAGCTCCTAGCATGAAGTCTTATGCTTACTGGGTGTACAGAAGTAAATAATTAATTGAGACAGATTTGTCTTCGGCATTCATCTACTCTTTTCCCTTTCCTGGCATCTTCCTATTTCTGGTTGACCTTTCTAAGCTCAAGTTAAACTAATCCCAACTAGACTTAAGGTGTGTGACATGGGGTAACTCATTTCAATTCTCTGTGCCTCAGTTTCCTCAAGTTGGGAGAGGACTAGATTAGATGATCCCGAAAGGTCCCTTCCAACTTGAATAGCCTCTGATTTGAGGATAGGTGATGACACCGTGATCTCGGCCAGGGTCCTGCCTCCTTGTGGCCTTTCTGGTTGTAGTGAGTAGGCAGACTCGTTTGCAATGTCAGACCTCAGTCCAAACTGATACTAGGAGCAGTGGGTGGAGACCAAAGAAGTGGAGGAACTAGTCCTTAGAGGAAGGTGTTTGGAAGCTGGGACTGGACAAGGAACAACACTGCAGTAGTTCAAATTGGGGGGAAGGCTGGAGGCTTTTCAAGATAACAAGTTTAACATGAGTCAAGACTATTACATAAAAGTCAAAAAGTTAATGAGATCATAAGGACTTGACTTAAATAACATAGCAATATGACGAAGACTAGACCTGTGATTTCATGGGGATAGGAATTCCCAAGTGAGGAAATTCTCTCTACCAATTGTAGGCTGGCAACTTGTGGTCCCAGAGAATTGCCTAGAAACCGAGAGAGATAAAGTGATTTGTTTGTGGTCCTATAGTCAGTTAGTGTTAGAGGTAGGATCTGAACCCAAGTCCAACTTACAGTTAGCAAGTACCTATGACAAGATTTGAACCCAGAATTTTGTGACTCTAAGTCTAGCACTATCCCCATATCATAATGACCTCCTGGAGATAAGAGTCTCCAACAACTTTCTATCCAAATTGTCCTATTCTCTCACTCACACTAAGTCTACTCCATCGTTATCAGTGACCTTTGAGTCCCCTGATTCATCCTTAGTCCCCATCTCTCCCATCTCGTCTTCATTGACTCCATAGCATACCCATCCTTGACCTCCATGGTCAAGCCTCATTGTCCATTAGCCATGACCCTACCAACTTCCTCTATCACTGCCTGTCAAATCCTTCTCATTAAGTAATTCCTATACAGCTTTTTCTGCCTGGGTGTTTCACTTCAACTTCAACATGCCCCAAACTGAGCTAATTCATGAACTTTCTCCCTAAACCCACTCTTCCTTTAGACTTTACTATTCTGTTGGTGGCATCGCCATTCAATGGCTTATTCATATTTGTAACTTTGGGGGCTATAGCAAACCTTTTCTCCCTCACTTATTATATTCAATCAATCAGTTACCAATTCCTGCAAAATTCCAGCTCTATAATTTATTCCCACCTTGCAATGCCCACTATATCTTCTTCACCCCCAAGTACAAGCCTTCACCCACCTGAACCAGAATTTAACAAGTATTCCACTCATCCATGACTTCACATGAATGAAGGTTCAAACTGTAGATGGTCATTTGCTTTATCTGGCTCATTTGCTTGAACCCAGTTTGAGACTGGGGTCTTCTAAGTTATGATGGTCTAGTTATTCAGCTGTGTACTATAATAAAGGTCCCCAGGGAAAAGACAGCATTGAGTAAGTAAAACATTTCATCAGGATAAATAGTAAAATAGTAAGGAAACAATCATCACACACGCGCGCTCTCTTTCTCCTGCCCCAAAACCTTCCTTCATTTCGTTTTCACCTCTACACCGTTCTCAGCTTGGCTGGCCTTGGGTACTCTTCAGGACCCTGATCAGCCATGTCCCATCTCTCTCTTCATGAAATGTTGTTCTCCCTCCATCCCTTCTTTTCCCTTCCCACCTTCCCCTTCCCTCCCCCCAATCCCCCACTCCCACCCCAGCAGAGACCCACATGATCCCTCTGCCTCACCCCAGCTATTATCCTATCATGACAAAATGTATGACCTTGGGCAAGTCACTTAAGCTCAGTTCATCCCAGTTTCCCTATCTGTATGATGAGGATAAGGGCTCCTACCTCTCAGGGTTGTTGAGAGAATGAAATGAGATAATTGTGAAGCACTTAGCACAGAGCCTTGGCTCATAGTAAGCACTCTATAAATGTTAATTATTATTATTTTCACCTCTACCCTCTCCCCTTTACTCCATCTTTCTTTTTTTAAAAAAATTAATTTATTTTTAGTTTTCAACATTCAGTTTCACAAGCTTTTGAGTTTTAAATTTTCTCCAACTCCCTCCCTTCCCTACTTCCAAGACAGTGAGCAATCTGCTAATCCATCTTTATTTATTTATTTTTTGGCTTTGAGAAGGGGGAAGGCAAGGCAATTGGGGTTAAGTGACTTGCCCAAGGTTACATAGCTAGTCAGTGTCAAATGTTTGAGGCCGCATTTGAACTCAGGTCTGCCTGACTTCAGGACCAGTGCTCTACTCACTGCACCACCTAGTTGCCCCCAATCCAACTTTCTTATAGAGGCCAGAATAATCTTTGTTACGTGTAGACCTGACCTTTCCATTTCCTCTGCACAGAAATCTGGAGCAGTGAGAGCCCAAGGGCACCCGAGGTAACCCGAACTTTGGAGTAGACCAGTGAACTGAATAAGGTTCAAACTTATCGTGCTGGTATTCCAAGCCCTCCACAAAACTGATGCAATGCTACCTTTCCAGATTTATTTCATATTATCCCCTTTAACAGGCAATGTGGAATAGATGAAAGTAGGCTGGCCACTCTCAGCCCCTGACACATACTGCTTGCATCCTTAGCCACCTCTCCGGGCCTTAATTTCCTCATTTGTAAAGTAAGAACAATTAATATCTGCCAGAGCTACCTTACAGGGTTGTTGTGAGGAAAAAAAAGTTCTGCAAACTTTAAAACACTATGTTGCAATTACCAGTATAAAGCTACATAATATTATACATACATATAATATATTAGTATGTACAGCAGAATATATAATATAAACAATAGTACATAATAAATATATAATATATGGCTATATGTTAATAAAGCTACAGAATATATAATATAAACAATAGTACATAATAAATATATAATATATGGCTATATGTTAATAAAGCTACATTAACTATATTAAACACATAGCTGTTTGAACACATTAACATATAATTATAGAACGATATCCTATTACTACTGTGGTTATCATTTTTACACCCCCACAAATACGGACAACACATTACCCTCCTCTGTTTCCTCATTCACAAGCTCTCAGGTCTCTTCTTTGCTCACCCTATTTCTTATTTCTGGAATGCCTGCCTCCCTACCCCCACACCGCTATTCATTCTTTAAACCTCATTTTAAATGCCACCTCTTTCAGGAAGCCTTCCCAATTGTCCTCAGTTGGTAAAATCTTTAATCTCAGATTTCATTTTTGTTTTCTACTGTCCAATGTTGCATGTCATGTATGTGACAGCTCTCTGGGTTGGTGTCTTATCCTACTTGATTGTAAACTCCTGGAAGGCAGGTACCATGTCATATCCAACTTTATACTTCATCCTGGTTCCAGCACACAGCAGGAGCTAAATAAATGCTTATTGTTAAAACATGGACAAAAAATATCTAAATTGCTTTCTCTACTTCTGTCTGATTACAACTGAATGCCTCAAAAATCAGTGACATTGCTGTGTCCCACTGGTCTCCTACAAAAGTTGGGTTACCTGACTTGCACTTGGGCCCTCACTGCTACACAGAAATCTTTTCTTCTTCTCTGACTAGCTATCACACTCACCAAAAGCATTTGTGTCAAGTCTCTTCTGTCCTCAAGCCTCACCTGTCACCTCCCTGTCCTCTTCCTCAGCAGGCAGGCCCCAGCCCTGGCTGGATTTCAAAAACGGAAGCCAGCTGTTGTGAGCTCTCTCCGCCTCCACACCTTGATCCCTTCTAAACTCTGCCCCTTCTGCCCCCTCCTCCTCTGATCCATTCACTGAAGAGGAGGCAGGATTAACCTTTCTAGCGCATGCCTTTGGGGACAATACATATACACTATTATATATATATATATATATATATATACACACACACACACACACACACACACACACACTACAAATTTTCCCATTTTCTGCCTCTCAGTCTAGAGTCATAACTAACTGATCAGTGAACAGTGTCCAAACTTTTAAGTTTTATTTTATTTTGAATTTACTAAATAAAATGGACATTTCTATAGACACGGTAGAACAGAAAAAGGAGACGGTACATGAATCTGTGAGTCTCTACCTTGCTTTTCTTTTGGATATATAATAAATTCAACATGTAGAAAGAAAGGGCAAATATTCTGAACTTTGTCATTGTGGGGCTGCACAGTTGCCAGAAACTTTTCCTTGTCTCAATTCTTGGGCTCTTTTAGAATTATTCTACAAGTTTTGACTGATTTAATGAGTAAAATAGCACAGTTCATTCTTCAGGACTTCCCCTGCTTAAAAATATTTTTTTACCTGCTTCCCCCTAGTTGGGAAGAATCTTCCCGGGCCATCTTCAGCGAGCTTAACTTGGGCTCCCTTCCCACTTGGCGCTAAACCTAATTCACAATCACTGAACTTCAGTGATTGAAAAGACCTTAGACATTATGTAGATTGGCTGCCTCCATTGGTTAAGGCCACACTGTTTGTTGTTTAGTATTTTTTTTCAATTGTGTGACGCTTTATGACTCCTTTTGGGGTTTTCTTGGCAAACATACTGGTGTGGTTTGTCATTTCCTTCTCCAGCTCATTTCACAGATGAGAAAACTGAGGCAAACAGGGTGAAGTCATTTGCCCAGGGTCAGATATTTAGTAAGTGTCACAGGCTAGATTTGAACTCACTCTTCCTGACTGTAGGCTCAGCACTCTGTGCACAATGGCGTCACCTAGCTGCCCTATTGCCTAATATTTCCATCCTTTAAAAATACTCCATTTAATTCTGACGTTCCAACAGGATATCATCCTATCTCTCCCTTCCCCTTCGCTGCCATGTTCCTAGAAAGAGCTGCTTCTCCTTCCTGCCTCCTTCCCCCCTTACCCATTTTTATTTTTCATCCCCTTTCAGCAATTACCAAACTACTGCACTGCAAATGCTCTCCCCCCTAGGATATCAATAGTCTCATAAATGCTAAATCCAGTGACTTTTATCCCCTCCTCCTCATTCCTCACCCACCTCTGCAAATTCTGCTGCTGCTGCTCACTCTTACCTCTTAGATACTTATTCCTTTCAATGTGCAATGTAGAGCAATTGGAAGCATGATGGACTTGAAATCAGGAGAGACCTGGGCTCAAATCCCAACTCTGACACTTTAACTGGTTGTGTCACCTTGGGCAACTCTCTGAGGCTCAGTTTTCCTCAACTGTAAAGTGAGGATGATAATAATTGCTTGACTATATATTTTGATTAAAAGAATTTTGTTTTCTGCTGGGAGGTTTGGGGTAGGGGTTAGAGAGAGAGGGATATAGGGAGAAGAAAAACAAAGAAACAAAACAAAAAAAAAAGAAAAGGAGGTCACTGAAAAAAGGAACAGAAAAGAAAAAAGGCCAAAAAGAATTATAAACAAGTAAGATTTCAAATCTACATGTTGAATTTATCATACATCCAAAAGAAAAGCAAGGTAGAGACTCACATGTTCATTTACCATCTCCTTTTCCTGCTCTACTGTGTCTATAGAAATGTCTGTTTTATTTAATAAATTCAAAATAAAATAAAACTAAAAAAAAAAGGTTTGGACACTGTTCACTGATAGACTGAAAGGCAGAAAACAGAAATTTCATTTCACCCCACTTTCCCCATGCACCCCAACTCACTGATTCTCTCTAATCTATTTTTTTTTGTCTCTCTGGCCCTCCGTCTTCCCCCATCTGCAAAATGGACTGACTTCAACCTATGACATTCAGGCACAACAGATAAGAAACTGTGCTTCTTGGAGGAAAGGTACAGGTGAAATCCAAGCTGTCCAATTGTGTCACTGTCTGACAAGGGTCTCTTTCAGAATCAATGTGGGGCATACGTCACCACCAACCCAGACAGGGTAACCTCCTCAAAGCCAGCACTGCCAAAGGCTAAGGCAGAGAGGGATACAGCCTGGCAGTCAGCAAGGGTCTCCTTATCTCTTTCATCAGTCAATTCCTGTACTAAGAGATGACTAATCTCTTAGGAAAAGGTCTGGAAAAACACAAGAGGAGAGGGGAGAAGATCCAGGCTGGGATTTTCCTTGGATGATCATAGCTGCTTCAAGAGCCTGGGGTAAAGGGAAAGGTTATGAGGTTTGTGGAAGGGAACTGATAAATCATGACAATTTTCTTCAGAAAATGCTGGAGAGTTAGGCAATCAACATTATTAAAGCTGTTTGCTGCTGGTGTTTTTAAAGTTAATCTCTCTACAAGCAACATTTTTATCTTCCATTCTCCTCTCCCTCCCTCCCCTTACCCCCAACTCTGCCACCAGAGATCTCACTTGACTTATACTCATTCACCTCCAAGGGCTGAGCCTCCCTTTGCCTCTACCCAAACAGTTAATGCAGGGAAGATGTTGCTATAAATATATTAACTACCTATACATCTTGTTTTCCCAGAAAAGATCCTAGAGCAAGGATTCTTAACCTGAGGTCTTTTTAAAAAAGAAATATTTTGATATGACTTCATGTGTAGGGAGAGAATTCAGAACTCAAAATTTTAACAAATGATTGTAACATTTTTTACATGTAATTGGAAAATATTTAAAAATAAATTTAAAAACATAAAAGAAATATTTGGTAACTGATATAATTGGTTTCCTTTGTAATCCTGTGCATTTTAAAATGTTATTCTGAGGGATCTGGGGGCTTCCCTATTCTAACTAAAGGAATCCATGATACAAAAAGAAGGTTAGGAACCTCTGTCCAAGAGGAGATTATCTCTGGGAAAATTTTAAGGTCAGGAGCGATGTTTTTGTTTTTTGATCTGACAGACTGCACCCGGCACTCGGGTATTTTCATTCATAAATTCAACTTCCTGCTAATTCAGTTCTTATAAACAAGCTGACTCTTTTCCCAGGCGATCCGGAATGGCTGAAGTTCAATGGCATTGAATGAAAAGGAAAGAAATAATGCCACCCCCAACAGAATGGCTTTAGAGAGTGTGCATGTTCCTTCCCTCCAAAGTATTTCTGCACATGTGAACTCATTCATTTCCCCAACACTCCTGTGAACTGAACTACTGAAGTTGATTATCCTTCCTTTGTTTGATAAGCAAATGCAGAAACTGAGACCCAGAGAGAGCATGTGAGCTAGTAGCAGGTCAATTAGTCAGTCAACATTTATTAGGCTACATGCTGAGCATAAGTCGTGTGTGGGGGTGGGGGGGGTACAAAAAGAGGTAAAAAAGAATCCCTGCCCTCAAGTAGCTAATGATACAATTACTCATCTAACTCCTAGGCCAGTAAACTCCTATGGACCTCACTTCATCCCATAGAGAGATTCTCGGAAAAAAACCTCACATAAATCAAGAATACAGTAAAAGAAACTTGTCATGTACTCCATGGCAAAATTTTCAACAAAGCAAAGAATTCTAATGCTAAAATATCACACTCTAATTTGAATTTATGTTCATTTTGTTTTTGTCTTAAAAAATAAATCTTAAAGCAAGAGTCAAAGAAAGGTTGATGGCCAGGTGAGTACAGCAGGCTGACAGTAACCTCTGAGTGGGAAAAACATACTCTCTCACAAGTCAGAGGACTACCTGGTCACAAATCCTAACTTGGTTGGGTGAGCCACTCTTTGGAACCCAGTTTCTTCCTTTTTAAAAGGAGACTGTTGGAGTAAATGGCCCCTAAAGTGAAGTTCAACTCGGATCCTATAATCTCAAGTGATTTAGGTAGGACGTTGGGAAATAAAAAAGAACAAAATCCCCTCAAAATATAATTCTATCTTTTTTGACCAGGATTTGTTTTCCTCTTAGGAGACCTCATGCACCAACCAGATGGAAGAAACCTTCCATATATTTCTTGGCACTGTTCAGGTGATTGATGGTTTTTTCCTGCCTAGACTTTGGAAAAGGTGGGGCAGGGTGGAGGGGGAGAGAAGGTCTGATGTAAGGGAAGACCCAATGTTAGAAAATTCCAAAGCAGGAGGGGACTTCTTGCCAAACCCTAAAATTCACATTGGACTGAATAATGATCAAGAAAATCTAATATAAATGTAAAATATGTGACTTCTTTCACTCCAGAACTGCACAATATACCAGCCAGAAGTCCAAAGGCAAGAGGGCTCTTTTAACAAAGCAAGCACCATAGAGACCTGAGACAGGATATGTGCAGCCTGGATAGTTCTAAGTACCACAAGCAGAGAGCTCCCAGAGTGGGGAAAAGCCCCAGGGCAGGGACTTTGGAAGTGCCAAAGCCCAGGGCTGACCACCCTGGCTCAGTGCCGCCATCATGTTCAGATCAGGACAGCCTAGGCACCCAGACCTCCAAAGTACTGAGCACTCTGTCCTTAGATACCAGAGGGGGACCTCAAGTTTCCAGTCCAATGGACCAAAGATCTAGCAGGGCTTAACCCCAAAAGAGAAAATAATTCCACAATAGTCAAAAGATGCATTTTCTACAAGAACTACATGAATACACAGAAGAAATGAAGCAAGGGATAAAAAGTGAAATAAACACTCTGGAGGAAAGAATTGGAAGGAAAACCTTACCCAAGAAATGGACTCCGTGTAAATTATAAGAGACCAAATCAGTGACTGAGACAGCAAGAAAAACTAAGTCAAAAATCAAAAGATTGGGGGGAAAAAAACCAGAAGGAATTATAAGATATCTGATATGAAAAACAACTGACCTGAAAAAATAGGTCAAGGAGAGATACTTTAAGAGTCATCGAATCGAAAAATCAAGATTTTTTTTTTAAAGCATCAGATGAATTTCACTCTTATCTGAAATGGACAAAGGATGGTTGAACACAGACTTTGGTATAGAAATATATCACACTTAACTTGAGACAGAAATAGGAATGGGGGAGTGGCTAAGAGATAGGAAAATACCAGGGAAAGAACAATTACAACTCTAACAAAACTTGTTGATCCTACAGTGTGGATTGTAAGAGTGAAAGTGGGGAGGAAAGAAAAGCAAATAACCAGAACTGAAGGGGTACCTAAGATCAACTCTTAGACCATTAGGGAATGGCTGAACAAATTGTGGCACATGACTATAAGGAAATACTATTTTGTCATAAAAATTATATAAGAAACTATGTTGGGCGGAGCCAAGATGGTAGAGTAGAAAGATGCACATACACTATTTCTTCCCCCACAGCCCACAAAATACCTGTAAAGAAGGACTCAACAAATTTTAGAGCAGCAGAAGTCAGAGAACTACAGAGTGGAGGAGATTTCAGGAGTGACCTGAAAGATCGACGGGAAAGGTCTGTCGCACCAGAAGAGGAGCAGAGCCCAGCCCAGCTTTGGATGGTTAATGTTTAAAAAAAAAATTCTTTTGTGGTCTATATTGTAAATGCTTTAAAAAGAAGTATCACCTGACCAAAAGTTGGAATTGTTTTATGTGCTATGAACTGTGTTAAAAATGAAAATTTAAAAAAAAATTATTTCAGAGAATCCTGATCAGTATAAATTAATGTATAATAAAATAAGCAGAGCCAAAAGAATAATTTTTACAAAGGTAGCAATTCTATAAAGAAAAATCGATTTTGAAAGATTTGAAAACTCTGATCAACACCATGAACAATCATGCCTCCTGAGGTCCTATGTTATCCCTTTTCCTGACAGAGAGGTGATGAACTCAAGATAAAGAGACATATATTTCTGGACATGGCTACTGTGTTGATTTGTTTGCTTGACTTTGCTTATTTGTCAGGTTTTTTTTTTTTTCCCCTTTTCTTGTTTTTTCCTACTGGAGGAAAGATAGCAATAGTTATGCCGCTCCCCACCCAAAAGATAAAAGGGCCATTGTAAAATTTTTTAAAAATGACATGACAGAACAGAAAGTTTAGAAAGAAGTATGGACAAAGGGGACAGATTTGAAAGCAATGTATAGAATTTATTACATACTTTAAAAAAAGGCAAGCATTATTAAGCAGAATTTCATAGTTTCATACAGAATCTTTTTCCATCATGCTGTATCTTTTTTGTTGTCGAAGTTGGGAATTAAAATTTTTTTTTTTCAAAATCTCGTGGGTGGGCTGAGCCAATATAATAAAAATGACAATTCTACCCAAATTAATTTACTTATTCAGTGCCATATCAATCAAGCTATCAGATAATTATTTTGTAGAGCTAGAAAAAATAACATCAAAATCAAATTTCCTATCTAAAATGCATTTTCCTGACAGCACCAGGATACTACCAAGGCATGTACCTGCAACTGTCACTAAGAGTAGGACATCTTTCCAAAAACAAAACACCAACTGCTATAGGTCCAAGAAACCCTAAATCTCGGTGCCTGCTTGACATGGGCATCAGACCCAAAGCTTTCATGCTGGGAACCCACTCACTCTACCTCAATCTACAGCAATCCACAGCTTAAATGGCAACAAATACATCTTTTCTAGTTTCTCTCTCCAAGGGCTTTTTGTACAGCCCTCAGGATACAGCTAGAGAGGCTACATAGGTAAAGGCAAAGAGAAGTAGACTTAGAATCAGGGGGCCCAGGTTTAAAGCTTACTGTGTGTTACCTAGGCAAGTCAATGAATTCTCTAAGTCTGTATCCTCATCTACAAAGGAGGAGAGATCCTAACTCTTAAATTGTGTCTTCCTCAAGAGGGTTGTTGTGAAAAAAGCCCTTTGTAAACCTTAAGAAGCAGAACCTCACCAGGTACTAATGGACAGGGGAGGAGTTCCAACCTGTGATTTCACCAGTGTGAGGAACTCTCCCTCTAAAAACTCCCTCCACCAATACAGACTCTTAGAGTCTTACACAGCTGCCAGGGGCATTGAGAGTATATGGTCATACAGCCAAAACGTGTCAGAAGAAGGAATTGAACTGAAGTCTTCCAGATTCCAAGACCAACCTTCTATCCACTTTGCCACACTGCTCTGCAAAGTGCTACACAAATGTGAGTTATCAATCGTAATAATATTAACTGATAATAATTAATAATCAGCAGTTGGGTAAACAGTGGATAGAATGCCAAGTCTGAAATCAGGAAGACCTGAGTTCAAATCTGACCTCAGACACTTACTTTTTATGCGATCCCGGGCAAATCATTTAACCTTGTTTGTCTCAGTTTTCTCATCTGTAAAATGATCTGCAGAAGGAAATGGCATAATCCACTATCTTTGCCAAGAAAACCCCAAATGGAGTCACAAAGAGTCAAGACACAATGGAAACAACACACACACACATACACATGAACAACACATAACTAATAGTGATGGTGGTTGTTGTCCTTTGTCTCCAAAGAGGACCAAAATGACATCACCATGATAAAGTGAAATTTCAATTCCAACTGTGGCTGATCAGACCCATACAAGCTCAGAATGCTCTACCATAGGTTGGGCACAGATAGTCCATGTGAATACTTGGGGTGGATATCCCAAATTTGCACATCCTGTGTTTACTCTATGCTGTCTCAATTCTGCTTTGTTCAAAGAGCACAGCACCCTTTCTGATGTGGACATGCCATACTGAGCAGTTCTGTGCCAGTGTCTCCCATGTTGCACAAATACAAAGTTCTTGAGAGAGACCTTGAGAGTGTCCTTGTATCACTTCTTCTGATCACCATGTGATTGCCTGCCTCATGTGAGTTCTCCATAAAATAGGCTTTTTGGCAAGCATACATTTTGCATTCGAACAACATGGCCAGCCCATCAGAGTTGTGCTCTCTGAAGCATAGTTTAAATGCTTGGCAGTTCTGCTCAAGCAAAGACTTTAGTGTCTGGTACCTTATCCTGCCAGGTGATCCTCAGAATCTTCCTAAAACAGTTCAAAAGGAAGCTATTCAGTTTCCTGGCATGGCACTGGTAGACTATCCATGTTTCACAGGCATACAGCAATGAGGTCAGAACAAGGGCTCAGTGGACCTTCAGTCTGGTAGTCAGTCTAACATCTCTTCTCTACCAAACTTTTCTTCAGAGCCTCCCAAACACTGAGCTAGCTCTGGCTATGCATGCATCAACCTCATTGTCAATGTGTACATCCCTGGAAAGTACACTACCCAAGGTAAGTGAACTTATCCACAGCATTTAAAACTTCTCCATTTATTGTAACCGATGGTGCCATGTATGGATGGTGTGGTGGTGGCTGATGGAGCACCTGTGTTTTCTTGGTGTTAATTTTTAGGCCAAAATTAGCACAGGCAGCAGAGAATTGATCCACACTTTGTTGCATCTCAGCTTCAGAGGCTGCACTGAGTGCACAATCATCTGTAAACAGAAAATCATGCACCAACACTCCCTCCACTTTGGTCTTAGCTTGTAGCCTTTCCAAACTGAAGAACTTGCCATCAGTGTGGTAGTTGACCTTAATTCCTTATTCATCCTCATTGATGAAAAGCATTGAAAGCATCTGTCAACATGGCTGAAAACATCATGCTAAAAAGCATGGGAGCAAGCACACAGTCCTGTATCACTCCACTGGTGACTGGGAAGGCACAAGAGCATTGTCCATTATCTAGAACCCAGGCAAACATGCCATCATGAAACTGATGTACAATATTGATGAACTTCTCTGGGCAACCAAATTTTGACATTATTTTCCATAAGCCCTCACAACTAACAGTGCCAAAGGCCTTGGTCAGATCTACAAACATTGTGTTCAGACCTCTGCTCTGCTCCTGGCATTTTTCCTGGAGTTGTTGGGCAGCAAATACCATATTGACTGTTCCTTGGCCCTTTCTGAAGCCACACTGGCTCTCAGGTATATGTGTGTGTTTGTCCTTCATTGCCGAAAGAAGATCATACCATCAGAAGTAATGATATGAGTTGCATTTGACTTTGTTTTGAGTGAAGGAGGGCTGTGTAGGTCACCAGCCTCATTTCTCCTCCAGTGACCAGATATTCATCAGGATGACTAGAGATGACCTAGGATGAGGCAATTGGGGTTAAGTGATTTGCCCAGCTATTAATTGTCAAGTGTCTGAGGTAAGATTTGAACTCAGGTCCTCCTGACTCCTGCACTGGTGCTCTATCCACTGCACCACCTAGCTGCCCTCAGGTATATGACCATCTTCCAGGTGAAGAATCAGACTATTAAGGAGGACTCTAGCAAGAATTCTGCCAGCAATGACTAACAGAGAGATCCCACTGTGATGGTTGCATGACAAAACTATTCCCTTTACCTTTATAGAGATGGACAAGAGAGGCATCCTTGAATTCCTGGGGGATAACCTCCTCTTGCCATATAACCTGGAAAATTTCAGTCAGCTTTTATATGAGCAATGGTCTCCCTACCTTGTAAATCTCAGCTGGAATAGAATCAGCACTAGGTGCTTTGCCACATGAAAGGAGCCTAATGGCCCTCAAAATCTCTTCTTCAAAACTAAGGAGGGATTGACTTCAATCTGAGGTAAATGGTCAATGGGCTCAGCATTGATTGATGATGTTCTGTTGAGAACACTACGGAAGTGCTCAGCCCATCTTTCTAGGATAATGTCCTTATCACTAATCAATGTGGCTCCATCAGCACTGAGTAATTGTGATGCACCACAGGTTTTTAGTCCATAAATAGTTTTCAGGGAATTATAAAAGTGCTTTAGATTGTTACTATAAGCATAAAACTGAATTTCATCTGCCTTCTTATTGAGCCAGGAATCCTGCATGTCTCTAAGCTTTGGTTGTACTTTGCTTTTGATGGAGCTAAATGCTGCCACTTCTTAGAAGTGGATGAACTATCCTGCTAGTGAATCCTGTGGAGTTCTTGTTTTTTGTTTAGCAGCTTCTGAATTTTCCCATTATTTTTATCAAACCAGTCTTGACGTTTGCCAGTCTTCTGACCCAGATGAGTAAATGCAGCGCTGTACACCAAATCCCTGAAAGCTGCCCACTCCTTTTCTGCTCCACTGTTGCCATCTGTGTGTGGGCTCAACTTTCCCTCCAAGTTAGCTCAGAGAAGAGCTCTAATTTGTTGAGATTAATTCTTCTGGTAGTCATTTTGCCTTGGGGGCGGCACTTCCGATGAATGCAAATATTTGGCTTGGACAGGATAAATCTATAATCAGTCCAGCACTCTGCACCACACATTCCCTTTGTCACTCTCACATCTTTTCTGTCTCTTCTCCTTACACTCACATAATCTATTAGATGCCAGTGTCTGCTACGAGGGTGCATCCATGAAGTTTTATTGTGTTTAAGTAAATGGAAGACAGTGTTGGTGATGAGAAGGTCATATGATGCACAAGTCTTCAGCAGTAAATGACTGTTACTGTTTCCAACTCCATTCCTCCCTAGGACACCCTGCCAAGTCTGGTAGTCTGAGCCTACTCTAGCACTGAAGTCACCCAGAATTATAAACATAAATATAACAAAAAACAATAAAGTAGGGGTAAAGAAAACATCTCTCACGCAAGATTGTGAGGATCATGTGAGATAAGTAAAGAGCTTTGCCAACCTTTAAGTGAAACACACACACATATATGTGAGCTATTATTACCATTAATGACTTACAGCTTGTCAAGAACACTGTGGAACTCTTCCACCAATAACCTAAAAGAAAAGGCATTGCTTGTTAGAAATTTTTTTTTCTAATAATCACAATAGCTAGCAGTTAGAGAAGGCTTTAAGTTTTACATAGCACTTTACATGCAACATGTTAATTCCTATGATCCTAAAAACGACCTTGTGAGAATAGGAAGGAAATAAGCATTTATTAAGCACCTACTAAGTGCCAGGCATTGGGCCAAGCACCTTACAAATACCTCATCTGATCCTTACAACAATCTTATGAGACAGGTGCTTTCATTACTCCCATTTTAAAGGTGATGAAACTGAGTGACTTGCCCAAGACCACAATTTGTCCTTCAGTCATTTTTCAATAATACCTGATTCTCTGTGACCCTATTTGGGGTTTGCTTGGCAAAGACACTGGAGTGGTTTGCCATTTCCTTCTCTAGCTAATTTTACAGATGAAGAAACTGAGGCAAAAAGGGTTAAGTGACTTGCCCAGGGTCACACAGCTAGTAAGTGTGTGAGGCTAGATATGAAATAAGGAAGATGAGCCTTCCTGACTCCAGGCCCAGGGCTCTATGCAATATGCCACCTAGCTGCCCTTCAGATGTTATTATTATCCCCATTTTACATTTGAAGAAACTGAGGCAGGGAGTGGTTGAGTGACTTGCCTAGGACCACACAGCTAGTTGGTACCAGATGACACATAAAGTAGGGTCTTCCAGGCTCCAAGCGAAGCAGTCTATAACTAAGCCACCAAATTTATCTAGTCCTGTTTGAGGGCAGGTGGTCAGACCATATGTCTTTCAAGCCCTCTTTCCATCTGTACATCCTAATGTTAATTACTATCAGTCCCTTAAAAGGCCAGATTGCCTAGACTTTCCTCAGCATTAGATTTAGCATCTCTGCCTAAGGTACCAGAGAGAGAGGGCCTGATGATGATTTGAAAGTTTGTAAAGCTGTTGTTCTATTATTTTCAACAATGTGACCCCATTTAGGGTTTTCTTGGCAAAGATACTGGAGTGGTTTGCCATTTACTTCTCCAGCTAATTTTACAGTTAAGAAAACTGCAGCAACCAAATTCAAGGGACTAGCCCAGGGTCACACTGCTAGTAAATATCTAAAGGTGCATTTGAACTCAGAAAGACAAGTCTTCCTAATACCAAGTCCAATGCTCCATACAGTTTGACACCTAGCTGCCTATTTGTAAAGTACTTTAGATCAATTCTCACAACCCAGAAACCTCAGTACTTCCAAGTCTTATCCCCATTTTGCAGATGAAGAAATTAACTTGTGAAATGACTTGTCCATGGTCCATACTATTAGTGAGCATCAGAGACAGGCCCAGACCTCAGATTTTTCTGCTTCTAGGTCCAGCAGTCAACAGAAGGTCTGGTTTAGCTCTTTTCTCCATCCCCTGGGAGGGAGCAGAGTGCTGGCTGAGTCTCAATGACTAGCCAGCCACCTGTTAGGGGTTTAATTAGGCACACACAGTCTGTGCTGAGAAAGGAGGCTATTTCAAGGCCCTCATGGAGCAGCCTGGCCCAGCCTTCAGCAGCTACTAGCTCCACATGGGGCAACAAAGCTGGCCACAAAATTCCTACACAATCAAATGATCAGGCAGAGTTTCCAAGGGCTTGGGTAATTGCTGCTCCTTGCTCTTTTGGAACAAAATGCAATAGAACCTGGGCTTCTCCAACATTTTATATTTTTTTCTTCTTTTTGTCTTTTCTATGTTTCCCGCCCACCATTAGACTGAAGGGCAAGGACCATACCTTAAAGCAGGGGCATGCTGGTAAATGTTTAACAATCAGATCTCCCAAAGAAAAAAATGTACAAACAACACACTTGGGAGTTTAATCTGCATTGCTAACATTTTCTCCAACAATTTCCTAAGTCCAGACAACCAACAAAACAATACATCAAGTTCTGATATGCTGAGTTCCAGGGTATAAAAGCTCATGCTAAAAATTTAATGGTCAGCTCTTCTCTTTGAGGTCACTCCAACACACCTCTGGCCTTAAAGCTCTAAATAAAACCAGTTCAAATTTTTATAGTATTTACAGTTTTCAGACACAGATATTCACAACGAATCTTTCTTTATGGACCAGAACATTCACAATGGTCATCTACTAAAAGGTGACAAAGGGTTGTAATCTGTATTGGCGAAGGAACTACCTATATACAATCAATCCTTGAAATACTGAAACATTGCAATTTACAAAATGCTTTCTTTATATCAACCCTCTTGAGGTAAGTAGTGGAAGCAGTATTATACCCATTTTCCAATAAGCAAACCTAGACTTAGAGAAATAAAGGGACTTCCCCAAGGTCACAAGGGCAAAGTTGGATCTAGAACCAAGGCGTCCTGATCCTAAATTCGTCTAGATCATGCTATACTTTTGTGTTCCCCACCTCCTTCCCCAACTATATGATATCTTCACATGAATCTGTAAGCATCCTCAGAGACTGGTTAACAGAACCTCTTCTTATGAATTCTTATAGCACCTCCTTACTTCCTGGGCTATAAGGAGTACATTTAGGCAAACCTTATAGCTCCCCAGAGCTGGACCATCTCAACTGTCTTGATCTATATCTGGCCACTGAACTCAGATGACTCCAGAGGAAAAAGTGAGGCTGGTGACACTGCACAGCCTTCCCTCACTTAAATACAATTCACAGCATCACCTCCCACAGCTTCACCTCCGTGAAGAGTCACGGTCCTCTTCAAGAATGAAGGATAAAAGCCCACACATCCCCAGAAATGTACTGTGGGTGCTGAAAGGTTTTGGCCACAAAGATCCTGATGCTGTCTGCACTCTGGAGGAGTCTCTTCTCTATCCCCCCAATAAATTCAGGGTCCCCACATCCTCTTCTTTCCAGGGAAAAGGGCTCAAGGAGGTAGGAAATAAGCATCTGTTAACCCTATGACATGGGAGGCACTGTGTTAAGTACTTTACAACTGGATTATCTTTTGAGCTTCTCAACAATCCTGGGAGGTGGGTGCTATTATCATCCCCATTTTACAGTTGAGGAAACTGAGGCAGAGGCTAAATCACTTACTTGTCTAGGATCACACAGCTAGGAAATGTCTAAGGCTGCATTTGAATTCAGGTCTTTGTGATTCTACGCCCAGGGCCACTTAGCTGTTTCAGGAAAGTCGGTCCTTTCCCAACTGAGAAGAAATATCGATGACCCCTTGGCCACCATAAATACAGAATGGAGCAAAATTAGGCTGGAGCTTAAAATGTAGTCCACATTACTTTATTAAATGAAACCACCAGAAGAGGTCTGACCAAACTTAGCACTGGGCTAGAAGAATCAATTCTAGACTCAAACATTAGTCAGAAAGCTTTTTATCTAAGTCACTATCCACTCCCTCCAAGCAGCCTCCTCCATAAAGGCAGGGTCTGTCCCCAAACCTCTCAGACCCGGCTTGACAAAGCATCCCCACTCACTCCTCCAACCATCCAGCCTGCCAAAGTCACACAACTGGCTTGGGCTGGCAGGGTGATCCCTTTAAACATCAGTCTGAAGTTACCAGGCAGGTGGGCATGCAGAGAGGCAAAACAAACAAAAAAATTAAAAACAAAAAACCAACCACCTAGTATAATTTCTGTGGCCTCCCTGACTGATGATCATCCATTCTCTACTGGAGCACTCCCAGGGATGGGGAACTCATTACTTCTTTCAAGAAAAATTGGTGAGAAAGTGCACGTATTTTCTCAAGATGTGACCATCCTTGGCTGTCTATCCAGGGACACACTTTGCTAAGTAAAGCAGCGACTGCTAAGAGAGATGAAGTCAAAGAGGGTAGGCCTCGGTCCATTGCTTATTAGATGCCCTCTCAGTTTCTGAATGCCCCTGTTCTGTGTGGGGCAGAATGGTAGCAGAGGCAGCTGTACCCTTCTGATAGAGCTATCATGCCCTTCCATCCTTGTGGGAATGGCCCAGTTTTGGTGTGTTCTTGATAGAATTGGTGGGGCAGCAGGGCAGCTTCACTCCATCTCCAGTGAACACTGTGGTGTACGGGGAGCCAGTCACAGCTCCTCAGACTGGGCAGAAGTCACTGGAACAAGTGGTTATCTCAGCTTGGTCACAACACAGCAGGAGGGGCTGGTGAGACAGGTCCAGAGATGGTATTCCTTCCTAGAGATATAAGTTCTGGTCCTGAGCTCTGCCCTTAACTAGCTCATCTGTTATATGGTCAGAATAATTCCCACCCTACCTATCTCTCAGGGTTGCTATGATGCTCTAAGGGATGTAAAAGGCCTGAAAACTCACTGAAAAGTACCCTAAAGTTGTTATTACTACGATAGATGATGTATGTATATGTGTGTGTGTGTGTATCCCTTTAAGGTTTGCTAAGGCCCTTACAAATGTTATCTTAGTTAATTCTCACAACAATATTGGGAGGTAGGTTCCATCATCATTAGTAGCAGGCACTATTATTAACCTTGTTTTCTGAAAACTATCATGCAAAACAGGTTAATTGACTGCCCCAGGTCACACAGCTGCTAAGTGTCTGAGGCAGGATCTGAACTCAGGTCTTCTTAATTCTCTACCCAGACACATAGCTGCCTCAATACCTCATTTGATTCCCTCGCTGACCCTATGAACTAAGTATTCCAGCTGTTTATTATCACCTGCATTTTTAGATGCAGACCAGGGATCTCACTGAGGTAAGGAACCACTTCTACCAATTTAGCTCCACAAGTGATGGCCTTAGAGAATTTCTTGGAGACACTAAGAGGACAAGGGCCCAGAGCAGAGGCAGTCAGCTGGTATGGATGTGTCACAGGGACCTGACTCTAGCTCTACCTGGCTTTGAGGTCAGATCTCTGACAGATGAGTAAGCAGAGATTAAGGAAGTCCTCCGGGGTACACAGCTAGTATGTGTCTAGGTGGAGAGTGGAATCTAAGTGCTTCTGACTCCAGCTCACTATCCACTCCCCCCCAAAGGCTGCCTCCTTGACAAAGGCAGGACCTTTCCCTGAACCTCTCAAACTCAGCCTGACCAACCATCCCTACTCACCCCTCCCCTTCCACCCAGCCTGCCAGAGTCACACAACTGGCTGGGTCTGGCAGGGTGATCACTTAACAGTCGATTTGAAGTTAACAGGGCAGGCGGGTGTGCAGAAAACAAATAAACACCAAAAAAAAACCAGGTTCTGGCAACGAAGGAAAACTGAGGTTCCAGAGGAGCGCCCATGAGTTGCCTGCTGTGGGGTGGGGCTGGGAGGCAACGGAAAGGTAGAAACTATGGGCATAAATGAATCTCTCCCTCCCTGTATCGATACTTCTGGGCAGCTGAATGTTCCTATGGAGAGAAAATAAACATACTGAGAAGGGACACCAGGAGATGCAATGCAAACATCCCAGGAAGGGCATTTAGGTCCAGGCACCGGGGAGAAGAGGAGGTTCACTCGTCCAGATGGCCTCGCCAAGGAAGTTATCTACATCCTGGTCATCAGTTCTACATGTGAAGAACCACTGATCTTCAGGCAGGTCTCAGATCTGCCCCTAAGTAGCCATATCGTCAATTCCCTCTTCTAGATTTTGTTATTCAGTCACTTCAGTCATGTCTGACTCTTCCTGATCCCATTAGGTCTTTCCTTGGCAAAGACACTGGAGCAGTTTGTGCCATTTCCTTCTCCAGCTCGTTTTACAGATGAGGAAACTGAGGCAGAGAGGGTGAGGTGACTTGCCCAGGGTCACATAGCTACTGATTTTCATTTCCTAACCTGCAAATGGAAACACCTTCACTACCCTCCAGGTTCCTTCTAGTCCTCATCTTCCCAGAATGTGCCTACAGTCTTTGAGGCAGAGACAGTCTTATGGCTTTCTTTGTTTTCCCCAGAGCTTAGCAAATTACCTGGCACATAGTAGGTGCTTACTAAAAGTTTACTGATTGACAGTAACTCATGTCTCCGTAGCCCTGTTAGGTTGACAAAACAATCTTGCAACAACACCTCGATATAGGTAATACAGGTATTAGAGTTTAAAAAGTGAAGCAAGAGAAATTAAGTGACTTGCTTGTGGTAATATATCTAGTAACTGTGAGGGTCTGAACGCAAACCCAGACCAGGGCTTTCTCTATTATCCAACTTCTTGTAGCTCTAACATTCTAGAATCCCATTTCTATACCCTCCTATCTGGGACAGGAGAAGGTAAACTCCTTAATTTGCTTTTGGCTGTGTTTATCCCTAGCACCTCATGGTATTGTGCATGCAGTAGGTGCTTAATACATTTTTGTTGCATCAACCTTGCTTGGGTGTTCCAAAGATCATGAGTTGCTAACAACATGTCTGCTACACTCCACTCCCGCAGGCTCAGGCTATTTCCCAGCTTGATGCCACAACTTCCACCCATTCCATTTCATTGGGAATTCAAAGTCTACAATAGCCCAAAAGGTTGGATTCTCACCTGAGACAAGGAAATATTTTTGCCTTCCCAGGCTATCCCCAAAACAGTACCAAAGACAGGCTCTTCCTGGAGTTCAAAACATTTACTCAGCCCCTCACTAAGCACCTGACCCAAACTGATTGCCTTGTGCCAGGGGTGGCAATAAGGTATGGGAACATTTTAGTCTAAAGGGTAGGAGACTTGGGTTCTATTCATCCACAAGCATTTCTTAAGCACCTTCTATGTGCCCAGCATTGCACTCCCAGCTGCTATTACAAACACAACACAACTGTCCCTGCCCTGGGGGGACATATTCTAGGCCTATAGCTCTACCCCTGGGTGAGGGAGGATAACAATTTATATAGTACCCACTATGTACCAGGGACTATGCTAAGCATTTTTATAAACATTATCTAATTTGACAGTCACAATAACCCTGGGAGGTATGTGCTAGTATTATCAGTATCCCCATTTTACAGTTGAAGAAATTAAGGCAAACAGTGGTTAAATGACTTGCTTAGAGTCACACAGCTAGTAAATTCTCAATCCATTGGAAATCAGGTTTGGATTGGAACTAGGATTGGATTGGAAATCAGGTCTTCCTGACTCTGGGCCCAATGCTCTATCCAGCTGTTTCTAACTTACAGTGTGACCTTAGAAAAGTCACTTTTCCTTTCTGGGTCTCAGTTACTTAATCTGTAAGATGAAGGTGGCTGGCTAGAGGATCTCAGGTTCCTTCAGGTGCTGACATCTTATGATTCCTGGGCCTTTGCCCAAAGTAGGCAGATCATGTAAAGGTATCAATCATTCCCTGGCTACCAACATCAAGTCTAAATCACTTCTGGATGGCATTACTACCACTGGTCCCAATCTTTGCCCTGGCTCAGCTTCTAGTCAATGTTCCAGGAACAATTGTGTTCAATTCAACTCAACAAACACATTTTACAAACGCTGACAGCCATACCCTCTCCCCACAAGATCTTTACCAATCATTAAGTGCCAGAAGAGAATGCCAAAAGTCTGAGTCCAGTCTTGAGTTTTTGGGACTAAGACCCTTTATAAATCAAACCCCAAGGCACTATGTTCACTGGCACCATTTTCAGTATTTAGCATTGTGCCAAGGATTAAAAAAGGAATGACTCAAAGCTTGTCCTCTAGCTTCTTACAAATGTAAGGCAGTGATGTTAAACTGAAACAGAAAAAGGTGGGGCACTACTCTGTACATAAGGATCCCTGTGGGCCACATATCAACATCACCTAGGTTCTACTTTGAGTGTGCCAGTTGAATGGGCTGATACCTCTGATCTAAGGCAAGCCAGCCAGCATGCCCAAATGATCATGGGCCCCTAAATCACACAGAACCCTCCCCCTTTGCCCCCTTGCATTATTTCCCCTGCCTAAAAGGTTCTCCCCATTTCTTTGGAGTTTATGCAGTCTAAGGCTCGGCCCAAGTTCCACTTCTTGCAGGAAGCCTTCCTTGACTATTACATGCCTTACTGACCTATCGTAGGAGCAGAGCTTTAAAGAAAGGCCATTTAATTCAACCCTTCCAGCAGGGAGCAGAATCAGAATTTCAACTCAGGCCCTCTTACTCCAAATCCACTATTCTTTGCACTGTGTCACCATCTCCATCCCTTCCTCTGATTTTCCAGGGGAAGGAGTGCCTTGTAGGCACTTACTTAAAACAAGCTACCATCTATTTGTGGTGCTAAATTATCTTTTTAGATGCACATGCAACAGTCTTAGCTCCCCAATTACATTATGAGCTCTTTGCAGATATCAACTATGTCCTATACTTCTCTCCTGTCCCCTCACATAGTGCTCTGTACATAGTAGGCATGCAATATATTTTTGGAAATCAAATATACACATATACTTCTACCAGTCTTCTGGGGAGACCCGGAGAGCATGCCTGACCACTTATTTGACCAGCATAAATCTTGACTCACTCTAGTAAGTGACCATAGGGCACAGTTAGTCAGATCAGAGGAAGCACCCTGAGCCAAGCCCCTGCATACATCATAAAATGGCAGAGCTGGGAGGCCTTTGGAGGTCATCAATTCCAACCTTCTCAATCAATCAGTGAAGAAACCAAGGCCCAAACATGAGCATATTCAGATTTGCAGGAAACTTATGTACAACCAAAGAAACCAGAGAAGATGAGAAACCAGAAGAGAAGGGATCCAAGAATTCTTAAGGCTTTTCCCAGGAGGGTCTCTGGCAAGACAATATCATTCTATGAGTTAGGTCTCCCCAGTAATTATAGCCACAGCTAACATATAGCAGTGTTAACTTTCAGATCCACAAAGCACTTTTGTATCTGAATTGTGGAGTTAGTGCTTTTATTATCAATTTCTTTTTACAGCTAAGGACACTGACACTGAGAAAGGTTAGATAATTTACCTAAAATCACACTGACCAACTGACAGGTGTCTAGTCACTAAGGTAGGAATCAAACCTTTGTCTTCCTGACCCCAAGTCCAACTGTCTATCCATTATGCTTGGATGCCTTTGCAGGATAAAGTAATGATAAGAATTCATACATCATGATCAATGTGAGTCATAGGGACAGGGAGATTCAGTCTTCCTAGAAAGTCATTCACTCTTAACTACAGAAATATCTCCCAATTTCATCCCGTGGACAAAGGCCTCCAATCCAAGGACCTATTTTACTCACACTTGTAGAGTTAACGAATGCTGAATAATAGCAAAAACTAGCCTGTTAGCTCTTGGGTTTGGTTTTTTTATTACCTAGTGAAAATCGAGAACCCTGGATTCTATCTTGGCTCTGACAAGAATTCACCGTTACCTTACGGATGTCACCTCACCACCCTAGGCCTGTTTCCTTCATTACTACCTTGTTAAATTATAAAGGATATTCCAAAAGACTTAGTCAAGTTTTAACCTTTAGAAAAACCATCCTAAGATTTTTGGGGGTACACACACAGGTGTGCATGTATGTGTGTGTCTCTTTGTCTTAAAACACACCTGTCTATAACAGAACTTGACAGTTTCATATACAACCATCTCCCTTGCTCTTCTTTGCATCTGAAAATATTTGATGATTAAATTTGCAATAAAAAAATATGAAAATATTAAAAATAAAATAAAATGAAGGAGTCAGGCTGGTTAACCTCTAAGGTCCCTGCCAATTCTGACATTCACTCCAAACCTGATTGGCTCCCATGTGGGGCAGACTTCCTTGGTTCCTCCTCAAAAGTGGAAAACAAGGACATTGGGAGGAGAGCTGGCTCACAAAATTGGTGATGGTTGAAAATTATTTAGGTAGACAACTGGTCCCCCTCTCCTGACCTGAGCATTTGGGGATAATGCTGCTTTAGGGTCTACAAAGTGCTTGGCTCACAACAAGCTATTCATTCATTCAATAACCAGATTGTAAGGCCAGCAGAAGCCTTGCATTTCTGATAGGCATTTCAGCTGCATACAATCCCCTCTATCATTTTCTTTCCCTGTGGCAGCTGGAAGGCCCAGGAAGGTGGAAGGTCTTACCCAACGGTACCCGGGGTTTGGAAGTTCCTAGGGGCCAGAGGCTGGCTCTTGGGTAGGTTCTGGACAGTGACTGGCACACAGTGGTAAGCCAATCCATCTGAAAACACCCTCGAAGGCCGGTAATAGTCAGATGTGGGCCAGAGAGAACTTGGTGTCTTTCTGTTCTGGACTCAAGCCAGGCCAGTCTTTCTGTTTGATTTCTTGCCTTTTATTCACAGTCTTTAATCACTCTCTCAACAACCCCTCATCTGGCCCCCTGGATTTGTCCGGCTTTCTCTTCACCCAGGGCTGACTTAGGGAGTACACTTTATAATTAGTGGTCTGGAGTGGGGGAAGGGAAAGAATGGGAGGAGAAAGTTTAGAAATATCCCTGTGAACTAGTCTGGCTCTCTGATTGAAGCTGTCTCCAGGGGATGACTCCAGGGCCGCATCAATTTAAAAACAAAACAAAACTTTTTTTTCTCTTTCCTTTCTTTTTTTGCATCCCTGCCTACAATTTCTGTGGGTCTAAAAATGGACTACTGTTTCTACCCGAAAAGTTCGGAACCAGATGCAGCAAGCAGACTTGCCATCTCTGTATATGTTTAGAACAAACAATTAGGGTGTTCACCAAGAAACTGTGGTTCTTCCAACTGCAAAAACCAAACAAACGAAACACAAACCCCCACCAGAATCATAGGGTTGCCGCTCATCTCCAAGGGTCTGCTTGGCTATATTTCTCCCTCACCTTGACTCTGTCTTGTCAGTGCCCCTGAATTAGACTTGGAAAAGCCTGATTTGGGCTTTTTTTTTTTTTAAACAAAAACAAGACAGTTTACTTCAACCCAGGACCTTCTGTGGTACAGTAAGGGGCAGCTATGGTGTACAGGACAGTGGACTAGGGTTTGAAGTGTTGGGTTCAAATTTCACCTTTGCCACTTACTATACCTAAGTGACTTTGGGAAAAAACATTTTTATCTGGGTACTCATAACTGGGGGTGGGGAGTAGGGGGGAAGACAGGGCAGGGTTTGGGCTAGGTCATCTCTAAGGACCTTTCCAATTCAAAATCCCATGATCCTCTCTCTGTCCAATGCGTGCACGGAGTGAAGGAATTCCAAGAGTGGAACGAGGCCGTAGGTTTGTGGGGAACAGGGAGCCCCAAATCTCAGACTTCAAAGAGAAAAAGGGAAAGGTGGATCTATAAGCAGCGAGAACTTTATAAAACAAAAGAAAAGTTAATAGTAGCTTTAAGTTCAGAAAAAGTCATCAGTCTCAAATTCAATTCAAGAAGCATTTACTGAAGCCCTATTTGTGAGCAAGGAAGGCCCTGCCTGCGCTGGACACCTCTTCTCTACTGAGTCTCCCATTCTGCCCTCTTGCCTCTTATAAAGTCACACTTGTAAGTGGTATTTCTGTACCAGGCTGTTTCCTGGGCTCCACTCAGACCCTTTCATTCAGCACACAGCACTCTCAGGGTTAAACATAAGCACACGATTTTCCCACCCGGAGTTCAAAAGCTACTCAGCTTGGTATGTACCCATGAAATGCTCCTATTGACCTGAACCTGAAGAGACAATGCACTAGAGATAATCTTTCCTGCCTGGGTGTAAACAGAAGGAAAACTTTTCACACTCAGTGACTCTCCACCAGTAGCCCCAGGGCTGAAAGAGGAAAGGAATGCAATTCGGACCCTACAACCTGTCAGGATTCAGGCTGCAGCACATGGGGAGTGGGAGTTGGGGAGGAGGGGAAAGGGGGTGCAAGCCTCTCAAAGGAGCTCTCCCAGAGTTTGGAACCCTATTTCATAATAAAAAAAATCGTCAAGAGGGAAAGGGGTCTCTGTCCATATTCTGAAATTCGGAATCAGAAATAAATCCAAGACCCTGGGAACAAGCACAGCCTCAACCGCTTTAGCTTGTTTCTAAACACAAGTTGTGTGGGCAGGTGCTCTCCCACCCACTTTCCGCCCAACGAGGCACCAACCAAGCTTCTGGTTGGCACAGGAGAGCAGAGAGGTAGAAACAAAGCACAGATCTCTGAGACAGAGGGATGGTAACAGGAGATCAGCTGGGAGCACTCATTACTTGTCCTTCCAGCAGGGATGAGACTCCAATACATTTCACAGATTCTCCCTGCCATTCCCCCCCCCCCCATTTGAGGTTTCCAGTTGCTCTGTTGACATTGTAATTCCATTGCATAACCAGCCTCACCGCTGCTGCAAAATAAAATAAAATAATAATAAAAAGAAAGAAAGAGGAGAGGGAACTCGGTTCTAAGAAAAAAAAATCAATCCCGGTTTAGCTAGAGGGCACTCTTTGCATTAGCTCGCTAGCTTCTTGCTTTCCGTGCAAACAAAAGATAGAAAAGGAGGGGAGAGGGGTGGTGATGACTTGGGGCGGGGGGAGGAGGAAAGGGGGGTGAGAGAGGAGAGAAAAGTGAGACTTGGCTGCCGCTACATTACCATTCAGTTTGACCGTGAACTGCCTCCGCTTCCGATCGTGCTCCACCTGGATGGGGCAGTTTTGCTCCAAGATGTTCAGCTGGGCAGAGTGTGCCATGATGGGGGTCGGGTTTGGGGGAGGGGGGGTGGGTTCTGGTTCCTCGAGGGTCGTCGGTCCGAGCGGGAGGAGAGAAGCTCCAGCAGGCTGGGGGCGGCGCTGGCAGCGTGCTGCCCCCCTCTCCGCGTCCCCGGGTGAAGCGGGAGCAGGGACACGCGAGGGTGGCTCCGGGAGCCGCGAGCTGGAGGAGCGAGGTTTGAAACTGACACACAGAAGCAAGCAGCGGGGCACCGCGGCGGCGGCGGCAGCAGCAGCAGCAACAAAAAGCCAGGAAATCAGCTGTGAATTCACGTGCTGGTCGTCCGACCAATCGGCGCGCGGCCTTTTTGTTTTGATACATTCCATTTGACTCTTAAAGGGATACCGCACTTATTGGTAGGCTTTCTCGCCTTCTCAGCTACGACCCCGACCTCTCCCCCTGCTCCAACACGCTATTTATTTAATTATTTTTTGGGGGTGTATGTTGTTCTTCTCCCCTCCCCCTTTGTGTCCAGCATTGGACACACAACTTCTTGGCTATTAAAACACCCTCCTCAGAAAAGGCCATTGTAATCTACAGGAGAAATGTTGAATGAAAAGGGGATCGTTATTCATAGTGCTTGTCTTCTCAATGGGTGGGGGAGGTGCTGGAGGTGGGGGAAAGAATTAGGAACTCAACATTTAAAAAAAGCTATAAATGAATGAATGAAAAAGAAATAATTTTTTTTTTTTTAAAGATGACCATTCTCTTCTCTCTCCTTACTGCCCCCCCTTCCCAGGTAAATCGATCCTCCTCTTACCTACCGGTATCCTGGGCATTATCCTCACAAGACTCTTCTTTAAGAATCTTGGATGTCGTTTGTCTTTTTTTTTTTCCTGGGGAAGTTTGGGGACCCTGATATCAATCTTTTAACTGTTATTCCTTAAACCCATCTAAAGATGCCATTTCCCCCAGCTGAACACCTGAGGGAGAAATCAGTTCATATCGATTAATTTCAATTCACACGTACAGAGAACCTTGTTCCTGAGATTAGCACAGTGATTGGCGCATAGTGGGTGCTTAACAAATGTTTATTGGATTGACTGATTAATTCTAAGTGACAGAGGAAATAAAAGTTTACATAAAATAACCCATCTTCATTGAACTTCCCACTGTAGTAAGGAGTAAGAAAAAAAGGAGAGAGGAAATTAGATATCACAGTTAACAGAGCACTGGACCTGAAGTCTAGACAGACATCAGTTTAAATCAGTCTGATGCTTCCCAGCTAGTGATCTATTTTTCTTTTTTCTTTTCTCTGTCTCTCTGTCTTTCTGTCTCTGTCTGTCTCTATCTCTGTCTCTCTGTCTCTCTGATTTTTCACCTGACTAGGGGTATCAGGGAAGGCTTCTTGGGAGAGATGGTACAGGAATTGAACTTTAAAACATGGGTACAAATTAGAAGACAGTGATTGACTGTTGTAAGCTATGTAATCTGTGAAGCAAATACCCTCTCACATTAAAGGAAAATTGTAGGTGTTCCCTGAAACCAAGAAGGGCAAAGCATTCTCAAAAAAATATTAGCTGATCTGGCCTGGCTACCCAGGATTACAGCAAGCACTCTGTCTATGACCTTAAAATACAGGGTCTGCCTATATAAATGTTCTATATTTAGTTCATAGTACTTAATTGCATCACAAACAAATCCTGGAGCCTGAAGCACAAACATAAAATAGTTTCCTGTGTCATTAGAGAAAAATTAAAAACATGGCCGGCAAGAGGAAGTATCATTTGTTGAAGATAAAACAGGAGTTTAGATGGTTAAAAGGGGTTAGTTTCATTTGCTGTTCTACTACTGACTTGTCGTAAGCCGGCCAGCCTGCCCCCAGAGCTCAGACTTACCACCTTTACATCAGAGCTGCTGAGTATCCAGGGAATAGTCTAAGATGTCATGGAAGGAGTACTAGACCTGATGAAAGGCTTTCTGTGATCCCCTCACCTCTAAGTGCCTTTCTCTCCCTCCTCCCACAAAACTCTTGTATTTGCATTGCATATATTTTGAACCTAATTACATATGTACATGATACTTCTCCTAGAAAGAATGCAAGCTGCTCTAGGACAGGAATGATTTTATTTTTATCTTTCTGAGCCCTTTGTCTAGTAGGATGTCTGATACTTGGTAGATGCTTAATAAAAGCTAGTTGGATCAAATGTTGACTGTCTGCCTCGATGGCTGGTTCACTTTTTTTTTGGTCACTGGATCCCAGAAGTTTAGAGTAGGAAAAGACCTTACAGGACATCTTGCCCATGTCTCTCATTTTACAGAGAAGGAAACTGAGTGTCTAAATACTGATCTATCCAAGATCATTACCTTTAAACAAGAGAGAGACCTGGTCTTGAATCCAGTCCCTCTCAGTAGAAGATTTCTTATGGGCAGGTGGTTTTTTGGTTGATAACATTCCATTCGACTCTTAAAATGACCACATGTATTTGGAGGCTTTCTCATTTTCCCAGTTACAACCCTTTCCTCCCCTCTACTAAATGATCCTTGGGGGACTCTCATTTGTCTATAAAATGGGGATAAAATCTGGGATAAGGGCTTGCTCAATTTAATTCAATAGACAATGTTCCAAGCACTGAGCAAGGTGGTAAAGAAATATTTAAAAATGACACAGTTCTTGTTCTTAAGGACCTTGCAAGAAGACTAAGCTCAAATGCTGAATAAATATTTTCAAAAAGGCATATTTGTTGAAGTGATGAGAGGCTACGGGTATGGGATGTTACATGTGCTATCAGATTTGGTCAATCAATGGGTCTTTTGGTTTGCTGAACCAAATATTCTTCTGGTGGCTGTTATCTTAGTTATCTTTAAAGATTTGAGGGATGTCTACGCCAAGCATGTGAAGACTTCCCCCTATCCCAAGGAATGAGATTGTTCCAATGGCCATGAAGGCAGCTGAAGCAGCTATTGAAGGGCACTCAGAGCCTGGTCAGACATCTAAGACACCAAGGTCATTCACTGCATTCCAGGGATATTGCCAGTTGTCTCAACTTCCATGACCCCGAGGCTGATGACTGTGTGCCACTCTGCCTCACTTAAATTTAATTCATAAGCAAGTCAAGATGTCACTGGTTCTCTCTGGGAGGAAAAGTGATGATGAACAGCATCTTCTACACCTCTGATTAGAGAATGGAGCCAAGAATTTCTCAGTCTCCTTTTGAGCAGAGAGACAGATAAGATATCTCCTCAGACTTCCATTAATTCTCCACCTTTCCTACCCAGATGCATACATTCTGGATTTCTTTGACCACTCCACCATATCTCCAAGTCAAGTACTTTCCCTTCCCACCTCGCCCCCTCATCCTCACTCCTACCCTGCTTTTTAGTCTTTTTTTTGTATACTATCTTTCCTCATTACGTTGCAGTTCCTTTTAAGAGGAACTGTGTTTCTTTTTCATATTTGTATCTCAAGTGCTCAGCACCTACCTGGTAAGTAGGGTAGGCACTTAAAAATGTTATTGACTTTTGTGGCTGAAGCCTGGAGTCTGGAAAACCTGACTTAAAATTTGGCTTCAGATACACTTAATAGCTGTGTGACCCTGAGCAAATCACTTCATCCTGTTTGTCTCAGTTTCCTCAGCTGTAAAATAAGCTGGAAAAGGAAATGGCAAACCACTCCAGGATCTCTGTCAAGAAAACCCCAAACAGGGTCATAAAGAGTTGTACACAACTGAACAACAACTATTTACTTATTGAGCTTCTATTATATGTGAAGTCTCAACATGTGCAATGTGGCATAGTGGAAAGTATATCAGACATAGAGTGAAGACAGACCCGAGTTCAAATTTCACCTTAGATATTTAGCTGTGTGATCCCGGGCAAGTAATTTAATCTCTCTGAGATACATTTTCCTCCTTCAAAAGGGCAACAATATTACATACTATCTTGAGGAGAGGGGAAAGAGGGAGGGAGGAGAAAATTCAAAACTCAAAATCTTTATGGAAGTGAATGTTGAAAACTATAAATATATATGTATAGATAGATAGATAGGTAGATAGATAGATAGATAGATATATTTAAAAGGACAATGATAAATTCACCTACTTCATTAGATGCTTTTGACACTTCTATGAGATAATGTATATGAAGGACTTTGGAAACCATAATAACTGATATTTTCATAGTGCTTTAAAGTTTCCAAGTAAGCTAGTTTTTCATTAAAAGGTATTGAAACTGTCCTTGAGGTTTGATTGTCTTAAAGGACTCATCTCTTGGTCACCTGAGCACAAGACAGTCACAGAAGCTTCAGCCTTTCTTGTAAGCATGGCTGGTAGACCAGCATGGGCAATACGTAACAAGAGAGTTTTGCTCAGCTGAATCAACCCCAAGCATTCTTGATGCATGTGCTTGTTGAACATCCTTCCCCTGATCTGGCTAATTAAATTACCTTTATTTAACTGTTGAGTGACTTAAGTGTCTCATTTCATTGAAGTATTGAAAATAAACTATCTGGAGACTGCTTGAGTTAGGCCTAGTCTAGAAAACCAACTAATCAAGGTTCGTGTATTAGTACTTACTGTGCTCCAGGGCACCTACGTATGGAAGTAGAAAGAGTTGGGGTCCTGAGGTCAGGAAAACTCTTCCTGAGTTCAAATCTGTCCTCATCCACTTTCAGAGAAAGAATTGATAAATAGAAGTATGTATAATATGTTTTTGAATATGTATACATACAGGCACACACACACACACACACATACACACACACACACACATACAGATACATGCATATCTGTATCTAATGGTGGCCTCTAGTGTGGGGTGGGGGAGAGAGGGAGAAAAAAGTAAAACGTCCCAACTGGGAACAAAAGAAAACTCAGAAGGAAGCACAGAAAAGTAGGGTAGTTTTGAAAATGATTGTGTAGTACTTGATTATATGATTAAAAAAATATAACTGTGAAATGGAGATTCACGGTTTTGTATTGAATCCTCTTTTTGTGTTGTGGACGTGAAATTTTTTTTGTCTTTTTGAAAGGAATTTAAACGAAATGAAATTTAAAATGAATAAAACTCCAAAATAATTTTAAAAAAAATTTGTCCTCAGAGACTTGCTAGCTGTGTGACCGAACCAAGTCACTTAATCCTGTTTGCCTCAGTTTCCTCATGTATAAAATGAGTCAGAAAAGGAAACAGAAAAGCACTCCAGTATCTTTCCCAAGCCAATCCCAAATGGGGGTCATAAAGAGTCCGACACTATGGAAAAAGGGCAATGTTCCAGGATGTTGAAACAGATTCTGGTAGAGAGGGAAAAGGTGCAAATATGTACAGGTAAGTAAATACAAATAAATACAAGGTAATTTTTGGTGTGCTGTGGTGCTAGCATCTGGGAGGGGAGATAGGTCTGAAAAGGCCTCTTGTGGGAAGATGTGCTTTAGCTAGACTTCCAAGGGAAGAAAAGATTCTAAAAAGCAGAAGTGAGGGAGAACTTGTTTTCTAAGCTTTGGGGATGATGGAGATAGGAGATGGAATGTCTTGGGTGAGGAGACGTAAATGGGCCAGTTTGACCTAAGCATAGGAAGTATAAAAAGGAATAATATTTTTTAAATAAACCTCTAGTAAGCTAGACATAGTCAAGGGCTTCATATGCCAAAGGAAAAATAAATTATTTTATTCTAGAGGCAATAGGGAGCCAGTGAGTGTTTTTGAGCAGGTTAGTGATATTGTCAAATCACTGCTTTAGTGATAGCAAGTTGACAAGTATATGGAGAGAGTGGCATGAAAAGAGATTATTTCAGAGGCCATTGCAGTCATTTGGGCAGAAGCGATGAGGTTCTACCCTAGGAAGGTTGGAGTCTGAGTGGAGAGAAGGCAACTAAGAGGTATTGTCCAGATACCATCGATAGGACTTGACAACTCTTTGTCTAGGATGGGTGGTGGGGAGGGAGATGGAAGAGATGAGAATTACTTTTATTTATGGAGGTGGAATATAGAAATTAAAAGAGACCACGTGGATGCACTAAGTGCCTAAGTTCTAGGTGAGTTCAGAGTCTTCTCTGAGTGAGTGGAAGTCTTCATGGGAGGAGACACAACTTATTACTGTTATTATTCAGTTGTTTTTGACATGTCATAATCCCTCGGATCATACTGTCCATGAGGTTTTCTCGGGAAAGATGCTAGAATGTTTTGCCATTTCCTTCTCCAGTGAATTAGGCAAACAGAGGCTAAGTGACTTGCCCAGGGTCAAATAAGTAGTAAATATCTGAAGCTGGATTTGAACTCAGGTCTCCCAACTCCAGGTCCAGCACTCTATCTACTGAGTCATCTAGCTGTCCAGGAGGATATGAGATGGGCCTTAATAGTTGAGTAGGCTCTAGGATCTTAGGCTAACGGAGCTGAAGGGGACATTAGAAGTCACCTGGTCCTACACTCCCATTTATTAAAATGAGGCCTGGGTGAAGCATTTGATCATATGACCTCTAAGATTCCTTCCAGCTCTAAACCTATGAAACTGAGGCCCATAGGGTCCAATGACCTACCTAAGGTCCCACAGAGTAGCAAAGTGGGTACTCAAAATCAGGTCCCCTGTCTTCTCAGCAATGTAAGGACCTAAAACAACTCCAAAAGACTCATGATGGAAAATTCCATCTGTAACCAGAGATAACCATGGAGTCTGAATGCAGAGAGAAGCAGACCATTTGTTCTTTCTGTTTTGTTTTTCGGTCTCATGGTTCCTCCCATTCATTTTAATTTTTCTATACATGACCAAACTGACAATATGTTGAATAAGAAGGCATATAGAGAGCCATCAGATTGTATGCCATCCTGGGGAAGAGGGAGGGGAAGGAAGTGGAGAAAATGTAAAACTTATGGAAGTGAATGTTGAAAACTAAAAATAAATAAATAAATTTATAAAATAAATAAATAAAAGGGAAAAAATATCAGGTCCCCTGACTCCAAATTTGAGGCCAGAGGAGAGAAGAAGAAGAGGGAGAACATTCACAGACTCATGGAATGTCAGATTGGAAAGAAAATCATCCAGTCCACTACTGAGGAAACTGAGGCCCAGAGTCGTTAAGGGTCTCACTCAATGTCTCACAGCCAGTTAGTGGCAGAGCACTCCATCCCTCATCTCCTGACTGCCAGGATTTATGTTCTTCCCATTCCAGCAAGGAAGGAGAACAGTGGTGAATTAGGCAAGCGGTCCAACTCAAACATACCCAGAGCCATGTTACCTGCACTAATGGAGAATGAAAAACAGCCCAGAGTTGAAGAAAAGCTTCTGTTTGGCATTGGGTGAATAATTAAATGTTGCTGATGCAGATCAGTTCCCTATGACTTTGGCCAATATTAAAACAGATGGCAGTCTTCTGAACATACAGAGCTCCAAATGTGTTGGTTGGGAGTTAGGACCTGGTTGGGGAGAAGGAAATAACTCTGGATAATTCACCTAAGGAGAATCCAGAAAAGGAATATAGAATAATGTCTAAAAAAAGGACAAGTGTCTGTCCAGATGGTTGGAGAAGCAAAACAAAACATGTTGCTCTAATAGAAAATGGAGGCAGTGAGGGGGAATGAATCACTCTGGGCAAGGACACAGAGAAAGAGTCAGGGGTCATAGTAAACCGTGAGCAAAGTATGAGTCAGTCATGTGATGAGGTGACTGAAAAAGCAGATATGTCTCTATGTGGATAAACAGGAACAGTCATCTAGGAACCAGTCTATCTAGTGCCAGATGAAAAACACTAAACTAGAAGTCGAGGGTTCTGGGTTCTAGTTTCAGCTCTGTCACTAACTTGCATGATTTTGGGCAATTCTCCATTCTCCTTTGCCATCCTCTGTTTCCTCATCTGTAAAATAAGGGTATTGGACTAGGTAATCTCTAAATTCCTTTCTAGCTGAGACATGCCTGATTCTATGAAACTACCAGCTACCTAGCTGGGAGTTAGGGAGACGAGTTGTAATCCTGCTTCAGATACTTACTAGCTGTGTGACCCTGGGCAAGTTACTTAGCCTCTTTCATCCTCAGTTTCCTCATCTGGAAAACAGGGATAATAATAGCACCTAATTCAGAGAGTTGTTGTGAGGGCCAGTACGAAAACATTTTATATCAACTATTACTATTATTATCTCATTTGAATTTTCAACTTATGAAGAACTTAGGAAGGTCTGAGAGAACTCAAAATGATTCACAGTCTGGAAAAGAGAGCTCACTCCATATTGTTTGAAAGAACTGGGGTTAGGCAACTGGGATTTGAAAACTGGTAACTGTCCAAGGATCTTTAGCAGAGGCCTGTATAGTGCATAGAACAGAGCACTGGATGTGGAGTCAGAGGTCCTGGCTTAAAATTTGAACTTTCCTTTTTTTCCTGATCAATTCAAAAGTGATATAACCTCTCTGAGTCTCATCTTTACTTGCTAAAGGAGGCTGTTGGATTTTGCTCATTTCCAAGCCTCCCCATTCAATCTCTAAGTCCTCTGAACCTATACATAGGGGTATAGCCCAATCTGGTTCTCTGACTTTATCTCCTTCTCTTTCCTCCCCTATGTGTATGCTTTGTTCCAACCTGGTTGGTTTGCTCCTAAACAGACTTTACCCAATCCTTCCTCTCAGCCTTTGCCTATTTTATTTCCCCCACTTGGATGGCCTTCATGTAATTCATGTGGTTACATAAATTTGCAAAACTTTCTCTGTCTAACCTGGTCACAGACTTAATATCTGTGGTCCTTACTATCTATGTTTGGAAGTGTCTTATCTGCTTACTAGATTATAAATTCTTTGACGGCAATCACCATGTCTTGTTTAAATTTCGTATATTTTCCCAGCACTTCCTATCCAACACAGAGTACTGTACATGGTAAGTGTGTAATCAATGTTTTGTTATTTTGTGGGCAGCTAGGCGATACAGTGGATAGAGTACTGATCCTAAGGAGACTCATTTTCCAGACTTCAAATCTGTCCTCAGACACTTACTAGCTGTGTGACCCTGGGCAAGTCACCTCATCCTATTTGCCTCAGTTTCCTCATCTGTAAAATGAGTTGGAGAAGGAAACAGCAAGTGATATAACCTTTCTGGGTCTCATCTTCTTCACTTGCTAAAGGAGGCTGTTGAATTTTGGTCTTTGCCAAGAAAATCCCAAATGGGGTCACAAAGAGTTGGGCATGACTGAAAAACAACTGGGCAAAAGCCAATATTAATACTACTTAGCTCACAAGGAATTTTGCGAGTCAGAAGAGATGATGTGTGGGAGAAGTAATACTTGGTTGACTTTAAAAAGAGTCGTGAGTTTGAACAGCAGAGGCTAGGGCTGGGGAAAGCCTAGGAGGGGGAGCTCAGGAAGAAGGAAAAATTGTGCACAAGTCTTGGGACGGAAAGAATAAGCTGGTGGTGATGCCTGGGTGAAGCCAGGGTTGCTGATGGAGGAGCAGGGACAGCACAGGCACAGCCAAGTCCAGAAGAGTGACCGTGAGCAAGCCCAGTTAGAGGCTCAGCCATGGAGGGCGGAGCCGTGGGGGGAATGTCAGGTGTGTGGGCTGAACCAAGAGAATTCCGGTTAACCTGACTCGCCTCTCTGCAGGCATGCTGGAAGGAGCTCCCTGCGCCCAGCCCAGCCCTCCAGCTTCCTTTATTTTCCTTTCAACAAGAAAGCTCCCAATGCCAGCCCCTCATCATCTCCCCTAGCAACGGTGAGCTCTCCTTGGCAGCTGACTCTAGGTGACCTGATACACGGTCCTTCAGCTTTCTGGACTGATGTTTTCTGATCTTTAAGTCAGGGTCAGGATGAATGATCCCCAAGGCTTCTTTTAAGTTGAAATCCTATTAGTCTGTGAAGGGAGAACAAGACAGGAAATAAGTATTTATATAGGGCCACAAGCTAGTGCTTTTTTATAAGTATTATCTCATGTGATCCTCACAACAATCCTGTGAAGCAGGAGCTATTACTATTGCCATTTTATAGACGAAGAGACTTGCGGCAAACAGAGGTTAAGTGACTTGCCCAGGGTCATACTGCTAGTAAGTGTCATAGGTCTGATCTGAACTTAGGTCTTTCCTGACTTTATCCACTGTGTCACTTAGCTGCCTTATCCAGGGCACAAAGTAGAGGGATTAGCTTGAGAGAGGAAAGAGGTTATTTCATCCTCTGGGTTTGGAGGGGAGGAGAGGGGCCTAAGTGAGAATTCGGAGAGGTTTTGAGGAGCAAAAGAGGGAAGAGCCTCCAGCTGCTTCTGGGACTGCACCTGTGATTTCATTAGTATAGGCAACTCCCAGATGAGACAATTCCCTCTGTTAATAGAGGTTGATACTTCTGCAAATTATAATCTAAGAGAGTTGCTTAGAGCAGAGGTAGCATGGGTCCACAATACTCCCAAGGGCTCTGGGAATAAGATTAAAATATAATTGGAAAATATTTGACAAAATACGTAAAAATACAATAAAACATAGATAATACATTTTAACAGAATCAGTATGTGGCCTACAGGTATCCTTATGTATAGATTAGGAGTCCCCTTTTTTATTTGGGTTTGATATCACTGGTTTAGAGTTGTTGTCGTCGCTGAGAAGTTAAATGACTTATCCAGGGTCACATAGTCAGAGGCAAGACTTGGATCCTGTTCATATCTATGTCTATGTCTCTCTGTGTCTATGTTTATATCTATGTCTATGCCTTTATATCTATAGCTATCTATCCATCTGTATTTCTTTCTCTTTTTTCTCAGTTTCTCTCTCAAAAACAAATTGTATACTAAGTGATTGGAGATGGGATAGAAAATGAAATGTGCTAATTTCTCAATTTTGCTCCAGAATTCCCCAGTCCCCCTTTATCAGCTGCTAGAGTACAGGACATGGAGTCAGGAAGACATGAGATTCAAATACCACCTCTGATGGTGTCTAGCTGTGTGACTCTGAACAAGTCATTTAACCTTTCTCTGCCTCAGTTTCCATCTCTGTAAAAATGAAGATAATAGCGCTGACCTCACAGAGTCATTGGGATCACATATTGCAAATTTAAAGCACTATATACATTCTAGCTATGATTATCATTGATAATTTATTTCAAGTCCATGAGTATTCTGAGTCTCTAATATTCATCCTAGCTCTAGGTCTAGGATTCCCTTTCAATTCCGACTTATTGATTCATTTTAGGAAAAATAGTGAAAAGCTAACAAGTGTCAAAAGGAGGGAGGTTTGGATGTCCAGGGGACTAGAAACTTGGCCTTTGTGAAGTTCGATTGAGGAAATTGGAAATTCTTAGTCTGATGAAAGAACATTTAACTTTGTGTGTGTGTGTTGTGTATGTGCTTGTGCGGTGTGTGTGCGCACATGGGTGTGTGCATGTATACATGGTGTATGTGTGTAGACACAATCATTGTCTTCAAGAATTTAAAAGGGAGGGAGAAGCAGAATCATTCTGCTTGGTCCCAGAAGAAAAGACTTAGAATCAAACCCCAGAGCTTCCTCACAACTAGAGCTGTTTCAGCTCAGAATGGTAATGAGTCTTCTTTGTGTCTCTGGAGGTAAAGCAGAACCAGGCTAGCCACTGGTTTCAGGTGTTGTAAAGGGGATTCCTGAATTGGACTGGATGACCTCTGCAGTATGTTAGAAAGGTAAAATTAGAACATTCTGTTTTGGTTTTTGGCAAGTTTTTTTTTTTCTTCAGGCAATTGGGGTTAAGTGACTTGCCCAGGGTTACACATCTTGTAAGCGTCTGAGGCTAGATTTTAACTCGATACTCTTGACTTCAGGGCCTGGTGCTCCAGCCCTGTGCCACCAACTGCCCCAATCATTCTATATAATGAGGAAATGGAGACCCACACAATTGTAGTTAAATTCAACAAGCATTTATTTTGTTTGTGTCATGGGCAGACATCAGAATCAATGCTTTCAAATTGTGGTATTAGAGAAGATTTTTGAGAGTTCCCTGGAGAGCAAGATCTAAATCAGGCAGTATTTAAAGAAATGAACTCTGACTATTCATTAGAAGGACAATACTGAAACTGAAATTTAAATACTTTGGCCACATAATGAGAACACAGGACTCACTGGAAAAGACCTTGATATTGGGAAAGACACAAGGAGAAGGGGACAGAAGAGGAAGAGATGGATAGACAGCATCATGGAAGTGGTGAACATGAGCTTAGATATACTTCAGGAGATGGTGGAGGACAGAAGGGCCTGGCATACCATGTGTCCATGTGGTCACAGTGTCAGTGGCCGAAAAACAACAACGGTGGGCAGACAGGCAGTGTGTTATATGGTAGGGGTGGGGAACCTGTGGCCTTGAGGCCACATGTGGTCCTCTAGGTCCTTAAGTGTAGCTGTACTGCACTTGAGGACACAGAGGACTCCATGTGGCCTCAAGACTACAGGTTCCCCATCCCTGCCTTATACCATATTACCTGGAAAGGGATAGGAATCAGAAAGCTCTAAGTTGAAATCCCAGCTCAGATACTTATCAGCTGCATGACCCTGGGCAAATTATTTAACTTCACCATGCCTCAGTTTCCCCATCTGTAAAATCAGAAGGTTGACCTGTAAAGTCCCTTTCAGCTCTAAAACTACAATAACACGAAAACACTATGCTCCGTACTAGGGGAGATCCCACATTTAGCTAAAACACAGTTCCTGCTTCCTCATGAAGCTGATAGTCTAGTAGGGAGACATAGCACCACTGTTATGCAGTTAGTAAATAGCAGAATCCACATGTTCTGACTCAGAGATCAGAACTCAATTAGAGGCTGCTTCATGCTAGACTTCTGTGCTTCAGGGAAGGAGCAAGGATTAGAATCTGGGAATAAAAGACCAAGGAAAGGTGGTTTTGTTTGTGGGCTTTGGCGTGATCCCTTTCAGAAGTTGAGGACCTATGGAGAGATACGCTTGTTTGTGGGGAGTAGTGAAAGGACCAGCAGGGAGGAAGGGACTGAAGATAGGAGAAAGGGAATGATGAAGCAAGGTTCTGGAGGATGGAGTGAATGCCATGGGGATCCAAGAAAGACATGCATTTATTAAGCACCTACTATGTGTGCCAGGCACGTAAGTGCTTTATAAATACATTTCAATGCATCTTTCTGACAACCCTGGGAGAGGGGGGCTGTTATTATCCCCATTTTACAGATGAGGGAATTGAGGCAAACAGAGGTTAAGTGACTTGCCCAAGATCACACAGCTAGAGTGGATCTGAGGTCACATTTGAACTCAGGTCTTCCTGACTTCAGGTCCAGTGCTGGAACCACTGTGTTACTTAGCTGGTTCAAACAAGGAACAAAGTAAAGGAATTAGCTTGAGAGACAGATGAGAGGCTGCCTCGTTCTCTGGGTTCGAAAGGGAGGAGAGGGACACAGGTGAGGATTCAGAGATGTTTTGTGGAACAGAGGAGGGGTGATAATACTAATAACTGTACAACTGATGTCACATAGTATCTTTTTTAATTAATTAATTTTTAGTTTTCAATGTTCACTTCCACAAGATTTTGAATTCGAAATTTTCTTCCCATCTCTCCCCTCCTCCCACCTCAAGACAGAATGCATTCTGATTACCCCTTCCCCCAATCTGCCCTCCTTCATATCATATCCCTCCCTCCTCTTATCCCCTTTCCCTCTATTCTAGTAGGGCAAGATAGTTTTCTAAACCCCATTGCCTGTATGTCTTATTTCCCAGTTGTATGTAAAAACAATTTTTAACATTCATTTTTAAAACATTGAGTTCCAACTTCTCTCCCTCCCTCCCCACCCACCCCCATCGAGAAGGTAAGCAATTCAATATAGGTTATACATGTACAGTCATGCAAAACACTTCCATGAGAGTCATGTTGTGAAAGACTAACTATATTTCCCTCCATCCTATCCTGCCCCCCATTTATTCCATTCTCTCTTTTGACCCTGTCCTCCCCAAAAGTGTTTACTTCTAATTATATCACACAGTATCTTGAGAAAGAAGGCCCAGCTTATCGAATACACCGTTGGACACAGACTGGGTTCAAGTCCTACCTAGGACACATATTGGCTATGTGACCATAGATTAGTCCCTTAAAGTTTCAGTGGCCCAAGCAATGATCTCAATCTATAAACTTCAGAAAAGTTGCTGCCCTGAGTTCATGGAAGGAACTCCTTCACTTGCTGATCCCTATACCAGTGAAGTTCTGGGTTTGGATCCCCCTAAAAAGCACTTTAAAATATACAAAGCACTTTAAACATAGATGGCCTCATTTGTACCTCACAACAAACCTTGCAAAGTAGGTATTATTCTTATTCTCATTTTATGGGTGAGAAAACTGAGATTTTCTCAAGAAAGTTAAGTGATTTGTCCATGGTCATATAGTTAGAAAGTGTCCAAAGTCTTCCTGATTCCAGATCCAGAGCAGCTATTCTACCAAACTGCCACCCTGTGAGATGAGAAAGCTCAAAGAACACGGCACCAGCCTTATCCAATCTTATATTTCTTGATAATGTTCCAGAAAGGTTACGGAGAAGGCCCATCACAGATGCTCAATACCTTTGGGGTGGCTCAATAATGCACACTGAGGTCAGGAGACAGAGCTTGGCCCATGACCATGGAACAAGGAGAAGACCCAGGCCTAGTCATTTCTTTCTGGTCTCCTAGATTCTCCCTTGATTACACATATCTTGGGAGAAAATCTTGTCTCTACTCTCATTTTGCAAGCATTCTCCAGAGATCCTTTTCTCTGCCCTAAACTGAGACAAAAGAATTTGTGGAATTGAGGTGGGTGGGAAAGAATATAAAATCTCTGAATGTGGGTGATTGGGTGCATATCTTACTCAACCAGATTTTTCTGCTGGCCCGTTAATGAGGGGTTTTGCCATGACATCACAATTCCCAACATTCTTTCCTGTGAGAGCCCCTGGTTACCATTAATAACTTGTGGGGAGGGAGGGAAAGTGGGTGGAGTCAGGGAGTAGATGGACTTTCTCCACTTGGGGCATTCTGGTTATTTCTTTCAAGTTAATGAAGACCAGATTCATCAGCTGCAACCCCTTACCCCAAGATAAATCCTTTTAAGGAGACTTTACTGAGCTTAAAGGTCATTTGGAAGTTGGCCAGTCATTGCTGTCTTCTCCCTTCTTATCCTGAAGGCTTGGTCAGTCTGCTTTCTGAGTTACTACATCCCTGGGAGCTGCTGCTGGAAAGGATTGTTGCTTGGCCTCCTTCAACAGCATTCATTCACAAGCATTTTTGAACACCCTGCTACATGTAGCCAACTGGGGGAGATGCGGTAGTAAAGAGAACACCCCTCCTCAAGGAGTCTGCAGGCTTGTGGGGAAAGGAGAAGCAAATGCAGATAAAGATAATTCTCTTAGGTTTCAAAGTGAAAGGTACTTTAGAGATTATCTAGGGTTGGGGAACCTGAGGCCTCATTGTAGCCTTGAGGCTGCAGTTCATTTTAACAGGGCAGGGGAAATGAGATCCAGTAAAGGATCATAAATTTAGAGCTGGAAGTTCAGCTCTTAACCCTCATTTTGCAGATTAGGAAACCGAGGCACAGAGAAGTGGTTTGCTTGCCCATTGTTACACATCACACACAGTTACTAAGTATTTGAGGTAAGATTTGAATCCAGATCTTCTTGACTTCAGGTCCTGTGCTCTATCCCCTACATCATACAGCCTCTCTCATATTGTTCTGTCACCTCGAAGTTGTTGGTTAGCTGTATCCAACTTTTCATGACCCCATGCATACTATCCAGGAGATTTTCTTGGAAAATATACTTGGAAATATTGGAATGGTTTGCCATTTCCTTCTCCAGTGGATTAAGGCAAGCAGAGGTGAAGTGACTTGCTGGGGGTCATGCAGTAGCTAGGCTTTGAACCTATGTTTGAATTTGAACCCAGGCCCAAGTACTGCCTCTGGAATATATAGCATTAGTAAATGCTTATTTATCAATGATTGATAAGGAGCATACCAAATGTTGTGTTCTCTTCAGTTCCTCTCCATCCCTGATCCTGCTTTCTTTCCCTACCATGTCCCAGCAACCTTCTCACAATGGAAGAGCCCTGTGCCCCTGTGGCCCTTTCTTCTGCTTGATCATTCCTTCCCTTATCCTCCATTTTAAGTAAGGGTTCCAGCTAGCCATGTTCACACCTTCATTCTTTTCTCAGTCCCATCCCTGACTATTGAGACTTCTTTCTCTTCAATTGCTTAGGCTGCCTCTTTATCCTGCCCCTCTGTTTTTAGCTTCTTTTTGTGTATTATCTTCCACCATTAGAACAGAAGCTCCTTGAAGGCAGGAGCTCTTTCTTTTTGCTCCTATTTGTATTCACAGCAGGACAATTAGGTGACACAGTGGATAGAGCACTGGGTTTAGAATCAAAAAGACTCATCTTCCTGAGTTCAAATCCAGCTTCAGATACTTCCTAGCTGTGTGACCTTGAGCAAGTCATTTAACCCTGTTGGCCTCAGTTTTCTCATCTTCAAAGTGACCTGGAGAAGGAAACAGCAAACAACAGCAACAAAGGTTCACTGCAATAAGTGTACTTCTTAAGTGTTTAATAAATGGTGGTTGACTTGACTTATGAGATCAGAGGAAAAAGAGTCCCTTTCAGCTAAGGAGATTAGGGGAAACCTCAGAAAGGAGTTAGGGGTACTGGGACATTCTAAGAGATTATAGAGAGGACATTCCAGACTTTGAGCAAAGGTGTGAAGGCAAGAGAGAGAGATGAAGATGCATTTGGGGTGCTGGTATGCAAGAGGGAGTCCTTCAGTCTGGTTGGAGCAGAGAATACATTCAAGTCCATAAGCACAAGAAAAACACTTGGTTCATCCTGCCTTGGTCATCTACTAGCCTTATGACCTTGGGTAAGTCCCTTCACTTCTCAGTGAACTCTCCCGGATTAGAAATTGGGACTAATAAGTGCCAATCATTCTACATTGCTCACGGGAGTTTCCCCCTTTCTCATTTTTTTTTTATGTCAATGAAATAAAAGGTTTAATCTAAAGAAGAAAGTCACTGTGCTGAGCAGTGAGATACAAAGCTCTCAGATTGCTCCTATGTGAAGGGCATGTCTGACAAACTGAGACCTGGGAAAGACCTTAATTTAGAAAGGCTGAGGTCACTCACCACATCTTGGGCCATCACTCCTCACCTTGCCCTTTGTCTTGACACTAGACTTCTATGATTCCGGAGGGAGACAGTGAGGTTGATGACTTTGGGTGACTCTGCCTCACTTAATTCCAATTCAGGCCCAAGTAAAGACAATGCTTCATGATATCACTGGTCCTCTGAGCAAACGGAGGACATGAACACCAACGTGAAGGGAATTAATGTGAGATAAGCTTGCAGAGGCTGAAGGATCACATCTTGGAAAGCTTTCAATGACAGTTTAGGATCTTTTGGATGACAGTCAGCAGACAATGGGAAGCTATGGAAAGATTCTGAGCAGAAGCACACCTCTGCATTAGGAAGATTGACTTAGGAGAGATATACAGGATGAATTCAGGAAAGGACTCGAGGAAGGGAGACTTACTAGGAGATTCTGAAAAACCTGAAGGAAAGTACTAAGAACCTGGGCTAGCCTAACGGCAAAGGGTATACTAAGGCAAGGGATGATGAGAGGTTTGGGAGACTGGCTTTTGCCAAAGTTGTTAAGTAGTCCAAGTTCTTATTTGGGCTTTCTCTCATCTCCCCTTTACCATTTCCTTCCATTCCCTGATTGTCCCTAATCTCCCCAGGCTGACCACAGGTAACCCACAGAGTGACATCCTTTCTCTCAAAACTCTTTCATCATCTTCATCATCAACTCTCAGATTCCCTCAGAGCCCTCTGTCCTAACAGTTATCACAGAGATTAGCAATCTGATATATTTGTTCACTCTGAGGTTTAAATGTCTGATAATAGCTCTACGTTTTACACCTCTAGGAGAACTGGTGTTTTAACAGCAGGTTCCAGCTTTAACTCAAAGGAAACTCTTCTTTGACACATCTGTGATCTCATCTGTGTGAACATTCTTTCCAATGGTGTGGATTATAACCAAGGACATGCTGAAGCCAGCTGATACCAGCTGGTGGGAAGAGCGATTGTTAACTTTTCAGTGAGAGCTTTGACACTTTAGAGAGCTGCGAATGCTATAAATTAGGGCTTGATTTATTGTTTTGTGGATTGTCTGGTTTTAAGAATGTAATGGGAAAAATGTTAATAATGCAGCTTACACATAAAGGTGTGTCTCTTTTTTCTTTGGAGAGCTGGTAAATACATTTATCTGCCCACACTTGAATTTACAACCTATCTTTGCCTTTTCATCCTATTCTGCTCTGTATCCTTCCTCAAATCCTTCACAGAGTATCTACCCAATGCACTAGAGATCTTCTTTTAGGTCTTATATCATGAGTGCAAGGGTAGAAATTAGGTTGTCCAACCCTTGTTCTTTATATATGACCAGTCTAACTCTTCAATGAATCTCTTAAGGTGGCATGCTAGCCACTGTGGCAGGGAGGAATTTTTAAGGGTTCCTCAGGTGATTCCTGGGTCATCAATTTCCTAAAGTGGAAAGATGTCTTGGAATATAGGGGAAGACCTGTATGTCTGAGGTGCTGGGTTACCTAGTAAGTTGCTTAACCATTATGAGCCTTAGCTTTCCTACCTGTAAAATGGGTAAAATAATAGTAATAGTGTGAGGTAATCATTTTGCAATCCTTGATGTGTTTGTCCTTTGTTCTCAAAGAGGACCATGATATCAAGATGATGACATGACTTGCAGTTGACTTTGATTTGAGTGAGGAGGGCTTTCTTTCTCACTTTCTCCTCCACAGCCATCTGGGTCCAGTGACCAGATATTCATCAGGATGGCTGGAGATGGCCCATGATGCAATGTGCACAATTACTCTTTTGCCTGCTCTTCATGGCTGGTTTTCCCTCCTCTTAATGACAACAGTGTACAAGAATTACCATGACGTGAAAGGAGATTGTCAGTGAGTGGCCGAGGCAGTATGCCCCTATGACTTCAGAGAAGGATGAGATCTCTGTGGGGGAGAACTATGAAGGAAAGTATGGAATCCCCACTCCTATTTTACAGGTACCTGTGATTAAGGATAAATAGTAGAACAGAGGATTAAGGACAATGCATGCTGGAATGAAAGAAGGATATGGCCCTAGCTGTGATGCCAAAATGTAATCAGAACACTGCTCAGAGGTCCAGTCAGAGTTAACTGGGTGGAAAGGAATTCAAAAGACTCAGCAGGAGTCATGAAATAGAAGTCAAAGCAACAACCCCAACCCAGGTCGAGGGGACAAGACAGAGTTATACTATGTAGGAAACAGGGGACAACAGTTTGTCTCATACAAAATCTGTGGTAAAAAAAAATATCATCCTGATCCATCTCCTGATAGATACATGATGGACTCAGGAAAAAAATGAAACATTTTTTGTATATAGCTAACTTGGGAATGGATATGGGTTATAAAGGTTTCCTTTTCTTTTTCTTTCTTTTTTTTTTCTCTGTCTTTTTTTTTTAATTTTAATTTTTATTTATTTATTTAGCTTTTTACATTCATTTTCACAAATTTTTGGGTTCCAAATTTTCTCCCCTTTTCTCCCCTCCCCCCACCCCAATACCCCAAGCAATCTAATTTTCCCTATCTCCAATCTGTCCTCTCTTCTGTCATCCCTCCCTTCCCTTGTCTCTATCTTCTCTTTTCTCCTGTAGGGCCAGATGACTTTCTATTCCTCATTAACTGTATGTCTTCTTTCCTAGTTGCAACAACAATACTAAACAATTGTTCCTAAAACTTTGAGTTCCAAATTCTCCCCATCCCTCCCTCCCCACCCATTCCCTTTGGTATGGCAGGCAATTCATTATAGGCCATATCTGTGTAGCTTTGCAAATGACCTTCCTGATAGTCGTGTTGTGTAAGACTAACTGAATTGCCATCCCTCCTAACCTGCCCCTCATTGTTTCTCTTCTGTCTTTTGATCCTGTCCCTCCCCAAGTGTTGACTTTCAATTACTCCCTCCTCCCTTTGCCCTCCCTTCCATCATCCCCCCCCAATATCTCCTTCTCCCCCGCTTTCTTATACTGTAAGATAGGTTTTCATACCAAAATGAGTGTGCATTTCACTCCTTCGTTTAGTCAAATGTGATGAGGGTAAACTTTTGTTTGTTTGTTTGTTTTTTTTCCCCCCTCAGCTCTCCTCTTTTTCCCTCCACTAAAAACATCTCCTACTTGCCTCTTAAATGACATATAGTTACCCCCTTCCATTTCCCCCTCTTTCCTCTCACTACATTTCTCTCTCACCATTTACCTTAATTTCTTTTAAGGTATGGTCCCATCCTATTCAGTTCAATCTGTGCTCTCTGTCTCTGCATGTGAATGCATGTGTGTATGTGTGTGCATGCGTGTACATGTGTATGTGTGGTCTCACCAACCACCCACATACTGAAAAGTTTTAAGAGTTAGAAATATTGTCCTTCCCTGTATGAATGCAAACAGTTCATTTCTGGTAAGTCCCTTAATACTTCTCCTTGCTGTTTACTTTTGCATGCTTCCTCTCATTCTTGTGTTTGAAAGTCAAATTTTCTTTTCAGCTCTGGTCTTTTCATTAAGAATGATTGAAAGTCCTCTGTTTCATTGAAAGACCATATTTTCCCTTGAAGTATTATACTCAGTTTAGCTGGGTAGGTGATTCTTGGTTTCAGTCCTAGTTCCTTTGCCTTCTGGAATATCCTATTCCACACCCTTCGATCCCTTAATGTAGAAGCTGCTAGATCTTGGGTTATCCTGATTGTATTTCCACAGTACTGGAATTGTTTCTTTCTAGCTGCTTGCAAGATTTTTTCCTTGAGCTGGGAGTTCTGGAATTTGGCCACATCTTTTTCTTTCTAATGAGGGTATACTTGGGGGAGGCAGGAAGGAGAGAAAACAAATCCTTGTGAATGGAAAGAAATAAAACTTGATTGCAATTTTAAGAAGGAAAATGGCATACTATTTTAAGGGCATGCTCCCCTACCCCAACCCACAAACTCACATGTTAATGCCAAAGAAATATGAGTTATTATTATAAATGGTAGGTAGGTAATTACTTAGTCCATTAGTTGCCTAGAGGTAAGGTCCCCTCTGGGTATATTGGAATCTGTAATTTCTAGTAACTTACTCTTGAGCAAAATTAAACTCCCCAACTGGTACTTATTAGGATCAAAGATCTGGTTGCTAGAAAACATTTTCATGTAACCCCTCTTCATTTTACAAATGAGGAAATCAAGGCTCCAAGAAGTTGAGTTACTTGCCTAAGATCAGGTCATAGTAGTGGCAAAGCCAGGATTTGAAACCCCCATTCAGGACTCTTTCTATATTCCACCACCACCGTGTTACTCTTCAGATGTTATAGGAGCTAGTGACTCAGAGGGCAAGGGCCCCCACTCTGAAAGTTAGGGGCAGCCTCTCCTCAAAGAAAACATTTGGATGTCTACACTTGAAATTTGAGTCTCAAGACAATAGGCAATGTAGATGGGAGCCCTGTGGGGGATACCTGAGAAAACTCAGGGCTACTGAGAAATGAAATGGATGCTTAAACACAACCCACATATACTCCACCCAGGTGCCCACTAACTTCTTCAAAACAGTTGCCTTGGGAGGATGCACATTTAGGGGAAAGAGGCTCAAAGAGCTCAGATCACACTTAGATCTCATTGTGGTACAGTGGAAAAAATACCAGCTATAAGGTAAGAGAGCCTGAGTTCAAATTTTGCTTCTAATGCTTCCTAGAAGTACTTACTAGAGGCCAACTAGGTGGTGAAGTAGATAGAACAGTGGGCCTGGGATCACATCCCAGGCCTGGGATTTCAAATCTGACCTCAGTCACTGGCTATGTGATCCTGGGTAAGTCACTTAACCTCTTTGCCTTGATTTTCTCATCTGTAAAATGGGACTAATAGCACCTTTCTTGCAGTGTTGTTGTGGGGCTCAAACGAAACAATATTGATAAAGGGCTTAGCATGGTGCCTCATGCACAGTAGGGACCATATAAATATTAGCTACTACTACTATTACTTGTGTGACCTTGCTCAAGTCACTGAATCTCCTTGGGCCTTAGTTTTCTCATCTGTAAAATAAGAGGAATGGATTAGTTGGCCCCTGAGGTCCCTTCTGTCTCAGGAACTTCTTTACTGTTCAAAAAAACATCAGCTTCATTTTATAAACCCTCTTCATTTTAGACCCCAAATAACATTCCCTAACTTGACCTCTCACTTCATCCACCAGGCTTGCCTTTAAAAGATATCATGTCGTGAAATGACAATAAAACTGGGAATTAGCGGAGACCTATGTTCCAGTCCCTGTTCTGCCATTAACTTAACTGGCAAGGCCTTTCTGGGCCTCAATTTTCTCATCTGTAAAATGGTGAGAATAACAGCTTTCACCACTTACCTCATGGAGTTATTATGGGAACATACAGGCAGTTAGGTGGTACAGTTGAATATAGTACCAGACTGGGAGTCGGAAAGACCTGAGTTCAAATTTGGCTTCAAACACTTACTAGTTAAGTGACCCTGGGCAGGTCATTTCACCATGTTTTCCTCAGTTTTCCCATCTGTAAAATGATCCAGAGAAGGAAATTGGCAAACCATTCCAGTATCTGTGCCAAGAAAATCCCAATGGGGTCACAAAGAGTTGGATACAACTGAAAATAACTGACCACCACCACCAACAAGGCCCCCTTGTAGCTCTAATTCTGTGATTTGTAAGGTGCCTTTCCTGGGGCATGAACTGGTCCAGGGAGTAAAAACCAAACAGGCCACTTCTTGTCACATGGAATTCAAGCTATTTTGAGAGGTTGTGTGGTATTCTGTAGTAGATAAAACACTAGACATGGAATTGGATTCAAATCCTTCTTCAGAATCTTGCTAGCTGTGTACAAAGCTGTTCTAGCAGACTTTTAACAACCAGCTCCAAGAGCAGCTTAGAGCTGGCTCCAGTACACCCTTGTGTGTGACTTTGGCCGAGTCAATTAATTTCTCTGTGCTTCAGTTTCCTCATCTATAATATGAAGGGATCAGACCTGATGGCTTATAAGGTCCCTTCTCTTTCTCAATTACGGTCCTATGCATTAGGGGAAATGTGGATCTGGGGACTATGTAAGGTCACCAGGTGAGGATTTTACAGCATTCCTTGACCCCTGTACTTCATTCCACTCCTAGAGCCTTAAGACACCTGCTGATGTGGGGAAGAGACACTAGCAAACTCTGCACACCTTCCAAGTGCCCAAACCTACATCTTGGGGTTGGTTAGAGAGAGTTTGAACCTCATGTGTCCAGAAGCAATAAAGAGCTTGCCCAGAAGAGGATTCAGGTCCATCAGAGATCCTGAGGAGATGGTTCAAATATCCCAAGCCTTTGTTACCAAAGGTCTCCTGGGTATTTGTGCTTCCAGGGAACCCAGGGCATTTCCTGGATGTGCTTCCTGCATTCATACACCTTACCCTTCCATTCCATTGTACCCTATGGAATCCCTGTTATTAACAAACTACCCTTCATTCTAGATTACTTCTTGTGCTATTCCGGGAAGACAGGGAAACACTGCTTCCCTAGACACTCTCTTCAAAGACACCAACAGGTAGACGAGTGGTCATCCTCCTTACTCTTTTATGGTATTTTCATATTTTCACTTTGCCACCATCACCCAGCAGTCTCTGAGGTTCAATCCTTTGAACTCAAGGCTTTGAAGTTCCACATATATATTACCTGGTCCACATCCTTGTCCCATTCATCTGATGACCATACCATTCTCCCTTCTTTTTCTTGCTTTTAAAATTTTCTTCTTTTTTATTGTGAACTTAGTCATCAACAAACATTTCAATGTAAAAAGAACAAGAAAGAGGACCACATAAGAAATAATGAATTCTCATGGATAGTCAGTTTTTTAAAAAACTACATACCATATTTTTATATTTCTATCTATCTATCTCTACCTATCTATATATCTATCTGTCTGTCAGCCTGTCTGTTGGTCTCCTATCTTTCTGTCTGTTTGTCTGTCTGTCTGTTAGTCTATCTATTTTACCACCCAGTGCCCACCACTTTACTTAGCTGTTTGACACTGTGTCAATCCTTGGTGTCTCTACACTGCTTTTCCCCAATAAACCATCTGTGGCCAGTACCAGTTTCATCGTGTACATCTCAAACTGGTGAGTCTTAGGGCTCAGTTCCTTTTGAGCTATTTGTAGACAAGTTTCTAAAGATAGCAGAAAACTTCCGTGCTCTGAGCACTGGAAAACAGGGTTTTGGTTACAAGAGATCCTGCTTTCACAGAAGGATCCCTGGATTTCTGTGCCATGATGGCCTTGGGAGCAAGTACATCTATGGGGAGAAATTTGTTGATGGAAACTTAATCCTGAAGCATACTGATCCTGGCATTTTGTCCTTTGGAAATGCTGTTGTTTTTCAGTTGTGTTCGAATCTTTCTGACCCCTTTTGGGGCTGTCTTGGCAAAGATACCAGAGTGGTTTGCCCATTTCGTTCTCCAGCTCATTTTATGGATGAAGAGTTGAGGCAAGCAGGGTGAAGTAACTTGCCCAGGTTCACATAGCTAGTAAGAATCTGAAGCCAGATTTGAACTCAGGAAAATGAGTCTTGTGACTCCAGGTCCAACACTCTAGCCACTTCACCACCTAGCTGCTCCTGGAAATACTGTCAATATAAATGGGTCCCATACTGATTGGTTGGATGGAAAACATGGAGTTTTTCATCTGGTGAAAGAAGGTATGCATATTGTAGAAGCCATGTAGAGCTTTAGATCCCATGATGGCAAGACCAGCAAAGGAGCACCATCACTGACTGCAGACAGCTCACCCAAGTTTTTTGTATTTTTTTTTGTCTTAATCACCAAACCATTCTAAGCTAGAGCACCCTCACCTCCACCCTCCACTCATACCCTGTAATTCTTGTGTTCTCAGTTCCTACAATTCCCTTTAAATTTTTGTTCTTTGTTCCAAAAGTCTGGCTACAGAGCTTATGATTATGAAATAAAAACTAAATTACTATATATATTTTCAATTTAATAAGAAAATGAAATAGCACTGTTTCCTCACTACTTTTTGTCTTCTATGAATTTAAAAATGTTTTATTGATGAATAAATTTTTTTGGTGAATCTATTACTATTCACTAAACCACTCTGCCCGCTAGTGGAATTCCTCTCTTGTAACACATATGTGTAGTCCAGAAAAAGAAATCAACACACTTTCAATGTCTGAAATGTATCCATATTCAGTGCGAACTGGATAGTTCACAGTCTTTTCCTCTACCCTAATATTTGATGAAGACTTCTCTGGGATTTCAATATGCCCATATATATCCTTAAAGGTGATGGACTTCCAGTGTATGGCTTCTTCAATTCTTATTTTCTACTTAGTTTTCACTTATCACCCATAACTGTGTTGCCTCCATGGTCTTGAACTTGGAAATTCCTCTCTGATCATAACCTCCTATTCTTCTATCTCTTCCTCTGTGCAGGCCCTCAACTCTTTTTCAGCTTGTGATCATTTAATGTTTTTCATTGAAAAAGGAGTGGCTTTTTTAGGTCCAACATTTTCTTCTGAGCAAGGACATCTCCAGTTATCCTGATCTATATCTTGTCACTGGACCCAGATGGCTCTGGAGGAAAAAGTGAGGCTGGTAACCTTGAACAGCCCTGCCTCACTTAAATCCAGTTAATTTGCAAGTCATGGCATCACCCTCCTGATATCCTAGTCCTCCTCCAGAATAAAGGACAAATGGCAACAACTTGCCCCTCCCTGACCCCCAGGCCATATCTCACATCGATAATAAATTCAAACTACTTCTCAACCTTTAAAACTATACAAATGTGAATTGTTATTATTTTAGGATTTTGACTTTATGTTTGATCAATTCAACTGCTCATTAACCTCTCTCCTTGAATCACTGACCCCTTGTACCATAACCATTCCTGCCTTGCCAAACTCCAACTCTGGTTGCCCTACCATCCACTGTCTTTGCTCCTACTCGAATGTGGCTGAACAGTGGTAAAGAAAATCCCATGACCATGTTGACAGGATCCTTTACAAATGTATGTTATCTGATCTCAGTAGGGCCTTTGCTGCTGTAGGACAAGGTATTCATTCTTCCCCATAGACTCTATCACCTTTCTTACAGATTCTATTCCAAATTTTCTCTTTTTCTAAGGTCACCTATATTACCTCTCTCTTGTCCCTCTGGGCACAGGCTTATCATCCCCTACTTTACTGAGAAAAGAGAGGTCATCTAGTATGAATTTCCTCCTTACTCTATACCTCAAAATTCCTTTGCTGCCACATTCACTCTCTTTCTTTGCTCCAAGGTGGTTCTTTTTGCCAAAGTCAATTCCTCTATTTGTGCCTTTGATTCTCCTCTCTTTCATCTTCCATTTTCTTTGGCAGCTTTGCCCTTTCCCTTCCTCTTTCTCTCTCCCTTCACGATCTCCCTTTCCCTCTCCATTTTCATTTTCTTACCTATTGATTCTTTCTCAAGCCTATAAATACATCTAGGTTCCCCCATTCTTAAAGAATATAGGCAAGTTGGCCTTGCCTATAAAAACACTTAGTTCTCTCCCAACCTTGGAAACTTAGAAATTTTCATTTGTCCCTGTTATCCCCTCAAGCTATCATCTCATATCTTTTTTTCCCCTTTTTCCCTGAGCTAGTGTTAATGAGTCATTAATACTCATTGTTTCTATTTCCTCACTTCCCAATCACATTTTGGTCCCTACAATCTACAAGATTAGTGATCATCTCTTAAATGTTAAATCCAAGAGCCTTTTCTCAGTTCTCGTCTTTCTTAATGGCCTGCTCTGTGCACTGCGGCCCCACTTAGCTGTCAAGTAGCTGCCCTTCCCCCTCACCCTTCACCCACCATGGTACGTTAGAACTTAGAATGTTTGACTAGAGGCAAACTGGGCTATTAGGTGCTCCTAGAAATGGACATTTCATCCTTTCTTTGCATTGACCTTTCCCAGTGACTAGAAGGCACTGCCTACCACATCACCCTGACCTCTTGAGATCCCTAGAGCTTGCTCCACGGTCCAGCTCAGGTGACACCTCCTATGGGAAGCCATCCTGGATTAGCCTGGTCTTGAGTGCTCTCTCCCTACTCAAATTGTGTTGTATTTAATGGCCCTCTTACTGGAATTTCAACTCTTCCAGGACTGCAACTGCAACTAAAGGGTATTTTTGTCTTTTGTGCCTAACACAGTTACTTCTGATTGAATAAAGAACATAGAATTTGGCACTGGAAGAGACCCTGTTGTTGACCTTTCGTGACCCCATTTGAGGTTTTCTTGGCAGAGATACTGAAGTGTTTGCCATTTCCTTCTCCAGCTCATTTTACAGAGGAGGAAACTGAAGCAAACAGGGCTAAGTGACCTGCTTAAGGTCACAGAACTACTAAATATCTGAGGCTGGATTTGAACTCAGGAAGATAAGTGCTCCTGAATTCAAGGCCTGATACTCTTATCGATTTCACCACCTAGCTAGCTGTCCTGGAAGGAACTTTAGAAATCATCTAATCCCCGCATTTTATAGAGAATAAAAACCAGAGGTTAAGTCATTTCCTTCAGGTCACTCAGGAATTCATTCATTCAAAAAACATTTATTAGTAACTTTTGTCCATTTAGTCAAAAGATATTTATCCATGATAATATTTTTCTGGCAGGCCTTGTACTCAGGTCTGGAGGTCTGAAGGAGAGGAGTTTAATTAAAGGAGCGAGGCTTTACTCTCTTGGAACCTTTGCTCTCTGGTGGGCTAAGGTACAAGTAGCTATGACTTAGGGATTCAAATTCATTTGACTAACTGGAAACATGATCAATTGAGGATTTATTTATTTTTGGTATTCTTTAAAGTGACACAATCTTTTCCCTGCCCAAAGTCTCCAAGAATCCATGGATGACAAATACCCATGGAACTTAGAAAAATGGGCCTTCTCCCTTTTATTTACTGCTTCTTCCTTCCAGTAGTGAATCATTTGGCCAAAAAGCACAGAATGGCTTCCCATCACAAACCAGCCCTGGTCTGGGAGGGAGTATTAGCTCTATGTGTGACCCTTTAGCTAAGGCATTTCACTTCCCTTGGACTTCAGTTTCTCTTTGTATAAAATGAAGGACTTGGACAAAGGTGATCTCTGAAGTCCCTTTCAGCTCTAATTCTGTTTGACTCCTATCCAAAAACCCAACCTGTGGACCCACAGACAAGCCTATCTCTACGTGACAGATGGACCCTGGTCAAGGGCTTGTCAGAGTCAACAGAGCTGAGCTGTCAAACCCTGCCTCTGGCAAGCGCCTTCCAAAGGCTCTAGGGTTTTGTTGATTCTAGGGGTACCAAATACCCTGAGGTTTGTACTGCTACCAATGCTCTTCTGAAGCATCCTTAATGGCCCAGGGGACTTGAAATAGCTCTCCTCAAAGGACTGCTCTCCATCACCTGGCCAGAGTCCTGAATGACTTGTTCTGGTCTCAGTTTTACATAGCATTTATATGACTGTATGGGTAAATCTAAGGATATAAAAATATATACAAATAGATAACAATTTACATGTAGACACATTTATATAGATGTATATAATATAGTAATTACATATAAATATAAAATTATATATAAATATATCAATGCTGACATGTATGTGTATTCCATCTATACATATATTTAACATAGGGGTAGCTAGGTGGTGCAGAGGATAGAACACCAGTGCAGGAGTCAGGAGGACATGAGTTCAAACCTCATCTCAGACACTTGACACTCACTAGCTGTGTGACCTTGGGCAAGTCACATAACCCCAGTTGCCTCATCCTGGGTCATCTCCAGCCAACCTGATGAATATCTGGTCACTGGATTCGGATGGCTCTGGAGGAAAAGTGAAGCTGGAGACCTGCACAGCTCTCCCTCACTCAAAACAAAGTCAAGTACAAGGCATGTCATCATTTCTCTGATAGCATGGTCTTCTTTGGCAACGAAGGATGAACACACACACATATTTAACATAAGTAAATATACTTGTATTTATAAATGCTCACATACAACACATATATATGATTATATTAATATGTATTTGTAAATTCTCATATGTCATGCACATACAATACACACCTATAACATATATAGTATACATATAATATATAAACCTAGATAAGAATTTCTATAAATGTCCATAAGCAAAATATTATACATATATGTAATTAACATATATAATACACATATATTTAGAAATACCAAGATACAATATATGTCCATATACATATGTATGCAAATATTAATGTATACATTATGTGTATTTGTAAATGTTCATACAGTGTATTACATATACACAGTACTCATGTATTTAATATATACACCCAGATATATAATCTATAAACACTTGCAAACAATATAACTATACTAATATATATAAACATATATTTATAAATGCTCACATAATATGCATATTACATATCACATGTCTATACATATATTTAATATACATATAGATACATATCTATAAATGATCAAATATAACAAGCATATCATACACATATAATACATAAATAAAATCCAAACAAATAAATAATTAAATAAATTCATGAATGATGAATAAATGATAAATAAAATTTATAAATAAATAAAATATATTAATATATAATTAACTTGAAATAAATAATAATGATGATAAATAAAATATTTATTATAATAAATAAATAAATAAATGAAATCTAAAATCTACATATACTTACCTGCATCTATTTATTCTTCAACTGTCCATTTATGTGTTTGTTTACTTTGGGGCTGGATCTATGCTTTCCTGGTTGTAAGGAACTCCCAATGGGGAAAGTCTCTTTGCCAACATATTGCAGAACTTTTTCCTTCACCTTCCAGCCTTAAAGGGCTTTCTGGGACCACTGAGAACTTAACTGACTTGCCCAGGGTCATCCAGCCAGGCTGAGTCAAATAAAGCACTTCTTGACTCCAAGACCAACTGTCCCGTTTTGCACATTCATTTAAAAACACACACATATATTGAATATGCAAAGCGTCCCAACATCTGATAATAGCTTAAGACTACACTAAGACTTTGGGGGTATCCTGTATAATGTGTAGTTTGATATTTTATATCAAATATGCTCATATCTACAATATTAAATATAATATTTAAGGGAACCATATAAATATAGTTTGTTAGAGTATTAGAATAAATGTATGCATAGCTAATATAAAAATAATTTATCTTGTAATTAGGTATAAAAGTACATACATATATACATATATATATTTTTGGACACATATGTATTTATATAGGCATAGTAGCTTGGCTCACACTGGCTGTGTAACCCTAGGCAAGTCAACTAATCTCTTGGTGCCCCCAGTCAATTCTGTACAATACAAAGCTGGTGAGAAATTGCTTTGGTAAAAGGAATTTCTTCATCTGGGAATTCCCTATACCACTGAAATTACAAGTCCAGTTCTGCCCCATTTATTTACAAATATATTTTATGTTGAAGACAGATTCTAGAATGTCTGAATTAAATACATGCCTATATATTGAAAGCCCTACATGAGACTGAGCAGGGGAAAGCTACTGCCCACTAGAACAGTGTGAAAAGACATTCTGGGGGAGGATCATTCCAGGTCTGGGGCTTTATTCATCTGGTTATTCTAGATGGATCCTATGCATTGATATCTGTGTTACTATCAAATACTGATGTTTTTAATACATATAAATTCATTTCAGTAAGTACTGTTGAACACTGCACTGTCCTAGGTACTTTCTGGGGTAAAAAGTGCTATGCAAGTAGAAGTTATTGTTATCATCATTATTAATAATATAAAAGAAGCACTTGATCTCAAAGAACTTACCATCTAATTGAATAAATAAATCTTCATTTTATAAATAGGAAAATGAGTTATACAGAATGTAAATAACATGACCAACATAATACAATGTCAGTTGTATTGTCATGTCAATGTCAGTACAAGGCCAAGACTAGATCTGAGATCTTCTGACTCCTTCAAAATGGCCCAGTCCTTTATGGAAGCCAGAGATGCATTGCTCTCCCCACCTTCCTAGAAAGACTTTGAAATTTCCTCCTTTGTCCTCTGACTTGCTGATTGTCTTTCTCACACTGGTTCTTGGCCTTCTCTCTACATTTAAAAATCCTTCAAAATCTAATTCCTTCATGAAGTCTTTTCTGATTTCACCTTCTTCCTTTTCCCTAAAATTTATCAGACCACCCTTAGCCTTCTCTTCCCCCCATTCCCATGTAGATTATATTCTGCTCACTGGCTTGTGAATTCCTTAAAAACAGGGACTGTAGTAAACTGTTAAGCACTAATGGAGGACAGAGTACAATGCTAGGAACTGGAGGAGACACAAAAGTGTCATTTCAAAAGTGCAGTTATGAAACTTACAATTTAATAAGGGGTAAATTCACAGGTAACTATTATATATATTATATACATATAAAATATATTATATACATACATACATACAATAAATGCATTAATGATGAGTACAAAAAGGAGTTAAATAAATCTAAAGGAGAAGTTATTTACCATGGACACATCAAGGGAGACTTCCTGGAGGAAGTGATATCTGAGTTGGGCTCTAAAGGACGGGCAAGAATTTAAAAGGGAAAAAGGGACGGAAAAAGAAAGGCATTGGGGCAGAAGAACACAGGGTGTGTCCTACTTTGACAGGGAATACTCCATTTTGGAATTCCACTTCTGGAATGTATGGAGGGTATAACAGAAGTCTGGAATGTTCTGTTGCATGAGACTACAGAAGACTTTGACCTTTGCCTACGCGAAGAAGTTTGAACTTTACAGGAAGGCACTGAAGACTTTTGAGTGGAGGGATGACCTTCCTTACTTAAGTCACAATCCCTGACTTTAAGTAACTTAGCTGTAAGTAACTTACAGCTACAAGTGTTTAAATACCCAAGTGGGAGATAAAACTATTGCTAATACTAGCTAGCATTTATACAGTACTTGAACGCTTACAAAGCACTCTACAAGTGTCATCTCATTTGATTCTCACACTAACTTTGTGAGGTAGATACCACTGTCATCCCCATTTTACCGAGGAGGATGCTAAATCTTAGCAATTCAGATTGACTTTTGCCTAGGAAGAGATCCAGACAGTAAGGGTAGGCAGAGTTCAGAGGAAGGCAAAGCCTTGTGGACTGGGCACTAGACTAAGGGTGCTAATGAGGCTTCATGGAGAAGGTGGGATTTGAGTTGGTACCAAAAGGATGGGTAGGATCTACTTAGTCAAAAAGGCATGGAGGGCATAACAGGAAAGGGGATTGTGTGAATATGGAAAGATATGTGAGGTTGGAAGAGGCACAGAGTAGGCAGAGTAATAAAGAGCTTTTCCTGAATGGATTTCAGGCTTCCTTTGGGGTTGGATTTGGTAAGGGAGAGTTCAGACTGGATAGGCAGTGTGGTCCAGGGGTGTACTGGAGCTGGATTTTACCAGCTCTTAGGCTGATTATCAGATTTTCAATGCGAGCATTTACACCTTGGAAAATAGTAAATGCTATTAGTCAGGGATTAATTTAGCATTTTATTGATTATCTAGACTTAAGAAAATGTTAATGAAGCAGATTAAATTTAAAAGTATGTCCTGTATACATCTCTCCTCCCCCTACCCCCAAGCTAGTTGTTAAACATTTACCAATATACTCCTAGTAGAGTCTGATGGTGAAAGCATTTGACCAACAAGTGCTGGTTAGGAGTCTGTCTATCTCTATTTCTACAGACGCCTATGGACATCTATAGATACATATACAGATATATATATAGTTGTAAAGAGAGATATTTATCTTTCTATAGATATAGAGACATCTCTATCCCATTTCTATAGCCACTTACATTTATAGATATACAGATATACATCTATAGATATATGTATAATTGTAGAGAGAGATATTTATCTTTCTACAGATATGGAGATATCTCTATCTCTATTTCTACAGACAGATATAGAAATACATGCCTACAGATATATAGAGATCTATATAAATAGCTCTCTAAATAGATATGCTTCTATATAGATATCTATAGCTCAATAGATATCTATAGACATTAGATGGATATAGTTATAGATAAATAAAAATGGATCTCTATAGATATATAAATATCTCTATTTCTATAGATACCTATAGACAGATATAGATATATATCTATAGATATATATCTATAAATAAATATGGTTAGATTTAGATATGTAGAGTTCTCTTTTTTAAAAAAAAGTCCAATTTTATTTTATTTTCACTTCCAAATTCTCCTCCTTTCCTCCTTCCCCTCATCCATTCATTGATAAGGCAAGAAAAATAAAACTTATTACAAATATGCATAAACATATTAGCCATGTACAGAAGGAATGCTTTAAGAAGATGAATGGGGCAGGATTTTTAGAGGTAGAAGAGATCCAGTCAGGAAGCCCAGAAAAATCACTGCTTATGGAGCCATAAACACTGTGTTTTAACGGAGGAGTCTCTAGAGAACTGACTTTAGAGTCAGAAAGACTGGTTCAGGTTGTCACTGACACGTTCAGCCTTGGGGGACCCTGACCTGACAATTTCCATGACTGCTCAGTGTTCTTAGACACCCTTGTACAGGTTGCAGGAAGGTATCTACCTTCATTGGTAAAAGGAATTTTCTCCCGCAGGAGCAATCTTTATTGATGAAATCCCATCCCTGGTATCTATGACTAAAGAGTCGGAAGAGCTCGGTTTGAATCCGTAGCCTTCAGGCTTTCCTATTTCCTGGCCAGGGATAAGTCACTTAGTTCCTCAGGGTCTCAGCTTCCTTCTCAGTCCAAATGGAGTGATTACAGTAAGGCCCCTTTCCAGCTCGGACATCCTGTGATTCTGTTATTAGATCGGCCTGTTGCTTGGATGAGGTCAGCCTGAACCTTTGAGTTTCTTGAACACCTACATATCCTGGATAGAGAGACTTGTTTCAACATTCATAACACGCTTAGAAAAGCCACTTATAAAGACTGTACCTCTCAAACACAAACCAAAAAGAGGAAATGTCACAGGATGTCTAGGATGCAGAAATGATCCTATTTCCTTCTCTAAGGGTCATCCTACACACCTGTGGCACTTAGATTTTTGACCTGCCATCTAGTGGCCACGGTCCACGGATGATATGTGCCATATTGTAATTTTCCATCTGCTTCCTGCACTCATGATTGGCCTATCCCAAACTAGTATTTAAGAAGGAAGCAGCTGCAGCCTGTTCTATCCACTTGAGTAACTGAGACTTAGATCAGAACATCTGATTTGCCTAAGAAAGTGCAGATAATCCAGTGAATAAGGTAGGAGTAAAAACCAGCTAAAAGTCCTTCTCAGGGGTGTGCACACTCTCCTGGTCCTATTTGATCAGGTAGAGACTTAATTAGCTTCTCTCAAACAAGGAAGTCAGGAGGCCCCAGCTCTTTTGCTGACTTTTCCCGGGGCACTGTGCATGACTGTTTAAATCATTTTGCCTCCCAGGGGTCTCAGCTTTTTCATCTGTGAAATGGAGTTAGTCATTCCCTGTATCTCCTGAGCTCATAGACTTGGTATGAAACTAAATAAGATCATAAATATGTATTCTTTGGAGATAAGGATTATTTATTATTAGGTTTTGCGTATTTGGGAATAGGACAGAGTCACATCTGATGGCTTACATTTAAATGCTAGGATGACTAAAGAGGAAACTGAGGCCCATAGTGGTAAAATGGCTTGCCAGAGGTCACACAATTGATTAGGAGAATTAGCAGAGGCAGAATCAGCAGCATTGTAATTAGAGCATTGTCAGGACATTTATGATTTATTATTCACTTTTTCATATTATTCATTATTGATATAATAAATTTATTTATTCATTATTCACATAATAAATTCATTCATTTATTTATGAGTCAGGAGATGTAGATTCCAATTCAGCCTCTGATACTTATTTGATGAGTTTCATTGTATTATTATTGATTCATTAAAATGACTTCATTTTAATTCTCTCTAGATGATAATATACTTCATACTCCTCTATAGGTTTGCTGTTGGAAAGGTTCTTTGTAAAAGCCCAAGAGATAAAGAAATGTGAGTGATTATTATGAACCTGGCTCATAGAACTCTCCTTAAATGTTGTAATATAGTCATGCCAGTCATTGCTCAGAAATAAGGTAGTGTGGGACAGTGGATACAACACTCAGTTTGGAGTCAGACGATGGGTTTCAACCCTGGCTCTTCCATTTACTCATCTTGTGACTTTAGGAAAGTCACTTGTCTTCTCATTTCTTCAGTACCTTCAGTAAAAGAAGAGGGTTGACAAGATGACCTCTAAAGTCCTTTCCCATCTCTGGGTCTATGATCTTCATAGATACCTCTACTTAACTGGAGCCGATATCTGGACTGGATCTCCAGCAATGCACTGAACAATGTTTAAAGTTTTAATTTGGACTTCCCTGGGTGCTTACCTCAGCAAAAGGGGCAGCTGGAGAAAAAATGCTTTAATTCTTTGCTTAATTAGAATAGAGTTTAAGAACATGTAGAGTTTGGGAGATACCTGGGCTCTTGCAGAGGCAATTAAAGCATTCCTTTCATTAAATTGCTGAGACATATACAAGCCCAATTTGCTTTGTACAGGACAGGACCATGTAAACTTTTTATAGACACACAAGCCTGTCTCAGCAGGATGATTACAGAGCCATTAAGGCTCACTGAGGAATTGAACCTGTTTAGCTTTTCCTGGAATTCTTTGGGGTTCATTTGTTTCTGGTTATCTTAGAGAGGCCCAACACACCTTTCTACCTAGAGGGATGCTCATTCCAGCTGAGTCTCCTGGATTCTTTTAATTGCTCCAAACTATTTGGTGAAGAATGAACCTGATTGGAGGACCAGCTATGAGTCTAGTTAAGGATGGAGACCAGAACCAGGATTAGGAGCCAGGATTCCCCCACTCCCAGACATCTCCTTTAGCTGTATGGGGAAATTGTATCAGGAGGCATGACTATTTTACATTTAAGGAGAGTTCTATGAGCCAGGTTCATAATAATCACTCACATTTCTTTATCCCTTGGACTTTTACAAAGAACCTTTCCAACAGCAAACCTATAGAGGAGTATGAAGTATGTTATCATCTAGAGAGAATTAAAATGAAGTCATTTTAATGAATCAATAATAATACAATGAAACTCATCAAATAATTGTATCATGTCCTTGGTTAGGACTGGAAGAAGAACCTCCTGGCTATGTGCTTTAGGATCAATATCCTGGGACAGGGGATCCAAGGGTGCCTAAGAACACTATTAAGAAGAGGAAAGAGCACCTCTTGTTCTATTCCACACCTTTTGCTCAATAGAATTATGACTGTAAACTGTTAGAGCTGAAAGGGGTCTTAGAGGTCACAACAGTCAACTCCCTCATTTTGTTGTTGCTAAGTCGTTTCAGTCATGTCTGACTCTTCATGACCCCATTTGGGGGTTTCTTGGCAAAGATACTAGAGTGGTTTGCCATTTTCTTCTCCCTTTCATTTTATAGATGAGGAAACTGAGGAAAACAGGGTTAAGTGACTTGTCCTGGGTCACACAATACGAAGTGTCTGAGGCTAGATTTGAACTCAGGAAGATGGGTCTACCTGCCTCCAGGCCTGGCCCTCTAGCCACCTACTGTTCCCCTTTCATTTTATAGATGAGTAAAACTGAGGCCCAGGGATAGGGAGTGGTCCAAAGTCATAAAAGTTAGTGGCACAACTTGGACTCAAACTCAATTCTCATAATTCTAAGAGTTTAATATTCTTTTACCTTCTTGATATGGCCTCAATGGCCCTACCCTTTACACACACACACACACACACACACACACACACACACACACACACACACACAGAATTATCCCTTCCCTATCACAGGAGTTAGGGGTGTGGCACCCCCTTGATCTAGAAAATTCCCATAAAATTTTTTCGTTCTCCCTTCGTATCAGAGAAGAGATCTAATGGTACTGAAAGACAAAATATGTTGATGTTATGCAATACCATATCATATATTTTATTATACTATAGGACTATAATTTCTGCATTTCTGAATTCCTAAACTTTTTTCTGTGTTGTCTGCTGGCCTTTATGTGTGCTCTGCATCTTCTGCAAAATTCCCCCAAATTTCCATTTAACTTATTATTCCCACCCACCATATGGCAAAACTACAATGGAGAAAGTCACTAAATGAAAGGCATAATTGTATATGTGCATATATATATATATGTATATATATGAGAGAGGGGGGAGGAAGAAAGTCAAATTCTTGATTTTCTACATCAAATTATCTGTTTTTTTATATCTACTTACATGTAAGTAGATATAATAGTACAGCAATAAATTAGTACATATGTATGCATATGTACATATATGCACATATAGTCAGACTTGATTATCTACATGTAAGTTACATGTTTTGTGACATACATATGCATATATAAGTATACACAATAAGTACATATCAGAGCATACAACAGTGGATTATAATCTACATCAGTACATATGCATATATACTCCCTTTTGGCTCTAACTCTATGGCCTTATCATCCTAAGGAAGTACTGTCTCCTGATGTCCCTGGTTCTCTTTGAGAATGAGACCAACAGCAGTCCTTACACCATCGCTGTGACTGTGTGTAATGTTCTCTGGGTTCTGCTCACTTGACTGTGCATTAGCTCATATACGTCTTCTCAGTCCCCCCCTTTTTTCTTTTCCTTTAAAACTTATTTTTCTCAATTACATGTAAACAGACATTTTAAGCATTCTTTTAAAATTTTTTGGAGTTCTCTCCCTCCCCTCCCCCTTGAGGAGGTAAGCAATTTGATATAGATTATACATGTGCAGTCGTGTAAAACACAAGGCGGGATTTAAACTCAGGGCTTCCTACCTCAAAGTCCAAGTCCTTATCAGCTAGCTTGGCTATGCTTCCTCTTAGCACTGAGGGCTTGGAAGGATTGAATTTTGTGGGAGGAACCATCTGCTTTTTCCTAGAGAATAAAAATGAGCTAACAGACATGCTCAGTCCTTTCAGACCCCTTTTTGCCCTGTTTTCGAGTCTTGAGAGCACAACAGAGCTAAAAGCAAAACCAAATTCCTGCCAATGCAGAAGCACATGGGCACTGCACTTCTTTGTCCAAATGCACGAGAAGAGCTTGCCTGGCTGACTTGGATTTTCTTTTCTCTGCTTTTCCTGTGCTTTTCTGAGTACAGATCAGAGACCAAAAACCTAAGAGTAGATTTTTCGGGTACAAGAGTTAGCAGCAGTTAAGGAATGATGGAATATGGTGAAGAAGCTTGGTGTGTTCTCCAATACACCCTGGAGAGGAGTCCAGGGATTATGTCATCCCTGAACTCCCATCTCCCAGTTAGAAGAGGGGGATTTCCTAGCACATTCCAAAACACCAGAATGTTGTTGTATTGACTTCCTGACCATACTAAGTGCAGATCACTTGTTAGGGGAGTCCAAACAATGGTGTGTCATGGAATTAGAAAGATTTCATGACCCTGGTGGAAATGGAAATGACTCATTGGAGAAGACAATTATGATGTTTACTTATGGGCCATTGTGAGTACTTTATGGGTTTCTGTATTTGTTTATGGGCTCCTGTGAGTCCTTTATATTCTCTGTCTTGTCAGTGGGGGAGGGGGAGAGAATAAAGACTGTTCTGTACCCAATATACATTTATTAACTTGAACATTTATATAGGATCTGTGGAAACCTAGACCTAAGCAATCTCTATCTGGAGATTTTCCTATAGTAAATTCTGAGTGGAGGTAAAAAATCAATGAGGTATTGCCACCCACCCCTCAATATTGAACCCAGTCTGTGGGAGCCTTGGGTCACATCCAATCATGTTTATAAAACCCCCACACATTTATTGTGCCTTAATTAAGTATAAGGCCCTGTGTCAGTTGTTGTGGGGACATAGATGACTAAGTCACAGTCTGATTGATTGCTGGTCAAATAATAATAATAGCTAATATTTAGATAGCACTTACTACAAGCCAGACAATATACTAAAGGATTTATAGTACCCAGATGGGGACATGGGGAAACAAAAGGAGCTGCCTAACCCTTCAGCTCAAACTGTTCAGATGACTGACTACCTGCTTGTACAGCGGGCTAATTTTTGGCTAATTTTGGCTAATTTTTCCCTGTTGTCCAAACACGCTCCCTTCTCCTTGACCAGAATTCTCTCTGTTAATGGCCTCGCTGTCCTTCCAGTCACTCAGAACATGAAAGTAATTTTTGATTCTTCTTCAGCCCCTTCCTCCATCCTGCTGAGTTAATCTTCAGAATATCTCTCCCATGCCTACTCTACCCTCCACTCACGTTGTCATCATCTGAGTTCAGACACTCAATCACCCCTTCTCTGAACTATTAAAATCCATTTTTTTTCACAGTACCTTCTGAAATGACTTTTTGAAGAATCCTAAAGCCAAATGCAGCTTACATCATAACCACTTACTTTTTAAAATTCAGAACTTAAACATCAAAAAAGAGCATTCCCATATTCACAGGAGAATATAAAAAGGTTGCATACACACCCCAGAAAACTTCATTTCCTACTGCTTGTTTTTTCCTTTAAAAATTAATATTTTATTTCCCCCTCCAATTACATGTAAAAGCAATTTTAACATTTTTTTCTTCACATTTTGGGTTCCAAATTTTCTCCTCCTCTCCCCTCCCTCCCCTTCCCATTGAGAAGGCAAGAAATTTAATATAGGTTATATATGTTGCTTTTTTTAAAAGAAAAAAGTATATAATAAATCCCATATATTACTTTCAGAACTGTCCTGCTTATCTGGGTTTCCTTATGAACTACCTTCTTTTCTGTTCTGTGCACATTCCATAATCTTTGATATTGATATGTTTATATAAAGTGCCTTCTCATCTGTCACCTTACTTAATATTCCCAAGAGCCTTCTAAGTTAGTCAGAGCAGGAATTGTTATCCCCATTTTTTATATGTTAATTTTGTAGACAGGTTAAATAACTTGCTCAGTTAATAAGTAAGAGAACTGGAACTTGAATGCATCATCTTCTTGTCTTATGCAATTTACCAAACAAGTATAATTTTAATTATTTGTTGAGATCTTAGGATTCGGAATTAAAAGGTAACTCAGAGATCACCAAATTCAAAGCTTTCATTTTAAAGAGAATTAGCTTTTCTTTTCAATTAATAAAAATTTGTTTTCTTTCAGTCCCCATTGAGGGAGAGAAAAAAAGGAAAACAAGATTCTTGTAATAAATACACAGTCAAACAAAGTAAATTCTTGAAAAGACTATGTTCAAAAATTATGTCTCAGCCTATATATAAAGTCTATTACTTCTCCATCAAGAGGTGGATATTATGCTTTATCATGAGTACTTGAGAATCATTGTGGATCATTGTGTTGATCTTAAGTTTTAAAGTTCTTGGAAACAGAGTAAAAGGTTCTTAAGTCTTTCAAAATTGTCAACCCCCTTATTTTACAAATAGGGAAACTGAAGCTCAGAAAGCCAAAGGAATCTTCCTAAAGTGTTACATGTAACAACTACCAGATTCGGGATTTGAATTCAGGTCTGATGACTACAAGGGCAGTGTATTCTCCAAAATACCATACTATTTTTCCATTTCAGATTGTCCATGACCCCTATAATTTTTCATTAGTGCAAATAAGTGAGAGTTAGCTGATAAAAATGACTGAGGCAATATGGTATAAAAATAGTAATAGCCTACATAAAATACTACATTTTACCAATCTTGTTCCACACATTATCTCCATGGATATTTATAACAACTCTGTGAGGCAGGTGCCATAATTTCCCCCATTTTGTAGATAAGAAAACTGAGGCTTAGAGGAGTTAAATGATTTGACCTTGCTTGAGAAGCTAGAAAGTGCCAGAAGCAGATTTTGAACTTGGATCTTGCCTGACTACAATTTCAAGATTCAATGGAAAGAATCTTGAATATGGGAGATGGGGGGGTGGGGTGGGGTGTTTGGTGACAAGATGTGAGTTCAAATCTCGCCTCTGCTACTTGCTTCCTGCATGGTCTTGGGTGAATTGATAACCGTTACCTCCAAACCCTCCCTTCTTCTGAACTTCCCTATTACTTTTGAGAGTACCACCTGCATCTCAGTCCTTCAACCTCTACTCCATTCTCACCCCACATCTCCAATGAATCTGTTGCCAAATCTTGTCATTTCTACGTTAATAACATCTTTCTACTTACATAGTCACCACCTTAGGTCTTCAACTCCTTAGAGACTTGTAATAATCTAACTGGTCTCCCTGCCTTAACTCTCTCTGCGCTAGCCTATCTTTTACTCTACTTCCAAGATGATTTTCCTAAAGCATAGGTCTGACTGTCATTCCCATGCTTAGTGAGCCAAAGAAGCTCCCTATTACCTTCAGGATCAAATATCCTTTGTTTGACATTTACAGTTCTTTATAACCTCTTCCCTTCCTATCTTTCCAGTCTTCTTATACTGTTCCCCTCCATACTATATAATCCAATGACACTAGCCTATTTACTGTTCCTTGAATAGGAGATTCCATTTACTTTTTCCATGCCTTTGCCCTGGGTTCCCCATGCCTGGAATGCCCTCCCTCATCTTGGAAGGATGGCACTGAAAGTCCTGGCTTCTTTTAAGACTCAGCTCAAGTTCCCCTTTCTAAGAGAGGTCTTCCCAGTCCCCTCAGATGCTAGAGTCTTTTCTTCTAAAGTTAGCTTCCATAAATACCTTGCTATTTATTAGATTAGATTTACATTAGTTTATAAGCTCTTTAAAGGGAAAGGCTTTTTTTTTAAACCATGCTTTACATCCTCAGGAATACACACAGTGCCTGGCATATAGTAAATACTTCATAAATACTTGCTGACAGAGTGACTTTGGATTTCAATTTCTTCACTTATAAAATATGAGACTAATATCAGGTAATCTCTGAGTCTCTTTCATCTCTAAATCAATGAAATATGTGTGTCTTAAATATTGGGTATTTCCCTTCCATTAAAGATTTCTCTTGCTGCCTTATGGTGGCCCGTAGGTGACCCTGAGTGAGCTCTTGAAGACCATGCCAAGATGGTACAAGTTCTGGAAGGCCAGATCTGCCAGCATCTGCCAGCTGACAGGCTTCCAGCTCAGGCTTGGTAACAGACTGTGTATGTCATTTAAGGACCAGCCTGGCTAATAATACTAATATTAGCTCATATTTATATAGCACTTGAAAGTTTACAAACAACTTTCTTCACCACAGCTTGGTGAGGTAGGTAGCTAATTTCAGAGGGGCTCATCACTTACTTAGGTGATGAATATTTTTGGCCCTAGCAACTTCTGAAAACCATCTATTAAGGCAAGGAGGGTTGAGTGTCTTTGTTGGGGGAGGGAATATTCACACTGATGAAATCACTTTGGAAGAAGTATGATTTTCTATACCAAAGTTGGGGAACAAGTCCTGAAGTAAAGTTTAAAAAAACAAACACTTAGAAAAGTTTCAACTACAGTCCTATTAGACTTCTTGTCAGAGGCTAAGTGGGAAAGTGGATAGAGCACTGAACTTGGAAATCAGGAAGACTTGAGTTCAAGTCCTGCCTTAGTCCCATCAGCGATGTGACCCCCCCTCCCCTCTCCCCTTACAAGTCAGTTAGCTTGTGTGACTCAGTTTCCTCATCTGCAAAATGTGGAAATTGGACTCAATGGCCTTTGCAGTTCTTTCTCCCTCTAAATCTATGTTCTCATTACCAGCCTTGCTAATTTTTGGGAGGCTCATCAATCCATGTTAGCGCCAAAGGAGATGGACTTTTTTTGACCATAGTGGACTATCTAGTAAATTATATTGGGGTTTTTATTTCATCAGCAGAGGGAATACCCATATACATGAAATGATAGATTCCTTAAGTATTACCAGTTTCTACTAAAGTCTTCTTCTAACATCCCATCAGAAGTAACCTGGGGCTCTCAAAGACTATGCCCTGGCCAATCAGGCTTTCCAAACCAAGTCTTTGGACCAGTCCAGCCATATTCAAAAAGGTTTATTATGAGAGGTTTTTCTATCAGGCAGGGCTTTTAAAAGTAACCATAATGGTTTTTGAAGACCATCTGTGAAGGAGGCAGCAAGGTACAGTGGAAAGAACACTGGTTCTGGAGTCAGAGGACCTGGGCTTAAATCCTAGCTTGGATGCATATTATCTGAGCGATCTTGGGCAAGTTACTTCAACTATCTGGGGTCAATCATAGATTTAGAGTTGGAAGGGACCTCAGAAGTCATCTGGTTCAACCCTTTCAGTTAACAGACGAGGCTCAAGGTCATATACATGATGAGAACTACAGATGCATAGGGAATCTTTGTAAGCTGGGATAGGAGAGGACTAAGGGAGTGAGAAGGGGGAGTGGGGGAAGACAGTTATCTTGATTTAGGCTTCTACAGAGTCTGGCCACTAGGTGGCAGTGCCCCAGCAATTGAAACTTGTAAGAATCTCCTTTCAGTCCAGAAGAAGCTTTTTCTCTCTCTCCCTGGAGTTAGGCTGTTCTTGGATGGAAGCGAGGATAGGATGAGGGGGTGAACATCTTCCAAGTGAGAATCTGCTGATCAGGCTACAGTGATCAAGCTATAACAATAACATTGAGTACTATACTACTACTACTACTGCTACTACTAGCTTTTATATAGATATCAAGAAAAATTGAGGAGGGTACCCACAATATTTAGTAGATTTCTCCCTCCCCCAATGGATGGAGGACAAGAGTCCCTTTTAGGGATGGGCGGCTATCTTCACTTTTGGAGGGAATGTCCAGATCAATGACATCATAGGTCTCTCCTTTTGAGAATTTGAGTATTTAAGGTTTATAAAGTGATTCCCTTGTGAAGAAAATCAAGTATTGGTATGCCCATTTTACAAATGAGGAAACTGAGGCTTAAGGAATTATATGACTTCCCCAGGGTCACATAGGGGTTTGAACTGTTTTCCAGACTTCAAGTTCAACTCTCATTCTTTTATACTCTCTTACCCGAGGACCAAGAGTATAGCTATAGTCAAGGCTTAAATTATCCCCTTAGTTTCTCCTCCTGCCTCTGGATTCTCCCTGGCCCCTAGTCCATTCTGCAACTGTTGCTAGGCTACTGTTCAGGAAGCAGAAGGATTCCTGTTTCTCCTTTGATTACAAAGCTACAATGGCTACTCATTGTTGCCTGCAAATGGTCTTTTTGCCTTTGAGAGCCCTGCCTAACAAAGCCCCTCTCTCCAAGTTTATTTCCCATTGTTTCTCAAGGTAACACTTCATTCCTGTCAAGATAGCCTTTTTTGCAATCATGTCAAAGGATTTTTAGTTTTGGAAGAAAACTTGGTGGTGCAGTGGATAGAGCTTTGGGTCCTACCCTTGTAATTCTTTTTGCTTCAGCAACTGGCATTTATGTAGACAACATAGTAATGGACAGAGAACTGGCCTCAGAGACATACTAGCTCTAACTAACTCAACTTCTCAGTATCCCCTAGGCAATTGTTTATAAATTATAGACCGGTAGCTATTATGGACAGAGTCACCACAAAGGGAGTTTCCCACACCTCTGGACTAAAAAGGACAACATAGTGCTTTGAAGTCAGCAAAGGGCTTTATGGCCTGGGTTCTAATCTCTCTGCCTCAGTGACTTAGGGCAAGTAATTTTCCCTCTGTAAGTCTCTGTTTGCTGGTCTGTAAAATATATGGGCTGAATATAATTATCCCTGAGATCCTTTTTAGCTCTAGATTTTATGATCCTATGGACTAATTATCTGGAGTCACCAGATGCTGGGACCTAATTTGTCATTTGCTAATGGGGATCACCAGGCCCCTTGTGGCTTAAGGGAACTGAGATAGGAATATTCTAGGTGCTCAGTAAATGTTTATTCAGCTGGATCAAACTGGTTTGATATACCATCTCTACCCTGGCCAAGGACTGCACAAGGGTATAGGACATGTTCATAATTGACAAGGTATTTTCATGTCCATTGTCATTCCATTTTTGAAATAAATGATTCAGTAGGGTAGGTGCTATTCTCATTTTTACAAAGGGAATGGAAAGAGCATTGGCTTTAGAAGAAGCAGTCCTGGGTTCAAATTCTGACTTTGCTACTTACTAGCTAAGTATCCTTGGGCAAATTACTTCTCTTCCTTGAACCTCAGTTTCCTTCTCCGTAAAAATGAAGCCATTGGATTCAATGAGTTCGAAGGTCAACTGCGGTAAGAATATTATATAGTTTCAAAGGAGGAAACTGAGACCTAGCGAGGGGAAGAGACTTGATTAATAATATATGGCTAGCAAGTGGCAGTTGGGACTGAGTTTTGTTTTGTTTTGTATTTTAGTGTGCCTGTAGTTACAACACTGACTCTATGTCATGACGAAGATGGGTGAGAAACTAGGTGAAGACGTCCCTGGCACGGCTGGTAGAGATTCACCTTATCAGTCTGTTGTACATGTTGTCCTATATGCTATCCTAGCTCTAAAGTATTCTGGGGTACTCTGACGTGGGTCCTGGGGCAATAAGTCATATTTAGGTAGCTGAAACAAAGATTTCTTCTGTCAATATTTTGTCTAAAACCAGAGTGATGTTGTGGGAGGTGGAAGAGTATTAGTGGAGAGGTGACTGGCCTGGAACCCCAGAACTTAGGTTCAGATGTTAACTTCTGATACTTAACTCCCTGTGTGACCTTGAGTAAGTCGCAAAATAATAACAATACCTGATATTCATATAGCACTTACTATGTGCCAGGTAATGTGCTAAGCTCTTTATAATTACTATCTCATTTAATCTTTATAAGAACACTGGGAGGTACCTGCTACTATTATTCCAATTTTACAGATAGGGAAACTGAAGCAGCCAGCTGTTATGTGACTTGCCCAGGGTCACGCTGCTAATAAATGTCTGAGGGCAGACTTGAACTCTGGTGTTTCTGACTCCAAAAATGGCACTCTCTCCTCTACTTAATCATCACCTACTTAATCATCCCAGACTCCTGTTTCCCTACTTATAAAACAAAGGGGTTGAAACTGATAGTGTTTGAGGTTCCTTCCTTCTCTAGCTCTAGAATTCTGTCATCTAGGATAAAGGTTGGATGGGCTCAGCTAGGATTGTCTAATGGGTAAAGTTTGGAAGGCAGTACAGGATAATGGTTCTATCTTAGGCAAATCTCGTCTCTGCATCTCAGTTTCTTCATTAATAAAATAAGAAAGTTAGATTAGATGATTTCTTAGGTCTCTTTCTGATTCCCTAATCGTTCATTTTTACAGAGTACTTTAAGGTTTACAAAGTACTTTGTTATCAGTTTGTGAGGTAGATAGCTTAGTGACAGTATTAATCTCACTGTCATTTTACAGATCAGTAAACTGAGGCTTAGAGGTGTTAAGTGACTTTCCCATGGTTAGAGTCAGGACTTAGGTTTCTTGATTCCAAGCCCCTTGGTACTTTTGTACTGGACAATTCAGTTTTTCCTTGTAGGGTTGCCATATAAAAGGCTGACCCTATATAGAACTGTGAATTAGGCAATTGCTTTTAATGGCACTGGCTCCCCCTTACCTGGTTAGGTATCTTCTACTATTCTTTGTTCTCCCCAGTTACTTAACCTCTGTGGTAGAGCCCTTCTGAGCTTGTATTGGTCTGATCAGTCACAGTCAGACATGCTGTACCTTGACCCCAACATAGTGATGCCATTTTGGTCCTCCTGGAGACCCAAGGACAGCAATCAACCAGACAGCTTCACTTTTGTTGTCTCCACTTTCCTCACCTATAAAATGGGGATAATAATGACACTTAACTCTCAGGGCTATTGAGAATCAAAATGATACAATATTTGGAAAATACTTAGCACAGTGCCTGGGATATAGTAAATACTTATAAAGTTTATTATTACTATACTGTAGTGGTTCCTCCTTTTACTGATCAAGACTTTAAGAAAAGAACTCAGGAAGTGAATGAGATAGATATAAAGTTTAATGTGTGAGTGAAGGATTTTCATTTTAAATGGTGACAATTTTTTAAGCTAAAGCAAGGAGGGCCCTAATGGTGGACTTTCAGCCATCAGCTAGCTGGTGAGGCATGTATTATTTTGGATAGTGGGCCCTTTTCTCATCAGGGCCCCCAAATAAACCCTCTCCAATTTCATAGCACTTTGTATATACTTACTATATACAATTGTATTATATTTATGTGTATATAGCAAGTTATTTAACCTCTGCCTTAGTTTCCTCATCTGTAAAATGATGATAATAGTAGCACCTATTTCCCAGGGTTATTATGAGGAGCAAATGAGATAATGGTTGCAAAGTGCTTAGTACGGAGCCTGGCACACAATGCTATATAAATCTTAGTTGCTATCGTTATTAATATTCAGTCATCTCTACTTTGAACAAGATGCTTGAGGCCAAAGAGTTTCTTTTATTTAGCTTTATTCTCCTAGAGATTAGCACGGGACATTGAAGTCAGAAAGTGCTTAATGAATATTAGTTGCATGGTCTTCTTTGGCAACAAAGGACACACATACACACATGTAAGAGAATAAATGAATGAGCACATGCCAGCTTGACCTGGTAGACCAGTAAGCAGGGAGAAGATAAAAAGAAAAGAAAACAGACAGGGTTTCTGTGTGGTTGGACATTGACAGGGCTGTGTGTATAGGTCCATTGTTGATTGACAGAAAACATACTCTAATACTCCCTTTAAGAGTGAAGTCAATTCTCTGAGCATACCTAGGAGTATGTGAGTGTGTCTCTTAATCATTATACCTTGGCTCAGGTATCTAAGCTCTATCTCTCAAAACTATTAATTTTTTTTTAAGGCCTAGAACAAGTCCTATCTGCTCTAGGATTATGTTTGTCCTTTGTTGTCTAAGAAGACCACGACATCAGAGAAATGATGACATGACTTGAACTTGACTTTGTTTTGACTGAGGGAGGGCTGTGCCTCACTTCTCCCCCAGAGCCATATGAATCCAGTGACCTGATATTCCTCAGGATGACTTGAGATGGCCCAGGATGCAGTGAGAGGCCTTGGGCCCTTTAGGCAAAGGTCTTTGCAGGGACTCACTTAGGGTGAGGCAACACCCATTCACTGAATAGGCCTGTTTAAGAAGTAGCCTGGGCATGGCCCCTTTAACTGAGGTCAAGAAAAAGGAAGACATCAGGCTGGGTGGGAACCAGCAACAGTTACTATTGATAATCACTGTAAAGCTAGGAGCCCTTAGGCAGGGCTCATTGGAGTCCCAGTTTCAGAGTGCAGTAGGTTTAAGGTTTTAGGACAGGACAGGACAGGACAGGAAAGGAAAGGAAGGAAAGGAAAAGAGCCAGTAAAACCAAGTCAACTGGGCATCTTTTGGCCATCCAAATTTACCTTCCTTTGGAGAGGAGAAGGAAGGGGAGGGGGAGGCAGAGGCAGACAGGAGAGAAGGAGTTGAGTCACCCAGCTAGCTGGGTCCCCATTGGACTGGTGACCTGCACAGCCCTCCCTCACTCAAAACAAAGTCAATTTCAAGTCATGTCATCATTTCTCTGATGGCATGGTTTTCTTCGGCAAGGAAGGACAAATGAACGAACACACACAGGTGCTTAAAATAAACACCTATTGATTGAATTTGCAGGCCTGTTTATATATTATTAAGTATATTTATTTTGAATCTGTATTTGTATATGTGTATGTGAGTCATGCCTTCTATAAACAGCGTAATGGGAAGAGCCTGGTTTTTGGGGTCTTAGGACTTCATTATGACTCCCAGTTTCAACCATGACTGGCTTCAAAGGACACCTTGGGTGGGCAAGTCATTTAATATCTTTGCCTTTTTCCTCATCTGTAAAATGGGAATAACGATATTTACATGGAGACCACTTTGCAAACCTTAAAACACTGTATAAATGTCATCATTTAAATTGTTATTTATCTTATTAAATAACTTTATTAAATAATTTATTAAAACTTATTAAAACTATTAAAATTTATCAGAGTCAGATGAGCTGGGTATACTTACCCACTCTGACACTTATTAACTGTCAGATCTCTCAAAGTCCCTTCCCTTCTTTAAGCTGGAGTCTCCATCCTCTGACAAATGGCAAAGGGGGTGTGCTGTCTCAGGAGATCCCATTGTTAAATTTTCCGTGTGAGCATTTACATTTCAGATATTTGTGAAAGCTGTGAATCAGGCCTTGGTTTACTGGTTTGTTGACTGTATAGACTTGAAGAAACTGATGGAGAAAATAATGCAGATTCAACTTTAAAAATGTATTGTGCTCATCATATTCCCCCTTTCCCCCCTGGAGAGCCGGTTGTTAAATATTTGTCAGCACGTTCTTGCAAAGAGGTCATAATCCTTGCACCATCTCCTTACACCTTCGGTTAAGGAAAGCGCTCGGCCCACGTTACAGCGAGACCAACAGGCCAGCTATTATTAGCAGAACATACCTAAGTCCTGCTCCGAGGGCGAGTAGGGCGTGGGTTTCATTCAGGAGGAGGGGCCTCGCTTTTAAGGGGCAGGGGGCGGGGCTTCGGGGAACGTGCGGAGAGTCGGCTCTCCATTGGGTGAGGGGACAAGAGGCGGGTCTTTGCCTCCCGCGGTGCTGTCCCGCTCCCCAGCGTCCCTCCCCACCGCTGCTCAGTCTGGCTCCGGCGCCGCCCTCAGCGGACGCTCCCGCTGGTCTGTCTGCCGACCCGCAGCCCCTCCGCCCGCCGCTGTCTGTCCGAACCCCGTCAGCCCCTGGGGCCGAGGTGGGAATGTGTTGAGAGGAACCTGCTGTGCTCCGCCTGTCAGGGGGGAGGAGAGGCATGACCCTTCCTCGAGGTGCCGCCGCCGCCACCTGCCGCCCCCGGGACTAGCCGCCCCCGCAGCCGCGCTTGTCCGTCCAGCCCCCGCCGGCCTCCGACCTCCGGCCTCCAGCCTCCAGCCTCCAACCTCCAACCTCCGCCCGCAGCGGAGCCCGGCCCCGTGCCGCCGGCCTCAGCATGTCCCTCCCCAGAGGTAGGTGCAAGGCCTCCGGCCGCTCCCTGGCTGCCCGGGCTCTGCTCCGGACCTCCCTCGGCCCCGCTCACCGCCGGCTCCCTTGCACCCCTCTGTCCCCATCCCCCCGAACGGACCTTGGCACTGCTGGCTTTTACATCTGCAGAGAAGTCCTTCTGGTTCCTTCCTGCTACGCTGAACCCTCCTCCCACCTTCTTCATAGCTGCAAACTTATCTGGAAATTACAATGTCTGTTCCTCCTACTACCCCCCCCCCCCCAACTCTCCTTCCTTTGCTCCCCAGTTTGCACCGAGCCCCTCCTGTCTTTTCCAGGCCTCAGTGCGCTCTGGTTGCCTTACTCTCCCTTCTAAGCTCGGGTTGGGGAGGGTAACCTATCTTATCTAAGTCTTTCACATTCAATTTCTCATAATCAGCGTTTATCATTAAACCTTGGTTGCACTCTGGGAAGTGTGCAACTGCACAATCCCTTAATTTATTGAATTGTATTGGGAGAAGCAACAAGTTAGGGGGTGTTGGGGAGCATTTTTTGGTGTTCCTGAATCTTGGGATCCTTCTCGTGAAGAGCTCGGCTGCCTTGCCTTGCTCCCAGGCTAGCAGAAGCTTTCTGGAAAGGGTAAGGACTGTTCTGTTCTCCCCCACCCCCTCCTGGCTCCTTCCTGGAAATTTAGAAAAGGCAATAACAACAGAGAAGGATTTGTCATTCTGAGGGGAACTCAGGCCTGTGGGAGAAGCAAGGGAAGGGGCTAGTAGGGAAGAAAGGGGGTTATTTTGTGGTAAGGGACGATGATGATTTAGCATGTCAGTAACTTGTATGAATGTTGAGTCTCTTTAATTCCTAACCTGACAGAACAGTAGATTGATGTTGGCTTGCTAACAGGTTTTTCTTTTCTTAATTCACTCATTGTAGCTTGGGGAGTAGAGAGACAGGGATGGATGGGACCGGTTGCAGTGGCAACTTCATAGGCCCACCAGCCCAGTAAATTAGGATCTTGGGGAGACAGCAACAAGTACCTGGCGCTGTTTGGGTTTGCTACCTGAAGATTGTGAAAGGGGGGGAAGCCCTGGGAAGCAGGTTTTTCATTTGATCCTTAATAGGAAAATACACACTAGGGGAAAATATGCACTGTAGTCTGTGTTGGTCATCAGTCGGGTGGGATGAATGTGTCATCATTTAGATTTCTGCCACCTTAGGTTTCCGTGACTTGAGCACTGAAGTATGGATTGGCTGGGGGCTGTACATTATTGAGGTCAGCAAGATTTTAAAGTGTAATTACATCTTACATAAGTGGGGATGCCAGATACCTGACCGTTGCCCAACTGTTCATGAGTAACAATCGAAATAGTCGGTGAAGGTGCGTGAAGGAGCCAGCACGTGTGCCAGAGAATAACATGCTTCTCATAGTTCTGAAGGCATTTCAAAGATGTTAAATAAGAGACATCTCTGAACATTCTTTGTAAGTGGTCATTGGACAAATGAATGAATTTGTTTCTTAGAAGGCAAGTTTTTTAGCATAGATGATCAACTCTATAACCCAGCTGGGGTTCAAGTCTTTTATAATTAGGGTTTGATGAGAGCAACAGGCTTTAAATGATGATTACGGTTGCCTAGGGAGAGAAGTAAACAGGTTATGATGTTTTGGTGTCTTCGAAAAAGAGAGAGAGAGATGATTTAATACCTGGTTGTCCCAAGAGCATGTTTAGAGGACTAGGACGCTTGCTTTGTCCATCACTAAGGTATTATAAACAGGTTTCTCTGTCTGGAGATAAAATTAACTCTGGCATTCCTACTGATGTACTAAGCTTTTCAAGGGATCTTTTGAAAGTAGCCCAAGTTAATCTGTCATACCGATCTTTGGCTTTGTTCTTTTCCTGTCTAATAAAAGCTCCAAGATGTTAGGTCTGAGGAGATCTACCTTTTCCTGACATAAGAGTGTGTGTCATCAGTTTGAACCTATGAATGGCACTGTGACCTCTTCTGATTCTTACGCCCGTTGGGAATTGATTCTAGACCAGTTCTTTGGCATCTCTTCATAGATGGGAGGGATGCAAAAGAGCAGCAAAATAAACCTTGAAACAGGCTGCTGCACAGCTGGCTTTCCAATTTTGCTTTGGGAGTGTGGAGCTCCCCACTCTGTGGACTCCAAGGAATTTGAACAAAAAAGGGAGTGGTTGTCGCTTGACCTTAAGACTTTTCTTTGGTTTTAAATTATTGAGCTTCCTCCTTTGCAACTAATGACAGGGCACACCGTTTTTTTTTGGGGGGGGCGAAGGTGGGGGAAGAGGTAGCTCTGTGGGTTTAAGTGCATTTTGAAAGTTTTTGTGCAAAAGTGCAGCCCAGCCTGCTTAGCAACTGTTATTTTTAGATGTGGTTTGTTTGATACTCTTTCTCTTTAAATGTTACAACTTTAGTAGTCACATCAAGAGAGCTGTTGTATTTGCAAAAGAAAAATCTCTGTCACAGTGTAGCTGATTTGTATGTTCCTTTTGAGTATGGCCCTGCTTGAGTACTCTATCACCTTCAAGTCAAATACGTTAAGTGAAAATAAAACCTTCAGGGGGAAAAAAATTCTCCCTTCAAGGTCCTCCTATGAGAGCACTTTTCTAGGGACCTGAACCTGTTTCTGAATTTCTAGGCTGATGACCAGCAGGCTTACCACTATGTCTGTCTGTCTTTACCTTTTTCTTTTTTTTTTTTTTGCCTTGGGCTCTGCCTGACATAAGCGTGTGTCATGGACCCGGAAATACAGGGCACTTCAACTCTGCTGCTTTTTTTCCTTGATGGCAGTTAAGGAGGTGGTGAAGGTAACACTGAGGGGGACTTCCCCCTCCTTTTGAGTGACGCACAGGAAGCGCAATATCAGGGTGCCTGTGACTTGGGGTTTTCATTGAGCAGAGTTCTTAAACTGCGTTTTTTTTTCAAGTGGGAAAGAGTGGACTCCAGCTTCCTGTGTAGCCAAGGTATGAATCAGCAGCAATAAATGCTACTGAATGGGGTTGCTGACTCACAGGCAGAACATGCATGTTGGAACCAGCCTCTTGACACAACAGGGTTGGATTGGCTGCTTAAAAGGGCGATGTTTCATCCCTCCCGGCCCCTCGCCCCCACTTCCCCATAGATTCCCTTTCTAGGACTCTTGTTTGCTGACTCCATCTGACTAGAGCCCCTGCTTTCCCCTTGAGCAGTTTTTCCCTTCCCATTTCAATAACCCTGATGCCATTCCATAGTCCAGTAAGTCTTCTTCTGTGGGCTGAGCTGCTGCCTTCTTTGGGAGAGCTTCTCCGAATTGAAAAGAATGATTGCTGGTTTCATCTTACACATGTTCCCCTCATTTGGGCAGAAAACAGTGACATCTTTACCTCGCTGTGTCCCAAGGCATTCCAGCTAATGTGTGGTCCTTCCCTCTCCGAATCAACTGATTACTAATATGTATTTGCACAGCCAATGTTTTTTAGCCCAGAAGTCTTCTGTAAGTGCAGAAAAATGATGATGAAATATCTTCCTATTAGATCATCATTGTGGCATCAAAGCTTTAGAACTGGATGAGTAAAATGAGCCTCTGAGAAGTTAATGAACTTGCATGTGGTATGCATAAGGTAGCAGAAGTGGGTTTCGAACCCGCATCCATTGACTGTCTTGTTGTCATTGTACCACGCTGCCTTTTTCCAAGTGCATAAGAAAAATAATTTAGGATTTCATAACCTAAATCTTTTTTTGGCTATGGACAGGCTCCATTACAAAAAACTCCTAAAGGGATTGTTTTTAGGATTCCTGCTTTCCTCTCCTGATCCCCAAACTCCAGACATGCAGTCTTGTGGTCTAAATCTTTGTGTATGACTTACTTCACTCTTGGATGATCTATTGCTGTGTGTACATGTGAATACCTTTGCCTTAACACAAAGATTGTCAAGGCAGCAGGGTGGCCTTCTGCTTTGCCTTTATTGAGATAGCTAGGTTATACAACCTAGGGCAATGTTATATGGGAGTGAACAAGGGAAATGGAAGGGACCCACAGAAGCCAAAAATGCAGGTATATAGAACCTCCACTGTACCTTGGAGGCCTCTCCCACTGGCCCATCTGTCCCCTGGCCTTGTTTAAGTCAGACCCAATCTGTTCTTACTCTTTTCTGTTGCTGACTCCTTCCTCTTTGGTCTTAACTAGCAGTAATCATGGAAACCCTGCCTTCCCCTCAAAGCAACGGTATAAAAGGAGGATATGAGCAGGATCAAGGGTAGGATGGCACAGGTTACAGGCTCTTTTAAAAGCCCCAGTGTGAGCTAGATGATAATTCTTGACTTTATTTCGTTGGTAGATATGTTTCTTTGGAAAGCTTCAGTCCCTAGTGCTGCTGTGGTCAGCCATGTCTCCTTGTGTTTAGTTAATGAAGTGTGTCTGGATTTTGATTCCTGATGGGAGGTGCTGTATCATTTCCAGGTTACAGTGCTTATGACTGAGTTGAGTTCCAGTAACTTTTCCTCTGTCTCTCATTGAGTTCTTTCCATTTCATATGCCAGTTCACACCTGGCCTATGCGGTCAGTTTCCTGACTCCCCAGATATCTGTGCTCTTGGACACTGTCAGGCAGGGATTCCTAAAACACCACTTTTCTCATGTTATATGCCTCCTGAATACTCCATTGCTTATGGGAGAAAGTCCAAACTCTGAACTTTCAGGACCCTCCATTGTCAGGAGACGTTTGGTATATAGTAGATTTGAAATGAGGAAATCTGGGTTAAGATCTTAGCCTGTTACTTTGGACAAGTCACTTCATGTTTCTGGACCTCAGTTTCCTCATTTGTCAAGTGAAGGATTTGGATCAGATAATCCAAAGTCTATGATTATATTATTTATTAGGGCCCTGCTATTTAGTCAACAAACCACACTTTGGTTCTGATGTATCTTTTTAGTCTTTGCTGGCTGTTTCCCAGACCAAGTCTTATTCTAACCAGCCTGGGTTTCCTCATAACATACCCAACATACTATGTTCATTTCTACCTCCATACCTTTGCTCATGCTATTTGCCCCACTGGACTTGCCTCTTTTTTTTACCTTCCTTTTCTTTGACTGGTAAGTCCTAGACTGATCTTTGAAGTTTTACTTTTCCCCATGAAACTGTGTCTGACTTTCAAATCCCACTGGGATAGCTCCCTTCTTCTCTGAACTCCTGTAGTCCTTACTGAAGCTAAGGCTTGGATTTGGTTCATGGGACATGGCCATGCCCATGCTGCATTTAGTGTTACACTGCTCTGAGTTGTTTTTTAACTGGTGTGTGTCTTGTCCTTAGTGATGGTGTAATGTTCTAGAGGGCAAGGGCCACATAGTATACTTTGTAACCCGTAGCAGAAAGCTATGTACAGGGCATAGGGATGCCACAGTTCATGCCCTTGGCAGTCCATGTAATAGACTAGCCTAGTTGGTTGCTCCCAGTTGACTTGGTGCATCTGGTAGTTAAGAAGATCGAAGTCCAGGACTGGTTTAATTTGACTCCCTCCCCTCTTCAACACTCACTCCCTCCTCTAGTTCTCAGAATCTTTTTGCTTAGGTTACTGTGAGGGGGAAGGATTTGCATTTGGATTATAGATCTTATTATAGAATTGTATGTTTCAGAAGCTCTTGTAGTTTAACCACACCAAATTGTAGATCCCTTTCTGATAACGTGTTGTATCCTCCAATGGAATACAAGTTTCTTGAAGGCAGTTTTTTTTTTTTTTTGCATTTGTGCATAGTGCCTGGTATATAGGACTTAAGTGTGTGCTGATAGAAAGATTGATCCAAAGAAATTAATTTGGTCCAGGTTGCATAGGTAATAAGGAACACAATCAGGATTTGAATCTAGAATATTTGATTCCAAATTCAATGCTTTCTTTTCTTTTTTGGAGGCAGTTAGGGTTAAGTGACTTGCCTAGGGTCACACAGCTAGCATCTGGAGCTGGATTTGAACTCAGGTCCTCCTGACTCCAAGGTCAGTGCTCTATCCACTACACTACCTAGCTGCCCCCAATTCAGCACTTTCAAGGATACTATGCCATCTGTTTTATTGTTGCTCCATTCCCAGATTCCAAGTGCATTTTTAGCTTTGGAGTCTTTTGCTTAGGATTGGATGAGTTCCTGTTTTCTTTACCTCTTGCTATTTGCCCCACTGGTATATTTTCATTCAGCCTGCAGGATATGGCATTATGTATGGAATCCTAATTGCCCCCATGAGAAACATGTGACACTTGTCATTGAGGAGGCCCTGGCCACCAAATAGACCAGTGCAAACATTATTTTTATGTGTCACTTTGCTTCTTGAGATACTGCAATTATAAGCTGTCACAGGGGCCAGAATCCTGGAGCCCAAGTATAAAAGCGACATACAGGCCTCTGTGGTACAAAGACTGTTTGTTGCTCTCTACTTACTCCCAGCCATTTGTGACAGTTTTCCCAGCTCTGCTGTTTTGAGAGGGTTAGCAGGAGATCTTTGGTCATAGGAGCACAGGAAAAAAGCAGGTGTTATTGACTTGTTGCCCTTTCTCTTAGACCCTGACTTGACCCCTGGTCAGGTGCGTTACACCAAAACGTCAGACTCTCAGAATTGGAGTTGGAAAGGACTTCTTGATTAAGCATGGATAGATTTCAGGGAGTCCATGAATTTGAATGGAGAAAAATGACATTTTATTTCAATATAATTGGTTTCTTTTGTAATCCTGTGTATTTTGTTTTTTGCATTTAAAATCTTTATTCTGAGAAGGGGTCCATAGACTTCCACCAGCCTGATAGAGGGGTATGTGACTCAAAAAAGATGAAGAATTCCTGATCGAGACCAACATCTAACTAATTCCCTTTACACCTTTCCTATTCATCCCCTACTTGAACACCTCCATTGATGAGGAGCTCACTACCTCCTAAGGTAGTTCTAATTGTTCAGAAATATTGCCTTATGTCGAGCTGAAAGCCAGCTCTGACAATGTCTACCCATTGGTTTGGATTTTTTCTTTTAGGGGCCTAGAAAAACAAATAAAATCTCTTGCTCCTGACAACCTTTTAGGTAGTTAAAGACAGCAGTAACATCCCACTTAAGTCATCTCTTTTCTTTTCTAGAGCTCCCTACTTCCTTCAACTGATTCACATGTAATATAGCCTCCATTTCTTTCATTATCTGGATGTATTCCACTTTGCAAGTGTCCTGTCTAAAACATGTCACCCCAAACTGACTCGAGGTCTGGCTTGACTGACAAAGGTGTAGGATAGGATAGGTGCTCTCACGTCCTTTAGTTGGCTGTCTTGGAGGTCTCTATTCATTTAGCCCAAGGCTCCCTACTAGTTTATTTGACTGCATTACCACATCATATCACTCATATCAAACTTCCAGGCCATAAATCTACCCCTACTTCCCTCCTTCCATACCTTTTATATACATTATTTTGTCTTACTGTTCTCCTCACCATACATATTCAATTGTGATTAACCTTATTTTTTGAACCTGTGTTTGGTTTTTACATTTATCTATCTTTGGTTTCTTTTGATTGGATTAATCTATTATTCTAGATGGTTGAGATCTATTTGGATCTTGATCTCTCCCTCCCGCCCCCTCTCATTCAACACTAACTTTCCTTTCTAGTTTTGGGTAATCATATAACTTTGCTATCTATGCTTTTATTCAAGTCATTGATAACATTGTTAAAGAGCTGAGGGCAGATTCCTGGGGCACTCCCTTGGCAGTCTTACTTCCGTTATGGAACCGGTTGCTTTGGGAGGTGGAGTGTTCCTGCTCACTGGAGGTCTCCAGGCAGAGGTTGGATAAGCACATATCAGGCATGTTGCAGTTTTCAGTGCAGGTTGAGCTAATTGTCTGCTGAGCTGTCTTTCAATTCTGAATTCTGTAATGTGTTGACAGTGATTGTGATTTTTGGGGTTTAGTCACTCAGCATAATTCAAAGCCACCTAACCATGCTGTTATCTAACCTACATCTCTCTCTTATCCATGATGACATTGTGAGACCTTTTGTGAGCTCTCTTGCTGAAATGCTGGTATGTGATGTTTGCAGCATTTCCCTGATCTAGGCTGGTAAACATTTAAAAAAAAAATAAGGAAATTAGCTTAGTCTGGCATGACCTGTTCTTTATGAACCCTTGATGATGGCTTTTAAGTGGTCAACACTTACTTTTCTGAGTACTCAAAAATGATTTTTAAAATAAATAAAACAGAATATAAAAGACAAGAATTTAATATATTATGTGTAATACATGTGTATGATATAAATATAAGTGCATGAATTATATAAATATAAGTGTATGGAATAAAATAATAGGATAGAATAAACAAGTATATAATATACAAGCAACTAAATATTTTAAATACATACATATACATATGTATCTCACCTCTGATAAGTATGATAAGTATGTGTAAGAAATCACATGATTTGATCATTTGTATTGTATTTTCACAGATAGTTCCTGGTACTGTGCTAAGTGCCGGGGATAAAAATATAAGCAAAAAGGACAGTTCCTAATCTCAAAGAACATATATATTCTGATGCTATAACTTGCATATTGGGATAGGGAAAGATAACACTTAAGAGGGACCTTTTGTAAAGCGGGGATGGGGATGTGCCTGCACTTGAGCTGTTGTGGTTGTTGTTGGAGGTAGGAGGAGTGGAAACGAGCATGACCTGGGCACCTCATGAAATGGGCATTTTAGACCAGGGCTTGACCAGTGCCTTGCCTCAGGGCAGAGATGCCATAGGATCATAGCTCTAGACTAGAAGGGGCCTGAGGTGCCATCTAATTCAACCTCCTCATTTTATATATGATGAAATTGAGGTCTAAGATTACACAGGAAGCATCAGAAGCAGAATTTGAATTCATGTTATCTTACTCCAGGGTCGGAGCTGTTTCCACAGGGCATGCTATCACCAAGGGATTCTTTCAGTCCAGGAGGGATTTTATATTAGCAAAAATCATAGACTTCCCTTAGAATGAGTGTGAGATGGAGCTTATAGAGTGGCAGGTCTAACCTTATCCTTTTATAGGTGAAAAGACTTATCCAAGGTCATGAAGTAATCCATGATGGGAAGAGTAAAACTCTTGCTTCAGAGTCCATTATTCTTTCTTCTTCCTTGTATTGGCAGCACATTATCTGGTGCTTCCTTCTAATGTCATCATGGACCATTTCTCAGCATGGCTTCTGCATTCAGCCAAGGTTGTCTGCATGGAACTCACTAAATCTCATGTCTGAGCACCTTAACTCACTTCTTCCTCTTAGAATGCCCTTCTCCCTCCTTTTTTCGCAGGTCAGCTGACCCAGCTGCTGACAAATAATGGTCATGATTCCCACTGAGACATCAGAGAAGTCTTTCTTTGACTGATTCTACTCTACTTTTACTCTTCCCCCCCTCTCCCCAATACACACACTTAGGCATCACTTATCATGTCTTACCTTTACTCACATGCTGCTTTGCAGGTGTTCCCTATTTATATCATGCATGTACATTTTACCTCCTTCACTGCTGTAGGTCGTAATTTCTTTGAGGACTGGATGTTCTTTGGGCATATCCCATGAAAGATCCTTAACTGGTTTTAAGGAAATCGGATGTTTTGGAAACGATGTTATAGGACAGTCAAGTCTTTAAGGAAACATTGTCAGTGTTATAGGTATGCATTTGGTCCGAGGATGTTACCATGGAGTTTCATGATTTTACAGTGTTGTTCTACTATGATGGATTAGTTAGGATATGAACCATTTTTGGTCAGGGTCTGAAGGGGCCTAAGGTAGGGTGTTGCATGCAGGTTCGCAGAATCACACAATGCCAGAGTTCAGGGGACATCAGAACTCATCTGATGTAACACTGAAATCCTACTTTCCCACTGCAGTCTCCCTGGTCATTGGTCATCCAGCCTCTGCTCCAATGCTTTCTGTGATTGAAAGAATTCCCTCTATCTGAGGCATTCCATTCCATTGTTCCATTGCTGTAAACATTTAGGGGCTTTGTTCTTGTACAGAGCTGAAATCTCTCTCCTTGGAACTTTTTCACATTCCCTAATCCTGGCATGATTTTAAAAAGGTGCTTCAAGTTTTTCTTTTATTAGATTTTATGATTTTCTCAGGGCAGCTAGGGGACATAATGGATAGAGCCTGGCACCTGGAGTCAGGAGGACCTGAGTCCAAATCCAGCCTCAGACACTTAGTGGCTGTGTGACCCTGGGCAAGTCACTTCACCCTGTTTGTCTCATCATCTGTGAAATGAGAAGGAAATGGCAAACCACTCCAGTGACTTTGCCAAGAAAACCCCAAATACACCCCAAATGGGGTCACAAAGAGTTGGACATTCCTGAAACAATGGTAGAACAGCAACAAAAATCCCAGTGATCTTGTCTTTGGGTATGTTATTTATCCAATCTCACTTTATCTGTTTGATTTATTTTTACATCTCCTTTGCTCCTGGTACGTTAACAGATTTATTTGCTGTACTGTGCATTTAAATTGAATCATTTTAACTCTTGTTGCTCATTGAAAGATTTTGGTGTTTTATTTTCTCCTGTAATTTCTATCTCTCTTTCCCTTTCTCTCTCTGTCTCTGTCTCTCATCTTAGATTCATCTCATCTTTGTAATTTCTACCACTTTGTCCTAGTTCTCCCTTGTTGCTGCACAGAATTAACTCACTTCCTCTTTCAGGTGATAGTTCTTACATATTTGTCTCTGGGGTGGGGGTGGGGATTGGAATATTTTTTGCTCTGCGTTAAACAGCTTGATTTGTTTCATTCATCTGCTCTTTAAAATATAAATATTCTTTCTTATTATGAACTTAAACATGAACATGTCAATAAAAAAACAAGAGAATAGGATATGAAACTGTAAGTTTCTGTAACATACGGTTTATGTTTTAAATGACATATATTAGCTTTAACAATTTAGTAACTGCCCAGCTTGTCTGTGTCCCTTCCTGACTTTTCTATTGTTGTCTGCTTCGTATTTTAAAAAGTATTTCATTGTAGTTGCTTTTTTTTTGCGTTACTGTTCATTAACTCATCTCCCATACCCATAGAAGTCCTCCCTTCTAACAAGTAGTATTCTTTTCTTTTGTAGATAGTATTTTATTTTTTTCCAATTACATATAGTTTTCAACATTCATTTTTTGTAAGACTTTGAATTCTAAATTTTTCTCCCTCCCTGCTCCCCAAGATGGCAAGCAATCTGATACATGCTATACATGTGCAATCATTGTAGCAAGTGTATTCAAGCAAAACATTGGATATGTCTGCAGATGTGTTTCATTGTGCTCTTGGTGGTCTATCTCCTCTCTGCTAAGAGGTGGGAGGCAGGCTTCCTTGTCTCTCTTCTGAAGGCAGGACCGGGCACTTCAGAGTTCTTAAGCTGTCTTTCTTGACAATATCATCCTTCACTTGTCTGGGTAAGCATGTTTCCCAGGCTTTTCACAAGGGACCATCCTCTTTTTTTTCACTCCAGTTTGTCAGTATCCTTAGGATGATTCGCTCTAGAAAAGATGCCGCATTTGTAGCCTGACCAGAAGAATCTGGACAAATTCTCACCTACTTGTTTCTGGGTATTGTATTTCTCTTTATGCGTAGGATTTTTTTTGGTGACCACATCATAGTGTTGACTCATTGAGCTTATTTTAAGTAAATAGCCCATTAAGGATGGAATTCCTGGATGGGAGCTTTGGGGATGGGTGCTAGAAAGGAATTCCTTTCATTTTGTGCTTGCATCTTTGAGATGCAGCTTTGCTTTATCCTTTATTTCTGTCCTTCTGGTTTCTGTCCTGCCCCGTACTCCTTTCTGGAACCAGAGTTTTCCAGCATTCCATAGCTCTGGGTGCTCAGGTTTGGCTAACATCCTGCAGCTTAACAAATTGGGGGCCGGCTTGCAGCCTGCCAAGGATTGACCAGAAGTGTAAGCCAGACATGCTAGGACTAGCCTTTTGAAGTGAGGACTTTGCATCAGGGAGCATGTTCTGCGTGGGACTTTTGTCTGACAGAGGCAGGATATTGTATTGCACCTGCAGGCTTTTTGACTAGGCAGCTGCTTGAAGGCTGATCAGAGTCCGGATGACTGGTGGCCCTGCAAAATGATATCCTCAGCTCCCAATTCAGATAGTGTGACTACAGCTCATCAGAGCTCAGTGACAGATGAGAGGCTGGCTGCTTCAGGAGGCATGTTTAGAAGTTCCATGTTTTGTAGCCCATGCTCCAAAGTCCTGGCCTGTCTTAGGACCAGAAAGAGTGAGGGTAGGACTACCCCTAGCACCTCAGGCAAGATCTTAAGATCTTGTCAAGGAATGTTTTACCCTCCCTTCTCTCACACCATGGAAACCAGATGTTTGCCAAGAGTAGGACTTGGGACCTTCAGCAGAGCTCCCTGTCCTCTTCCTGGCTGCTTCAGAGAGATTTCTTTAATGATTTACAGGGTGAGGCACACATATGGAAGGAGGTCATCTCAGTTGAAGGTGCCAAGTCCTGTTCTTGGCAAGAATCTGATCTCCCTCCCTTAGGTTAAGGAGCTGCCAAGGCCCCTGTCTGTAGCTTTTGAAATCCCAGCTTTTTAAGCAAGAGATTTTTTTTTTCTTCAGGCAGGTGGGCCTTTGGTAGTCACACAGTGGAACATAGGGGCCACGTACAAGAAGAAATCAGGTTCAGGACATAGTAGCCAGATACCAATTCCCAGGGATTTCCAGGGATCAGGAACTCAGTGATCTCTCTTTCGAGGCACCGTGTTTCCTGCTGGTTTCTGACTTATAGCCTGATACCATGAGCCATTGGGCTGGAATAGCTAGGACCAGGGGTGTAGGTGACAGTGGTCAGGGCTGTTAGCTAGATGATGTATGTATGTGTCTGTGTGCATGAGTGCATGTGCACATGGAGCACATGCAGGGAACATCTTTTGTCCTGATGAGAGCATATTCTGCTGCATTCATGTTATCAAGAGATTTGGAACTGAATGTTTTCTTCCCTACAATTTTTTTTCAAAGCAAAGTAACTGTTACTGATGTTTTACCTATCAGCGTAATAAAGAAATACATATAAGTATAAAAAATGGCTTCATAAATTTTATTAAGAGAATGAGAAAATAACATTTCTCAATTTGGCGGAGGGTGGAATGTGAGATGGAAAGAAAATAGATATTTTATAATTGGGGAAAGAAAGATAATATTTCTTAAAGGTCCCAGGAAAGGGGTGGGCTAAAAGAAACCTCTCATTCTTTTACATCATAGTCAAACTATAGGAGCTTAGGTTCTTATAGAGAGAAGTAAAGGGAGTAGAGGTCAGATCTTTGCAAATAAAGATTTATTCTTTATTCCTTTCCAAAGGCAGGATCTGAATAGAAGCAAATACAATAAGCTCCATACTGCTGGATTAGTGGCTTTCATAAGGGGTATGTGGAAGGGCAGGTCACCCCCCCCCTTACCCCCCAACTCCTCTTTGCTGTTTTAGCCCACTGCTGGAGTTTTTACTCTGAAGCCCAGCAGTAGGGAATGAACAATGCCCTTCTCCCCTTGAAACAGGGAATTGGCCTCCCTGGTTTAAAATGAAAGGACAAAAGAACCAGGCCTAGGTAGTTGTTTGCTCTCTTTGAGTATGGTCTTTGGCAGTAATCCCAATGGGTGTGAGCACTTGCTGAGTGAGTCCTCATTATGGGCTCTCTCCCAGCTCTTCTATCCCAGAGGGTCCAGGATTAGATGAAAACATTTAAACCAACAAATAGATATATGGTGCTGTCTATGTGTATTTGCCAGGTGGCCTTCTTTGTATACGTATAGGGCACAGAGAGTGGGGAGAGTGTTATTTTGCCATTTGGAAGCTTTTATGAAATCTAGGGACCCTTTCTGCAAAAAAAGAAGTCAGGGTTTCTCCAGAAATTTCTCCACTTCTCTCCCCTCTCTTCCTCCTCCGCCCTCCCCATTACCTTTGGTTAGTGAGAAAGTTACTCACTGTTTTTGCTCAGTGAAGACATTGTGATTGTCTGGGGAATGCCTAGTGTACTAGGAACTCGGTCTAGTACACATGTGTGTGTTTGGTGGATGGTCTTTGGGGTGACAGGCTTTTGTTTTGTTGTTGCAGGGTAGTTTTGTTTGTTTCAGAGAACCACATTTCACAAGCAGGTGTGTGACTCAGAAAGGCTGGGATATGAGCATGTGTTGGTCAAAAGATGTCACCTGGAAGGCTCTATCCACATGAGTTTGTACCTTCCTGGGTTTAAAAAAAAATAACTTTGTTTTTTAGTGGTGAAAGGTGAATAGATTTGTGTTTTGATGTTATGCATTTATCTGTGGTTGATAATTTTTGCCAGCCCTCCAAATCCATTCCTTTCGGGATGAAGACATTTGGAATAACATTAGGTTTATGTGTGCATGGGAGCTGTATTGGATTTGCCTCCAAAAACTCATTTGAAGCTGTGTGGTAGAATGTTAGCCTGTGAGTCCAGGGAGCTGAGTCAGAGTGAGACTATGTAGGGACTCTCCTTTTTCCCCTCCTGTGGTTTAAGGGCTTAAGCAGCCCAGCTGGGTACCTATATTGTATTTCGCAGGGATAGTAGCCACAAGATATGATGAGAAAATTGTAGATCCCCAAGAGCTGCCATTTTTCTGGGGACCAGGTCTCTGCAATTGGTGGCATTAGAACAAAGAGTTTCCCCTCCTCATCCCAGTTTCTAAATCAGAGTGGAAGGAGCAAGAAACCCAGGTATATCAAAGAGGAGAAATATGGGGGAAGCAGAATTCTGCAGCTCAAAGTTCCTCAGGCGAGACTCTCTTGGGATTCAGCGTGCGGCATGCTGTGGATTCAGCGTGCGGCATGCTGTGGTGGCTAACACTCTGGCCTGCTTTTAGTCCTTCCGCTGCTGCTACTTGGCATCTTGGATAAACCATCCTTTTATTAAGGGGATTTGTTCTGTGAAGTTTGGATTCAGTCAAAGGAATGCCCTTGAGGACCTACAGGGCCACATGTGTCCTCAAGGCCAAAGGTTCCCCACCTCTGAAACTTTCTGGACCTATAAAGTGTTTTCTTACCTCTAAGATGAGGTAATTAGGTTTCTTCCCATTTCAAATAAATTCTGTGATTGATTCCCAGTATCCTCTCTTTGGTACCTGCTTGATAATTCCAAAATGTAAATTATGAATAGAGTGTAAATTCCTTCTAGGCAGACATTGTCTCCCTTCTGTCTTTGTATCCCAAGTGCCAGCACAGTTTCAGGCACGCTAATGGTGAATGAATACTTGTGGATGGATTGATTCGTGGTACCAGTTAACCTTTGCTGGCAGTTTGTTGTTCCAAGTACTTTCCCCTGTTTAGATGTTATCTCCTTAGGTCCATAGAACAAGCCTGTGAGGTGGTAGGAAGGAGAGATGTTAACCCTGTTCTACAAATGAGGAAACTAAAGCTCTGATAAGTGTTTGCTAAAGGTCATACAGCTAATAAAGTGACAGAAATGTACTGCAGCGCTGATTTGAACAGATTTAGGTTTTTAAAATCTTTTTATTTTATTATGTTTTCAGTTAACCAGCAGTCCTTTGCTTTCTCTGCACATTTGAAAGAAAAAAAAAGGAAAACAAATCCTTATGACAGATAAGCATGGCCAAGGAAAACAAATTCCCATTTTGTCTATGTCCATCGATGTCCTTTTCCTTCTGTACCTGGGGTCCATCGCCTCTCTGTCAGGAGCGGCATCGCTCACAGTCTGTCCTTTGGAATCATGGCTGGTCATTGCACCGGTCAGAGCAACAAACCTGCTTTTAGAAGTGCTGTCCTGTGCAAGAAGAACTACAGGTAGGGAAAAGCTTTCCTTCCCTTTCTAGTAGGTAAAGGTACATTATGCCCCATTGTACTTAGGGAAGGAGAGTTTGCCTTTCTTTGCTAGAACTGCTTTGGGTCAGGTCTATACCATAAAGCCACTAGCTGGAAGAAACTAGATCTCCCCAAGATTTTCTCAAGAGCCCGTTTCAGAGTCTGATTTTCCTTACCAGTAGTTGCATAATTATGTTCCTTGGAAAACAAAGTGAGATCAATTTGCAGCTTTTATTTCTGTTATCTTAGATGCAAATGTGCTTTTCTGTTGCAAGCCCAAGGAAACAGCACTTGAAGGTTCTGACTGCATAAATAATTTCCCTCTTAGCAGCCTGGCTGGAATGGGCAGGGCCTGCCCTGCAGTCTGACAGGTCTAATATGCTAGAATTCTAATTAAACCGGAACAATGTAGCCCATCAGAGGAATCCTGGGAGGGTCCCCTGGGAGAAGGCTTTGTAGCCTTTCAGAAAGTGATATTTGGAGAGAGTGGCTCCACTGGATAGCTGCTGTGTTTGGCTCCCTGCCTCAGGCCAGGCTCCATGCACTCAAGATGTTGTGTTATCTGGTAAAACCACACACCTAGCTCTTCTGCTTGCTTGTGCAAACTCCTTATGAAGCTGTCTGCAGCCTTGTCCAGAGACAGCTGTTTTCCTACCAGTTCTAGTTAGAGGCAGTGGGGCTGCTGTCTTGCGTATGCCTGGGAGTTTGGGGTTTTGTTTTGCTTATAGTCCTTTTCCAGGAATGTTCCATTTTGTGACCACCGAAGCGGGGTGGAGGCAGCTGGCAGGAGGATTCTGGGGCATTGCTTTTCAGCTCTAGCCTTGGGCAGGCCGTCAAACCACCTTTCTGAGAGCCTGGGTTTTAAGTGCAGCCCTTGATGGTAGCAAGGGGAGGTGGGGAGGAGAAAGAGCTTCAGACCTGATACAGCAGAGTGTTTAGTTACCCTTTGGTTACCCTGGGGTTTGTCTTGGGTCCCACTCCCCAGCTCTGCAGCCATGCAGGAGGCCTAAACCCTGCGGAGGGAGACCCATGTTTCTAAGTGCAATCCAAAGCTAGGACATTTTTCAGTTCCCTTATGAGAGAGCTGTGGTTTCCATTTCAAAACTGGTGAAACATTGTGCATGCACAATACACACATGTGTGCACATGCATGCACAATACACGTACACATGCATGCACATGCACACAAACAACACATGTACATGTGTGAGCACATGCATGCACACACTCCCTCTTGTACTATGTAGAAGAGCTGGCTCATTGGGGTACCCTGCAGCCTGGAATGCAGATGGGGAGCGGAATTTCTGCTGGAGCAAGCTGGGCTCTGACCAAGGGGAATGTATGCGGTGTTCTCATAGGAAAATCTTGATCCTACCCAGAGCCTTGGTCTTGTATGCTGACAGACCGTTCCCTCTGAGGTCTGTGCAGTAACTTAAGAATTCTTTGCACTTGTACAGAGGCCTTTTGTTTGCCCATCTGTTGAACAGCCTTCCCCCTACTCGGATTTGGAGAGGAGAGGGGAGGTGAGAAGACCCTGCCTGGTTTGGATCTGCAGCTTTACCCCTTGTGAGCTCACTGTGAACTGGGACAAGTCACCTAACCCCTCTCTTAGCTTCAGCAGCCTCATTTATAAGGTGGAAGTAAAACTGTACAGAAGGTGCTTGATCAATGGGAGCTATTATAAGATTTTAGGCTGCCAGGGGAGTTTTGTTTCCTAGAGGTTGTTGATGCTGCTAAACAGACACCTGTTAATTCTCACTGTTCTGCCTGGGTGGCACTTGTGTTTCCAGATTTCTGGCTGGTCCAGTCTAAATAGTTTTCAGAAATCATTAGGCTGCACAATTTTTGTTATGGCATTTACTGCCCCACCCACCCCCTTTTATCACTTTTTACTGCTTCCACCACTTCTACCCAGGTCAGTAGGTTGAGAGAACTTGAGCTTTTGTCTCCAGCAGAGGTGTCAGACACTCAGGCTTCCCTGAGTGCAGCTAGGCCAGATTCAAATTTAATTGGGAAATCTTTAGCAAAATAAATAGAAATACAATAAAACATAGAGAACATTACATTTTAAAACTAAGCCTGTATGTGGAGCAGGTAGCCTTCTATACAAATTAGTGGCTCCATTTTCTATTTGATTTGATACCACTGGAATACAGCAAACACCTTTATGGTCCCCACTCCCCTCTGAAATACAGACGTCCTTGAAAATTGATCAAAAGAAAGCAGAAGGGAGATGGAGAGTATGTAACTACCTTTTGAAACTATGGAACAAAATTTTGGTGACTTCAGAATATGTTTGTATTGATATCTATCAACATATATCTGATTTTTATTTAATTAATTTACCTTCTACTATTGTGTTTGGCTTAAGTCTGTGTGAGAATTTGATTGCATTCCCTAAGTTGGTCGTTGTCCTTCGTCTTCAAAGAGGACCCAAAGGACATCACCATGATAAAGTGAATTCTCAGTGTGTCCGACTGTGGCTGATCAGACCAATATGAGTTTGGAATGCTCTCCCACAGGTTGGGCACAGAGAGTCCACATGAATATTTGGGGTGGATATCTCAAATTTGCGTATCCTGCGTTTACTTTGTGCTGTCTCAATTCTGCTTTGCTCAAAGAGCACAGCACCTTTTCTGATGTGGGCACACTATATGCTGAGCAGTCCTGTGCCAGTGTCTCCCATGTTGCATAGTCAAATCCAAAGTTCTTGAGAGAGACCTTGAGAGTGTCATTGTATCATTTCTTCTGGCCACCATGTGATCACCTGCCCCATGTGAATTTTCCATAAAATAGTCTTTTTGGCAAACATACATTTTGCATTCAAACAATGTGGCCAGCCCATCAGAGTTGTGCTCTCTGAAGCTTAATTTGAATACTTGGCAGTTCAGCTCAAGCAAGGACTTCACTGTCTCGTACCTTATCCTGCCAGGGGATCCCCAGAATCTTCCTAAGACAGTTCAAAAGGAAGCTATTCAGTTTCCTGGCATGGCGCTGGTAGACTGTCCATGTTTCACAAGCATACAACAATGAGGTCAGCACAATGGCTCTGTAGACCTTCAGTTTGGTAGCCAGTCCAATACTTCTTCTTTCCCAAACTTTTCTTTGGAGCCTCCCAAACACTGAGCTAGCTCTGGCAATGCATGTGTCAACCTCATCAATGTGTACATCCCTGAAAAGTACACTATCAAGGTAAGTGAACTTATTCACAGTATTCAAAACTTTTCCATTTGTTGTAACTGATGGTTCCACATTTAGATGGTGTGGTGGTGGCTGATGGAGCGCCTGTGTTTTCTTGGTGTTAATTATTAGGCCAAAATTAGCACAGGCAACAGAGAATTGATACTTTGTTGCATCTCAGCTTCAGAGGTTGTACTGAGTGCACAATCATCTACAAACAGAAAATCATGCACCAACACTCCCTCCACTTTGGTCTTGGCTTGTAACCTTTTCAAATTGAAGAACTTGCCATCAGTACGGTAGTTGACCTTGATGCTGTGTTCATCCTCATTGAAGGCATTTGTCAACATGGCTGAAAACATCATGCTAAAAGGCATGGGAGCAAGCACACAGCCCTGTTTCACTCCATGTTCTTGTTCTCTTGTTCTCGTTTTTCTGAATTTCCCCATCATTTTCATCAATTCCCAAAGTACATGCCTAATGATAGGACAAGAGTGTAGACAACCTGAAGTTCAGTGAAATCTACAGGGACTTTCTATTCCTTCCAGGTTAAAATACAAACTCCTCAGCTTTAAATACCGGGACAAGGAGTTTTCTCGACCGGGTTGCACCAAACTGCCTTTTCATACTTCTTTCATATGATTGCCCTCCATACATTGTGTATTCCAACCAAACTGGCTTCCTCACTGTTTCCTGAACTTAGGCTGACTGCCCCTGGTACCTGAAAGGCAGTCTTTCTCAGCATTGTCTCTCAGAATTCTTTATGGCTGAGTCATTTCCATCATGTTCCGACACTTCGTGATCCCATTTGGGGTTTTCTTGGCAAGGGTACCAGAGTGGTTTGCCATTTTCTTCTCTGACCTATTTTACAGGTGAGGGACTGCCCAGGTAGGACCTGCTCAGTTGAATCCATTCCTGACCCCCCCTAGTAGTTAATACTCTCTCTCCTCAAATCACTTTGCACATCTAATCAGGATCCAAGCATTTATTAGTTATCCATCTCAGGAGGAGAAGGATCGTATTTCTAGGCAATGTTAGGTGCTGAGGATTCCAATATCAGCAGGAAGCCATTGCTGCCCTCAAAGAGCTTATAGTCTTTTTAATAAAACACCATGAATATCATACACATTTAAATATATACTCAATTACAGGGTGTCCCAAAAGTCTTAGTGCAGTTTAAAGATGTAATTACTTCACAAGTATAAATGCTACCAATTTTCAAAAAACCATGAAAGATTAATGATTTACATTTAAAAATATTGATATAATTGAGATAATAAATTTATATAAATATTTGATATTTATTATTAATAAATTGATGCTATTTGTTTTATGTTATATATGTGACATATATAACATACAACATGTGGTATAATATAATTATTATTCATTTTATTAATTAATATTTATTATCAATAAATAATTGATATAATAAATACAGAACTTATACATTTATAAAATATAAATTGATATAATAATATATTGCTATATTTCTTACTAAAATTCAACACAACCACCATCTTGTGCTTTGTTTTATTCCAGTTGATTTTTGAACTTTGTAAAAACTTTCATCAGTTGCTTCTCAATGACTGAAAGGATTGCATTTGTAACCCTACCCTTAAGATTATCCAAAGAATGCATGAGAGGTTTGATGTAACCCTACAAGGAAAAGTCTGATGCTGGAGAACCTTCTCTGTTGACCCATCAGTCTGAGAAAGTGTTATCTAGAAATCCATCACACTCAATATAATATAATATAATGTAATATAATACAGTATAGTACAGTATAATATAATATCATTAACAATGAACAATATTAATCTGATGATATAATAATATAATATTAACAGTTAACAAAAATAGCAATAATATAATATGACATCCAGTTAAACTTAAAAATTCATTTCAAAATTCACATTATTAAATAAGTGTAAAATAATTTTTTTGGGTGACAATCAGAGTTGAATGCCTTGCCCAGGGTCACACAGCTAGTAAGTGTCTAAGGTCACATTTGAACTCAGGTCCTCCTGATTCCAGGGCTCTGTCCCCTGTACCATTTAATTGCCCCTGTGAAATAAATTTAAATAAACTTTTAATTTTTTTTTGGATAAGTTTGTAGTATTGAAACTTCTAAAGTTATTAAAGCTTAAAACTGCATGAAATACTTCCAGGACATTTTGTATATAGGAGGTAGGGACTAGTTCTAGAGTTTTGTTGGTATAGGTTACTCTCAGTTGAGGTAACTCCCTTTACTGGTGAAGGTTGTCCCCTTGTCTAAGAGTAAACTCCTGAGTGATCCTGAGCCAGATTAAAATGTAATTGAGAAACAAACAAATAATAATAATTAAATAAACAGAATACATTTGAACATAAAGTTACTATATAGTTTTCTAAGTTAATATGTGTCGTACAGGAATCCTTACATATGATTCAGTGATCCCCCTTTCCCTTTTCTTTTTTGAGTCCAACACTACTCACCTATAGCACTGAGAAGCAGAGAGACTTGTCTTGGATCATGCAGGCTCTACATATCAGAGGTGGAACTTGAACTTAGCTCTTCCTGGCTTCTGAATGGATCTGTATATTTTGGAAGGAGGCACTAGTACCTGGAAGGGGTATCAAGAAAGGCCATATAGGGGAAGCTAGGTGGTACAGTGGATAGGGCACTGGCCCTGGAATCAGGAGGATATGAATTCAGATTTGAACCTCAGACACTTACTAGCAGTGTGACCCTGAGCAAGTCACTTAACCCTGATTGCCAAAGGAGAAGAAGGAAGAAGAGTCATCTTATGTAGGAAATAGGACTTGAGATGAACTTTGAAGGCAATTAGGGATTCTTAGAGGTTACAGGGAGAGTAGTCTCACATTGGCCAAGTTTGGATGCTGTAGGTATACTTGTTATATTCCTCAGGCAGCTAGGAGACATCAGCTATTCAAGGACATGAACTTTCTCCTTTTGGTCTTTGTATTTGGTAAGTGTTTGTTGAATGAATAATTAAGAATGGACAGTGATATAGTAGATAGGGTTGTGGACTGAGTCTGAATCCCCAGCCCCATCAGGTAGTAATTATGTAACTGGGGGCAAGTCACTGTTCCTCTCGTAACCTCAGTTTACTCTTCAGTAAAATAGATAACATTTTGTATTATCTCCTTCATAGGTTGCTGTTAGGATCAAATGAGATGCTGACATTAAAACACTTATGTAAATGATTGCACATGTATAAACTGTATCAGATTGCTTACTGTCTGGGGGTGGGGCAGAAGGATAGGATTGGGAACTCAAAACTTAAAAATAAGTTAAAAATTATTTTTATATGTAAGTGGGGAAAAATAAGATATTATTTAAAAAATAAAAATGAACACTGTGTGATGCCTTAAAGGTTTGTGTAAATGCCAGCTGTTGTTATTGTTGTATCAGACCCACTGCCTTATAGTTTCTTAGGTGGATGGGTTCATGAGCCCAATGTCTCCTTTTATGGAGAAGTTAGTCTTTGCTATCAATTAGCAAACATTTATAAACTCGTACTATGTGCCCAGCACTGTTCTAAGTGCTGGGGATACAAAGAAAGACAAAAAGACAGTCCCTACTCTCAGGGAGCTCACAGTCAAATGGAGGTAGGAAGCTATCTTATCACCCAGAGCTAAATTTGTTACCAGAATCAAACTATTTGGGGATGTGGGTACCAGATACAACTCTGAGTCTGGTATAACTGGTTAGGTAACTTATGCCTCCATATAGTGGAAGTGTTCCTCAGTTGAGGATTAAACCATAGAATCATGATGCTGTTAGACTTGGAAAGGAACTTCTGAAATCATCCAGTTCTAGTTTTATAGAAAGAAAAATGGAGATCAAGTGATTTTCTTTTCTTTCCCTCTTTCCTGATAACTTCTCTTCTGAGCTCCAGTCTTACATCACCAATTGCCTCTTGGCCATCTTGAACTGGATGTCCCACAGATATCCCAAACTCAGCATGTCCAAATCACAGTTCATTATCTCCTACCTCTCTCCCCACAACCCTTCCTTCTTCCAGACTTTCCTGTTGCCGTTTGTTCTTCGTTTTCGAAGAGGACCAGTGACATCAGGAAAGCGGTGTCATGACTTGAAAGTGAATTGGATTTAAGTCAGGCAGGGCTGGCAAAGTCACCAGCCTCACTCTCTTCCCTCGAGTCTTCTCAGTCCAGCGGCAGGACAGAGGTCAGGACGACTAGAGATGGTCTCAGATGCAGTGGTGGAGACCTAGTTACCCAGGCTCTCACCTTCCCTGTCATCCTTAGCTTCTCACTCATACTCACCCCAGTCTGTTGCCAGGAATGATTGTTTCATCCTTTTCGGTGTTCTTTTTATACATCTTCTCTCTACAAACACAGTAACCTCCTTGATCATTACCTATCAGCTGGACTATGGCAGCAATCCCTCCTCACTCTGTCCATCCTCTATGCAATTGCCCAGGCGATTTGCCTACAACACAGGTCCAAACCATGTCACATCCTTAATAAATCCCACTGGCTCCCGATTACTTCAAGGATTGAGTATAAAATATTTGGTTTAGTTTTTAAAACCCTTCACAGCATACCTTTACCTATCTTTCCAGTCTTCTTACACTTTACTTCCTGCTATGCTTTTTATCATCCACAAATCATATACAGACAGTCTTCTTGCTCTTTCTTGAAAATGACACTCCACCCCCCAAAGCGGTGCATTTTCATGGTGTTTCTTGGGCCTGGAACACTCTTCCTCTTCATTTCTACCTCCCACCTTCATTAGCTTCCTTTAAGATTCAGTTTGACTCCTGACTCAAACATTCTGGAGAGCAATTTGGAACTGTGCCCATAGGGCTATAAAACTGTGCATATCCTTTGACCCAGAAATACTGCTTCTAGGTCTGTATCCCAAAGAGATCATAAAAACAGGAAAGGGACCCATATATACAAAAATATTTACAGCAGTTCTTTTTGTGGTGGCCAAGAACTGGAAATTGAGGGAATGCTGATCAGTTTGGGAATGACTCAACAATGGAATTGTATTCGTCCTTCATTGCCGAAGAAGACCATGCCATCAGAGAAATGATGACATGACTTGCACTTGACTTTGTTTTGAGTGAGGGAGGGCTGTGCAGGTCACCCTCACTTTTCCTCCAGAGCCATCTGAATCCAGTGACCAAATATTCATCAGGATGACTGGAGATGACCCAGGATGCACTGGGGGACCTTGGCCCCTTTGGGCCAAGGGGCCAAGGTCTTTGCAGGTACTCACTTAGGGTGAGGTAACACTCATTCATTTAATAGCTAGGGCAGGGCCTCTTTAAAGAGGCAAGGAAAAGAAAGACCTCAGGCTGGGAGGCAAACAGCAACAGCTACTATTGATAATCACTCCAAAGGCAGGAGGGTCCAGAAGAGAACCTTTCGGCAGGGGGCAGGGGCCTGTGGTGTCTGAGCTTTAGAGTGCACTAGGCTCAAGGTTCAGGGAAGGAAATACTATGTAAGTGCTATAAGAAATGATGAGCAGGAAGACTTCGGAAAAGCCTGGAAAGACTTATACGATGATGCTGAGTGAAAGGAGTAGAACCAGGAGAACACTGTACACAGCGACAACCATGTTGTTTAATAACTAACTTTGAAAGTTAAATTTGCCACATCATCATCAGGGCTTGGCTCTTCTCAGCAATGCAAGGATCTGAGACATCTCCAAAAGACTCACGATGGAAACTGCTCTCCACATCCAGAGAAAGAATTACAGTCTGGATGCAGGTCGAAGCATGCTATTTGCTCTCTTTTGTTTTCTTTTGTATCTTCTTTCTTGTGGTTTCATTCCATTGGTTACAATTCTTCTTTACAATGTAACTAATGTGAAAATTAAAAAAAAAAAAAGATTCAGTTCAAATCCTGGGCAGCTGGATGGTCTAGTGAATAAAGCACCAGCCCTGGAGTCAAGAGGACCATCGTTCAAATATGGCCTCAGATACTTACTAGCTGTGTGACCCTGGATAAGTCACTTCACCTTGATTGGATTCAGTTCTTTAGGATGCCTTTCCTAGGCCCTCCCTCTTCTTGCAGATATTAGTGCCTTCCCTTTGAGATCCCTCTCCACTGGTACAGTGTGAGCCCCATGATAGTGGGGACTGTGTTTTTGCCTTCCGTTGCATCCTCACTACTTCGTAAATGCTTACTAAATACTTTTTGATTGAGGCTGATGGAGAAAGAGTAGAAGGAGGATGATATCACAGAAAGAAGGAAAGATTTGCAATGAAAACTGCAGTTTAGATGTGGCCTCTGTCACTGCCTGTATGATGCTGGGCAGGCCCTGTCATTTTCCCAATGTCTTAGCAGTGAATTAGGTGAGAAGCCAGCAGTCAGACTCAGGCCTCCTGGTTTCCAATCCTGTGCCGTTCTGTCAGTTTTTGCCACGTCATCATTGGGGATTGGTTTGGAGGTTAGGCTGGGGCAGTGATTGGTTTGGGCATCATTTACCAGGGATCATCATTTGCCCGTGGGTAAATCAGTTAAATGAGCAGTGACTTCTGGGAGGGAGAGAGACCTCTGTCCTCAGGTGAGTCTTGGGTTCCATGAGCCTGGGAAAATAGACTTTCTTATTGTTGCTTCATTTTCTTTCCTATTTAAACAGGAAATTAAATTCTGGCTGTTATTACAAAACTCTTAATAGCTTGATATATGGAACAGTTTCCTTATGTGACAACATTGTGAGGCAGGCAGGTCGTAGGAGTTAGAGCTAGAAGGGAACTGAGAGGTCTAATTCTCATTTTATATATGAGAAAACTGAGGCTCAGAGAGGGAGTGGCTTACCCAGAGTAGGTAATACAGAATAGTTTGCATTTATATATAGGACTTCTAAGTTTGGGGAAGCTTTTTGCAGATTCTTGATTGAGGTAATTAAGTGTCAGGGCTGAAATTTGAACCTAAATGCAGCATCTTAGGGAGATGGAGGAAGCATTTGTTATGTATTTACTGTTGCAAAGCACCACACTAGGTATTTGTTATTGAGTTTCAGTCGTGTTCTACTCTTTGTGACCCTGTTTGGGGTCTTTTGGCAAAGGTACCCCAGGAGTTTGCCATTTCCTTCTCTATCTCATTTTACAGATGAAGAAACTGAGGCAAATAAGGTTAAGTGACTTGCCCAGGGTCACACAGCCATTAAGGCCATATTCAGACTCAAGAAGAGGAGTCTTCTTGATTCTGGGCACGCTGTGCACTATGGCACCACCTAGCGGCCCTAATTACGGTGGACACTAACTGAGTCAAATGTGACAGTCTCTGCCTACAAGGAGGGTTGACATTCTAATGAGGAAGATTGCACTTAAAAGGAAGCTGGAGAGGGGGTAGGGAGGGAGGCAACATATGTCTGCCATATGGAGGTGGTGAATTGTCCTAGAGGCCTGGTTCTGGTCCAGGTAAGGGGACCCAAGGCTGAGTTTTGAGAATGGGGATGAGATACGGAGGACAGCCCCAGCATAGGCAGCCAAGAAATGACTGTGGAAGCAGCGAGTTTGGAATGAGAGAGGTGATGGTCTTGATTTGCTCTGTTGGGGTCAGACCTTACCTGCTGTGATGTTTTCAGTTTGGGGCAGCACCAGGAGGATGTTGTAAATAAATAAGAGCTCCTCTTTCCGTAGGAGTTCAGCATTTAGAAAGCACCAACTTTTTGAAGTAGAGGCTTTTATTATCCCAGTTTCTTTAGATGAGGAGACTGAGGCCCAGTGAGTCTGAATGACCTGTTTAGGATCCTGCAACTATCAAATGTCTGAGGTGGGATTTGAACTCAGGTCTTCCTGACTCCAAATCCATTATGACATACTGCCTTTCTGGAGTGTAACTGGAGTGAAGTGGAGCAGAGATTCCATTTTGTTTCTATTTCATGCCCCAGAGGGAGGAAGGGGGAACCATGGGGGAAAGCACTGAGAAACAGGTTTCAGCTAAAAATAAGGGGAAAAATATCAACTCAATCAAAAGCATTTATTAAGCTCCTGCTACATATCTTTTGGGGTATGTGGAGTGCTCAGGGAGGACTGGTACCTCTGGTGTGAGGGTTTGCTGAATCCTTTTCAGGGCTGCTCATCTACCTTTCACGTCCACCTTTGCCCACCTCTCACCTGTGGCTTCAGGAAGCTATAGTATGTGCAGTGGCCGTACCTGGGTAAAACCATCTCCACTGAGTGGCTAAACCAGGTTGAGGGTAACAAATAGGCCTCAGTCCAGTTGTTGAGTTAGGGGGATCTCTCCCCTAAGAATGTGAAGAATTCCTCTGGCAGAATGGGCAGATGAGAACAGTTTGTTCCAAGAGGCATGATGGAAACTCAAGCAGGTGCTGTGGAGCGCTTAGAGCTTGGGCAGACATGCAAGACACCAAGGTCATCCACTGCACCCTGGGCCACAGCCAGTTGTCCTGACTTTTGTTGCCACTCGACTTAAATGACTCTGGAAGAGAGAGTGAGGCTGATGACTTTGTGCCACTCTGCCTCACTTAAATCCAGTTCATCCACTGTGATGTCACTGGTCATCTTTGAAAATGAAGGATAAACAGCATGCTAGGTGATGGGAACCTAATCTCTATTAGCAAGAAACTGACATTCTAATGGAAGGGAGATAGAGCTGTGCAGAAGTAGAGTGTGCTGGCCTAGGAAATGAGTGTCACATTGCTGAAGGTTTTTGAGTGGAGAAACCCAAATGTCCACAGTGGGGGATTCCTGTTCAGGTACTGGTTGTCTGGTCCTGTTCATTCTGAGATTCAGTGATTCCTTCCATGGTTTTTTGTCCCCAAGGCTTTTCTTTTAAAGGCTAATGTGTAGTCTAGTGGTAAAAAGTCCTCCTCTGAGAGCCAGGATTCTTGAGTTTTTCTGGTTCTACCAATAACTCTGTGTAGCTGAGAATAGGTCACTTTACCTCCTTAGGCCTCAGTTTCCTCATCTGCAAAATGTGCAGATGGGACTAGATCATCCCTCAGGTTGAATTTCTATGTAGGCTGAAACTGATGGCCATTCTTTTGAATCTCCCCAGCATCTGGCATATAGTATGTATAGTGTGGTGTGTGTTTGTGTGTGTGTGTGCGTGTGTGTATGTATGTAGATGAGCAGCTACAGATAGATAAAGCACTGAACCTGGATTCAGGAAGATCTCACTTCAAATCTTTACAAGCTGTGTGACTCTGAGCAGGTCACTTAACCTCTCTAATCTGTAAAATGGAGACAGGGCAGCTAGGTTACACAGTGGCTAAAGCACTAGGCCTGGAGCCAGAGAGAGTTCAGATGTAGCCTTAGATACTAGCTGTGTGACCCTGGGCAAGTCACTTAACCCTGTTGGCCTCAGTTTCCTCATCTGTAAAATGAACTGGAAATAGAAATGGCAAACCATTCTAGTATCTTTGCCAAGAAGACCCCCAAAGCGGTCACAAAGAGTCAGATATGACTGTAATAACTGAACAAAAAGTAGAGATAATAACAGTACCTGCTTCCCAGGCTTGTTATAAAGATGCATTGAAATATTATTCATAAAGTACTTTCTAAACCCCAAAGTGTGGTACAAATGATAATTATGATGATCGCAACACTTATTCATTGCCTCCTGGAGCTTTCCCTCTTCTGCTGATAGTGGGGACAGTAGGTTTAGTTACTTTTCTACTTTGCAGAATGGCTGACTGTGTTAAAGAAAAGATCCTGGAGGGTGGGTCAAGTACCTCCAAGACGGCTAGGACTGGGAGCTGCAGAATTTTGTCTTACCTTTTCTGTGTTCTGATGTATATAGCCTTCACACTTCCTTGTCTGACAGTATACGAGAAACCCTTTTTGAGACAAATCTAACAGATACACAATCTAGGTAGACCAGTGGGGTCAAACTCAGATAGAAATGGGCCATTAAATTGTACACAAGGATCTCTGCAGCCACATGTTGACTTAGAAAACCACATATTAACATTATCTGTGTTCTATTATATTTTTATTTATTATGTTAAATATTTCCCAATTACATTTTAACTTGGTTTGGGCAGCACTCAGCTTGTTTGACACCTCTGGTGTAGACTGTCTCCAGGACTTTTTATATTGTCCTCAACTCATTCTATTGGACTGCCTTTCCAAAGACTTCTTCCCTTAAGAGATTAGACTCTCATGGGTCTTCTGGAGAAGTAGACTGTATTCTTAACCATATGCAACTGGATCTTAAGTGTGTTAGGCTTACAGGCCTCAAAGTATTCATTTCTCTATTCATTTCACAAGTATTTTTCTAGCACCCTGCCAGGCATTGGGTGGGGGGGGGCGGGGGAGGGAGGGCTGGGAGAGAGGAGGGGAAGGGAATGAGCATTTATTTTATTTACTGCCTGCTGTGTTCCAGGGGGCAGCTAGGTGGTGCAGGAGTCAGGAGGACCTGAGTTCAAATTTCACCTCAGACACTTGATGCTCACTAGCTGTGTGACCTTGGGCAAGTCACTTAACCCCAATTGCCTCGTCCTGGGTCATCTCCAGCCATCCTGATGAATATCTGGTCACTGGATTCAGATGGCTCTGTAGGAGAAGTGAGACTGGTGATCTGCACAGCCCTCCCTCACTCAAAACAAAGTCAAGTGCAAGTCATGTCATTATTTCTCTGATGGCATGACTTCTTCAGCAACGAAGGATGAACACACGTGTTCCAGGCACTATACTAAGTACTTTTTACAAATGTCTCATTTGTAAACAACCCTGGAAGGTAGATTCTGTTTTTATTCCCATTTATAGATGAGGAAACTGAGGCAAACAGGTTACATATTTTTGACCACGATCACACAGCTAGTAAGTGTCTGAGGTTGAATTTGAGGTTGAATTCAGGTCTTCTTGACTCTAGACCCAGCACTTACCTACTGCTGCCTAGCTGCCTCTAGATATGCAAAGACTAAAAACCAATTCCTTCCCCCAGAACTTAAATTCTACCTGATCGTGGGCGATGACTAAAATTAAATGCAAACAGGCTAATTTTTAGAGAAACTTGAGAGAGGGCTTTGGTGTATATATATCAGCGAGTCTTAATTTTGGTGTGTGCCATAGACCCGCTTTGGCAGTCTGGTGAAGCCTGTGGACTCTTTCTCAGAATAATGTTTTTAAATGCATAAAAACACAAGAGTAAAAGCAAAAGGAAGCCAATTATACTGAAATAAAAATATTGATATACTTATTTTAAAACACACACACATACACATACATGTTCACAGACACAAAGTCCCATGTTTTAAACTGTACCTTTTTCTAGCTGATTCTCTGCTTATTATCTGGCTCTCTCTGCTCCTGGATTTTCTTTCTTGACTTTTCATCTGTGTACTCCATATGCTCCATTTTACTGGTTTTTGAAACAGGAGTACATGGTTGGCAAGGAATGTACATGCCAGGTTTGTTACCATTAAGTCTTTGCAGGGAAGCCCGATTTGAGGACTGGGGATGCTTGAGCAGAATTTGACTGGAGTGGCCAGGAGACACCTGGGGCTGAAATGTATCATACCCTAACCGGTGTGCCAGCCCCACATTGCTTCTTTTCTGCAACTGCCCTAGTCTACAGATTGGTTTTTGGGAGCCCTGTGCCCTTGCAGTCTACAGCATGATGTTTCCGTTGTTTGTTCTGGTCTGTTGTTAGGATCCTGGGATCTCCACAGCACCGTCAGGACAAATAAACTTCAAGGGTGGTCAGGGCCCTTTGACATCTGTGTTCCCCAGAATAAATAATGTGTGGCCTAGTGCTCCCTGCCTCTTATTCACTTTAAACAAGGCTGATGTGTTTTTTTTAATTTTATTTTTCAAAGCTGTTAAATTGGCATGGCAGCCTGTACTTCATGCTGGCAGCTGGTACTCTCAGCCTCCAAAGGGCTCTAGTTTCATTCTTGACGCAGGTTGCAGTGCTGTGGGTTGGACTGCTGGCTGCCCCGAAACTGATAGGGGAGGTGAATCATCAGGACGGGGAAATAAACACAATTTCTCTTGCAGAACAGGCTCCCAATGACTTCTCTGTTTCTGGAGATACTCCGAAAGCAGCACTGATTGGGGGGAGGGGGAAGGATACCTGCACAGTTTAGAAAAGAGTTAGTTACTGCCTGACCTGGCTGGCCTCATCATCTCTCCAAATTTCAATCCCATTTTAGAGGTGGGTGCCTGCTGTCCAGCGCTGAATTAACATGCAGCCGACTTCTGAGAAGTCTCATGCACCAGCATATTATGCTAAAGAAACAGTCGTGTTGGATCATGCTCTTTAAGAAGTGAAGAATTCTGCTCCTGAAGCATTTTTCCTGGGGACCTAGCCAGCCTTCCCAGAACTCTTACAAACTGGGTTTGGGGAGGCTGTGTTGTTGTGGCTTTTTTTTTTTTTGCAGATGTTTTAGTCCTACTGAAACTAGTGGGGGAGTGACAGGGGTAAGATCGAATTGGCGTAGGCTTGTGTGCCAGAGACCCAAGCAGCTTGTCGTAGCACCTGGAAGCTAGGAAGGACATTTCCCGGGGTGCCAGAAAGGGGGATTTCACAGGGTAGAAGAATTGCAAAAGTTGGCTTAGGTGCTGAGAATTCAGACTCAGGCCACTTTAGAAACAGGACGTTTGCAACGTTCGTCTCCTTTCCAGAAAAAGACCTTGCAAAAAAAGAACATTTAAAATAAAAAGCACCCAGTGTAGTCTCCATAACACATGTCCCGATCCAGAAAGTTTTTCTCTGTGTGTGTTCCCTTTTTTTTTTTAAACAATCCTGTGCTTCAGCGCCTCCATGTTTTCTGGCTCCTGTTCAGTTTCCTGTTTTACGTCACTTGCCAGTTAACTGCTGCAGCTTTTACAACTGTGCTTTCAAGTGTAATCTGAGCTGGTACTGCCCAAATTCAGCTGCCACAGCTCCTGCCTGCGAGATAGAGCACTGAATCTCCCCTCTATCTACCTTTCCCAGCTTTCTGAGTCTGCCCTTCTGCCCCTTCCCCTCCAGGCTGCAGGATTAGGAATCCTTTGGGTCGGGAGAGAGAAGGGAATCGGGCAGCGGGCCAAAAACCCCAGGTCACTTGCCAAAGGTCATCAACCTTTCTGGTGCACCTACCATTTTTGTTTGTTGTGCCAGTCTGGGAAGTAAGCCTTCAGGATGTTTTGCTGGAAGGGCTTTTGAGTTCAGCTCCTAGGCTCCGTTTCCCACCTCTCCTGCCCCCAGACGAACTTGCTTCTCTGCTTCATTTCTGGGAAGTCATGGACAAAAGGCAAGGTATATGTTGCAATGTCAGAAACCTGTGGAAATGGGGGTAGGGTGATGAGGGGTGGGAGCGGAGAGCTCTAGTGTAGTTCGGTTATTTAAACAAGGATCATTTAGTTTAGTTTGGTGGTTATTTTCACCTTTGCTTTAACTATGCATTGGTTGCTTGCTCCTTCCCTTTCCCTAGAGGGTCCCCCGAATGGAAAATGCAGATGTGTGTTGACAGTGATGTGCTTGGAAAGCCAGCGTTGGTGGGTAGGTAGAGAGCTGACTGGGATGATTTCTGGGGGAAGAAACCCAACATGAACAAACTACAGTTTGCCTGGCTGCAAGATTGAGTGGGTGTGGTTTTTGTTTGAAGTGGAGCTTGGTGGGCCAGGGTGGGCGCTCACTTGGGTGTTTCCTGAACAGCCCAAGTCCCTCCCTTGAATGGGGCAGGCCCAGCATGGGTGAAGGGACGTGCAGACTTTGCAGTTCGCTAGCCTGATTCAGCAGAGGTGAACAGGTGATGAGCACAATGGTGGTGGTGGAGCTCTTTTATAAAGTTTACTTTCCTACCTCCCGGTTTTGAATGCAAATGGGATGTGCATGTATCTATAGAATGTGTATTCCTGCCTCCCCCCACCAGTAGTGCTGTTTCTCCTAATTTCTCATGTGATTAGCCATTTATGTGTGCATAACAATTTTTTTTTGGTCCCTAGTAAGATCAGGTAATTTGTCTGAAAGACTTTGCTCCAACACCAGTTATTCACTAGCATTCTTATTCCCTTGACCACACTGATTTACTCATTTCTGGGCTGTGGTATTGTCAGCTTTTCTCAGGTTAGTTGCAGGAACCTGTGACAGTCAACTCCCTTTTTAGCTTCATTGCAGTGTTTCCTTAGTTAAAGCTGTTTTGAAGTTGCTCAGTTTATCCATGGTGACCGAGATCCTGTTCTTGTGTCTCCGGGGGCATTAGGATGCCTACCCGCCTTCCTTCCCTCTTCTCTTCTTTATCCTTTTTCCTGCAATCCAGCTCCTTGTATTTACTGGTTTTTTTGCTTGTGCAAGAGACCAATTGATGGCAGTTGATTGATGGGGCAGGAGAGTTGCTGGAAATCCAAAGGTTGGAAGCTGTCAGCTTTGTTCTGCACCTGGTGTGTTTGGGTCCTGGGGGTAAGGGTGGGGCTTCCCCTAGCTTTACCTGCAGGTGGCCTGGGCACTGGGGAGGAGGTGCTATTTCAAAGGTCATTTTGGTCAAACAGTTGCATTTTCTGATGTCCCCCCTGGCTTTCTTCTGCTTGATGCATTGGGGCCAGGTGGAATCATTGAGGTGCATTGCCCATGCCAAGAAACTTGGGACACAAGACAGAGAAGGGGAGTATGTGCGGTAGTGGTAGTTTGGTATGATTGACCTGTCAGGTGACGAAGTTAATAGATCTGTTAAGACCCAAGGCTGCAGAGAGGCCTCTGAGAAGGAGCCTAGAAGGAGGAAGTCCTTGTCTTTGAGGTCATGTGATTTAGGAAGCACAGCAGAATGACTTCTAAACCATTGTTGGTTGCTTTTTTTTTTTTTTTCAGTGAGGGAGGTGTCCAAGAAGGAGGATTATAGGATATTATATATGCATCCAGATCCAGACCTAAGAGATCGTTTAATCCAACTCTCCATTTTGCAGATGAGCAAATTGAGGCCCTAAGAAGTTGTGACTTAGCCATGGTCATACAGGTAGTCAAGTGGTAAAGGTGGGACCTGAGCCCATGTCTTCCTAATTCCAAGCCCAGACCTGTCTTCACTGTACCAGTAAACCTCGGAGGCTGACTAGAGCAACTCTTCCTTTTTAAAGATTAGGAGACTGTGGCCCTGGCAGGTGAAGGGACTTGTCTAAAGTTATCCAGGAAGCCCTGGAGACAGAATTCAAACCCAGGGCTGGCTCTTTCTACTGTACCATGTTACCTCTGGGAGAGGGCCAAGACCTCACACTTCCCTTCCTTCTCTGCAGGCCTCCTTGATGAGTCATGGGGGGACAGGGAGCAGGTGGAAGGGGGAGGGGTAGCCTCCTTTAGTCTGGTTTCCTCCTCCAAAGGTAAAGGCCTGCAGCTGCTGGGATGGCCTTGATATCACACTCCCAAGTTCTCATCACACACTGCTGAGATGTGCTGAGTGGGAGTCTGGCCAGCTGTCAGAAAGCCTGCCCACCCACTTCTTAGGCGCCAGGCTTGGGCTCATGGCCCAGGGCAACTACATACGGGTATCCAGGTTTCTTTTTCCTAACCTGAACCCTTGATAAGAGCAGCGGGGAAAGCCCCTGACTTGGAGGAAACTGTGACTCGAGGGAAGAAATTGTATACCCTTCCATCCACCCCAATTTAATTCTAAAAGAGAACCAACACTCAGTCAACCAGCATTTATTAAGAGTGCTTTGTGCCAGGCACTGTGCTAAATTCTAGGCTGAACTCAATCAGGGATTTTCCTGTCTGGGCTAGAGGCTCTCTTAATCACCTGGCCCCATCCCCTCTTAAAACTTTAAAAATGGATACCTTCTGTTTTTACTGGTGTATTTCCCAGTATTTCTCTCCTTCCTCCCTACTTCCAAAGGGTCACCCTATTAAACAAAGAACTTTAAAAAGGAGCAAAAAAAGTAAATCTCATCCAACTAAGCAACTCACCAACCGAATCCAAAACTGTATGGTGTTCTGTACCTGTACTCCAAATGTCTGCAATGCAAGACACAGGCAAATTCTCAAGTCTTATTTTTGAGGCTAAGCTGTTGATCACTATATTTTAACTGCATGATCTCCTTCTCCTTTTATAAAATAAAAATTTATTGGTAGTTTTTGTTTTTAACATTACCAAAATTTCTCCCAGTATTCCTCCCTTCTCCCAGAGAACCATCCAATATAACCAATAATATTTTTCAAAGACAAAGAAGAGGAAACAATCAGCAAAACGATCAGTATATCAGAAAAGTCAGAGATGTATGTAGTGTTCTACCCCCACGGACCTCTGACCTCTACAAGGACACTTCTCACAGTTCTGCTGGGGCTTTGTTTGTGAGTTTTACAGCGTTCACTTTTGTTTTATGTCGCTCTTTCCATTAGTTGTTGTAGTTGGTTTGTGTATTGTTTTCTTGGATTTGCTTATTTCATCCTTCATCAATTCATTTAAGCTTCTTATCAATGATGCCCCCCCCTCCTCAGACATATGCCTAGTAGTGAAATCTCTGGGCCAAGGCGGATGCCCCTTTTAGTCAATTTATTTTCATAATTCCACAGTTATGATTCACAGCTCCACCAATGATAGATACACCAGCGGGATCCCTCCGAAATTGAGCGTTCCCATCTTTTGTCATATTTGCTGGATCTGAGGACTTAGGACTGCTTTGATTTGTATTTTTCACTGATTAGTGATTGGGAACGTGATCTCATGTGATTAGTAATCATTTGCAGTTCTTCTGCTCATCTCCTTTAAGGGGCCCTATCCTCCTGAGATGTAGAGATGAGCTCGTGGTTAATGGTTGGGATGATGTAGTGGAAAGAGCGGTGACTGTGGGAAACTGGCATCACTCCCAGTTTGACACATCCTTTTGAGCCGTGTGACTATGTTTCATACATTTCTGATGTACTTATCATGTATTATTATTGTGTATCCTTGTTATCTATTTGTCTTTTATCCCCTCTCCCATACTCTAAGCTCTGTGAGACCAGGAATCATAGCATATTTTACCTCTGTTTTGTATCTTGCCCTGCAAAGGATGGATTCTCAATATGTATGGATAGCTGACCCTCTAGGGTCATAGATTCCCAGGATCCAATCAGAAACCTAGCACTTATGAGGTGCCTAATGTGTGTCCTTGTGTAGGAGCAGATATATGAAGACAAAAACAAAATAATATACTCTGCTCTCAAGAAGTTCATATTATAAAAGAGATAATGTATGCTATATGAGTTTCTAACAAAGCAGAGAGATACATGGTAACCTTTGAAGGGAAGGCATTGGTGGGGAAGGATATGAAAGGATGTTCAGACCATTGCAATCATGAGAGACAGAAAAGAGGGGAGACGGATCCTGGTGTGTGAGAAACAGCAAGTTGGGCAGTCAGGTCAGAGTGAGAGAAGGATGTAGTGTTCGAAAAGACTGGAAAGGTAGGTTGGGACCCAAATTGTGAAGAACTTTAAAGGCAAAAAACCCCCAAAGGTTTCTGTTTGATTCTAGAGGTAATAGGGAGCCAATATAATTTACCAAGTAAGGTGACTTGGTCATTGCTCTGAAGGATATTTTGCCATAGAACTGGGGAAAAAAACTTCGTTTTTCTGATTTGTGAATTGTCTTAGACATACACATACTTACATTAGAATGAGAAGGGACTGAGTTCAACCTCTTATTACAAAAAGGGAAACTGAAGTCCAGAGAAACCCCATGATTTACTCAAGGGACAGGTATTAAGTAGCAAAGCTGGGATTCAGAACCAGGCTTTCTGACTCCAAATTGCCCCACTGGGTTGAGCTTCATTAAGTGGCCTCTGCTTAGAGATGGATTTTCAGGCTCTCTATTTCCCCTTTATCACCACAATAATACCTGGAGTCACTGCAGGTTACCTCTGCAACTGCAGGGTGGGGTTGGGTGGCTTGCCATTATAAATATGGAGTCCTTCAAATTAATTTAGAGAGGGGACCTCTCTGTCAGGATTTTAACTCCATTGAATGAAATAAGGGTTTCTGTTAGATCCCTTTGCATCCTTAGGAAGATAATACTTTAGATCCTGGCAAATTATGGGGATTCAAAATTTTAAATTTTAGGGCAACTAGGTGGCACTAGTCCTGGAGTCCAGAGGACTCATCTTCCTGAATTCGAATTTGACTTTGGACATTTACCAGTTATGTGACCCTGGGCAAGTCACTTAACCCTGTTTGCCTCAGTTTCTACATCTGTAAAATGAGCTGAAGAAGGAAATGGCAAACTACTGCAATATCTCTGCCAAGAAAACCTCAAGGAGCCAGACACAGTTGAAACAACTGCACAACAGCAACAAAAATTTGAAAATAGGACCCCTGTCCCACAGTGGCATTTCATGGGTAATATGCTGGACTTCGAGTTAGGAAGAACCAGGTTGGAATACAATCTCAGGAACTCACCAGCAGTGGGACACCAGGCCCATCACTTAACCTTTATCGACTTCATTTTCCTTATCTCTAAAATTGAGGAATAATATAGAAGTATCAAATGAGAAGATATATGTCAATCCATCTGTATTAATGTCTTCTGTTCTTGGATGATGATATTTAGGGATATTATGCATTTGTTGTGCAAAGCCCCGTGTGAGGTATTGTTGGATGCTGCCAAAAGAAGTAGAAGATTGGCCCTGCCTTGGAGGAATTTATAGTTTAGTTAGAAAGCTGACATGTCTATGTAAAATGGTGTGTTACTTATACAGCAACCTGCGAGCAGTTTTTAACTTAAGAGTTGTCAGTGGACTAGCATGATTTTAAAACTGGTTAGCTATTGAGTTAAAATGACTATTAGATTGAAAGTGGTCTCTCTCTTTTTTTAAAAAAAAGTTTTTATGTTATACTTTATTGACACTAGTTTTTTTTTTTTGGTGGTGATGTATTGCTTAAAAATTTTTTTTTAATTTGGAAGTTGTCTCTCTTTTTTTTAAATTGGCACCAGAGCCAAAGACTCCAAAAGTAATATTTATTGGTTACTATTTTAATTATAAACATTTATTTTCTAGAATTTATCTTTTAAAATATTTATACTAGGATGAAATTTGGATTTTTTGGTATAGTATTTTGCTTTTTCTAATTATATGTAAAGATAATTTTCGGCATTCATTTTTTATAAGAGTTTGTTTCAGATTTTTTTTTCCTGACTCCCTTTCATCCTCCCCCACCCCAAGATGGGAGCAATCTGATAGAAGTTGTACATGTGCAGTCATGTAAACATATTTCACATTAGTCATGTTCTGAAAGAATAAACAAAACAAAAGAGAAACGCACAAAAAACAAGTGAAAGTAGTGCATGCTTTGATCTGCAGTCAGAGTCCATAGTTCTTTCTCTGGGTATGGATGGCCATGGAATTGTCTTGGCTCATTGTATTGCTGAGAAGAGCTAAGTCTGTGATAGTTGATTGTTGCACAATGTTGCTGTTCCTGTATCCAATGATCCCCCGGTTCTTCTCACTTCACACAACATAGTTTCATGTGAGTCTTGAAAGTGATCTCTTAGAGAAATTAGCCTTTGTGTTTGTGCATTCTCCATGTGGCTACTTTTTTGGCTATGGGTTTACACCAAACACTGCCACCGAGAGGGTGATGGTCATCTGATAACTTCCATAGAAGATAGGGCATATTGGGAGGAGGGAAATGCCACTGGGGAGGCTTTCGTGCTCTTCTGTTGGTCCTGAGTTTTAACCCAGGTTTGGTCACTGATTTAAGGTGTGGTTCGATTCAGGAACCTACGTGTTGTTACTCACTGTGCCTCCACTGTCCCCGTCTATAACACAAGTGCCCTGTTTGAAAGGGAGGGAAACCCCCAAAACAAAACACGGACAGAGTTCTAGATGTGAAAGCTTGAAATCACCAAATTGATTGTTTAGGTGGTGACTCTCATAGCAGACTCATATAGTACCTTACATATGTTATATCTTTCGATCTCTCATAAGGTAAGTTATGCAAGTATTTCGCCCCCATTTTAACGATGAGGTGGCTGATGCCAAGAAGAGATTAAATGACTTGTCCAACAGCACATAGCCTGTAAGTAAGTGGCGGGCTGAGATTCAAACCCTTATCTTCTGATTACAAATCTAGTATCTTTCTATTACCCAACAGTGTTACAAAAGAATTCTTGGGAAAAAGATTTCCTGAATGATGCATGAAATTGTGAGCTTCCTAATGCATTTAAAATATGACTTATAAAAAATAGATTTTGTATATCTATGTCTGCACACATATACATCTGGTACACATGTACACACATACAAAGTGCCCCTCAAATTTTGATGCAATCTTAAGCTTTAATAGGAGCTAGGCTCTCCTGTCCTAGAAAGATACACACACCATGTTGGTGTGTCCTTGGGATGCTGTCCCTGCTGGCGGTGATGACCGTAATGACTCTCCGGCTTCTAGATCCACCTGGAAAACTCTAGGTCTAGCTCCTAATTCTAACTTGGGGCAGTTTCTTTGGGGTCTTGATGGACTTTGGAAGGCATAGCCCACAGGGTTTTGGTCTCAGGCTGTGAAGAGAGAGGCAGGAGAGGCACATTACTGAGATACCCTGGGGAGCGGGCTCTTCTGTGTCACTCAGTCCATAATCAGAGCACTTCTCTTTCTCCCTCAAAGTCCCTGAGAGGAGGATCTTGTTTTGGTTTGTTTTCAGGATTGTGTGATGACTTAACTTTTTTAAAATAATTAATTTATCTTTAGTTTTCAACCTGCACTCCCATAAGATTTTGAGTTTTAAATTTTCTCCCCCTCCCCAAAACGGCATGCAATCCATAGACTCTACTTAGACATTTATATTAAACATATTTTCACATTAGTCATGATGTAAAGAAGAATTAGAATTAAAGAGAGGGGCCATAAGAGAGAAGAAACAAAACCACAAAAGAAAAGCAGAGCAAATAATCCACTTCCATCTGCATTCAGACGCCAGAGCTCTCTGGATGTGGAGAGCATTTTCCATCATGAGTCTCTTGGAGCTGAGATGACTTCACTTTTGAGGTTACCTTTTGCAGCCCAGAAACTTGTCCCTCAACTTCGCAAAGTCTAGTGGTTCTCTCTTGCCTCTGGGATAAAATATACATTCCTCTTTTTTTCCCCTTTGGGTATTTAAAGCCCTTCAGAATCTGGCTCCAGCTTACCTCCTCATTTTCTCACCTGCTCTTAAGTTCTAGCCAGACTGACTGTCCTTGGCACACCACATTCCAGCCCTGTGCCTTTGTAAAGGCTGGCATGCATTCACGAAAGTATCCACTTGGGAGCTGGAAGGGCATTCCCTCCATTTTACCACACCTCTCTCTGGTGAGGAGGCTGGGGCAGGATTTGAATTCTGCAAGTTCCCTCCGGAAATGCCTAGCTAGTCTCCTTGTAGGCTTAGCTCCAGTGCCACCCCCACATGAAATTCTTCCTGATATCTTCACTTGTTAGTGCCTTCCTCTCCAGATTACCTCTTATTTATTTGGTAAATATTTTCTGTTCATTTATCTGTGCAGATATTGTTTCTCTGCCCTGTATAAATTCCTTGAGGGCAGAGACCTAGTGCTAGGCATATAGGTGTTCAATAAAACTTGCTTCATAAATGAATGAAGTGGAGAGGAGGATTGGGAGGTGGCCCAAGGCCGAGAAGAGTGCCTTCTGGTTCTGCTGTGCCAGGCATCCTATAGCCTTTTATATCTACTTCTTGCCAGGCTGCTTATATCTTGAATTTTGTAAAAGAAAGAACTTTAAAAAGCAATACAAATTAGTCTGGGAATTTCTTCTCTTGGGTCATTGAAAGCTGAATTGATCTCCACTCCAGGTCACCTGATCGGCATTCTTCTCGCCCTATTTATAGCTTCCTCGTTAGTGGGACCTGGAGGCTAGTGGAGGCTAGTGGCTCCTAGTAGGGGAATCTTGGCTTGTTGGCAGGAGTAGCCCTGGGACAGCTGGGCCCTTGGCTACTCCACACTCAGATGGCTTCTCAGGCACCGAGGGGCTAGGAGATGGTAGCCCGAGAGACCTGATTCTGTGGGTTATTCTTGAAACAGGAGCTAGCTAGCCAGTTGTATATGGAGTGACAGAGATATTTGAGGCATTGCTGTATAATAGGGGAGACTCTGGACGTGGAGTTAATTTGGTTCAGCTCTGCAGGTCTTTACTTTAAATCCTTGTTCTGTGTAAGGCACTGGGATAGGCCTTAGGGGCCCAGGGACAAAAACAAAATGATCTCTGCTCTCAGGGAGCTTTGTATTCCTCTGCTGGAGAAACTTGCATTCCTATCTGGTCCTGACACTTATTAGCCATGCAATGGTTGGAGAACCTGTCACTATCACTCGGAGCTCATTTCCTCATCTGCAAAATGGAACCAAGGATAATCTTGAGTGAGTGCCTTCACAGGGTTGTTGTGAGACTCTAAGGAGACAGAGGTGTGGCGACTATTTTGTAGAACCTTAAAGCTGTGTTTATATCTGCACTTCTGTTCTTTACACTTCAGAATATGCATTATTGAATCAACCCTAGCACAGGCATGGCAGGAATAATTACATTCCCCTTTTATAGAGAGGAAAGTGAGGCCCAGAGAGACCGAAGCCCCGGAGGGTCACCAAGCGGTGACCAAGGAGGAGCTTGGACTCTGGCTCCTTTTCTCTCTATTGTATGGCTTCCCCAGCTCACTGTTACAGAGGGATCAGTTATACTTATTGGGAGAACTTCTTGGCTTCCTGCAGAAGAAAGGATGTGTATCCTTTCTGAGCCGGGCAGGAAGTAGGGAACAGACCACTCCCCCAGCCCCTTCCAAATTGGAACCCATGCCTTATATCTGCAGATGTGTTGGCATGGTTAGACTTCCTCTAGATTTAGGCCTCTCCCTCTTGCAGCTGAGTCAAAACAGCGCTGGTGAGCGGGTCCTTTCTGGGTGATCCTTGGTTGAGGAGGGAAGGCAGAAAATGGAGAATAATATATATACATATATGTAATATATATGTACACACATATGTAATATTTTATAGATAATGTTAATGTTATAATTTAATGTTTTATATATTTAATAGAATGTTAATGTTATAATAATGTAATGTTTTATATATAATACAATATTAATGTTATAATATAATGTTTTTATATATGTATAATATAATGTTAATGTTAAGGAGATGAAAGGGGTCACAGCACTGCAGAGGGCTGGGTGCTTAGCAACTCTTGCTCCTGAGGACAGAGCACAAGGTCTAATTCTGTGAGCCCAGAACGGCTTGGGATGCTGTGCTCACCCCAGAGCTGTTCCTTGTTTTCTTGTGCTTGGTCCAAATTGGCCACCTCAGGGCAGCAGGTTATCTCAGCCCAAGAGACTCTTCTTCCCGCTCTGCTCTCAGCCTCTTCTTCCCTTCAAGTCACAGGTGGAAAGGAAGAATTGTCCTGTTGTTATGTATTCAGTTTAAGTCAGTTCCCAGCACAGTGCCAGGGAAAGATCATCAAATTTAGAGACGGAGAACCTGAGTTCATATCCTGCCATCGACGCTTAATTTTACTGTGGCCTTGGCCATACATGCAACCATTCTGAATCATATTTATTGCAGCTGTAAAATGTTCCCAGGATTCACCAGGTAACCTCTTAGGTACCTTTCCGATCTAGCTCTGTGATCTTTTGATTGTGTGTGAATGCTTTCCTGGCCCCTTGCCTTTGCCACTGCCCTTTCCTTATACTTGTAGGGCCTGGCTGGGCTCTCTTGGTCTGCCCCCTCTTTTTTTGAATCAGTTGGGGTTAAGTGACTTGCCTGGGGTCACACAGCTAGTAAGTGTCTGAAAGCTGGATTTGAACTCAGGTCCTCCTGACTCCAGAGCTGGTGCTCTATCCATGGTGTCACTCAGCTGCCCCATTTCTCCGGGCCTCTTAAAAGAGGAGTGTGCTTAGCCAAAAGGGGAGAAGTCTAGGTGTAGAGACTTCTGAGCTGTAACCACTTCTAGCTATTCCTTCAAGAAGCCTTCTGTGATCAAGAACCTCTCTCCCTGCCCATCATAACTTTGTATTTCTTCTGCTTGTCTTATCGTCTGTTTTACAGTGTCACCAATGTACAACTGTATATTTGCTGTATAGCACTGCATATTTGTGTTATCTGTTATCACTTGCATTGTATGTTCAGTAGTAGTCTAAGCTATGCTTTCAGTGACAACAGGGTGGAGGATGCTTTGGAGAAGGGAAAGATGATATGGAGATTAAGGAGGCTAGGCTATTGCTAGAGTTCGGGGGTGGTTAGATGGTGCAGTGGATACAGCGGCAAGCCTGGAGTCAGGAGGACCCGAGTTCAAATCCAGCCTCACACACTATTAGCTGTGTGACCCTAGGCAAGTCACCTTCACCCTGATTGCCTCCAAGGGGGGAAGAAAAAGCAAGAGTTCCAGCCAGGTGGCCCTGTGCTGGGTAGTTGTGGTGTGAGTAAAAAGAATGGGACAGATGCAGGATGAGTTGCAGAGGGAGAAAGAACAAAACATCACAGTTGGATGGATATGGGAGGTGAGAATCCTATGATCACAGATCTCCAGCTGAAAAGGATCTCCAAGGACTTCTAGTCCATCCTTTTCATTTTACAGATAAGAAGCAGGCTTAGATGGGATTTGCCTGTGGTTACCTAGGTAATAAGCTTCTGAAGCAGAATTTGACCCCTGGACCTCTGAAGGCGCTCACTTCACCATGCTGAAAGTGAAAATTTGAAAATGGTTCCAAGGTTGCAAAATAAGTAACTGAAAGGACAATGATGCCTTTGACAAAAATAGGAGAGATTTGGAAGAGAAGTGACTTGCGGGGGGAAAGATAATGAGACACACTTATGGGACATCCAGTTGGAAATATCTGATGGTGGCTTCTTATCACCCCTGAGATCAAATGTGTAATCCTCTGGTTGAATGAAGCCCATGGGACCCGGCTCCTTCCTGCCTTGCTGTCTTCTTAGACCTTAAAGTCTTTTCCACTTACTGTGTGATCCAGTGACCCTGGCTTCCTTGCTGTTCCTCAGACAGGACACTGTGTCTCCTGACTCCAGATGTGTTCTCTGACTGTTGCCCCATGCCTTGAATGCTTTCTCCTCTTTGCTGCCTCCTGGCTTCCTTAAAATTTCAGTTAAGATCCTACCTTTTCCAGGAAGTGTTTCCTAGTCCTTTTCATCCTAAGATGCCTTTGCTTAGTTTACCCTGTATATATCTTGTTCCATATAGATCTTTCTTGTGAGTTCCTTCAGAGCAGGAACTGTGAGTTTTTTTCCTTTCTATTCCCAGCACTCAGCATGGCGCCTGGCATATAGTAGGTGCTTGATAAATGCTAGCTGACTGACTGATAACTGATAACTGGAGCTCAGAAGAGAGACCAGTTCTGGAGGTCATCTGCATAAAGGTGATCACTGAACCCATAGAAGCTGATGAGATCCTAGAGAGAGGATAGCCCAAGACAAAGCCTAGGGGTGGTTAAGTATGCTGTGTGTGTGTGTCCTTTTTAGGGTATGGGTTGAAATAGATGGCACTGTATCCCCTGGGGGTTACTCTCAGTTACAGTAGGATCCAGGGGCAGCTAGGTAGCTCTGGATTTGGAATCAGGAAAACTCATTATGAGTTCAAATCTGGTCTCAGACACTAATTGTGTGATGTTGGTTAAGTCACTTAGCCCTGTTTGCCTCAGTTTTCTCCTCTGTAAAATGAGGTGGAGAAGGACAAACAACTCTTGTATCTTTGCCAAAACTCCAGATGGGGTTACCAAGAGTTAGACACGACTGAAATGACTGAACCCAAAACAGTGGAGCCCAATCTCATGTGGAGTGTCATTACAGTGGAATCTAATTGCTCTCCAGTGGATCATTAAAGTTTTTAGTGGAGAGTCTCACCTCTCACATGTTGCCTGATTTCTGACCCGATCCTTTCAGCATCCTGGGTTCTCAGGAAGGATTCACTGTGTGTTTGACCTTGCTTCACTTTGAGCCTGAGCTCTTCTTATCAGCATTACACTATCCATATAAGAAGTATAGAACAATGCTGTGTAATGTAGTATATTTAAATAATGCATAATATCAGTAAGTTTGTTTGTCTTGACTTGTGGATCCATCTAATAATATTATCCCCATTTTTACAGATTAGGAAACTGAGACTAAGAAGTTAAGTGACTTGCCCACAGAGCTAGAGAATAGGAGAGCTGGAATTTGAACCCAGGACTTCTCACTCACTGAGGCTTGTTCTTTATTACACTGCTTCCTTTAGGTCAGGTTTTATGCTTTTTGTGCCTAGGTCAATGTCCTGCACATACTTAGATAGCTAAATAGAACTGGTGGCAGCTCGGTGGCGTAAGGGTTAGCTGAGGGGCACAGTGGATAAAACACTGATCCTGGAATCAGGAAGACCCGAGTTCAAATTTGACTCAGCCCCTCACTAGCTATGTGATTCTGGGCAAGCTATTTAACCTCTGCTTGAATTTCCACATCTGTAAAATGGGGATAATAACAGCATCTACCTCCCAGGAGGACCAAATGAGGTAATAAATGTAAAGCCCTTAGCTCAATGCCTGACACATATTAATAAATGCTATTTATGTTTTTAAACTGCCATTATTATTCTCTGGGATCTCAGTGATGGGGCTGTTCTGTTGACATCCCAGCCATGCATGGCTGCCCATCCTATGTGACTGTTGTCTATTTCCTTCCTTAGATTCCCCACAAAAGGTTGGGTTCTCTCAATGTTCTAGGGGATTTCCTTGATTTCTTGACCTAGAGAGGAGAGCTGAGGAGTACTCCAGGCTGCTTAGCAGTAAACTCTCCCTCTCCTATGTAACCTACTCATCTTTTTCATTTGGACTTTTCTTTGACAATCCTATGCCAGTTTTTAGTTCCTTGTTTGTAATGTGTTCCAGAATGGGCACACCTACCATGTACCATGTACATCATCATGAGGTCATAGATATAGAGCTGGAGGGAGCCTTAGAGGCCATGTGGTCCCAACCTCCTTATTTTATAGTTAAAGAACTTCTCTTGGTAAGAGATTAAGTAACTTGGACAAGATTGGATAGGCAGCAGTAGGTAGCAGAGTTGATACTTGAATCCAGTCAGTCAACAAGCATTTATATAGCACCTACTGTGTGCCAGGCTCTATGCTAATCTTCGGGGATCCATAGAAAGGCAAAAAGTAGTTCCTACTTTTACGGGACTCACACTCTAAGGAGACAATACGTAAGCAACTATGGATAAACAAGATATGTAGGGGATAAATTGGGGATAATCTTAGAGGGAAGGCAGTAAGACTAAGGACACCTGGAAAAGGCCTCGCCCAGAAGGTGGAATTTTAGCTGGGACTTGCTGGAAGCCAAGAGATGGAGATGATGAGGCAAAGGATTCCAGACATGGGGGATAGCCAGTGAAAATGTCTGGAGTCAGGAGGGAGATGGGGTATCAGATTGGAGGACCAGGAGATGGAATAGGAAGTATAGGGGATTAAGGTGTAAGAAGACTGGAAAGGTAAGAAGGGGCTAAGTTATGGAGGGCTTTAAAAGGGCAGCTAGGTGGCTCAGTGGATAGAGTGCTTGGCCTGGAGTCAAGAAGACTCTTCCTGAGTTCAAATCCAGCCTCAGACACTTACTAACTTTGTGACTCTGGGCAAAGTCACTTCACCCCATTTGCCTCAGTTTCTATAAAAATGGCAAACCCTTTGCCAAGGAAACCCCAAATAGAGTTGTGAAGAATCGGACATGACTGAAATGATGAAACAACAACAAAAGCCAGAGGATTTTGTTGGACCCAGAGGGGATGGAAAACCATTGATTCTAAAGCCATCAGGCTTTCCAGTGTTCTGTGGGTCAATGCTCATCTGAATGTAGTAGATGCTCAATGAATATCTGTTGAACTGAATCAGACTGCTGATCCCTTCTCCCTGTAATTTTCTATTCCTTATGAGAGTTTACTTTGACAGTCAAGATTCCAGTACTGATGCTCTGGGTAGACCTTTTTTTGGTGTGCACTTTACCTAAAGGAGCTGAGGAGGATGAACCTGTAGACTGAGCCCTTCATCTCCTGTCCCCAAGGGCCTGGGGAGCACAAGGGGCCCATTCCAAGGCCATGGCGACCTCTAGTGTCCCAGACTGAGAGAGACAGGTACCTGGTAAGGGACATATTGCTTCAAGCCTCTTGCAAAATTCCCTGCCTGGATCTATCTGACTGTCAGCCATGGGTTGGCAAGATCCCAGAACGTTGAACACCTCTACACCTTAGCACACCTTAGCGAATGTCTGATGATTAGAACTGTGTCTACAGGTACAGTGTCCTTGGATGTGACCTCTGCCTGGGGAGCCCTTCAGAATTAATTTAATTGCTTGCAGCGCCTTGGGAGAACAAATTATACCACGGAATCCTGACCCTCAATAAACTGATAGTAGTTAGGGAGATGACCGTGATCCGCACATTGGTACAGTGGACATTGCCATTGACCATCTTTGTAGCCTTGGGGCAAGTTGCTTCATCTCAAAGTTTCATGGAAAAAAAGTATTTTAAGATAATCATCTATAGGCAAATGAAAACCTTGGTCATTTGGGGTGGTAGACCTGGAGGATTTAAACAGTCATTTTTTCTCTCCGCAATAGAATCTGTAGATTTCTCATAGCCAGAGAAGCCTGGCAAAGGGACTCATTTGTAAGCTTCTTGGTTCCAGAGACTGTTTTCATTTCTGCCTTCATATGACTAGCACGTAGCTTGGCGCCAGGCACACAGTAGGTGCTTGTTGAGTCAAAATGAGTTGTTGCTGTGAGTCAGTCTAATAGCTTGATTATAGGAGCCATCTTTTCTTAGAGTGTTATCTTTTCCACTCTGGCCTTGCCTCCCTCCTTTTCCCTCTGTATTGCCCCTTATATCCTGCTTAGCCTTGCAGCGTTCACATTCCTAATGGAGACTGCAGAGCCCAGTAGAATAATTAGGTGTGACTGTATTTAGGACTTCATTAGAGAAGAGAGCGGAAAGCTTTGTTTGGTGGCCTCGAAACGTCTCCACTCATGGCTGTTCCCAATGGAGAATGGGAGATCAGCCTCTTTTTCCTACCATATAATAAGCCATGTTTAAGACCTGGGTCTCCAGACTAAAAGGTCCTGGCCTTTCTTTTACTGCAACAATGGCCTTTTTCTTTTCAGCGTCAGTGTCCCCTTTCATTCTGGTGCTGCATAGAACTGATTGTGTCTAGATCTGCCTTAGGAGGATGTGGTCTGTCTGTATGCTGGTTGTTACTGAAACTCTGTCCCCTTCCACTTTTTTTCTTGAAAAAAGTATACTTCTCAGTACCTTTCTTCTGAGGGCCTGAATCACAAACCCTGAGTCATTCATTCTTTGACTCATTCATTCTCTCTTTACTCTTCCCCATCTCACCTCAGTGAGGTCATTTTTGGGTAAATGGGGACCCTTTTTTCACACATGGGGAAAGCAAGCACAGAGATATTTGTCTGTTACCAAGTCACTAACTCAACTGGGGATAGAAATGGTAGATTTGTATCTCTTAGTTTAGCATTTTAATTTTCAGTTCCATTGTTGCTTGTCTAACAAACCTGTGTTTTTATCAGATTTATCTCTCAAAAGCTTTTGAACTTGAAGCTTTTGTAGGGTAGCAAGTTCCAGAAATTCAGAGGTGATCTCTTCCCAAAATTCATTTCCAGAAGAGAGCTCCAGCTTGGGAGAGAATAGTCTTCATGTTGGTGACCAGGTTGTTAGAGAGGTGGGGGGATGGAAGGATTTAAAGATAGGTTAATATGATGTAAACCAGCACTTGCCTCAGAAAAGAGAACTCAACTTTCTTGATATTAGGTGGAGTTGTTTTTGATCAAAGACAGTCTAAATGTTTCGATCTGAGGGAGGGACTGAGGGTGTGTATATTGTGGTTGATGCTGGGCCGAGGGTTCCCTGAAATGGAGAACCAAGGCTGGGTTAAAGGAATCATAGATGGAGGCAGTGAGCATGCTATGGTAGAAGGAGCTGGCTCTCCCATCAGAGGACTTGGGTTTAAATCTCAGTAAATACAAACTTTTGCGGTAACTTTGGGTAAATTACTTAACTTTTTTCTGAATTAGCTGTAGTAGCCCTGAGGACTCTTCTAGCACTAGACCTATGATCTTCTTACTTTAAGGCAGCCCTGTATTGCTGGTAAATGTCACTTGGGGGTGACTCCACGCTAATGTAGACTCTTCATAGAAGCCTCCTCTGACCTTTGGTAACTGAAAAGGAAATGTCATCTCCTTAGTTCTCCTGCCTTTTGGAAGAGATGGGATCATCTCACAAGACTGTGATATTGTAGTTCCCCCTTATCAGTCAGGCTGCCAGATCGTCTCTTCTTGTGCCTGTCTGGTCATGCCCTGGGTCTCTGTGGCAGACTTGGTGGAGGGAGGTTGACAGCTGCCTGGGCTGGCCAGAATACCAGACCAGGTGGAGAAGCTGATTGACAGGGACTGTGGGTCTGCAGTTACTTCATGCTTCAGACACGGGCTGGTCGTCTGAGAGAGGAGACAGAGACTCAGGAGGTCACACCAGCTTCTGAGACTGACCTTGAGTCATTTCACCTTTATACTTCAGTTTCCCAGTTGTTGCTAGCAGATGAGCCCTACTGGGGTAGGGGAGGGGAGGGAAGGAGAGGAAGAGAGGTTTTGGCCAGGAGGAGGGGAGGAACACCTGAAGTTCTGTGGGATATAATTAATGGAAGTGCAAAATTGGAATACTACCAGAATTTGACAGCAGAAACTTAAAAAGGTTGTCTAATATTGACAGGCATATAGTGCAGGGAATGCTAGACTTCAAGGCAGCAAGACGTGAATTCAAATTCTTCCTCTGGACATCTGTTTGCTGTATGACCATGGAGCAAGTCACTTCCTAATTCTAAGCCTCCTGTAAAATGAGGACAAGGCCTTTGTACCTGCCTGGCAGGGTTATGAGACTCAAGTGAAATTAGATGGATGACGTGCTTCTCAGACCTCAAAAGTGCTATATAAATGCCAGTAATCATCATTATTATTGCATATGTCTATTCAGGGGTTCTTAATCTTTTTTTTTTTTTTTTTTGGTATCCTGAACCTTTTTTATAGTCTGGGGAAACCTATGAATCCTCTTCAGGATAATAAAATATGTAGGATTAGAAAAGAAACCAATTACCTTGAAATACAGACCCCAACTTAAGAGTGTCTGATCTCTGTGAATTTTAAGGAATATCTATTTTTTCTTTTTTCCAGGAAAAATCAAGAACAGGAAGGATTTAAAAATATCATGTGTCTCCAACAAGCCACCTGTCCCCAACCCAACGTAAGTTTGCTGCTGGCTTTTCCCACATACTCCATCGTGGGCTTTCCTAAGTGGCAGTGTGAGTGGGGAGGGCCATTACAGTTCAACACCCATCAGGCCCCACTGCTTGTGTGGTTCTGTACTTGGTGAGAGAAGATGCAAGGCTTGGATGGCTCTTTCCCTCAGGAAGCTTCCGATCTGGTTGGGGCATGTGAGATAGCTACAAATAATCTACAACATAGAAAGCCAGTCCTTGATATATCCCATCAGAAAACAGTAAGTAGGTCAGAGTTTTAAAAACAAATATTAAAATGGTTTTTACACGTAACTGGGGAAAAATAAAATACTAAGCAAGAAAAAAAGAAAATAGTAGGGTGCTATCTGAGTTCCAAAGAGCCATTTTTTTTATAGCCCTTTGCATGGACAGGAAGAAGAATGGAAGAGATCTGCAGATGTGCCTGACCCTGTCCTTTGGAATGAGACTTTGTCTGCAACTTTTTCAACCTGGTATCTTTTGCTCCAACAAAATGTTTTTAGGCCACCAAAGTTAACCCTAAGTGTGCCTTTCTATGGAGTAACTTGACATCCTGAAGCTTATCTCATCCAGTGTAGTAGTTGGGCAGGGAGTTTTTGTGGAGGATTATGGGGAGTAGGATTGACTCATCTCAGTGATAAATGGCTGCTTTGCTTTTTTTTGACAGTATGAGATGTGACAGGCAGTGAGTCCCCTCTTCCTGAGAAAATTTAAATATAATTTTGTGAAATCAGAAGCAGACTCTTTAATTCAGGCTTGTAAGGAAGTCTGACCTCCTCCCACCAACACTCTGTGATGGACCTCCTGTGTTGCCATGGGGGAGTGGGTGTTTGAAAATAGGACAATTTGGTCAGGCTTTGCCATACTTGTTACACCTTATAAAATACTCATTTCCAGGGCCCTCTCTCACCTTGGCTCTCAGTTATTTCAACAGGTGCTCAGTGGTACCATACTAGATGCTGGAGTTACAAAGACAAAGGTCAATACTCTTTGCCCCCAAAGAGCTTATGTTCTATTTGGAAGAGGAGAAGGGAACACCATGTGTATAGATAAAAATTTACAAAACCTAGACGTTAATACAAAGTAGCTTTTTTTTGGGGGGGGGCGTGATGTTTTTAGAAGAACATTAAATGCTCTTGGAGAAATTGGCACCTTGAGCTGTCTTTGAAGGAAATCTAGAGATTCTTTGAGATGGACCTGAGGAGGGAAAGCATTGCAGGCATGGGGGACAGAAAGGCCTAGTGGAGGCAGAGGGTATATTTTTTATGGAGAACAGCAAATTAGCCAGTTTGGCAGGTACACCGAAAGTGTGAGAGGAGGAGTAATATGCAAACAGTCTGGAAAGATAGTCTGGAACCAGAATGTAAAAAAAAGATAGATGAGTTTGTATTTTATCCACTCTGAAATAAGCCAGTGTGGGGAGGAAGGGGAGGAGGACATTGAGTTCTTTGACACCTTATTGTGGGGTAGAACTTTTGTGATTTAGGCTGATATCATTCCCTTGTGAGTAAAACAGTGGTGTCAGTTTTCAGAGTGAACAGGGAGGCCCTTCTGGTGATGGTGACTATTGGGTGATGTTCTGTAATTATAAAGTGTTTCCACATACATCATTTCATTTGAGGCTTACAATGACCATGTGAAGTAGGTAGGTCTCACCATTTTCCAGAAAAGGAGAATGAGGTCAGAAATATTAAATGAATTACTTAGGACCATGTAACTATTGGGAGTTAGGGCAGGGATGGGAACCTAGATCTTCACCCAGCGCTCATTCTGTTATATTGCCTTGTTCTCTTCTGATTGTGATGCACAGGCACAGCTGAGCATTTGGAGCCCCTGTGAAAAGACTCATGGGATTTTCTTTTTTCTTTCCAGGCCTCCCAGGAATCTGGACTCTAGGACCTTCATTACAATTGGTGACAAGGTATGTGAAGCCAGTTGACATTTCCTCTCTCTTAATCTGTAAAGATATCTGTTTATTGTCTTCTTGGGATTTAGCCAAAGCTTTAAAGAAACAAAACAAAAATATACTCCTCCAAACAATGATCTCCATGGATATTTAAGAATTTCTGGCATAACTTCTTCTTTTGCCCTCCCCTGGGACTTAATCACTGGAGTGTTTGAAAAATTCCTTCCCCAAAGAGAAATTTTTATGTGTGCACCCACGGATCTCTATCAGGCCTAAGGCACCCCCATCTAGGTTCCCTCAGTCTATCTGTTGGAACTGGTTCTTTGTCAGGGAACGGGACAATATCAGCATCCTTCCCCTCTCCTTCTCAGTTGTGCTGGGGCCCTGCTTGCCTGACCCCTGGTGTGGTGGGCAGAAAAGAAGGAGCTTTTGTGTTCTGTGCTTGGGTGTGATTCATGTTGCAGGGCGAGGGCCCTGTCTCGAAGTGAATGAGCAATTTATTCAGGGCTTTGACTGGTGGACTTCGTCTAGGATGTGTGTAGAGACCCTGTAAGCAAATACTAAAGGGTGTTTGAGGTTTTCTGGGGAAGGTTTTCCAAGCAGTGTCTGGGCTTCTGCTCTGCAGAGTACTGTATAACGAAAGGTCAGGGACCTTCTCCGGTTCTCTCCACCCAGCTTGTGGCTAGGGGCTGAAAGGACTTCCCTCTTAGCTCTTGGAGACATAAGTCCATCATTGTAACTCTCTCATTCTTCCCCCCTTCCCCTTCTGAAAAAAATGAATCCAAACCCCAGGACCTTAAGAGTCTGCCTTGTTACCCATCTCAAGGAGAAGTCAGGGCAGGGAGGGTTGGTCAATGAGTACTTGGCTGAGTCTCTGGGCAGCTTCTGCCTAGCTCCAGGAGGCCTGATGTACTGGCTAGAAATAGCTTCTGGGTTTTGTTCTCCCTGTTCAGCATCCTCTAGGGACTGCATGAGTCTGTGTACAGGGAGACTATATATAGACCTTCTTATGCCTGGGATCAGAGTTATATCTGACTGCTTACCTTCCCATGGGCAGGTGCTTATATTGGATAGAATGTGGACTCTCCTGACTTGGTGGTGGTGGGGAAAAGGGGAGAGAACATTGCTTTCCTTGCTTAGATGGGTTACACAAATTACCCCCAGGTTGTCAGTTACTCACATAGACTTTCTGGAATGTGGGTGCACCTTTTAAATAGCTCTGTTGGAGGATGGAGGAATAGGTTTTTGAGGTATTTACCTTCTGTCCCTAAGACCTTAAGTCTTAATAAATGGCATTTGGGCATTTGCCAGTGACCTGTGGGGTTACTTCTTAGAGAGGCAGTATGATGTCCTGAGGGAAAAAAATGTAACCCTGAACTTGGGAGCCAGGCTAGACCCAGGTCAGAATCTCATTGGTGAGCAAATCATTCATTCTCTCTCAAAGCTCAGTTTTGTCTTCTGTAAAATCAGGATGGCAATAACCTTTCCTACCTATTTCACAGGGATTTGGGGCTGAAATAAAATATGAGAAGTGCTTTGTAAACCTTAAACGACTATATAAATACTAGTTGGTGCTATTACTATCAGTGGCTTATACTTTCTATAGGATTCTTTTGGGAGGGCTAGAGTCAGAATTGGGAGAAAGGTACCAGCACCTCTTTTCACTTGTCTGGCATCTTGGAAATCCCTCCATTGTACTTGCTGGAGGTCTGTCTCTTTTTGCTGTTCTCCTCCAAAACCTCCAAGTGGGGCTTCTGAGACTTGGGAGAGAACTCAGAGTACCAGGGATTATAATGGAGCTTGTGTGCCAGAGCACGCTCCTGTATTTGCCTGCTTGGCAAGATTTTGAATGAGAAATTCTGATTGAACCCCCAACTGGCTACAAAAGTAGCTGTTCAGGGTCTGTTACACTTGACACTAGTGCACCCATGGCCTCTCTTGTGACTGAATAAGGGGTTCTTAACCTTTTTTGTGTCATTGACCCCTTTGGCTGGTGAAGCCCACAGACCCATTTCTCAGAATGAGTCTTTTAAATGTATAAAATAAAATACATGGGATTACAAGAGAAACCAATTCTGTTGAAACAAAGATGTAATATTTTTCCCTATCCAAGTTCATGGACCCCTCTGAAATCTATTTACGAATCCTCAGGTACACTAAAAAATATTGAGGATAATAAAGACTTAGATGAAGGTGAAGGTGTGTCTATGTATGCAGCTTGGGGATCTGGGAGCCCAGTGGTAGAATGGAGAGAGTGTATCCATTCTGTAGGAGGATAGTGCCCATCTCTCTGCTTGGGGAGGGAACTGCTGATTTACTGTTAAGGTTTTGGCAAGCCTGGGCTACTGGATATTCCCAAAATAAAACATTAGTCAGAACTGGAAAAACAAAAATCCAAACCACCCTTTTAAAAACTTTAATTTTCCCAATAAGCAAAAAATCTATTTTCTCTCCCTCCTATCTCCCATTAGAAAAGAAAAACAAAACTTTTGTAATAAGTGTGCATAGTCAAGCAAAACAAATTCCTAAATTAGTCTTGTTCAAAAAATGTGTCTCATTTTGAACCCCAAGCCCGTCACCTCTCTATCAAGAGGCATGGAGCATGTTTCTTCTGTGGTTTCCTGGAATTGTGGCTGGTCTATCAGAGTTCTGGTCTTTTAAAGGTTTGCCTTTATTGTATTGAACAAATACCCATCAAAGCCATACATTCTAGGGGAAGGCAGAGTCCCCTTCTCCTCAGCCTGTTTCCTATAGTCATGAGAGTAGAACACCTTGAACCAGTGGGATCTTGGCTTCTTCCTGAGTCTGTGATCACCCTTTGGTGGTCTGGTCTTGCTATGCATCTTCTAAGCTCCCTGATAGTATGGTTCATCTCTGAGAGAGAGAGAGAGAGAGAGAGAGAGAGGGAGGACCCACCTTCCTGTGACCACTTTGCAGAAATAGATTTAGTAAATTGTTTTTACTAAAGAAAGTCTGCTGGAAGAGCCTATTTCCTCTGTGCAAAGTAAAGTGCCTGTGCCTAGATCTTTGTTAGTTCATGTGTATGCATGTGCGACTTTTTGCAGCTGTCACTTGTGGGACAGAAGCCTGCCCTGATTGCTTTGGCCAAAAGTATGTGTAATTTCCTGAGTTCATCCAGCACTTCTGTGCTACTCAGACCAGTCGACTTTCTTTTCTATTCCAGTTTTCTCCCATGAAAAGAAAGAAAAAATTGTTTGTAATTAGCATATTGGGTGTTTGTCCCAAATAGCTGCAGCCCAGTGCCTGCCAAACTGACATTCCTAAAGCGGTGCTGGCCGTGACACTTCCTCAGAAATCTTGGACGATTCTTTATTGCGTCTAGGATTAGAACGCAAACTTCTTAGCATGATGGTTGAAGCCCTGCACAATCTGGTTCCCACCTACCGTTCTAGGGTTTGTTGTTCAGTCGTTTTCAGTCATGTCTGACGCTTCGTGACCCAACTTGGGATTTTCTTTTGGCAAAGATACTGGGGTTTGTGCGTTTTTTTCTCCAGCTCGTTTTACAGATGAGGAAACTGAGGCAAACAGGGTGAAGTGACTTGCCCAAGGTCACACAACTAGGAAGTGTGTGAGGTGAGTGTCTGAGTCTTCCTGACTCCGGGCCTAGCACTCTTATTCACTTTGCTACCTTGATGACCTCTTCTGGTGTTATTTCACATTATTCCCTTTCATTAACATCAACAAGCAGTTATTAAGTACTTTCAGTGTGCTGAGTACTGGGGATAGAAAGAAAGGCAAAAATATGATCCCTTTCCTCAAGATGCTTACATTTTAATGGGGGACATGCCATGCAAACAATTATTTACGTGAAAGAGAGAGACAGACACAGAGAGACGGAGATAGAGGGGAAGAGCGAGACACCGAGATGGAAAAGAGAGAATACGGGAGATGCTCTGCTTTCCAGTCAGACCGGCCACCAAGCAGTCCCTTGTACACCAAGGTAAATGTTGCCTGCCAAGGGAAAATTAATTTCTAATCATGGCTCTGATTGTTAGGAAATCAGCTTTAGAGAGAAACCTTACTAAGGGGACAGGTTACTGTTCTTAATTCTTGTACCTCAGTAGTGGAGGGTCATTAAGCTTCTGGCCTCTTTCTTTTCAGAAAGCTTAGCTCTTTCTACCTGGTCTGGTAGAGGGGAGGAGGCCAGAGTTGTGCGTTGGAAAAAAGGCACTGGTTTTGGAGTCAAAGGATCTGGATTCAAGTCCTGGTTCTGCCAGTTACTCCCCATGTGGCCTTAGGCAAATCACTCTTTCGACCTCAGTTTTCTCATTTGTAAAAAGTGGGAATTACACAGAATCAGCTTCCAGGTCTCTTTTGGCTCTCAGTCTTTGAAACTATAAATGTTTGTGAAAGGCAGCATGGTGTAGTGGATAGAAAGCTGGCCCATGACACACTGGCTAAGGCATCTAAACTCTCAGCTTTTGGGAGACTAAGACTATAGTCTAAGATTATAAATTTCAGAAAAGATGCCAACCTGCATTAGTAGAGGAAGTAGCCCTCTTGGAGCCTCCTAAGCCCATGAAATCCTGTCTGTCTCCTATCCCTGTGTATCATCCTATTGTGAAAATAAATGACTTTTTTTTTCTTTCCAAGAGATGTAAATAAAATCAGATTTAGGATGGGTTTGATTGGAACAGAACAGTAGCCTTTTTGAAAACCTCCAAATTCATTTATTTATTTTATTTATTTTCCTGGAGGCAATTGAGGTTAAGAGATTTGCCCCGGTTACGTAGCTTGTAAATGTCTGAAGGCGGGATTTGAATTCAAGTCCTTCTGACTCCAGGGCCAGTGCTCTAGCTGCCCTTGCACCCAACACTTTAAACACTTTAAACTATGTGTATGTATGTTCAAGTCATGTTGGAGATTCTCTTCTAATGGGCCTCCCCAGTTTCCTGTGGATCTTGATAGATACAGTTTATGAGAGGGCCCAGAGGGATCCTTCCAGTCCCAGAGCATTTTGCTGCCACCAGGATGTGAGAAGGAAGTTTAACGAGGTGGCACTTGTTTTGTGATAAAGGAGATATCTGGGTGTTTGGGGCAGTAAAGTTTCCTGGTACTCTTAAGGTCCTTTGGACCAGTAGTGCCAGTTTGATAATAAAAACTCTTCCAAATGGCCTACCATTTAATGATTTTTTTTTTTTTAGGGGAATGCAGCTGTTCCCAAGAGTAAAAGGAAGAAACCTTTTTGGTTTGGTGATAGATTTGCACCATTATCGGTTCCCTTGACATATTAGCCTACTGGTCCTTTACAGACTGTACTCTTTATTGAGACTGTAAATTTGTTGCTAGATGCTTTAAGTGGGGAGGAAGACATATCAGGGGTGAAAAAAATTGTTGCTCAGTTTCCCCTGTTCACACTCTCACCCTGACAGAAGTCAAGTCAAGATCCTAGCTGGTAGCCGCTAACACCCAGGCTTCCTTCTGAGTTTCCCTGGAGGCAATGGAATGAGGAGGAGTGGGAGGTCTAGAGCAGGGCTTCTTAAACTTTTTCCGCTCTCTGCCCCTTCAGCACTTCTTAAACTGTTTACTGGTCTAGAGAATGGAGGGTGACTGCTCTTCCTCCAGCAGGGCCTGCTGTGGCTCCTCACCCTCACTGGGCTCTCATATCCCTGACAGTTCTAGATACAGTGTGATAATAGTTGGCAGGTTTGTACCAGGTCCTGAGTTTGGCTTTCTTTTTTGTGATTTTTCTTCAAATCAGGCTTTCTCTGCTTGTAATACATCAGATTTTTTAAAAAATTCATTCAATAAGCATTTATTAAATACCTACTTTCATGTAACTGGGAAAAATTAAATACTAAATAAATTAAAAAAAATAACTGGGAAAAACTAAATACTAAATAAAAAAACAAAACCCCACCTATTTTGTGTTAAACACTGCTAAGTGCTGGGAACAAATACACACACACACACACTCACACACACACACACTCACGAACTCACGCACACTCACCATCCTTGGCATGTGTTAAATCAGGATAGTTGGTGGTTAACACATCAGTAGTTTGGAGTAATCAGTGATGACGTTTCCTTATTATAGTCTCATTGTCTGACTCATTGTCACTTAAAAATTCCTGAATCTTTGTGTGATGAAGGTAGTGTGATGGCACATGCCATGGGCAGGATGGAGTTAATGAGACCAGCTAGATTTCTGGGTCATTGATTTCCTAGGAGGTTTGAGGACTTTTCCATCGACCCAAGGATAGTGTCTCAGCACTTGTGAAGAAGCTGTGTTCCAGCTGGCTCCTTGAGGTCATGTGAGGGCTTAGTCTGTGTCCATAGAAGGTTAAGCTGCTGAAATTCTCCTGTGCTGTATCCATGCCTGATGGCAGCTCTTGATGTGTGTCTTTGAGGGGAGAGGGAGCTGAGAGCGCTCCCATGTATTCCTAGGGTATGGGCATTGTTCAGGTCTTGGACCTTATCGACTTTCTTTTTTCTGTCCCTCAAGAACTTTGAAGTGGCAGCTGATGATCTAGTGTCCATTTCAGAGCTGGGTCGGGGTGCCTATGGAGTAGTGGAGAAGGTCCGCCATGCCCAGAGTGGAACCATCATGGCTGTCAAGGTAATAAGCGAATCCCCGGAGTGGGATAAATGGTTGTGAGTGGTGGTGTGCGCTCATTAAGACCTGTTGCCTAACCTGGCACTGATTATTACCGCTCTAAGATGAACCTTGCCCGGAGGGGTGGAATGCGCTGAGGGAGAAGGGTCTTCATCTTAGAAAATGGGATCCTACTCTTGGAGAGACTCACAAGTCTGAAAAGGACCTTAAGAATTCCTTTGTTTATTGATTGGCCTTTGGGTGACTTAGCTGTAACCTCTCTTAGCCCCGGTGAGACTCTCTCCTACTGATGGCTTCCAGAAGAGATGCTCTTGCTTTCTGGTGTTCCTTCCCACCTGTAATCACAGCTATCTGACAGTGCCTGTGGCCAGGCTTTCCCCCTTACCCTACCTCATTAAGAGGATATGCATTGGGATCCAAGAATAGGATTCACTCAGGGGTTATTGCAAGTTGTCTCTTCCCTCCCCAGAGGATCCGAGCGACTGTGAACACTCAGGAACAGAAGAGGCTTCTCATGGATCTTGATATCTCCATGCGGACTGTCGACTGCTTCTATACTGTCACCTTTTATGGAGCCCTTTTCAGAGAGGTAACAAGGAGGGCACAGACAGATGCGACTGAACCATGGCTTTCCCCTGTACTGAGTATCGATGGATGGGGCAGGAACAAAAACTCACATCAAGTCAGCAGGCATTTATTAAGTGCTGGGGAAAGGCAAAAACAGTGCTGTTGTCTGATGAGAGCATACAGCATGCACACAGCTATGTACAAACAACCTATGTGAAATAAATATGAATATAAATGTATGCATACCTACGTACACACATAATGGAATATATGCACATGTCACAGATTGGAATCTTTTCTTTCTTTGTGATCAGATCCAGTGGACAGCTTGATCAGTCTGTATAAAATTGCATAGGAATTAGCCCTTGGATCATAGGTTAATAGATTTAGAATTGGAAGGGATCTTAGGGGTCATTGAGTCTAATCCCCTCCCTTTTCAGATGGGTTTACATGGGCACAGAGAGGCCTAGGATCACATAACTAACTGTCTGAGGTGGGATTTAAATGCACATTTTCATGACTCCTAGTCCAGCTCCCTCTTTTTTTTCTTGGAAGTGATTGTCACTTCTGCCAGGCCTCTAGCAGGGAGGTAGGGGAGTGCTGGGGATGGGGAGGGAATATTAAGGTTTTTCTGTTGATTCCCTTGTTATCTTCTGCCACCAGGGTGATGTATGGATCTGTATGGAACTGATGGACACCTCCTTGGACAAATTTTACAAGAAGGTTCTGGAAAAGGAGATGACCATCCCTGAGGATATTCTAGGCGAAATAGCAGTGTCTGTAAGTGGCTGAGTTGCTCTCTTTAACCTTTTGGATTTGGGGTGCTGAAAGGGAGGGGGATGCTTGTTAAGGCATGTTAAGATGGTGCTTGCCATCTTAACACAAGAATCCTATGAAGAAATAACCTTGTGATGAGGGAGTGTGAGAATCCCAGCCCAGCTGGGGAAGAATGTTCCTGGGAGACCTGGGTCTGCTTGATACAGCCTGCTAAGCAGTTAGACTGGTCAATTTCTCAGTCCCGCATTGGTTCCCATGGGTTCTAGGTTCTTTGGCTCTTGAATGAAAGTCTTCTTGGTTTGGGAGATGTACTGATGGGTGACATGGTAGTCGTGGTATCTTGGGAACTTGGGGATATGTAGTTGGGGTACTTGACAGCTTTGAAAAGTCTTTGAAACAAATGAGTTCCTGACCTCCTTCACTGTAATTTTCTAGCTCACTTAAGATTCCCATTATTTTAGGCTCAGACTTGCCCAGTACCTCATTGTTTGAACTTGACTGCTGAGCTGCCATGTGTAGATGGTGAACAGACACACTTTTTTCCTTCCCCCTTAAATGTGAAATGTGTTGCCCCTCCTCCCTTCTAAGTAACCTGGTAAGGCTTTTTATGCTTGAATAACTCACGCCTCCCTTTCTTCCTTCCTCTTTTCTTTCGCCATGGCATCTCAAGATTGTTCGAGCCCTGGAGCACTTACATAGTAAACTGTCTGTGATTCACAGAGGTAAGTGCTGCCTTTGTACTCAATTCATTCATTCATATTCTGCAATATTGAATGAACTTACTGTGGATGGCCTGTAACACTGGGATGGAAGGTTGACCTGCAATGCTCACAACACCAGTGGTGGGCCTTGGAGGTGACTGTGACAGTAGTTTCAGGAGTTCTTAGCCCAGAGACAGTAAGGGGCAGGGGTGGGGGTGTTGGATAACTGGTCAGGAGAAGATTATAGGGACCTTTTATTGGCATTGTGTATAACTGGCACTGATTGACAACTCTTGCTCATACACAGTTCTGGGTTGTAGTTCTAGGGTGGAGAGGAGAGCTTGTGATCAGTCGGTCACAAGGGAGCCAGGGGCCTTCATTGTGGTTCCAAGGCAGAAAGGAGCACTAGCATATGTAGCTGTAAGGGAACAGGGGACCTGGTCACAGTTCTAGGACCAAGAGGAGCACTAGCGCTCGTGGCTGCAGAGAAGCAGGAGCCCTTCATGGGTAATGATTAGAGCATATACTAGGAAAACAGTGACCATACCTCTGCTCAGATCACACCATCTTAGAAACACAAAACTTGCAGAACCTCAAAATTAGCTCTGAAAACCACTGCACAAAAGAAGACTGAAGCCTTCCCATTTTCAGATGAGCAGAATCCAACTTTAACATAAATTTCCAAGTCAAGAGATAGGCTGGAAAAATGAGCAAACAATAGAAAAGAACTTGACCATAAAAAGCTACTAGGGTAGCAGGAAAGACTAAGACACAAACTCAGAAGACATTGTGAAAATACTGACAACCAAAGCCTCAAAAGAAAAATGTTAATTGAATAAAAACCCAACAAGAATTCCTGGAAAAGTTAAAAACATTAGTGGTAGAGGAAAACTTTAGAAAAGAAATGAGAATTAATGCAAGAAAAGTGTGAAAAGAGGATTAATATCTTGGCAAGAGATGCAAAATCATTGAAGAAAAACAAAATTGAGGAATTGGTAAAAGAGGCACAAAAGTTAGAATTTGCAAAGTGCAAGCTAATGACTCCATGAGACATCAAGAAAAAATAAAACAGCCAACAGAATGAAAAAATAGAAAAATATGTGAAATATCTCATCAGAAAAATAACTGACCTGGAAAATAGATTGCAGAGAGATAACTTAAGAATTATTAGACCAACTGAAAACCATTATCAAAAAAAGAGCCTGGATATCATACTTTACAAAATTATCAGGGAAAACCACCCTAGTATCTTAGATCCAGAGGGCAAAATAGAAATTGAAAAAATTCACTGATTGCCTGCTGAAAGAGATCCCAGAATCAGACTTCCCAGGTCAAGAAGATATCACAAATAGCCAAAAAGAAACAGTTCAAATATCATGGAGCCACAGTCAGGATCATACAAGATTTGGTGACTTTTACAATAATGGAGCAGAGGACTTAGATATGATATTCTTGAAGGCAAAGGCACTAGGATTGCAGCCAAGAATAACTTTTCCAGCAAAACTGAGTATAATTCTTTGGGGGGAAAATGGACATTTAATGAAATTGAGAACTTTCAGGTATTCGAGAACTTTCAGGTATTCTGAGTAGAAATTTTGACATTCTAACACAAGATTCTAGAGAAGAATTAAAAAAAACAAACATGAAAGAAATCATGAGACTCAATAAATTTAAACTCTTTACATTCTATATGGGAAAGTGATGCATGTAATTGCTTAGAACTTTATCATTATTGGGCCAGTTAGAACCATCTTGGAGAAGGAAATGGTGAACCACTCTGGTATCTCTTCCAAGAAAATCCCAGATGAGGTGACATATTTGGACAGAACTGAAATTACCAGACAGCAATAGAACCAGTCTACTTAGAGGGCTTGGGTGTGAATCTATTATGTTGTGAGGATGTCCCAAAAGAATGAAGGCGTGAAAGAGAAAGATGTACTGGGAGAAGTGAGGAAGGAGAGGTAGAATAGGGAAAATTATTAAAAGAGGTACACGAGGAAGAGCTTTTACAATGGAGAGAAAAATGAGAGGCATATGAGGTAGGCAATGCTTGATTGGAAGCTCATTGGAATTGGTTCAGCAGGGGAAAATGTGTATATATATTTATATGTATGTGTATATATGTGTTTGTGTGTATACACACAAACACACCATCAGTTGTGTATAGAAGTCTGTCTTACCCAGCAGGGCAATAGGAAGGGGGGAAGGGGATAAGAGAAGCTGGGAGAGAAATGATAAAAGGGAGGTCAGATTAAGGGATGCAGTGATTAGAAGCAAAACAGATTTAAGTAGGGCTAGGATAAAAAGTGAGAAAAGACCAAACAGAAGAAAATAGGATTAGAAACCAGAATCCAACAATATATTTACAAGAGACAACTTGAAGTGGAAACATACACAGAGTTAAAATAAGAAGATAGAACAGAATCTATTATGCTTCAGCTGAAGCAAAAAGAAGCAGGGATAGTGATCACCTCAGACAAAGCAAAAGCAAAAATAGACCTAGTTAAAAGGGATAATCAGGGAAACCACATATTGTTAAAAGATACCAAAGACTGTGAAGTAATATCAAAAATGTTTACAGCAAATTTCTCTGATAAAAGACCTCTTTTCTCAAATATATTGGGAACTGAGTCAAATTTATAAAAATAAGAGCCATTCACCAACTAATGTATTATCAAGGGATATAAACAGGCAGTTTTCGGAAGAAGAAATCAAAAACTATAGTTATGAAAAAAAATGCTCTAAATCTCTATTGATTAGAGAAATGCAAATTAAAATAACTCTGAAGTATCACCTTATTCTTATCTGAAATGACAAATGCTGGAAAGGATGAAGGAAAATAGGTACACTAATGAACTGTTGGTGGAGTTGTGAACTGGTCCATCCATTCTGAAGAACACTCTGAAACTGCATGGAGGACTATAAAACTGTATACCCTTTGACTCAACAATACCCCTACTAGGACTGCATCCTAAAAAGGTTAAAGAAAAAGGAAAAGAAGCTATATGTACAAAAATATTTATAACAACTCTTCTTGAGGGATGCCCATCAATTAGCCATTCCAACTGAACAAATTGTGGCATATGATTGTGATGGAATACTATTGTGCTGTAAGAAATAATGAAGGGAATGGTTTCAGAAAGACATGGGAAGACTTATATGAAGTGATGCAAGGTGAAGTGAGCAGAACCACGAGATCATTGTACACATTGCTACATTATTATTACATAAGAGCAATGTTATAATGATGATCAACTATGAAAGACTTGGCTGCTCTAATTAATACAATGTTCCAAGACAGTTTCAAAGAACTCATGATGAAAAGTGCTATCCACCTCCAGAGAAAGAACTGATGAACTCTGAGTGCAAATTGAAGTATAGTTTTCTCACTTTTTGTTCTGCTTTTATGTGTGATATGACATATGGAAATATATTTTGCATGATTGCACATGTATAATTAATATTATGTTGCTTGCCTTTTCACTGGATTGGGAAAGGGTGGGAGTGAAGGAAAGAATTTGGAACTCAAAATTTTAAAAAAGAATGCTAAAAATAAATAAATAACATTAAAAAGGAAGCATTTAGAAAAGCTTATATCACTTATTCAATTAAACAAGCATTGTAAAGAATTTACTGTGCACCAGATACTGAGGATGCCAGAATAAAGTGTATCTGTCAAGTGTATCTGGCATAACCTTCCTTTTACTATGGAGGATGGACAAGCAGTTGGGTGTTAGGATGGCTTGGTCCTAGTCTTCTGCTAACTGTGTGATCTTGAGTAAGTGACTTTATCTCTTTTGATGGGCTTGAGTTTCTTCTCTGAGATCAGGGATTGCATTAAATGATGTGGAAGCAGCATTGTATTTAATATACTAGAACCTGAATTTTGAATACTGGCCCTGCTTCTTAACCAGTCAATGAATGTTGAGCAAGCCATTTCCCTTCATCGGGCCTCAGTCTCCTTTCTGTGAAATGTGGCAACATGATCTAATGTAGAGTTGTCAGACATGCTCCCTGAGGAACCAATCAGGCTCATAAGACTCCCAGTGTGACCCAGCCAGATTAAAATATAATTGCTCCCCAAACCTGAGTGTTATGTAAATATATTTTTGATGTTAAAGTCTACAGTAGTGACTTTAACACTCTCCTTTTTGCATCCCCTGTAGAATAGTATAATGCCCATAGTCAGTGAAGGCTTGTTGACCTTTCTTCCCTTCTAAGTCACTTTTAGGAAATATCCCTGGACCTCTCTTAGCAAAGGGGTAAAGAGGGGGTGCTATGATACAATGAGAAGGACATTGAGGTGGTTTCAGGACTGACGTCTTTGTAATAGCGTACCTTCCCTCTCTCCCCTCCTCTCCCCTCCCCTCCAGGAGCTTCTGTGGCTCCCTATTACCTCTGGGATCAAAATGAAAGTCCTCCTTACCACCTCTTCCTACCTTCCCAGTCTTTTTTGAGACTTTCCTCCCCTCCTTCTATTTCTATACTCCAGTCACTTTGAGCTCTTACTGTTCTTTGCATATGACTCTCCGTGTCTCATTTTTTGCAGACTCTGTTCCATGCCTGCAATGCTCTTCTTTTTCACCTCTGCCTTATTTTCCCTTAGTCCCCCAAATGGATTTTTCATGGGTTTCCAACTCTTCAGGACCCCATTTGGGTTTATTTTTGGCAGATATATGGGAGTGGTTTGCCATTTCTTTCTCCAGCTTATTTTGCAGATAAGGAAATGGAGGCAAACAGTGAAGTGACTTACACAGGGTCACACAACTCTATCCATTGTAACACCTAGCTGCCCCATTCACATTACTTACTAAATTACTTACTTCTCCAAGGTAAACAGCTTCATTTCCATTAACTGTCCATTATAGGATATGACTCTGAACACACTTCCTTTGCACACACTCAAGTTTGTCAAAGTCCCTGTGGCACCCAGACTTGAAATCAAATGTGGCCTAACCATGTGTTATGACACATGGTAGTGATCTATCTGGGAGGCAGGAAATCTTAGCTTTGATTCTGTCACTAATGGTGTGATCTGGGGCAAATAATAATCTGGAAAACCATTTTCTTTCCCTAGCCTTCTCTTCTTCAGGCCATTAGTCCTGAAATTTTTCTCTGACCTTATTTCCTACACTTGTACTTCACCTTATGCCATTTAAATTTTTTTTTTTTGCCTTTAACATCTTTGACCACGTTTCTGTTTCCCTGTCTTGCTCCTTTTAGATGTTAAACCATCCAATGTCCTTATCAACAAGGAAGGCCATGTAAAAATGTGTGACTTTGGGATCAGTGGCTATTTGGTGGACTCAGTTGCCAAGACCATGGATGCTGGTTGCAAGCCCTATATGGCGGTAAGTGAGGGTGCAGTCTAGATCAGAGGGAGGGCCTAGTTTACTGTCCTCTCCTGTGTTAGAACAGGATAGAGGCCTCCCAGCAGAAGCTTCTGCTGATAAAAACAGTAACTTTGGGCAACTGGTCCCAGGTGTAAGGCTCTGAGCATATAAATCGTTTTCACGTCTGTTAAATGGAGAGAGTGAAAGTTGCTGAACCAAGAAAAGCCCCATGCTGTGGGTGGTGGGTTTTCTTTTTCTCATTTTTCACTGTAATTGTTGACACTCTTGGGTCCTGGCTGCCTTGGAGAGAGAGCTTCTGAAAAAGCCCTGAAGATGAGACGCTAAATTGGGAATTGCTGTGTGTAGGTTATTTTCTGGGAGGATTGCCCACAGCTAATTTTTAACCTTAGATCAGCTTCCGCCCTTCCACCAGATGGGCTTCTAGCTTTCCTCACCCTTCTGAAGGTTGTGTCTTCTCAGGGTCTGCATGTGCCAAACGAAAATGTAATTAGGAATGAGATTTTGGGGGGAATACAAGGAAAATTTTTATCACAGAAACCAAGTAAGAAAGATTTCTGAATCATCCACTCTGTGGTGCCTCTGATTCCCTTCATTGGCACAGCTGAATGAAAGTTGCTAGAAACATATAGTTCAGACTACATGATTCTTCACAGTGAGAGGGACGTTGTTATTGGCACCAAGTAGTGACACTTTTTCTACTATCTCCTGAGTATAAACAAAGTCCTTTTATTTATTTATTTTTTAAAGTAAACACTACCCACTAGACAGCTGCTTCTGACAAGCTATGGAAACCTTAGGCCATAGCAGGGGAAAAGGGATGACAATGTGGTATGATGGAAAGGGAAATAGACCACACAGTGTAGGGCAACTGGGTTCTGGTCCCCTTCTACTCACTATGACATTGAACAAACCATTTTTTTCCCCTTTTGGCCAAAGTTTTCTCTGTAAAATGAGGGCATTGGACTCAATCTTTCTGAGGTTTCTCTCAGGTCTTAGGTTTGATTCTTTGAGTAAGTGGAATGAGCCTTTGTGAAACTTCTGTAAAATGGGAATAATACTAACACCTTCCTCCCAGGATTGCCTTGTGGATCAGATAAGGCATTCCAGGTAAAGTGCTTTGCAAATTGAAAAGAGCTGTATGCATGCTGACTATTGTTGCTGAAGACAGTTATTGTCATTGAAGGCCATTCAGAGCTGGCCCTCAGCTTCTGATTTTCTTTCCTCTACCCTCAAATGCCCCATAGCTCTCCAGAGAGGCCAGCCTGGCCTGTATCATTAGCCTGCTGAGTGTTTTCTGTGGGGCTGTTGTCTTTAAATGGACTCTGGGGTATGAATCCTCCTTGGGCATCTCAAAAACAACTGACTGCCTTAATATCTCACCCCTCATTCTTATAGCCAGAGAGAATCAACCCGGAGCTGAACCAAAAAGGCTACAATGTCAAGTCAGACGTCTGGAGTCTGGGAATCACTATGGTAAAGACCAAAGCTTCCTCCTGTCAGTTGTCTGGGGCTGGGGAGGGAGGTGGAGGAAGAAAGCTTTGGGAGTTTCCCCTGGTCTCCATCATTCCTCTAGAAGTCAAGTGAAAAATACTCTATTGTATACATGGGGAAATCAGAAGTATTTGGTTGTGTCAGGTATACTGGGGGGAAGGGAGGTATAGGGATGGGGCTGATGAATATACCTGGGAGCCAGGGAAAGGGAAGAGGAGGCAGCCTGGTACAGTAGGAGCACTGAATTTGGTTTGAACTTGGGTTTGAAGCCTGACTGTTGTGTGAAATTGATCAAGCCACTTTGGTTTCTGTGGGCCTCACTCATCCTCATCTGTGAAGTGGGGCTGGAAGGGTGGGGGAGGGTTAGCTAGATGACCTCTAAGGTCCCTTTCAGCTCCAAATCTATGAGCCTGTAATTTTATCCAGGGGAAATCAGGTTAAAAGGAACACTGAGGTTAGCCTTAAATGAAATGACAGCAAGGGTAATAGGTAGCTGTACTCAGTAGGGTGGGTGCCTGTGCTAGCATTGAAGGGGATTTTCTCTCAGAGGGAGGTTTTATGGAGTGATTGTGTGTATGGGCCTCAGATCTTTTCTTAGTATCAGTTGGTGGAACTGTTTCTTCCCTCCACCCTCCAACTCCTGAGTCACTGTCCTGTGCCCTCAGCATAGGACATGGCACACCACGTAGTGGAAATGAATCTTATTGGATTTGCAATCAGAGGACGTGGATTCATATGTTGACTCAGCAGCTTGTTGCCCTCTGTGACCTTGGGCAAATCACTACTTTTGACTGTTTCCTTGTAAAATGATAGGGTTGCATTACATGATCTCTGGGGTCTCTTTGAAATCTAAATCCCAGCTTTCCACCTGCTCTTTACTTTTGCAGCAGATGCCTGGGGGTGACCACCCTCATTTTGAACTCTAGGGATGGCTCTGGATGCCAGTCCCCCGAATTTTCTCACACCAGTGTTTTTGGGGAAGATTTTTTGCTAGCTTAGGGTAACTTGGGCGTTTCCCCATATTTAAAAATAGAACTTTGGTGGTGCACTGTTATTCAAGGGAAATTCTGGGCATGCATTAATTAATATGGCATTTAGGGAGATTCTCAGACCTTTGCATTGACTCACTTCCCCTTTCCCCTACTTTGTTGAGCTAAGAAGGAGGGAATGAATTTATACTTCCCCCAAAGGCCTTTCAGGAAGATATTTCATTTGTCTAGTGGGTTTCCCCCAGACCCTTCCCTAGCATTGTTTGCTGGGATCACCATCTCTCCCAAGGTTTTCTTGCCCTCTGGCTGAGTTCTCCAGAATTTCTCCACCCTCATGACTCTGCTTTCAGTCCAAAACAGTGAGCTCATGGGCACCTTCCCCTCTGCCCTCCCCTAGTGCAGGAAGTGCCTTAGCACTGGTCCCTGAAGAACCAGGCCAACCAGATTGCCTTGTAGGAACCCCAGCTGGTTCCTGTTGTGGAACAAGGAAAGCCACTACTGAAGGCTGCCCTCGTGTGGCTGTTCTGAGCCTTTTTCTAGGTTTTCTCAAATGCACGTGCTAGGGTGGGTGCCACATATGTCCTGGTCCAGCTCCCTCCTCCCCTTCACCCCCCACCTCCTGCAACTAGATGCCCTTGAGTGAGGAAGAGAGGCAAGAGACCATAACCAGTGGTCTAAAGGGGGAAATTGCTCAGTATCCTTTCTTAAAATAAGAACTGCATGTGTAGGATCTGGGATTGAGTATTAGAAGGGGACCTTAGAGAGAGTCCAGCCCCCTTGTTCTTCTGAAGATCAAGTTACTGAAATGTTGGGTGCAGAGGTGGGGTGTGTGTGTGTGTTTGTGTTTTGATGAGCAAGATTTTTGTGACTGTAGAAATGTTCAGTTTCTTCAGAACCTTCTTTGGGTCCTTGATCAATCAGCAAGTATTTATTGAATACCTACTATATGCTTTTGAATGGTTTTGACATTTTGCTTGTTTACACTATCGATTTATGAGCAAACCCATTTTAGTTGAGCCTCTGCAGAGGCAAGCTTCACCTTAGTATGCGGAATGACCTCCATTTCCAGAATGGTGTATCTGAATTAATTAGATTCTGTTGTATGAAAGAGATGCATGTACATGTGTATAGATATGTATATAATGTGTACACATACGTACATGTATGTAAGCATAAGCCTATGCATGCACATGTACACACATCACGTACACATAATATACATTGCATCATACAGTTACATATACGTATAATTAAGTGTACACATACCACTCTAGATCTGCACAAATTATAAACATGCATAATATTACGTGTCTTGTTTGCATGTGGAGCTTGAACTGATGAGTGAGGAATCGGCAGATACGCTAATTAAGGGCATGTTTGCTCTTTTATTTCCGCTTCTGATCATTTGTTTGACCGTCAGTCTCTTGAGCCCGTTATTCACTCACTCGTACCTTTCAATAACAGCTGCAGTTGAATTTAAAAAATCCTCTGGCTTTCATATTCCTACGTCTTCTACTATGGTTCAAGGACGATTTGATGTTTTCACATTAATGGTGGTTGAAGTCAAAGGCTGAAGTTAATGAACAGTTGCCCTTTGACACAGATGACCTTTACTTAATGAAGATGCTGTTGCTTCTTCAGTTTAAAAAATAATTTAAGAGATTCTTGAAAATAATCTCTATTTCATGTGCCTCTCCATGGCATGTAGTGCCATAGAGTAGGGTTGGGACACTGATCACAGGATTATATCAGGACTGGGAAAACTCCCCTAATGCCTATTTATTACTGAAGTAAAAAACTACCCCTGCCCCGAAAAAAAAACAGACAACAAAAAACCAGCACACGGAATCCAAAGATTTTCTCTCCTGCCCTCACTTTTTTTTTCTTTTTTGTTGAGGATTTTAACAAAATAGGTTAAATGACCTGCCCTCTCTATCTATCCAGGCTGATGGAATACCAGACTTGGTAAAAGATAGCTAATCAACTTGAAAACTCCATTCCTAGATGAAATCTGCCTTGCCTAGATACTCCTAGTTGGACCTCACCGACTTAATGACCAAGTAGTAGGTCACCATCTGAGTTTCTTTTCTGCCCTCTGGTTTCCATCTCAAGTTGAACATAGTGTCTCTAGACCTTCATGACCATATAGGAATCTATCCTATCAATTTGGGATATAAAGACAAGATCCTGCTGTGACCAGGGACGTGCCAGTGTGGTATTTGTATATGTGAAACTGGTGACCCTCTCCTTGGATTGACAGAATTACCCCCATACTCTACAAAGAATGTTTACCAGCTTAACTATAAGTCCCAGTAGGAGAATCCAGCTCTTAAGACGGAATGTAGTCAAGAGAGAAATGGGAAGCCTGACCTTTTCTTCTGCTTCAACAGTCTTGGTCTTGGGGGCCTAAGTTTTTCTCTGAGAGCCCAGTAGAGTGATACCTTCATTTTGTAGAGTGATACTTATATTTTGACTTTGTCCCATCTCATGGGTTCAGGCCTGGGTGAGGTATGGCCTGTGTGGGATTGTGGAAGGGTAAGGGGGAAGTGATTAATGAAAGGCCTTATTTCCTGGGCTACAGATTGAGATGGCCATCCTCCGGTTTCCATATGAGTCGTGGGGTACCCCATTCCAGCAGCTGAAACAGGTGGTAGAAGAGCCATCTCCTCAACTGCCTGCTGACCGCTTCTCTCCTGAGTTTGTGGACTTCACAGCTCAATGGTGAGTCTTTTCTGATGGTTGCCTTGGTGGTGGTGGTGGTAATGGTAATGGCTTTTTGTGAGTTGAGCTTTTAGGTAAAATCATTCTCTTGGAGAAAGAGAGATCTTTGCCCTTTCCCAGTGGGGCTGGATAAATTTTCAGAACCTTTTAGCCATGTGTCCAGTGCTCTTCCAGCAAGGATGGGGGGCTATCATCCTTTAGTCCACACACCTGTCTTGGGGTGGTGGGGGTCTTGGAGGTGAAAGTGGGCAAAGAGCCTCCCTTCTGACCACTATCATTGAAGGTTCAGGGATAGCTCTTGGAAAGGCTCTTAGAGGTCCCCTCTCTGGTCCAACCTCTGACTCAGTAGAGGACTAGGTGACCAGCCAGACTGTACTTATTAAACCCTGCCATTGATTAAACCCAAGGCAGCCTAGTCTAGTTCTGCCTTTAGGACTTTGTACTCAGGCAACGTGACATAGTACAGTGGTTCTCATTATTTTGTTTGGTAAACCCCCTTCAGAAAAGGGTAATTTAATAACTACTCATAGAGTCTGAAATGATTTACTGCTTAAGATGCTATTAAAGAATTTTTAGCTTGAATCTCCAAGGGATTTTTCAGACCATGAAATGGGAAGCGCTAGCGTAGTGAATAGGGTACAAGCCTTGGAGTCTTGGAGACCTTGTTTCAATCCTGCCCTGCACGCTTACTACCAGTTTGATCCAGGGCAAGTCATTTGATGTTTCTAGGACTGAGAGTCCTTATCTATAAAATGAGGGTGGAGGTGGGAATGGACTTGATGAATGGCAGTTATGGTCCCTTGTGCTTTAAATCTGATCCTATGGAGATCTCCCTCCTTGAGGGAGCTCCTTTATCTTAGGTCCCTGAAGCCATAAAATACATCTGTACTTTTCTTCTGCCTGACAGTCTTTCCTATATTTTCAGATAGTAATATAACATTCCAATATGCTAGGTATATCCCTATCTAGGGATAGGGATACAAATAAACAAGATAGCCCCTGCCCTTAAGTAGCTTATATTTTAAGACAAGACATAAAGGGAAGTTGAAGAGTGGGTTACACATGATGTATGAGACAGTGGTGTGGAAGCCTAGTTTTAGGTTAGATTAGGTGAAGATCCACTGTCTTCAAATGTTATCCAGTGAATAGTGAGGTCAGCCTTGTTGGTTATCTGGAGATTTGTCCTCTACAGAGGATATCCCATAGTGCACGTCTGGTTGGGTGAGTACTGAGCTTCCCTTTGGAGTCAAGGCTGGTCCCTGCTAATGGTCCCCTCAGCATCTGTCCTAAGTACTACCTACCTAAGGCTACCTTCTTTGCCTGCTCTGGCAGGCAAAATCCCTCTGGGCTCCTGGGGTAGTTGAGGTGGGCAGTGCAGAGCTGGGGGATGAGTGTATGATCTGCTCTCCATCCCCTGCTCAGGGTTCATGTCTGTCCTGCTTTTTCGTTGTAGCTTGAGGAAGAATCCTGCAGAGCGAATGAGCTACCTGCAACTAATGGTAAGTACCCGGGAATCAACTTGGAAGATGCTAAAGCAATACTTGGGAAGGGTAAAGAATGCCACAGATGGTATCACCCCGGATATCAGAGGCAATGATTGCCCTGCAAGGCAGGTCAAGATCCGGCTGGGGCGTTGTAGGAATACCAGCCAGCTCAGAATGTGTTTAAACGAACCATTTAGCCCAGGGTGGGGATGGGGTAGAATGTGGGCCGGAGAGCAGATTTCTTTTATTTTCCTGGAATATTTTTTATCAGTGACTTGTTTTTCTTTCACCTTCATTTCCAAGTATATCCCTCTGCTTTTCCCTTTCCAAGAGGTAGGTTTCTTTAGATAAAAGCAACCTCTTCTGTAGGTGTTGGGGGCATACCTCTTTCCTAGGTGTTCCTCAGAATTGCTGTGGGAAGTCAGCAGGCACTGGTCTGGAAAGCCCAAAGCTTTAATTAGCTCTGGGAGGAAGTGGCCTGGGACAGGAGGAGGCATGCTTAGTGACTCAGTGACTTTCCTCAAGTCCATGTGGAGATTACATAAGCCTGAGGGAAAAATGCGTATGCCACAGCCTGGACCTCAGTAGTAGTTGGTTGACCACCTGGTTGCCTCCTGGCATGAGCCAGCACCAGGACTGGATTCAGTTCTGGTTTTGGAAACAGGATAAAACAAAACCCTCCCACCTGGTCTACTTTTGGTATAGCTGAGCACCAGAGATGGGCTATCCATTGAGCCAGTGTTCCTGGGGTCACTGGTGCCACAGCTAGAATGATGCCAGCTGGAGCCATACTCTAAAGTGGTTGCAACTTGTAAAATGGTGGATATTGGCTTTTTTCCTACAGTCAGAGCTTAGTTTGTGGGTTATGGGGCCTTGAACGGTGCCACAGGTAGGAGAACTCACTTAGGGAATTGACTCCTGCCTTCTGAGGAAGGCTTGTCCCATTTAAGATTTGTTTAATTCAAGGGACTGAAATTTTAGCCATGTGTAAGGGGATTACTTAGATCTGCAGAAACCCTAAGAAGATCAGCATAGGCCTGGGTTATCTTCTCAAGAATGGGAAAGAAGGCTGATCTTAGAGGCAGAACTTGAGTTCAGTTCTTCCTTAGCTCTTCCATATAGCTAAGTGTCTGATCCCTGAGCAAGTCATATGACATCTCTGAGCCTCAGTTTTCTTTATTGTAAAGTGGAAAGAACCATACTCAAGCTCCCTTTCTTTATGAGGTTATTGTGAGGAAAGGGTTCTTGAAAGCACTTAGGAAATGGGAACTGCCAACAGCTAGTCTTTGTTTTTTGAGAGCAAATACGTCTCTGAGTCTGCTGGAGAGGCAGCCTTGATGGCTCTCCTCTCCTACCTGGAGGGTCCTAGAACTGGAATTGGCTGCTGCTTCTCCAGGGCCTAGGAGATCCCCTGTGCTGCACAGACTGATGGGCAAGAGTAATTGCAGTCAGAGGAAGGGGAAGAGTAGGAGTTCCCCAGATGTCTGTCAGGGGACAGTTCCTGCTCTCTTGGCTTTGTAGAGCTGTGAGGAAGTGGGAATGGAAAAGGGACTTGTCTGTTTAATTTAGTCAGCATAGTGTTCCACCTGTTGGGAGATACAAAGGAAAGCATACCTGCCCTCAGGGACTTTATACTCTAGTCAAGTAATCTGGACGTACACACATACACGCACACATGCACACACACACACAATTTGGGTGGGAGCAGAATACTAACAGCTTGAGGGGATGCATGCACACACCCATACACCCACAAATACTAAGTAATTTGGGTGGGAGCAGAAATCAGGAAAGATCTCTTGTAAGTAGGGCTACCAAACTCAGCCTTGAAGGAAGCCAAGAGTGAGAGGTAAGGAAGGAGGCAGTCTTCCAGACATGGAGGGTCAGCCTGTGCCAAGGTCAGATGTAGGTAGGAGATGGAATGCTGCGTAAGGAGATTCTGACAACAACCCAGGTAGCACATGTATTATTTATTAGCCATATTTTGCTGATGAGGGCTTCCCCAACATGCTCTTGAACCCAGAGATTTTTTATATCACTGCTCTTCTGGAATAATACAAATACAGGATGAGGATAGGGACTAGATTTCTTTAATATAGCGAGTAAAAACCTCCCTCTCCCAGTTAGTACCTTCTCTGAAACTCTCTGAAACTTACAGTTTCAGTCCAGGAGTTGCCTGGAGCCCTGAAAAATGAAGAAAGTCGCCTAGGGTCTCACATCCAGTATGTGTCAGAAATGAGAATCAAACCCAAGTCTTCTTGATTCCAAGATGAGTTCCTTTCTCTACACTGTTTTTCAGTAGAGTGATGTCCTTGTTAGAACATATGTTATAAAGAGTAAGTACAGTGAGCCACTAGGAAGGGGAACCATAATTGGTGGGAGCCGTTGAGGAAGCTTTGTGAAGGGTGGTAAGATGTGGAGGGAGGAGGATGTTGTTCAGTAATGAAATAACCCAGTCTGGCTTCTCTTTCCTCTGTGACAGGAGCATCCTTTCTTTACTTTGCACAAAACCAAAGAGACAGATATCGCTGCCTTTGTGAAGGAGATCCTGGGTGAGGACTCATAGGAGAAGGATATCACTGCCCTGTGGAGTGCCCTCTTCCCCTCTCCCTGGAAAACAGAAATGAGGAATGACATTCTCGGTGGTTTGCACAGATCACGTAGTCCCCAGCCCTGTCCACCTCCAACCTGGAGCACGGTGTTAGTGTATCCTCATGTCGTCCTGTGTATCTTTGAACTAAACGAGCTGCCTAGCCAACACCATGGAAATCCTAGGCCAAGGACAATGTTCAGTCCCTGTTCCCACAGAAGCATTGGGCGTGTGGAATTTCTCCACTGGCAAGACTCTCTGAGAGATAGCCATGGCTTCTGGGGTCTGAGAAACCAGTCCTTTGCTTAGCCAGGAACTGAGGCCTGAGGAGTTAAGATGTTGGGGTGCGGGGGGTTCTGAAGGAGAGAGGGCAGGTCCTTCAGGCCTTGCAATGTGCCAAGAACACTGGCCCAGCAAGCAGAGCTGCCCAGTGTTTTCAGCAGAGTCCATCTCTGGGACTGCCAGCTCTGCAGTTTTTTGGTTCGTTTGTCCATTCGTTCAGTACTTCCCCTGGACCTGTTTCTTTCAGTCTTGCAGAAATCTGTCCTCCTCTGATACCTCTTATCCATATGGTGGTGGCAGCTCCTGTCTCTGTACTAGCGCCCTCCATTTTCCCTTCCCTTAACCCATTTTGTTTCTGGTCTTCCTACCCTTGGAGGGGAGGGCTTTGAGTTATTAGGGATGGCGTTGGCTGAGAGGCGTTTGATGGCTCTAAGGCTATGGAAAGAAGCCTGTCCTGGGTTACTGTCTCGGGAGAGAGAGGGCCTTTGAACAATAATGTGTCATCCTTGATGGCCAGTTGATGCCACTGTCCTTTTCCCTCCAGCACACCTCATTTCCTAGAGCCCAAGGGTGTGGATATGTCATGAGGGGTAATGGGTATGGGAGGTGGTAAGGATTTGATCCTGGCCCCCTCATATACAAGGTGCCAGGCTCTAGTGCTCCCATAGTTTTCTTTTTCAAAGATCTTATTATTTCTCCATCATGGCCCAATGACTTGCTCAGCCGCTCCAGGATCCACTCCCAAACCATCTCTTCCATACCAGCCTTGGGGATCAGATCAGGTTCTTTTTGGTTTTTTGTCCTGACAACCCAAGTGTGTTATGAGCCTATGTAAACAGTAAATTGTATAGGGTAGGCAGAACATAGGTTGTATTATATTTTTTATATCTATATATAATGAACTTTTAAAACTGTTTCCTTGTGATGACAGATATAGTCCCCCCCTCCTTGGGGGGATGGGCTCTGGGGAGTCATGCCTGATTACTGTGAATACCAGAGGGTTGTTCCCATCCCCTTTCCTGGTCGCTCCATCTCTTAGATACCCTAGCTTCCTTCAAGGGTTAGTTCAAGGACAGCCTTCTACATGAAGCCTTTCCTCATTTCCCTGCTGAGAACTTCCCTTGGGGGTGAGAAAGAGCAGGAGGAGGGGTCTGCTCCAGGAGGAACTGTCCAGCCAGAATTGTTGCAGGTTGCCTATAGTTTTCAAGGAGAGTGGGGGTGGAAATAAACATTAGGACCAGTGATTTTCTTTGAGGAAATATCTAACTATCTTTGAAACTGCTGGGGGTGGAGATGGGGAGAGGTATGGTATGGATGCTGTAAAGTTGGCTTGAGCACTTGGTCAAAAAGCTGATGTTCACATGTTAGTTGAAAATATTTAGATGGCTACCTCAGGGTGGGCTTGGGATATCCCTGATTCTTTGGGTCTGTCACTCTTTTTAGACCTACTTCCCAACAAATAGATTCAAGTCTTGCCACAAGCCTCCCTCCTTCCCCTTCCTCTCTCCCCTCCCTCATTTAAAATGAAGTCCTTTGCCCTCTCTTCAAGGGTAGGGCCTGGTCATCTTGTCTCTAAGGATTGTATGATCCAGAGGAATATTTTAAGTGACTCATCGGAGAGAAATGTAGTCCAATCATTGCAGTTGCAGGAACTTCACCATCTGAGCTGGGTTTGAATGTTTCCAGTGGTCCTGGGAATGGAACAGAGGCCTTTTTTTTTTTGTCTCCATATTCTTCCCTCCTTCCCCCTCTCCCCCAAGAAAAAAGAGTAAATGTGCAAACCATCCTGACTCTTTGAAATACGTGTGGGTATCCTGCTAATAGCTGCCCGCACTAAGAAGTGAAGTCTGGCCGTAAACTTTAGTAACTTGCCTGGTTGTTTGGAGTTTTAATTTTTTTTTAATTTATCTTGAGTTTTGTTTTTTTCTTGCTTTGAGGGTTTGGCTATTTTTTTCTTGCATGGATTAGATGCCTTCCACTCCCCACCAGGGGCGTTAGCCCACTCAGTTACAAGGCATTGCCCCATGGCAGCGTCTGGCTGACTGTTGGCAGTGATGGGGGTAGATGGGGACATCACCGAGCCCCCAAGGCCTCTGTTCAAAGAGGAGGTTGGGGCTAGAGTGAGGGGTAGATGAATTCCTGCCCATTAACACCCAGCTCCTGCCCTGTGGATGCTGGTGGGAGAGGTGCCATGGACTTTCAAGGGACGTATTCTGTCACTGTGGATAATTTGCTTTGTGGATTGTTAAAAAAAAAAATTTTTTTTAAAGAAAAAATTAACGGGGAAAAGGTTAAAAAAAGCAGAATTTTGAAAATACCTGTCCCACTAAAGAGGTAAAGCCATCCCACTGCCTTGGTCCCTGCCTCTCTGTTCCCTGAGAGGGAACTGGTTAGAACCTGGTTGCTGTTTTCAATAAAAATATGAAAAAAAAGGAACAAGGCTGTGTGTGCATATGTCTTTAACCACCGCAATGGATAAATATTTTCTTTGGGGGTTGTCACAGAAAAACTACATCCTTTTAAGGCCTTGGGATGGTATATTTATTTGGAAAAACAATCTGAAAATTTCCCTTCAGTGCCATCCCTTCCAAGGGCGTTAATACTCTTGGGAGAAGATACAAGATCATAGGCTGCTAGAGCTGGAAGGGGCCTTTGTGACTGGCTAGTCCAACCTTTCATTTTAGAGATGAGGTCCCAATTCTCTGCTGCCACCCTCTTCCACCACGGTCCCCAGCATGGTCCCATGCTACTGGGAGCAGAATGCTCTTCTGTACATGTAGGTTTCCATTTGGAAGCTAAGTGGTCTAGGGCCTCGAGAGATGTCATAATGTTAGCTCACAATCCTGTGACACTTAAAAAGTTTGCAGTGGGACTCCCTCACAACACACTTGTGTTAGGCAGTGTAAATTGTGTCCAACTCATTGTGATCCCATTTGGGGTTTCTTTGGCAAAGATGCTGGAGTGGTTTGCCATTTCCTTCTCCAACTCATTTTGCAGATGAGGAAACTGAGACAGAGTTAAGTGACTTGCCCAGGGTCATATAGCTAGTATCTGAAGCTGGATTTGAACTCACGTCTTCCTGATTCCAGTCGTGGCACTCTATCCACTGGGCTTCCTAGCTGCTACATTCTGCTTTTACAGATATGGAAATATCCCTGGTTAAGGGACTTCTCCAGGGTCACACAACTGATTAGGTGTCAGAGGGGAGATTTGGACATAGGATTCCTAACTATTTCAGTGGTTCATAGATGTGGAATTGGAAAAAAACTTTAATTAGAGCCCATCCCATCCTCCCTTCTTCCATTTTACATAGGATTTTTTTACACAGTTTAAACAGAAGTTAGCTGGTTTACTCTGGGCCACACAGCTAGGAAATGTTATAAGGAGATTCTCAAAGTTCTGAAATCCTGAACTAGAATTCTGTTTGCTTCACATAGTGCTCAAATTATGGAATGCTAATAGGTGGTAGTTGAGGATTTGAACTCGAGTCTTCCAATTCCAGTGCATTTTTCTGCAGTACTAAGGCTCTTCCTGTTGATTCACTCCACACTATAACCTAACTTGCAAAATCATCATTTGTGGTTTATGACCTTGGACCTTGATGGGTGAGCATTCACTTTATCTTGCCCAATCTCAGGCACACTATACTACTTCTGGCCTGTCTTTGTGCCATGGTACCTCCTGTTTCCACCCCCACTACTCCAGCCTCAGAAAGGATATGCCAGTCACTATCCTATGACTTCAGTTGCTATCAGGGATCTAATTCCCAATTCAAAGCATTCTTCCCTGGTTACCATTCCCACATATATGTTTTATTCCCACCCCCGACCAACTGCTATCAATGGAACAGGAAGGCCAAGGTAGTTGGAGCAGAGTACCCTGAGGAAGGCACAGGAGGCAATGTGTTGTCAAACATGTCAAACTACCATCACCCCCGGTACCCCTTCCCCTCAGACCCTGATGGAGGCAGCCTGGAACCTTGAGTCAAAGAGTCCTGTGAATAGCAATGTCCCCTAAACCACCATCCCTGCTTGCAACCTGTTTCCAAGAAGCCTTAACCAGAGAAGGAACCTTTATGGAGATGTGACATGCCAAATGTTTCTGCACGTACTCAGGGGGAAAAGAAGTTCTTAATACCTTTGGCCTTGGCACTGCCAAATGAGCCAACATCAGGAGCAAATATGATGACATTAAAGAAGATATACCCTGAAGACTGTCATCTGGCTTGCAGCTGAAGCACTTAAGTACTGTGTTCTCATATTAGAAATTCCTTGAGAACAAGGAGTGTATGGCTTGTTTTTGTATCTCCCAGAGCTTAGCATGCCTGGTTATTGCTAATTACTAATCATGTAGCTATGTACTTAAAAATGTTTCTTCATCCATCCGTCCATCCATCTACCATCCACCCATCCACCCATCCATCCATCTATACATCCATCCACTCATCCATCCATCCACCCATCCATCCATCTATATATCCATCCACTCATCCATCCATCCATCAATCCATCCATCCATCCAATTCCCTGACATGTTCTAAAAGTTCTGAACTTCTCAGACTTGAGGGGTGCTGGTTCTTGATTCTACGCCTCTGCCCCAGACTTAGAGAATAGCATTTCTCTGTCAGAATATGAGATCGCTGTTTTGCCCCAGAATAATATGAGCTGTTGTTCAGAGAGCACCTCTAGGTTTGCCAAGTCCATTACATGCATTGTCTTATTTGATCCTCATGGCGGTCCCATGAGATAAGAACTGTAGATGAATCAATCAAGTCTCCAAGAAGTTAAATGACCTCACTGATGCCCTTTTTTGGCTAGGGGTCTGGTCCAGGGGAAACTCTTGGTGTGGAGTCTCCCCCTATCAATGTGAGTTGCTGTAGCTTAGAGCACTGCCTGACGCTGAAAGTTTAGTCTTGCCCTTGTTCACGCAGCTTGTGTGTGTTGTCAAGAAACAAGACTTGGATTCAGGTCTTCCTGATTCCAAACTAGCCACTAGTCCGTGCCTCTGTTCTGGTCCCAATTAAAGGATCAAAGGACTTGAACCCCCTGCTTAGCACAGCAACTGGCACATAGTAGGCAACTTCTAAATGCATATTGACTGACTGTGTGCATTTGTTTACATCTTGTGTCTCCATTAGATTGTAAGTGCGAGGGCAAGGATGGTCTTTTGCCTCTTATGTATCCCCAGGGCTTAGCACAGTGCCCGGCACATAGTAGGTGCTTAATAAATGTTATTGATTGATTGGCTTCAGGTCCAACATTCTTTAGCTTCACCACCCTTTCCCAAACTCTTGACCTTAGTCTGCTCTCTTCCCTAAGATAGCTCACTCTTGAGGCCCTTTTCCTCACCTGTCCAGATGAGATCTTTGTGAGCAGCCACCCCACACCCTTGTTTGGGAAGGTCTGATCATTGCAAACTAAAGAGTGCAAAACCTATAACTATACCTGTCATCTAACTATAATTCCAAGCTTAATCCCACTTAACTCCAAAATTCTTGGCTTTCTTTTGTCTCTGGTCTCACAGTTTCATTTCAAAATTTTTTCTCAGGTTATTAAAAAACCTTACAAAGCACACATGTATTTTTTAATGAGATTTTTTCTATTGGTCATTCTGTTTTCAAATGTTTATTTCCTTGGGCCTCAGTTTCACTATCTGTAAAGTGGATCTCTCCCTCTTCACCTTTGCCTCCTGGCTTCTCTGGCTTCTTTCAAGACTCATTTCAAATCCCACTTTCAGCAAGAGACCTTTCTTGGTCCATCCCCACCCCAACCAGAGCATTTTATCTGAGATTACCTCCCTTTTAAGTACCTTGTGTGTATCTTGTATGCTTATAGTCATTTGCATGTTGTTCTCCTGTTAGAATGAGAGTGTCTTGAGGACAGGGGTCATATTTGTGCTTTTCTGTGAATCCTTGTGCTCAGTACATAGTAAACACTTAAAAAATGCTTGTTTGGTTAACTGACTTTCTCCATCCTTAAGCCTTGAAGCAGAAATGTGAGGAAAAAGGAGGGGGGCAGGGCAGCTAGGTGGAACACTGACCCTGGAGTTCTGCTCTGATCTTAGACACTTGACACTTACTAGCTGAGTGTCCTTGGGTGAGTCACTTGAGCCCAATTGACTTAAAAAAAAATGAGGTGGAAAGGACAGGTTGGGTGACAATGACTTCTAGGTATTGTAACTTATTAGAAAGGTCATACACAGTGAGTTTGAAAAGGAGGGAGGACTTGAATCACTGAATGCAAAAGATGAAAGAAAGTTTTTTGGGTTTTTTTTTCTTGTCAAGACCCAAGCACCCAAGACATGTCAGCACTTGGGAGAGGAGCAGCTTATCTCCGGTAACCAGTCATATATTTACAATATTCCTCTCCTCCCCCAGTGTGTAGGGTTACAGATGTGGGAGGATCCCCAGATGCCAAAGCTAGAATCCCGGTCCCTCTCAAGCTGTTGCCCTACATGCCTATGTGCACATGCAGATATGCACACCTATGGATATGGTTTTGTGCGTGTTAGAGAAGCAGTCTGGAGCCAGAAAGACCCAGGGATTCTCCAGGGATTGGAAGGTTTTTTGTGCTAGACACATGTATATACACACATACATATATGCATACAGTATGGGGAAAGGAGAAATTTCAAGTCTTGTCTGAACATGTTCTCGGTGTGTGATCATGATCATGGGTGGTCACATTTCTTATCAGTGTCCCCGGGTAACTCTGGAAGGCTTGGAAGTTACTGATTAGCCAGTGACTCAGGAAAGTCACCATTTAACCTCTCAGTGCCCCAGACAGCTCCTTGAGATTATAAATTACAGACTGATGCTATGACCTTGGGAAAGTCATTAAACTCTGAGTGCCCTAGGCAGCAATCTAAAACTAAATTGCAGTTGATTTTCTGCATCTGCACTGGGTAGAGCAAGGTTCCATCCTGGGAATCCCCTACAATCATGAAATCACAGGTGCAGCTCCTGCCCTCCTCCCTCCAAGATTTTAGATATACATATATTATGTTTTGCATGCACGGTGAGTGAAATAGTGTGTGTGTGAATGTATGTGGTGTGTATGTGTGTTTGTGTGTGTGTGTGTGTTGCATGTGTATGTAAGACTCTAGAGTGGCTGTCTTGTGCCAGTCTTGGGGGATGCATTGGGAAGATGTTTTTGCACAATCAAAATCTCTAGGCTAAGTTCCCTTTCTTGCCTCTGGGAGGCAGCAGAGGCCAGCTTTTGTCCCTTACCCCTGGGCTGATGTAGCTAGTTGCAAGTGACCAGTCCCCTTTTACAGATGAGGGAATTGAGGACCAGACAGGTTATGGGAAAAATGATGCTCTCTCTCTCTCTCTCTCTCTCTCTCTCTCTCTCTCTCTCTCTCTCTCTCTCTCTCTCTCTCTCTCCCCCTCCCTTTTTAGGGGTGAGGGAAGCTGGATTTGGGGGGCAAAGCCTCAATTGGACTATCAGTGTTAAGTAATGATAGCCAGTACACAGGGTCCTTCCTGAGTATCAGGGCTAACCCAATCCTGACCAAGATTCACTTAACCCCTTGGTGATCCTTCCCTAATGCACAGATTAAAATTCACCCATCCTATAATCGAGTTCATTAAGACTAGACTTTCTGTGCTTCCCTAGTAACTATTGGTTAGTCTGATGAAAACATTTGTGTGAGTGATTGAGCTAAAGGGAAAGGACATCATCTGTCCTTCCTCCAAGTCCCTTCTTGTCATCTGAGCATGATACCCAGATTTCAGACCAGGCCATCTATGCAGGATTTTGTACTAATGTGCTCTAGGAGCAGGCAATGGTGTATTTATGGGTCTCTGAATCAATGGCCTTATGTGTTCCCTAATTTTCATTAAGCTGGGTTTGCTTAAAGGGGGTGGTAGCAGAGGAGGTAGGGAGAGTTGGGAACTGGGAGTGAGGAGGAAAGACCAGGGAACTTGTATGTCATATTTGGGCAAGGTGGGCGCTTCTTTCCTGAAGGAGTCTGGACAGAGTAATGGGAGCTATAGAAGCATTTTGGACAGATAGGTGGTGCAAATACGTAGAGTAATGGACCTGGAATCAAGAAGACCTGAGTTCAAATCCAACCTTAGACTTAACTGTGTGATCTTGGGCAAATCACTGAACTTGTCTGCCTCGATTTCCTGGTCTGTAAAAATAGGAATAATAATAGCACCTACCTCCCAGGGTTGTTGTGAATATCAAATGAGATAATATTTGTAAAGTGTTTTGTAATTAAAGTGTTAAATAAATGTTAGCTATTATTAAATTAATTAAACATTTAATAAGTACCTAATGTGTACAAAGCAACATTTTATATACTGGGGGAGACACAAAATTCTTATAAAATAGGCTAGGTCCTCATGGACCTCACAGTGCCTACTCAGATAACTAACACATAGTATTACAGCATATGGGTCAGCTAGGTGGCACCATAGTGCAGAGAGTGCCTGTCCTGGAACCAGGAAGACTCCTCTTCCTGAGTTCAAATCCAACCTCAGACACTTACTAGTTGTGTGACCCTGGGCAAGTCACTTCACCCTGTTTGCCTCAGTTTCCTCATCTGTAAAATGAGCTGCAGCAGGAAATGGCACAAACCACTGCATTGTCTTTGCCAAGAAAATCCCCCAAATGGGGTCACAAAGAGTTGGCCACTACTGAAAATGACTAAACAACTGCAACAATTATAGAGTAAGACAGGCAGCATTAAAAGAATGTGAACTTAGGAGTGAGGGGAACTAGAGTTCATGTCTTGCCTCTGATGCTATTTGTGTGCACTTTGGCAAGTGATTAAAGCAAGTTTTTCATCTGTTGAATAAGGGGAATCTTATAAGAATGTTAGCTTCTTAAGGACAGAGACTGTTTCTGTCTTAAGTGTTTAGTAGGTGCTTTGCACATAGTAGGTACTTACTGAATGCTTACTGAAAAAGCATTTTATTCGAATTTTCCAAATGGCACAGTGTCCCACCATTAACCGACCCCCTCCCCCATATGTGGAGGGGATAATGGTGTGTATTCATCCTTGTTGCTGAAGAAGACCATACCATCAGAGAAATAATGACATGACTTGCACTTGACTTTGTTTCGAATGAGGGAGGGCTGTGCAGGTCACCAGTCTCACTTCTCCTTCAGAGCCATCTGAATCCAGTGACCAGATGTTCATCAGGATGACTGGAGATGACACAGGAGGAGGCAATTGGAGTTAAGTGACTTGCCCAAGGTCACACAGCTAGTGAATGGCAAGTGTCTGAGGTGAGATTCAAAACCCAGGTCCTCCTGACTCCTGCACTGGTGCTCTATTGTTGAGGGGACAGAGCATAGTTTAATTTGGTTAGAATACAGTGTGCGGAGGAGAGTGTTCTGAGAGGAGATGGGGTAGAATTCTGCCAGGTTGGGGAGGGTCCAGTTTGGAGTATGGGAAGATTAACAGAAGAGCTCCATCCTTTATTCTAGTTCCTCCCAAATTGTGAAGTCTGAGAAATTTGCCTTGAGTTCTTCAGGCTCCCCTTTCTCTGTTCCCTCCCTCATTCTGCTGCCCTCTCCCCAGCTTTGCAAAGTTCTCACTCTACTCTCCAACCTAACCAAAGTTCCTGTTGCAATGTTTTAATAAATTCATTCTTACTAAAAGACTGTGTGTCTGAGAGTAGCTGTGTGTGTGTTTGCCATTAAAGAGGAGGCCGATTAACTCAAAGGAATGACACTCTGGGTACAATTTCAGTCAATGTGCTTCATGTTTGGGAAAGATATATAGGTAGAGATAGCATGTAAGTAGTATCCCTAGGGTGCCTCATATCATTGCACACAGGCAGCTACCTACTGTGCCTATGGCTTAGTACTTGTCCTAGGAAATACTCTCAGGAGAATCAAGAGACTCAGATCCCTAGTCTGTCACTATTTGGCATTTTCCCACTTAGGGCCTCAATTTCCTTCTCTGTATAATGGGGAGAATCGGGTTGAACTAGATCAGCAGTTCTAAACCTGGGGACTCATGAACTTTCAAAAAATATTTTGATAAGTGTAGTTCAGTATAATTGGTTTTCTTTGCATGCATCCCTGTGCATTTCATCTTATACATTTAAAAACATTCTGAGAAAGGGGTCTGTAGGCTTCATCAGATTGCCCAAAGAGCCAATGACACACACAGAAAAGGTTAATCTTTGGGCTAAATCGAGGTGGGGAATCTGCAACCTCGGAGCCACCTGTGGCCCTCTAGGTCCTCAAGTGTGGCCCTTTGACTGAACCCAAACTTTCTGTGAAGTTCTGTGAAGTTTGGATTCAGTCAAAAGGCCACACTTGAGGACCTAGAGGGCCACAGGTGGCCATAGGGTCACAGGGTCCTCACCCCTGGGCTAGATGATCTCTAAAGTCTCTTCTAATTCTGATAATGAGTTCAAATCCTGCTTCATTTTGCTGTTCTTTTGTCCTCAAAGAGGACCAGTGACATCGAGAGGTCTTGATGTCTTGACTTGGATTTAAGTGAGGCCAGGCTGTGCAACGCCATGAGCCTCACTCTCTCCTCCAGAGTCATCGGAGGCCAGTGGCAAGATAAAATGGTGTGACAAGTCACTGACCTCACTCAGGCTCAGTTTCCTCATCTGTAAAATGGGATAATAATAACTCTCCCTGTAAATGAGATATATGCATGTGATACACATATATAAATGATATGCATGTATGAGATATATGCATGCAAGAGATATATATGTAAATGAAATACATGTCTGAGATATACATATGCAAATGAGACATACATGTGAGATGTGCATGTGTACATTAACTACATGTGTGTAAATGAGATACGTGTATTGAAATATGCATATGTAGGTAAAATACACATATATGAGCTACATATGTAGATGAAATATGTGTGTGAGATATAGATATGTAAATAAATGAAACATGTATATGAGACATACATGTGTAAATGAGATATGTATGTGAGATACACATATGTAAATAAAATATATGTGTAAATGAGATACATGCCTAGGCAATATGCATATGTAAACGAGATGTTGCAAAGCCAATATACATATGTAAATGAGATGTTGCAAATCTTAAGGGGCTAGCTATTATTATGTTAGGAACCTAAGATTTCTCCCAAGCTCTGACATTCTGGGTCCTGTATGTTTATCACCATGCCTAGCACATAGTAGGTGCTGAGTAAATGCTTCCTGACTTGTGGACTGCTAAGGTCCCTTCCAACTCTGATGTTCCATGGACCTTTGTTCTAAGTTCTCTTCTAGCTCTAGGATTTATAGTCAGTCTCCTTCTAGCCTTGACCTTCTGTGTTCTAAGTCCTAAGGTCCCTTCCAGCTTTGACATGCTATATGGGCTCGGGTTCCAAGATTCTGATTCCCAATGGGATCTTTAGGACTTGATCAGTTTCTCCTCTTCCTCCTCAGTTACCTTGGCCCCCATAGAGAGGTTAGTATGAGCAGGAGCGGGAGGGCAGGAAACCTTGTGGACCCTTTTTTGCTTTAGGAAGAGTTTTGGTTTGGAAGCAGGGGGTGAGTGAGGGACCTGGTATCTGAAGGGGCTGGAGAAATGGAGCTGTCTCTGGTACTGTTTGCACAAAGGGCTGCCAGTCATCTCCAGCTTGCTGAGCTGGGGTCGCTGTAACACGGTGCGAACAAAACCATCAAGTTGGATAATTAGACAGTTCCTCATTGTCTGGGTGACTGAAGCTTGAGGAAATGAACTATAATAACCTCCAAGGGATTATAGGGAATAGGAGGCAGGACTGTTTGGAGGAGCATCCCCCTCCCCCTTGGGTAGGTGGGAAGAGAATAGGAATTTTTTGGGGGGAGGTAGTAGAATGTTGGCTAGGCTACGGGAAAGAGACAAGCTTTTGGTTCATTAGATTAGGGTCTCCCTCCCCATTTTCCTTTAGCTTTCACACTCTCTAGCCCCTGAAAATAGCTCTCATGCCTCAGTTCTGTTCCAGTGATGGAAAGCATGCCTGGAAAGGGACAGAGATAGATTGGAAAGAAATCATTAGTGACTTCAGGGCTTAGGATAGGGGTGTGGGCTGGCAACAGCAAGAGAGAAAGTGGAAAGACTGAATGGGGAGCCAAGTTATTGGAGTCTTTTCCAAAGCTCCTTCCTCAAGACAGTGGCAAAGAGTCTCATTATCATCTCTAAATCATCAGATTTAGACTGGAAGAGTGCTGAAATGTCATGGAATCCAACTCCCTCGTTTTATACAAGAGGAAACGGGAGCCCAGAGAAGTAAAGTCACTGGCATGAGGTTGCACAGCTAATAAATTGCTGACCAGGAACTGGAGCTCATGTTCTCTGACTCCAGATCTAGAAAGAACTCTTCCTCTGAGCTTAAGGAATTGTTTTCGTAAACCTCAAGGTGACAAAGAAATGTGAATTACTGTTATTTTTCAGAGCTCAACAAATAAGCGTTTACTAAGTATTTATTGTGTTTAGAAAGTGCATTAGACTCTGGATACACAAAGATAAGGGCAGCTAGGTGGCACAGTGCTGGGCTTGGAGTCAGGAAGACTCTTCTTGAAATCTGACTTCAGACACTTATTAGCTATGTGACTCTGGGCAAGTCACTTAACCCTGTTTGCCTCAGTTTCTTCATCTGTAAAATGATCTGGAGAAGGAAATGGCAAGCCACTCCAGTATCTTTGCCAAGAAATCCCCAAATGGGGTCACCAAGAGAGGGACCTGACTGAAACAACTGAACAGAAACACGAAGATAAAAAGATGTCCTTGTCCTCAGGGAACTTATATTCTATCAGAGGAAACAACATGTACATGTGTAAGTAGGTGCAAGTGAGGTGTAAGTTGGTACAAAATAGATATAAGGTAATTTTGGGGATACATGGTAATTTGTAGTTAAGAAAGAGAGTGTATTTGATTTCAGCAAATTAAGCATAATGACACTATCTCTCTTCAAGGTTATGTGGCATAGTCAGTGGAAAGAAAGGACAGGGCTCCTTGAGTTAAAGGGAAGGAAGGCTAAAGGGAGGCAGCCCCATTGACTTGACTTGACCTGGGTTTGGAGTCCTCATGCCCTATTCTCTGCCCTTAATATCCCCCCACTCGTCTTAGGAATCTGATGACCAGGAGAAAATCTAAGACCCAAGCAAACCCAAAGGAGCCATGGGATGGAAAAGGAAACTGATTCTTGGGTATTTTACTCTGCCTTAGCAGACAGAGTGGTACAGTGGGATTTAAGTCTGAGAATCTGGGTTCAAATACTTTCATTGATTCCAGCTACTCTGCCCTTTGGATTCCCCAGCTCTTACAGTGAAAGTTTTTGGTGGCAGGAATTGTCTGATTTGCCTGTTTTTGTGTTCACAGAGTTTATACGGTGTCTGGCACATAGTCAGCACTTAAATGCTTTTTCTCCCTCTCCTTTTCTCTTTCTCTCTTCCCTTTTCCCTTCTTCATCCCCCTACTTCCTCTTGTCTCTCTCCTCTTTCCTCTTTTCCCCTTCCCTCTTTCTCCCTCTCCTCTCCCCTCTCTTTTTATCTTTCTTCTCTCTTTCTACCTCTTCTCCCTCTCCCTCTCTCTCCTTCCTTTCTTCCCCTTTCCCTCTTCCCTTCCCCTCTCCTCCCCACTCTGATGTTTATGTGACCTTGAATATGCATTTGTATGACCTGTGTGACCTTGGCCAAAGTGATTTCACCTTCCTAGGCCTGAGTTTCCTCAACTATAAGATGGGCGGTTAACCTCTGAGGTCCCTTCTAGCTCTGGTTCCTGTGCTCATGTCCACGATTCCATCCAGATACTGCAGGGTAAACCCCTTGGTTCTTTCCCACATAGAGGTGGAGAGATCCTGGAACCACAGGACAGCTGAGTTGGAATGGATTTAACTCTTCATTTCACAGATGAGTGAATGGCATGGAAACTCAGAGAAGGTCAGTGACTTCCTTGAGGTCACACAATGGATGAATAACCACACGAGGCTGGCTATGTCTAGAATCTTTCTTTTCTCCTCATCAAGCACTTTCCCACTTCCCTATTCTACTTCCAAGGCTGAGAATGAGAGGGTTGGGGGCTGGGGATTTCTGAAAGTGGATTTGAGGGAGAGAGGGTGTATTTTATCAAAGTGATAGAAGAAAATGTGAGGAAGGAGACATCAGTTTCAATGGGGGTGAAGATAAGGGAGGAAATCCTGGAAGGTTCCGTGGAGGAAGGGGCCCCAGCCACCTACTTTCCCCACCCCCAGCTTCCTCTGCAGAGACTAACAGGAAAATCTAATCTCCCTGCTAGGCTTTGAGCCAGAGGGACACTGAGGAGGTGGTAGGGGGCCTCAGGAAGGGCTTGTATCAGAGAAGCTGGAAATGATCAATGTCTCAGGATGACTGAAATCTGACAAAGCCCATCCTGACAAAGCTGGATGAGGACTCTCTGTTTCAATTACAGCCTTAATAGCCACATCAAGTCACATTAAAAATGCAACAGCCCCCGTCAGAGGTGGGAGGCAGAGAGATGAGGGATCCTGCCCAAGTGGAAAACTCATTCGTTAAAAGTTCCTTGATGAGGCCAGAGACTTGTCTAGTCTTTTTTTAAACCTAGTGGCTGAGGAAAGAAGGTAGTAACAGCTACTCTGCGAGCAATTCTCAAATTTCAGAGGTCATGGAATGTTGAGGACTCGGTCACTGGGTGCTTACCATAAGCCTAGCACTGCCTCAGTGCCCTAAGGGGGACAGGAAAAAGTCTTGGTTCACTCCAGTTCAAGTCGGACATCATTTTAAAATGCCCACTGTTTGCAGAGTCTGGATCTATGCGGTATAGATCGTATCCTCATGGACAAGTAGTCTAGTAGTGGGATCAGATAATTAATTACAATAGACAGATAAGGGTTTGGTTTTGGTCTGGAACTGTGTAGGAAAACCCTGGTTTAGAAACTCCTTCCAACAATGCAAATAGCAACTCTTCTGTAACTTCTCTGTCTTAGAAAGTCTAGGTGGATGGGAAGGGAGCAGTGGATAGAATACCATCCCTGGAGTTGGGAGAATGAATTCAAATCTGAACTCAGACACTTACTAACTGTGTTACCCTGGGCAAGTCATCAACCCTCATTACCTCCAAAATGAAAAAAAAGTCACCTGGGCTACTTAGGGGTTGCCCATGGTCACACGGTCAGTAGGTGACAGAGGAAGGACTTGAACCTTGTCCTTTCTCCAGTTCCAGCACCCTGTCTCCCACACTGGCCCTCCTGATACTTGGTAATACATAAGCCAATTAAAGAGGTGCAAGGTGCTGTAGGGGATGTGCAGGGAAAAGACAGGGAAGGCTTTCCAAAGGAGGTGGCATTTGATTTGGACTTTAGGGAAGGGGCAGGAATTCCACAAGTGAAAAGAGGTAGGAGGCAGGAAGGAGCATAGCATGGTCAGTATAGTCAAGGGTATTGTGAGGTTCAAATGTGATAATGGAAGAAAAGTACTTTGCAAACCTTAAAGTGCTATACGAACACCAGTTCATATCATTAGCCTCCAGTCTGGAAATGGTTTTGTTCCATGACCCTTTTATCACACTCCTGCTGGGCTCAAGCCATGTTTATGGAGCAGTATGAGGGTGTTCTATGAAATGTTTAACAACCTGGCTCTCTGAGGGGAAAAGGTAAGTCCAAACACTTTTAAATTTAATCAGCATTAGCAACGCTACTTAAGACCAGACAGTCAACAAAACCATACAGCACGTCCTGTAGGGATTGCTGATTTCTGAGACAAAAATGCTCATACTGAAAGCTTGACAATTGATTCGCTGGGTAAAACTGGTTTGGGTGCAACTCTGAGTGCAGATTACCGTAAGAAGCATTGTGCCAGAAGGTCTGGGTTCAAATCCTGTTTCTTTTCCTTATTCCCTTTGTGATCTTGGTAAATTTATATAATCTTTCTTGGACTTGGTTTCTTAATTTGTAAATTGAAAGAGTTGGATTCACTAGATTGTCTTTAAGGGTCCTAATGGAATGAAGACGGAATAGCACGGAACACATTTCTAAGGGGACAAAGAATTTGACTGAAATATAAGAGGATATGGAGGAAAGGTAGATTGAAGAGGATTGTTCATTCCGCCATGGCCCTGTGTTTAGCCATATGGGGCATACAGAAATGAATGACATGATCCTTATCTCTAAAAAGGGGATAAACCTCACTTACTACCTGCATGACCTTGGGCAAGTCATATAACTTTTCTGGGCCTCAGTTTTTTTGTGTACAAAATGAGAAAGTTGGATTATATGGCCTCTAAGGTCCCTTCTACCTCAGAAACTGGGGACTTGTGAAACAGGGACTATAAACTATTTTATAAGAAGTACAGAGGCTTCAGGTCACGAAAAGAGGACTTCTGTTTGGGGGGATGGAGGGAAGTTTCATCAAAGAGAGGGTATTGAAGCTAAGCCTTAAAGGGTGGGAAGCATGTTGACAGTTTTGTCCTTAGGGAGTTTAAAAACAGATTGCTTCGCTGGGGACAATTTTGATGCTACCCAGAGATAGAGCTGGTCAGGCCTTATTTAGGTTGACCAGAAAGCCCAGATTCCCCAATCAAATCCCAAAGGTTTCTTTCTCTCTTTCTGGTTAAGAGCAATTGTTACCCATCAAAGCTGTGCTTGTAGGGACAGGTAGGATCACTCTGTTCTCCAGATTGGTGCCAGCACTGGGCTTCTAGAGACCCTTTAGTAAGCCTGGTCTGTCTTCCCAGTGTTTATTATAATATAGGTTTCAAGAAATGTATCATACACTTGTGAGATGTATATAACAATTACTCAGTTGAAGAAAACCCCCAAGGGGAATTCTGCTCACTCCAGTGACTGCTCAGAACAGTGGAGTCAGGCATTAGCAGTTTCCTCCTAGGACTGCAGCTACTTGGCACTGAGCCTGGGGAGAGGTGGTAAGAGTCAGGTGGTTTCATTGGTGGTAAGGATTCAGGGAGGGTAAACAGCTTAAAGGACCTGCTACTATCCTGAAAGCAATTAAAGGAAGATTTCTAGCATGGTAGGCAGATCCTCTATGGACAATTTATGGGAAGTCATGGGAGAAAACTATCGGAGTTGGAACTGAAACTGAGGCAAATTTAATTTAGGGGAAGTAGGTAGGGGATAGAGGTGGGGGATATGAATTAAAGAGAGTGAGGTCCCATCTCCTAGAGATCATTCCTTACCCTGTGAGACTTGGGAAAATGGATTCTAAGAGAAGGGGCCAATGGGGTCGTGGAAGTGGTTACAAGTTGTAGTGGTGCTGGACAGCAGAGGGTCTTGAATGGAAGCGTGGCAATGGTGGGGTGGGGAGGAAGTATAATGCCCCTTTCCCTGAATATCCCTAGATATCTGTACCCTGAATCAAAATCCTGTTCACCCTGAATAAGTTATAGTTCAGGAAGAGAGAATATGGATGAATTGTAATTTGTGTGGTTGGAGGAAAAGCCACACTGTCTATAATATCATAGTTAGCATTTATATAGCACTTTAAGATATGCAAAGTGCTGTGGGTGCTATTACTATCACCATTTTACAGATGAGGAAACTGAGACTGAGTGAAGTTAAAATGACTTGTCTGGGGTTACACAGCTAATAAGTGTTCGAGATAGGATTTGAACTCCTGCTTTCCTGTCTCCATGTATAACACTATTCATATTAGTATAATGCCAAAAGAAACACCTAGATGTCTCAGACAATTTTATTAGCAACTTTTGCTTTTATATCACCTTCATTTATGAATATTTCTCCTCCTCCTCCTCCTCCTCTTTTAAATAGGCTATTCCTTCTAATAAGAAGAAAAAAGAGGGAAAAAACAAAACAAATCAGACATACTAATGACTCCAGCAACCAAACCTGACAGTATATTTAATGTTCCACATCCATGGTCCCCTACCTTAGCTGGAAGAGAGAAAGCTCTGTTTTCTTATCACTTCTTTGGGGCCAAGCTTAATATTCCTATCTACATTTCTAATTGCATATATTTTAATGTCAGAAACTTCTGCTGTCCTAATCCTAACCTGTCTCCCTCTCCTGGGTCTAACTAAATTCCTGGGATGGAAATCCCCAAGACTATGAAGGTGCTTTGCTCTATTTTGGAGGATGAAAAAAAAAGTTGAGATTAGCAGTTGATCAACCATGGGTGGGGAACCTGTGGCCTCCACGTCCTTGGGTGTGGCCTTTTAATTGAGTCCAAGTTTTACAGAATAAATCCTTTTATTAAGGGGATTTGTCCTATGAAGTTTGGATTCAGTCAAAGGACTGCGCTTGAGGACCTCCAAGGTCATATGTGGTCTCCAGGCTGCAAGTTCCTCACCCCTGGTCAAGACCCTGGTTTTGGCCCTATGGAAATGGGCCTGGAGGGTAGAGGAAATAGTGATTTCCTGGGGATTTTTGAAGAGCTGAAAGGGACTTTAGAGACCAGCTAGTTTAAGCTCCGCATTTCATAGATGAGAAAACCAAGGCTCAGAGAGATACAAATGACCAAGGTCCATTAGTAGTAGTATTAGCATGAATACTAGTAGTATATTACTAATAGTATACTAGTAATATAAGTATTATATTAATAGCACAATACTAATTAGTGGCATACTACAATTTAGTAACATAATCAGTCATATGATGATAATTAATAATATAATTAGTAGCCTAATGCCAAGTAGTAATATAATTGGTAGCGTAATGCCAATTAGTAATATAATTGGTAGTATAATGCTAATAGAAGTAATAGTATTAATATAGACAGTTAGGTGGCACAGTGGATAGAAGGAAGGAAACAAGCATTTATGAATGCCTACTATGTGCCAGGCACTATGTTAGCACAACAGCCATGACAGGTAGGCACTATTATTATCCCTTTTTTATAATTGGGGGAATGGAGGCAGACCGAGGTTAAGTGACTTGCCCAGAGTCACACAGCTGGATTTGAACTCAGGTCTTCCTGACTCCAAGTCTAATACTCTACTCACTATGTCTTCTAGCTGCTCAATAGAAATAATAGCAATAGTAATTATTATTGCTATAATTATAATAATAGAAATAGCATTCCTCCAGTGAATGAATGAATAAATGAAAAAAAATATTTATGAAGTATGCATTCCATGTTGAACATGGATACATATATATATGTATACTGAGGATACAAAGAGAGAATCAAGGCAGTCCTCATTCTCAAAAAGAACATTCTAGTGGTGGAGACACCACATTTACAAGGGCTCAGCTGCAAAGTGGATGGAAGCACCTGCTGATCCTATGGTACATTGGCAGGGTACATGGTAAGGCTCAATGTACCTGAGGGTGGAGGGGAAGGGCAGAGGACAGTATTCTTTTTACCATATCACATATTAAGAATGAGATTTTCCTTTCTCTTTTGGGAGTTATTTGCTACTTTTAAAGGTGGCAATCCATTCAGAAGCAGCTGTATTCTCATGGCTGGACTGAACTACCGAGTGCTCTCCCATGGACAGTTAAGGGCCAACCTGGCCTCCAAAGTTCTCATTTCTTAAGAAGAGAGCGGACTGAGAGACAGGCTGCTCAGTAAATGGCTGAAGATTTATGTTTTTTATCTTCAGTCAATAAGGAGGCATCAGCCATGCAACAATTTGATTGACTGACTCCAATTTCCATCAGTGCAATGGAGGATAATAAGGCTTAGAAATGCATCATAGGAATGCTGGCAAGAAGATTTTTGCTGAATGGAGGGAATGCTCATCCTTATTTCTTTTTCTTTGCAGTTCTACCTCCTATAAATTTCTGATGTCTTGAGATATCCATTCCAGCCTGGAGCCCAGATGAGGGATTCTCTGAGGAGGGTTAGGGAACAGGGTCACCCAGGACATGCCAGGGTCTATTCAAAGGAAAGACATTTTTGTGTCTTGCTGGTGAAAAGGCATGATACAAATCACATTTTCACTCAATCGTGTAATCCTAGACTATAAGAGCCAAGAGAGACCTTAGACTGTAGAAAATTGGAATGGGAAAGTACACCCAGCCTGGTGGGTCCTCACATGTTCCTCTCTGCCTGTTGACTCTAGCTCCATCCCCTCCTCCACTTTGGGAGTCTATGTGGTATAAAAATCAGGAATGAGAGATATGCTCCTGGTAATTTATAGATACCATATATTTAGAGATGGATGGGATCTCATAGGCCATGTAATCTAATACCTTCATTTTACAGAAAAGGAAACTGAAGCTCAGAGAAATTAAATGTCTTACTCAAGTTCAGATAGGCTTGGGCACTCTGACTCCAGAGTCAACGAACTCTCCCTTGCTCCATGCTTAGAGCATAGAAGGTTGGGTCTGTGAATAATCTCAAACTATACTACGTTAGAATTGGAGGGAACCTTAGCACACAAAACCTTAGAACACAATGTTAGAGAAGAAAAAAATATTAGAACATTAGGGCTAGAAGGGAATTTAGAACTTAAAAAGTTGGAACTGAAAAAGACTTTAATGTCCAACTACTTGATCTAATTTTATTTTATGGAGGAGGAATTCAAAATTACTTGATGGCTATGTATGTGTAATATATATGTACATATACATATGCATCTGTATAAATATACATATATTTTATATATGAGTACATATAAATATATCTTTGGAACAAATGGCTTATTCAGAAATCTTTTATTTCACTCCTTTTAATTGCATGTAACTGGAAAAAACAAAATACTATTTATAAAAAAAATAGTAAGGGTAATAACTAGCATTCACATTGCCCTGGAAGGTAGAGGCTATTATTAAATCCATTTTACAAATGAGGAAACTGAGACAGACAGTGGTTAATTGACTTGCCCAGGGTCACACCACTAGTAAGTATCTGGATTTGAACTCAGGTCTGCCTGATTCCAGGCACAATGTTCTGTCCAGTGTGACATTGAGTTGTCTTTTTCTATAAATGCTTTTAGTTTTAAAAAATTATCCATTGCACTAATTAGTTAACTCCAACAATGAACTTTTTTTGTAATCCTATGAATTGTATACCTCCAAGTGGGGAATTAGCTTCAGTTTACTAGGCTGTGCACCATGCAAATGTCACTCCAGATTTCCTGGGTGGGGGCTTCTAGTCAAGAGAATGGAAAAAAATCCCTGCAGATGTAGCTGGGTGCTTCATGTCATGAGAAAGCCTTTGACAAAAGGGTAGCCCAGATGTTTATGTGCAAGACCTCAGAGTGACAATGAACCCTTGAAAGGGAGCGTGACCCTGGCTAGGTCAAAGGGCCTGTGTTCAAATCCCTTCCATCACTTACATCCTGTGTGACTGTGCCAATCTTTGGGCCTCAGTTTTCTTATCTTTAAAATGGGAGGAGTTGGAGTGGATGGCCTGAGCCATCCCTACAGCTCTACATCTATGACCAGACTCTGGTCCTTTGCAGGACAGTCTTTCTTTCTAAGTACTTAAACAAGGTTTCACACTCATCACCTCAGCCCTATCCTCATTATCCGTGGGAAGTAGACAGGCATGGTGAGAAAGGTTAAGGGGCCTGTCCAAGGTCAGGCAATAGAAATGCTGGTGACAGAGTCTAAACCTTCAAGTTGGGAGCTCTGATTTACACGAGATTTTTAATCTAGCCCATGAGAAGAAAAGAATGGAGCCTGGTTTATACCCAAGGGAGGGGATGGGGGTCAATCACTCAGAAATCCCTGTTCTAGGCCTTGTTTCCTGAATGACACTATTGTCCTTCCCCCTCCCCCCAACACTTCCTTTCGTCTCTGCAGCCCCAAATAGTCTATTCTGGTGGTAAATTGCTTTTTGAGTAGGAGAGTTAAGCTGTTCAACACCACTTACATCTCTAAGCGGTTTCCCTAGCCTGGGGTCATCAGGGCCTTTCTGGGTGATTGGAAATGTGATTGCAGGAGGTAGATCAGCATGCTGCACGAATTAATGCTGCTAAGAGAGCCTGAGACAGTCTCTGGATAGGTGTTTCTGCTGGTAAGGCCTGGGTCTTGTCTCCTGGCCCTTAAGCCCTGCTACTTGACCAGGGCCCCGGGGAGGGCTGACTTAGTGGCCATGGGCAGGAAACACTGCAAATTGTATGAATCTGCTCCTCCTCCTCCTCCTGGTGGCCTGCTTAAGATGGGAAGGTGTGAGCCCCAGAAGAATTTAGAGGTCTAATTTAGCATGGTGTGATGAATGTGCTCTGGATTTTTGTCAGAAAGACCTGAGTTCAAATTCTGCCTCGGACCCTTACCAGCTGTGTGACCCTGGGTAAATGACTTCACTTTGATCAGTCTCAATTTCCTCACTGCAATAATGAGGGAGTTGGACTTTAAAACCTCTCTGTTCCCTTTTAACTCCATAAATCTATGCCCCTATGTTTCTGGGATCCCCTGTCTAGGTTCTAGGAGCAGTCAGTGTCCAGGGTCCCAGACAAAGGTGATGACCCCGACTTCTCTACTCGACTGCTTCTTTCTGTGGGATTCAGAAATGAGTGGGACTGCTTGACCTACATGCAATTGTGGAAGAGAGAAAGACCTACCTGTCCACAGGCATTTCGTAGAGTTTTTCACAGCTGAAACTTTCTGTTTGCACGAATTTTGTATCTTGAGATCTTGTTTTGACACTTTTACCTTAGGGAGATTTTTATCTCAAGAGGAAGGAAACTGAGGCCCAGGGAGGTTAGGGATTGATTCATCAACTCCCAGAGCTGGAAGGGACCTCAGAGATCAGGAGTTGTATGGAGGCTCCAAGCAAAGTCATGCTGACAGTGGTAGAGCTTGGCCTGGAATCCAGATGTCTACTGACTCCTTACCTAAAACACTTGTTGATATACTCTAGGATTGCCACTGCTTAGAGGGGAACACTGGAAAAAGCACCATCTCTAGTCGAAGAGCTTGGGTTCAAATCTTGCCATTAGTGCTTATTTCTCGTGTGACTTTGGGCAATTCCCTCAACCTCTTTAGGACACGTGTAATGTAAAATGGTTGAACTGAGGTCCGTTGAGTGAACCACAACTCTACACCCAGGATCCTATAAGCACGCAATGGATCCTTCCAAGGGGGCCTGGCAACTGGGACTAGGCATGCTTCTCAGGCCTCAGTTTCCTCATCTATAAAAAAGAAAGGGGTAGACTATATGTCTCTGAGATCTAGAATGCTAAGATCCAGGTAGCCCATTTAGAAGAAGAGGCCGCAGATATTGACAGAGACTCACCCTCAACTCCTTTCCCTAGGGTAGGTAGCCAATGTCACTTTCACACTGTTCCCCTCTTCCTTTACTGCCTTGCACCCTGACCCCTTCCTTGATCAGAGAGACTCCAAACAGCTCCAGGGTTCTGGTTGTCTTTAATTAGATTTTCACCTGGGAGAGAGATACATAGATAAATAGATATGTATAGATATAGATAGTTATAGATGTGTAGATACATAGATGTAGCAATGGAAACATATAAAGATTTAGAGATGTGGATAGAAATGGATATACATAGAGATGTAGATGTCACTAGATATATAGATAGATCTCTTTCTCTTTGTCTCTCTTTTATAAAGTCAGCATGGTATACTAAATAAAATATAGATATGTATGTAAATATATATATATAATATAATGATGTAGATATAAATATATAAAAATAAATATGTATTATAAAATATATATAAATATAGAATATACTATAATATTATGTAGCATAATGTAGTATAGTATTATAATATATAACACAACATAACAAACATAACCCAATGTAACACAACGTAACACAACATAACATAACATAATATAATATATAGTTGTATATAATAAATATATATTATATAAATATACAAATCTATTTAGATATATAATAGATATAAAAATCTATATAGTTACATAATAGAGATCTATCTAGATCTCTATATATGTATGTGTGTGTGTGTGTGTATTTCAGGGGAATTCTTTTTCTCTAACATCTGGGGCTGGACAATGTGGTCCCTGGGAGACCTTGCCTCTCATTCCTGGCCTCAGCATGGGGACAAGCTGTCCCAGCATCAACAGAACGAGGGCTTTTTTCCTTTGTGGGCAGTCTTCTCTAGTCTCATGCACTGGTCTAGTGGGAATCTGTCAGCGGCCTAGGTCACGACGGTGGTGGGGAGTAAGCTCAATCCCTAGTTTCCTTAAAGATTTCTGAGATAAGTCATAAGATCATGGCTTTTTAGGAGAGACTGTTAGATAATAACCATCACTTATATAGTACTTGAAGTTTCTCAAGGAGTTCGGTAGGTGGCACAGTACATAGAGCTGGAGTCAGCAAGATCTGAGTTCAAATCCTGCCTCAGATCCTTCATAGCTGTGTGACCCTGGGCAAGTCCCTTAATTTAACCTTTATTTGCCTTAATCTACTGGAGAAAGAGATGGCAAACCACTCCAGTATCTACAGAGTCACAAAGATCGGGACACAACTGAACAAAAACAGAAAAGGTTTCCAAAGTGCCTCACAAATACCACCTCATTCAATCCTCACAACAAACCTATGTAGTGGATGCTATTATCTCTATTTTATAGATAAAGAAAGTGAAATTGAGAGAAGTTAAGAGATTTGCTCAGGTTTCAAAGCTAGTAAGTTTTTGTAGCAGTCTAGAGGTGCTAAAAGCCCCAAAATGCAAGGAAAAAGAGAGTGAGTCTGCCTTGAAAGAATTTGACCACTCAAACCTTCTTTCAGTCAGAGACAAGATTTATTGTGTGCCAACAGAAGGGGGTGTGTTAAGAATCTGCACATTTGGTAGGGACAAGAGCAGCTTTTTTTATAGGGAAAAAGATTGTAAGAAGATTTGGATGGGATCAAGGAGTGGCTAATAACTTGGGGATCCAGAAGTAACAGAGAAGGGATCTAGATGGAATCAAGGGAGGGAAATAGCCTGCAATGGTCTGGAAGTAGCAGACAATGAAAGACTGGACTGGATCAGAGGTAAGAGAGAATTGAAGGTTGGGGCTGGGTCAGAGCCACAATGAAAGGACTGAGAGAATTGTGAGTATCTAGGTGGAGCTGTGTCAGAAGGCTCAGGAACTGGGCTGTGTTTTTAGGGTTCAGATCCCATACCCTGTCAGTAAGGGCATAAGGTAGGTTTCAAACTCAGGTCTTCCTGACTCCAGGCCCAGTGGTCTATTCATTGTGCCTGTAACCCTAGAGATCAGAAGATAATGGAATCATAGGTTTAATGCTGAAAGAGACCCCAGAGGCCATCTAGTTTAAACCCCTTATTTTACAGATGAGGAACCAGAGTGATTTGCCAGTGGTCACTCTGCTAATAAGTATAAGACGCAGGATTTCAACTCAGGTGTTCCTAAATCTAAGCCCAGTATTTTATTGAGTATACCTTGTATAGTGCAACCCAGGGGTGGGGAAACTGTGGCCTCAAGGAACATGTGACCCTCCAGGTCCTCAAGAAAAGCCCTTTGACTGAATGGTCTCGAGGCCACAGGTTCCCCCACTCCTGGTCCAACCTGCCATCTTATCTAGGAGGGAACTGAAGCCCAGAGAGAGAAAGAAAATTGTCCCAAGTCCTCAGATATATTAGCAAAGTCAGGGTTCAAACTGGGGTCCTCTGAATGGGAGAGAACATGATACAGCAGAAAGAAAACTGGATTTGAAGTCAGAGAATCTGAGTTCAAATCTTGCCCCTGATGTACATTACTTCATTTTTCAGGGCGCCAGTTTCTTCATCTATGAAATGAACTAGGTGACCTCTGAGGTCCCTTTAAGTTCTAAATCTATGATCCCATAATCTGTTTCCATGATACAATGCCATTTTGGGGCTGGTCACCTGTCTGTCCTATTCCTGGTTCTTTGGGTACAGTTTGTCCTGTGGGAGCTTGACCCATGGTCCCCTTATGGAAACACAAACATTTGGAAGGAGAGAGGGGGACAGTGGAGGGCCTGGGACACCAGCTCTTCAGTCTCTAGGGGCTAAAGGCTTGTGTGGGGCTGACAGCTTTCCAGGCTCCTTGCTCTGATGAGAGGAGATCTCAGGACCTGGGGACCCAAAGTACTATGATTCTACAGAGATAGTCCTTGTTCCTCCCTTCCCACAACCCACAGAGTCCAGAGATGCACATTCTCCATAGCCTTTTGCCAAAAGCAGGAGCCTAGGATCCAGGTCACTCTTGAGAGTTGTTTCCTGCTAGAAATTCTAAGGCCAGAGGCCTGGAACCCAGGCTGACTGCCCTTTTCGGCCTCAGCCTTCAGCAGATTCATTACCAATGTAAATAAGGCTCTTCTTAGATCCATGGGGTTGAGCTCTTGGGTTAAGTGGAAGAAAGTGACAGAGGTCTTTGTTTCCTGGGTTTTTGATTGCTTCACTTGTAATAATAATTTTTATTTCTACTTTCTGGTTCTCCCTTCTCTCGCCGCCCTCTGCCCCCCGCAACGTGGCTCTCACTATATACCTTTCTCAGTGAAACGTTCTTCCATTTCCCACCCTGGACCTTGCGAACAAAGACAAATGTGAGGTTCTGGGATATGGGCTTCTAGAGCTGCCTAGACTCCTTTCTAGGGCATTTAGGTGGCACAGTGAACAGAGTGCTGGGCTTGAAATCAAGAACACTAATCTTCCTGAGTTCAAATGTGGTCTCAGATACGTCCTAGTTGTGTGACCCTGTTTGCCTCAGTTTCCTCATCTGTAAAATGAGCTGGAGAAGGAAATGGCAAACCACTCCAACATCTTTGCCAAGAAAACCCCAAATGGGGTCATGGAGAGTCGGACATGACTGAACAACAGACTCCCTCTGGAAGCCAATTCTAGAACGTTTTGTTGAAATGGTAGAGCTGGAAGGAACCTTAGTTTCCATGCAGCCCACCCCTTCGTTAAAAAAATTTAAATTAAAATCCATTTTAAAAAAATTTAAATTAAAATCCATTTTCTTCCCGCCTCCCCCAGAAAAATCAATCCTTAGTACAACAAAAAGAACAAAAAACAGACAAAAAACCCAAAAGAAAACAAAGCATGTATGGTCAAATAAAACAAATTTCTATGTTGGTCAAATCTAAGAAATATGGTTTATTTTGCACCCTTAGTCTGTCACCTTTCTGTCAGAAGGTGACTTTAGCATGTGTCTTTGGGAATCATGCCAATCTTCTTATTTTACTGATGAGAAAATTAAGTGACTTGTTCGAGGTCACACAGTTACGGTTTGAAGGGCCCCCTACTCCAAGGCTTAGACCCTGACTGCCACAGATGTTAAGTGATCCAAAGAAACACCAAAGTAGCCTAGATGCAGGCACAAGGCCCGTCCTGGAGCGAAGGCCCCCCGTGGGGTTCTGGGAGATGACCTCAGGACCAAGGGGGAGGAGCCCAGTCCTGCTGTGACTAAGGATCAGCAGGACCTGAGCCTCCTGTGCTACATGGCTCCCTAGATTGGCTCTCAGAGAGGAAGACTTTTAATTGTGGTTTTTATCTTCTTACAAATGGGTTATGCAGTAGCCCTCAGGGCTTCATCAAGAAGATGAACATCATTTTATTAGCCTGTGAGCTGCACATGTAATGTTACCGGCCTGGTGCTTTTCAAAGTGATTTAACCCTTCCTTTCTTCCTAGCCACTCCCCGATGGGCTTTGCGAAGATACTGGGAAGCTTCTCTGTCCGTTGGAACAGAGCAACAGTGGTGGCCTCCTAACTAATCCCTAACTAGTGCCTAGAGTTTCTCTCCCATCAATCCATCTGATGCTGTTAAAATTTGTTGTTCAGTTACGTCTGACTCTCTGTGACCCCATTTGGAGTTTTCTTGGCAAAGATACTGGAGTATTTTGCCATTTCCTTCTCCAGCTCATTTGACAGATGAGGTAACTGAGGCAAACAGTGTTAAGTGAGTTGCCTAGGGTCTGAGGCTAGATTTGAACTCAAGAAGATGAGTCTGACTCCAGACCTAATACCCTAACCTCTGCACCAACTAGCTGCCCAGCTGTCAAGATAAATTTTCTTCCAAATATTCTTTTTCTTCAAGTCACTATGCTGCTCAAGAACCCACAGTACTTCCCTATAGTATTTTGAATCAAGATGAAAATTTTCTGCTCAGTTTTCAAGGTCTTTATGACATGGCTCCACCCTACATAGCCAGCCCTCTGTCCCTCTCAGACCCTGGTTCTTTAGAGTTAGTGACAAGCGCCATACATATTCCCACCTTTATACCTTTGTCTGTTCTGCTCTTCTTTCTGGAATGCCTTCCTTTATGTCAGCTTAGATCCTACTTTTTCCATCAAGCCTTTCCTTGACCACTTCAGTCCAAAATGCATTCTTCCTTGCTCATTTGCATATGTAATCCTCACCACACAGTTTAGCAGAAGTCAACAGTGTCTCTAACTAGACTGTAATTAAGTCCTTTGGAGGAAGGGAGCACATCTATACTTCCTTGTATCCTCCCATTCCCCTTCCCACTCAGCAGTTAGTTAAGGGGTGAGCATGTAGTTACAATGCAATAACGTTCATTGATTATTTGATTAGAACGTTATCTAAGCTCTGTCCAACGTTTAGCAACCTTGATCCTAAAATGGGGTTGGGTGTGATTTCTTTCCTGGTTGAAGGGAAGATTCAGACCTCTGCTTGTGCCTTTTCAGGAAAGGCAATTAAAGCAACAATTTAAAAAATAACATTCGTGTGGTTTGGTGGGAAAAAACCCTGGCTCTGTTTTCAGGAGTCCTTGGTGTAGTTGTAATGAACACTGGTTCTAGTGTCTGATGGGGCATCTGAGTGTGGGACCTGGAGTCAACACGACTCATTTCCCTCAGTTCAAATCTGGCCTCAGACACTTCCTAGACAGGTTACTTAACCCTATTTGCCTCAGTTTCCTCATCTGTAACACGAGTTAGAGAAGGAAACGGCACAAACCACTCCAGTATCTTTGCCAAGAAAATCTCAAAAGGGGTCATGGAGAATCAGATATGACTGAAAAATGACTAAACGACAGTGAAAAATGTCTGATGCCTTCCCTCTAGATTCCAGCTTTGTGCTAACTCACTGTGTGACCTTGGTGGAGATGAACTCCATGATTGACTCTACGGTGTCATCCAACTCTAAACTGATGATCCTAAGCCCCAGCTCGGTCACTGAGTGATTATGGGAAAACCACTCCCCTTCTCTGGTAGCACAGTATAAGGGAATGCTGGATTTGGAATCAGAAGACTCAGGATCAGATCTTACCTTTCTTATTTACCATCCATGTGACCTTGGATAAGTCTTGTAACCTTCTACACTTTCCTGTTCTGAGAGGATGAGACTAGATGCCCCTTAAGGTCTTTCCAACTCAATCTATGAAACTGGGAAACATTGGTTCCATCTCCTATGGCCTGGGGCAGGGCAAATAGGAGGGAGAACGACAGAGTGATATGACTAGCCTCAAAATCAGGAAGGTCTGGGTTCAAGTCCCACCTTTGACACATAGTGGCCCTGGGCAAGTTACCGCACCTCTTTATGCTCTACGCAGAAAAGGTGCTGAGCTGCCTTAGTAGAGAGGGTTTCTTGACCACGGCTTTACTGACGAAATTACAGATGCAGTCCCTATCCCAATTCACTGTATATGTGTACACGTGGGCAGGGTGTGGGGGTGGGAGGGCATAGAAGGGTGTGGAAAGGAAGGGGGTAGTAGCCCGGATTAAAAAAAAAAAAACAACCAATTTAGCCTTCCATCTACTTGAGTAACCTGAGGGCCCCCAGGAAAGTTCTATGGAAATAGAGCCATCATTAATATGCCAAGACTGGGCAGCGATCTGCCAGTTCCCAGCTTTGTCTGAGGGCCAGAGCTCCCCAGAATCGTATTAGTTCTGAGTGATCAGACACAGAGGCGAAGTGAGGACAGGAGAGGAGATGTTAGGAGGGGGATATGTAAGACAAGCTGTGAGTGCAACCGCAATCATGTGCCAGTGCGGGTATGTGCCCTGGCTCCTGGGCTGGTAGCCATCCGCAGCAGGGACCGCAGCGGGGGTGGTTGGGAGGGCCCTGGGTCACAGGGAGCCTTGCGGGGTCTGGAGACTGGAGACCAGGCCAGCGAGGGAGGGCTGCGTGTGTGCGCGCGCGCGGCTGGGTTCCTTTGCGCAGCTCCTGCCTCCCTGGCATCTCAGCCCATGCATAGAGATGTAATTCAGTTACGGGGCCTATAATTAACTTAAATCATTCTTTGTGCAAGTGGGCCCTCCTGCCTCTAAAAATAAAGCAAGGCAAGAAAGTGAGCAAGTAAATTGGAAACAGAACAGAACGGGGGTCGTGGGGTGGGGGGAAGAAAAAGCTGGAGCCATCAAGTGGCTTACTTGCAAAGAGCGGGTGAAGTCTGGGAGCAGGCGGGAGTGGCGGAGCTGGAGGGGAAGGAAAGACTAGCCCGAGAAGGGGGCATCAGGAGGTAAGCCCCCGGGGTAGAGATAAGCCCTACTGCCGGGGCTCGGAGTACGCAGAATGTCAGAGCTGGAAAGGATCCGAGCGATCATTTAGTCTTACCGCATTTCATAGAGGGGGAAACTGAGGCACACAGAGAAGTGACTTGGCCAAGGCACCCATGGATTTAGCTGCAGAGACAATAGACCAAAGGAGAGAAGGGAAGGAGCACCTAGAGATTGGGGTGACAGGTAGAGTCTGAGGGTTAGAAAATACCCCAAACCAAAAAACTTCCTTGGATATTGGCATTAGATTGGAGGCCATTAAATCCAACTTCCTCATTTTAGAGATAGAATAAACTTGGGAAGTTAAGTGACTTGCCCAGGGATCACATAAGTAAGTGTCTGAGGTGGGAATCAAATCCAGGGCTTCTTAACTCCAATCCCAGTTTCTTTTACAAGTTAAGTAATTTGCTCCAGATCATACAGGTAGAAAATGGCAAAGTCAGGATTCAAATCCAGGTTCTCTCCCTACAAATTCAGTGTTCATTCATGTCATTCAGTCCAGTCGTTTTTCACTTATGTCTGACTCTTTGTGAATCCATTTGGGGTTTTCTTGGCAAAGACAGTGGAGGGGTTTGTGCCATTTCCTTCTCCAGCTCATTTTACTGATGAGGAAACTGAGGCCAACAGGGTGAAGTGACTTGCCCAGGGTCACTCGAGTAGTAAATGTCTGAGGCTAGATTCGAACTCAGGAAAATGAGTCTTTCTGACTCCTGGTCTGGTGCTCTGTGCTCTATGGCACCATCTAGCGGTGCTAGCGAATGCCTGGTGTTCTTTCCCCTGCACCATTAAATATAGCACAAGCCTCTGGCTTGATTCACCGAGTCACTCTTCTCTTACAAACCTAGAAATCATTAAGTTGATTAACTTGACTGATTTATTCTCCAGTAGGAACATAGATTTGAACTGGAAGGGACCTTAAATGTCCTCTTCTCCAACCTCTTCTTTTTACAGATGAGGGAAGTGAATCCCTGAGAAGCATCCCAAACTCCCTCCACACTGCTTTTTTCTCCAAGTCTCCTGCTCTTTCTTTGTCGTTGTCCAGTTCTTTGGTCTTGTCTGACTCTTCCGGACCCCATACGCAGTTTTCTTGGCAAGAATACTGGGGTGGGTTGCTGTTTTCTTCTGCAGTGAAATAAGGCAACCAGAGGTTAAATGACTTACTCAAAGAGCTAGTCAAGTCTGAGACCAGATGTGAACTCAGGTCTTCCTGACTAATCTTCCTGAATCTGGCCTCAGACACTAATTAGCTGTGTGACCCTGGGCAAGTCAGTTAACCTCTGCCTCAGTTTCCTCATTTGTAAAAATGAACTAGAGAAGGAAATGGCAAACCACTCCAGTATCTTTGCCAAAAGGGGCCACAATCAGTGAGACACAACTGATATGGCTGAACATAACAATTTTTTGACTGAGTCCAGCACTCTATCCACTGAGCCACCTAGCTACCTTCTAGTCAAACAGGGGTTAAGTGACTTGCCCAGGGTCACATAACTAGTAAGTGTCTGAGGCCATATTTGGACTTGGGTCTTCTTGACTCCAGTACCAGTGCTCTATCCACTGAGCCACCTGGCTGCACCTTTGCTCTTTTTATTGCCTTATAATATTTAAAAAAGACTTGATTTCCTCTGCTTAGTTTCTCCCTCCATTGAAGAGATATTGGGATCTCCTTTGTCTCTTAGCAGACAGTTGAGTTTCTGTAACCTCAAAATTCATCCTTTGGAGGCCAGCATTCTAGGGACCAGCCTCTCCCAATTTAGCCAGATGGGTCGGGTCATTGGATAATAGATGCAGCCCCATTGTCCCTCCTGTGATCTAAGACTTTCCTTCTTTGATAGGGCCTACCAAACCTTGGGTCCAAAGGTATATTCTTTAAGAACGCAGTATCCTCCAACGCTGCAAAGCATTGGAGAAAGTCTTTGGTGAAGAAATCCAGTTATTTAAAAAATGATGAAGTCAACAGTTGGCTAATGAATACTTTGCCTGAATTTTCAGAAGGGTTAGAGAGTTAGAGAGACTTATAAAATGTCCTAGCTAGAAGGACCATAGATCATAGATGTGAACGGGGCTTTAGGGGCTACAAAAGTAAACACCCTTCATTTTAGAGATTGGAACACTGAAGGTAGAGAGGTGTAAGTGACTCCCCTAGGGTGATATAGTAACACGCATCCAAGGGTAGGATTTGAGCCTACGTCTTCCTGACTCTAATTCTACCTTTATTATAGAGAGGAGGGCACAGGTCTACAAAGAGATTATTGGCAGAAAGGGACAGGCACAGATGCCTACTTATCTGGAAAGGTTTCCTAGCAGTTGTTTAGGTCTTCTGATCTAAACCTGGGCTTCTCTAGCTGGACAGTGGGGGCTGGGATCCTAGATCACCTATTTCCTCTTAGAGGACTGTCCATATTTTTAGCCCAGAGACTCAATACAGCTAGATTGGGGTGAATCAGGGCAGGCTTGTCTGCAAAAGAGTGGGGAGCAGCTATGGACGTGAGTGAAGGGAGAAGTGGAGGAGAGGGGTGTGGCTTGGTGACAAGGCTCCCACATCCTCTGCTTCACATCCACCTAACAAATAAAGATTGGGAGAGAATGAAGCTTAGGTCTCTTTGCCTTCTTTTAAAAAAAAGTTTTATTTTTGTCTTTTGTTTTTAAGTTATAGGCTGGCCCTTAAATCCTCCTCCTACCCCAAAATAAACCAAACTTTGTAAAATAGAAAAACATTTAAGCAAAAGCAACCCACATCACAATGGGTCTGATTGTATATCCCTTACTCCTTTTCTGTAGTCCCCCACCTTTCTGTGGGGAAGAGGCATGTGTTCCATTATCATGATAATTCTCTGAAGCCAAGATTTTTCACTGTATATAATTTGATTTCAGTTGTTTTTTAGGGATGTTTTAATTTACATCATTACACTTATTGTGCAGTATATTGTTTTTCTGGTTCTGTTCACTTCACTCCGCATCAATTCATACAAGTCTTTCCATGTTTTTATTAATTCTTCATGTTCCTCTTTTCTTGTGACACAATAATATTCCATTATGTAGATATACAATGGGATAATATTCATTACATTCACTTATCATAATTTGTTCAGTCATTTTCCTCTCCTTTTCTTCATGTATGAGAGAGAAAGAGAGACAGAGGGAAATACAGAGAGGGAATGGGTGGGAGAGAGAGAGCAAGGCAGAGAGAGAGAAAGAGAGAGAGAGAGAAAGAGATATTTGGATCCAGTATTCTCCCCTCTATAAACTCTGCATCTAGTTAGAATTGAAAGCAAAATTATAGAGGAAGATGCAATATTCTGTGCACATATACACTAGGAGAAAGACATCATAGCATTTAAAGCGTGAAGGAACCTAAGACATTAGCTAGTCTAATGCTGTCAGTTGAAGTAAATAAGGCTCAAGGTCACACAGGTGCAAAGCTGAGATTTAAAACAGTCATTTATTCTAGAATCAAGGTTTTTTTTCCTTTGCTATTTTTTTTTTTGGAGGGAGGAAGGCAAGGCAATTGGAATTAGGTGACTTGCCCAAGGTCACACAACTAGTAAGTATCAATCCAGCCTTGTCCGAGGCTGGATTTGAACTCAGGTCCTCCTTATTCCAGTGCTGGTGCTCTATTCACTGTCCCTTCCTCTGCTATTGTTCAGTCCTTCCTGGCTCTTTGTGACCCCATTTGGAATTTTCTTGGCAAAGATACTGGTTTACCATTTCCTACTCCTGCTAATTTTACAGATAAGGAAACTGAGGCAAACAAAATGAAGTGACTTGCTCAGAGTCACACAGCTAGGCACTGTCTGAACCCAGATTTGAACTCAGGAAGATGATGCCAAGTCTGGTATTCTATCCACTGCAACACCTAGTTGCCCCAAGCACCGTGATGTCAATTTTGTTTAATTGAAATGTTTTGTTAACTCCAGGGCCTTTCCTCCCATCTCCCTTTTGAATCCTTTGATGTTGAAAATGTTTTCGAATGTCTCAGACTTCTTTCCTGTCTTAGTAAGCATAGCATATGGAAGTATCAGGGCTTGCAGAGTTTTAGACTCATATTTTGAACATGGATGAACACTGTCCAGGACAAGTGAAGGAGAAAGGACACCTGGCTCAACAGCAGCTGATATGAAGGAGACCTAGTGGATTTAGCTGACCCAAAACAACATGAATAAAGAGGGTGAAGTGGTAGCTAAAAAAAGTTTATGGAATCTTTGACCGTAGATTAGATTATAGTCTAATTAGACTAGGTTTTCAAAGAGCCTGAATAAGAATGAGAACATTCTCTCTGTATTCTGCCCTACTCAGATAATATCTGTAGTTTTGTGTTTGGTTCTGGGTGCCATATTTTAAAAGGAACATTGGAGCATGTCCAATAAGGCAGCGAGACTTGGTAGACAGAGAGTTTATCTTGGAATCAGGAAGACCTTTGGAGACAAGACCCATCTTTGCTACATCTTGACTGATCTGGCTAATCTGTTCATCTCTAGGCATCCCCGGATAACTCTCTAAGATGGTTAAGGGAGTGACAGTGGTTTAACCTAGCTGGCACATACTGCCTTCTGACTCTCCTTCAGAATGCCTTGCTATTTCAGCTAGACTGGCTTGCCTGTCCCATTGGTGGCAGTCAATAGTGGGGGTGGCAAGTCCCTTCTCCACAGAGCTTGCTCCCCTGGAGGATTGCTGTAGGGGTCACACCCAAAAGCCTGTGCCACTCGTATGTAGATGGGATGCTTGTACCAAGATATCTGACCTCTGAAGTGCCCCTTGGCTGAGATTCTGGAAGAATGGGAAAAGGCATAGGTCCTTGGGTTGTTTGTATACTGTTTCTGGGACACAAACTGCAAGGTGTTTTAAAAAATTTTTAAATTTATTTTTAAAATTTGTTTTCAGTTTTCTACAATCACTTCCATAAGTCTTAGATTTTCTCCCCCTCCCTTCCCTCCTCCCTCCCTGAGACGGTATGCAACCTTACATGGGTTCTACACATACATTCTTATTAAACACATTTTCACACTAGTCATGTTGCATAGAAGAATTAAAATGAATGAGAGAAACCATGAGAAAAACCCAAACAAAACAAAACATAACACAGGAAAATATATTCTGCATTCTGATTCCATAGTTGGAAGTTGTTTTTTTTTTAAAGATTTTTTAGTATATTGTTAGTATGCTGGTTTTCTTGTCATTTACCTATTTTTCCTGAAAAGTAAGTATAGAAAAAATGGTGTTACTTGAGGTCTGCTTTAGCAGTTCTGCTTTTAATGGGGCTGTGCAGAGGTGAGTAGGTAAGGGAAACTACTTTTGTCTATAAACAAGGAAGGCTAGAGTAACAGGCCCTTTGTAGGTTTTTAAAGCTATCCTATGGAATAAGGGAATTTTGCTGTGGCTGATGGCATCATGGAAAGAGCACTGACCCAGGAGTCAAGATGTGGAGGTTTGAATCCTGCCTTCAACACTTACTGGCTGTGTGACCAATGGGCAAATCCTTTGACCTCTCTGGGCCTCAGTTTCCTCATCTGTAAAATGGGGTTAATAATCAGACCTACCCTGAAATGTTGCTATGAGGCTCAATGATGTATAAAAAACACTTGACAAACCTTAACATGTTATATACAATTAGCTATTGTTATCATTGAGTACAAGTCAGAGAGGATTTTAAGACTACCTCACCATGTGACTTTGGACAGGCAAGTCACGTCTCTTCTCTGGGTTTCAGTTTCTTCCTCTGTCAAATGAGGATGGTAATCTCTTCTTTCCTTTCCTTACAGGGCTGATGTGAGAATAACATGAGATGATATAAGCAGAACAGCTATGCAAGTATGAGGGGCCATGCTAACGTGAGAGATCGTTGTTTATCGGATCAATTATGAAGGGCTGAGAAGGACCTTGGAGGTCATTTAGGCCAGCCGCTCATTTTGTAGAGGAAGCAGAAGGCCCAGAGAGATTAAGCAATTTGCCCAAGTTCACCCAGGGGGTAGGTGGTAGAGGTGGAACTGGAACCTAGTTCCTCTGATTCAACATGCTTTCTCCACCGTATCACTCTTCCTCCCGCAGTCTTATACTTCAGTTTCTGATTGTGGTAGCTTCGATCCCATCCCCTTATGGCAATGTTTAATTCTAAATCCCCCCATACGCTAGAAAAGTAGAAAATACTGACCTTCCCCAGCCACGACACTTGCTAGCCGTGTGACCTGGGGAAGTCCCTTTGTTGTATTTTGGAGTGCTGGGAACCCCAAAATACAAGGGCACAGGGGGTCTGCCTCAAAAGAACTCAACCATTCAAGCCTTCTTTCACTCAAAATAGAGAGATTTTATTATAACACCAAGAAGGCCGCAAGGTTTGTAGTAAATCTGCTATTGTATCGCCAATCCAAGCAGGCAAGGATTCTTAGTAAATCTGTGCAATTTAATGGGGGTAGGATTGGTACTTATATATAAGAAAAGATAGTGAGGAGATCTGGATGGGATTAAGGAGTGGTAAATTGCCGGAGGTGGTCCAGGTGCCAACAATGAAAGGAATGAAGTGGTGGGAGAGCCACAGTGAAAGAACAGTTAAAAGGATTATCAATATTATTATTATCTAGGCAGAGTGGGATACGCTTGGATGAGTCAGGGGAAATGCCAGTGTGGGAAAGTTCAGGGGCTTTTAGGGGTTGAGGTCCCATTGCCACATCAATTTGAGTTCTTAGGGCCCTGGGCAAGTCTTTAAACTCTAAGTCTTAGCCACAGGATAAAAAGCGAAGGGGGTGTGTGTGTGTGTGTGTGTGTGTGTGTGTGTGTGTGCGCGTGTGTCACACCAACAGGTGCTAAGCCACTAAGAGGGAAAGAGGCTTCCCATGCCTGAAGGAAATGAGTCTGAAAACTAAACTGCAGGGTGTGGGGGGGGAGCTTCGACGGGATGACACTGCACTGGGCCTCCATATCACCCAGCTAGACCATCTAACTTCAGGGGTCCATGAAAGGGAAAGTGTCCACATCATGGGAGGAGGGGGAGTGGGGGACCTCAGATGAAAAAGGATAATAAATAGATGATAAAGATAATAGAGAGACAGAAAGAAAGGGTACTTATGGAAATGGTCATTCGCCATGGAATTGAGAGGGGGAAAGCACCAGAGAGTGAGGGTTGGTGATAAAGATGTGGAGGGTACCCAGACTATCTGACAGAAGACATTCATAACATCTGAAGACCTTTGACCTTCCCCAAACAATTCTTCAGAGCCCCACCTCTTCCATAGACTATCAATGAAGGTCCCAAGGAATTTGGAAGGTCAGTAGGCAAATGAGGGCTGTCTTGGGGTATAGGTTGTTCTGTAACCGAGTGGCAAAGAAAGCATGGTTTAAAATTGGGGTCACAGGCTGGGGACTGAGCCAGTCAGATATGTGTGTGTGTGTGTGTGTGTGTGTGTGTGTGTGTGTGTGTGTGATGTGAGGCCAACTTTGATCAGCCTCCCATTTTGGAAATCCCCATTGTCCCTCCCCAGAAAGAAGTTCTAAGAGAAACCAACATCCCCTGGGGAGGAATTTTAAAGTCCTGGGATTAAAAAAATTAAATCCTCTCTTCTCTAGGTGAGGCCTTCAGATGTTGTCACCATCAAGAGCTGGGCTCATAGAGGTGTTGAGAAATCTGCCGGTTGTGTGCTTTGGCTCTGGCAGAGATGGAGAGGAGGCAGAAGGCTTTGAATGGCTCAGAATCCCTGCAGGACTGTCTGATGCAATGTCAGTGTTTCCTCTTTAACAGTCACTAAATAGAAAATGGGTTCAGGCCAACACATTCAGATGGTGAAGACCACAGGCGTAGGTAGAGAGCATGTGTGGTGAAAATGCTGACATGTTTTCCTCAAAGCAGTGAGAGACAATGTGGCATGGTGGACAGAAACTCATCTTTGGATTCAGGAAGGCCTGGGTTCAAGTCTTGCCTCTGGCATGTGGTGGTTGTGTGACCCTGGACAAGTTACTTCACATCTGAGGTCCTCTGCACCCAGTCAATTCTCTAAATTGCAGAGCAGGTATAGGTCTCCATTGGTGGAGGAAATTTCCTCTTTGGAAGTTCCATATATGAAAACACAGGTTCAGTTCGAAAAATTAAAAAAAAAAATGCTGTCAAATACTCTGGCCACTGGCTGGCCTCAGGCTCCCTGGGTTTCAAGATCTGAAAAACTGGAAAAGAAATAGCCCCAAATTTTTACTCATCAGCATCAGTGACTGAGAAATGCTCGGCAATCTGGGCATGTCCTAGAATTGGCAAACCTGGTTTTGAATTCCAGTTTTACAACTTGTTCCCTGAGTAGCCTTGGGTACCTGAGAGGTCTTTGAGCCTCTGTTTCCTCATCTGTAAAAAGGAGTTGAATTTGATGACCTCTAAGGGTCTTTCAAATTCTTTGTGGATGATCCTACGACCTTCACCCTTTCAAACTCAAGGAGACTCTGTGAAAACACAGGGGTGTCTTGCAGAAGGAAATGTGAAGGACATTTATCAACCTAGAGATTTCAGCTCCACCATCCACACATGTTCTTCCCTGTCCTCTTCCCCAGGTTAAGGTTAAAAACACCTGGGCTTGTTGATTTCTGCTTGGCTCATTTTAATTTTTGGAGAGTCCATTTCTTGGGTAAGGTTTATCACCTTATGTTTTACTCCTTACCTGTTTTCTCATCTGTAAATGGACACAGTTGGTGCTAAACTGAGGATCACAGACCTCCAAAGGATTCATAGATAAATTACAAGGGGTCCATGAACTTGGGTGGAAAATGTTAGCCACACTGAACAGGCCTCTAACCTGTGGATGACTGGAGAAGGCTAGAGACAGGAGAGTCAGGAGTCAAATAGAAGTTTATTTTCAAAGTTTATTTTCCTCTGATCCTTATAAAGATAGACATTCCCCATTCTTTGGGAACTTCCAAAGTGGCTTGCAAGCAAGGAAGCAGATTAGACACATGTGCTGGGTTCCCCCCCAATCCCAGTTGGACCAGAGGCAGTGGGGCTGAACCTTGATTTATATACTCGTGGCTAGACAGAGTCAAACAGTGTAGTGTAGCAACAGTAGTGAGACACATCAGCAACAGTGAGGCAAGGTTGTCTAGTGACAAAAAGTCCTTTCATAGCAGGCCATCATGTCTGGGCCTGTAGGTGCTTGCCTGAACTCGGAGACCATCAATTCCAGAAGATAAGCGCAAAGGATTTTTGTTATGCCAAGCTCTGGGCACAGCTGGCTTGCTGCGCCTTAGCTCTGGAAAACAGGGTCTCTTTTAATATCTTGATAAAAAAAAGTTGCGACCTTATTTTCACTAACCTCTTACCAAAAATTGAGCATTTCTTTCAATTATTTAAAAATATCATTCTGAGAAGGGGTCCATAAGACTTCAGCAAGATTCTGAAGGGTCCATGACAAAGGGTTAAGAACATATGGGTTAAATGATCTTTAAGTTTCCTTCCAAATCACAATCCCATAACAGCTTGAAATTACCTTAGCCTGGCAGTGAAGTCTCTCCTCAGCCTACCCCCCAGCATACTATTCTAACCTCACCTCCAGTTATTCCCCTTCCCTCCATTAGGCTGATCTATTTGCTGTCCCACTGCCTTGTCCCCAAAGGCTCCCCTGAACATTCCTAACTTTAGCCCCTTTATTTACATCATTCTCCCTGCCTGGGATACCCTTACCTTTTCTTTCCACTTATTTGAATCCTACCTATCCTTCAAGGCTCATCTCAAGTTTTACTTCCTCTAAGAAGCACCCAGAAGCATCCTCTGATCCTTATAAAGATAGATATTCCCGATTCTTGTAACCCTTAAGGTTTATATTGGGCTCACTAGTACTGAGTACTCATGGGCTGATGGCGATCTCTTGAACTGTTGTCTCATGTCATTTAACTTTCCACATATCTATACATCTTATTCCCTCTATAGTAAATTAGTTGTCGCCCATATACAATGTTCCACCTTCCACCTCCTACTTTCATGCCTTTGCACAAGTGGTTCCCCATATCTGAAATGTGCTCTTACTAATTTCTACCCCTTAAAAGCAGTTATATTCCAAGACTGCCTCTCCTTTATATTTGGGGCTGCCAAGTCTTGTGTGATACTGACTGTGCTAGCTTTATATTTGAACTCTTTATTTCTGCCTGCTTGCAATACTTTGTCCTAGGAGCTTTAGATTTTGGCTATGACATTCCTGGGCGTTTTCATATTTTGGTTTCTTTTATTAGGCTACCAGTAGACACTTTCTATTTTCACTTTTCCCTCTGGTTTAATAAAGTTGAATGGCTTTTATGATTTCTTAAAATATGTTACCCAGACTTTTTTTGTTACAGATTTTAGATAGTTTGATTCTTAGACTATCTTCCCTTAACATGTTTGCAAAGTCAATTGATTTTGATAGCATATGTCTGACGTTATCTTTTTTTTCTCTCCCCAATATTTTGATGTGTTTGAATATTTCTTGTTGTCTCATGGAGTTATTAATTTCAGCTTGGCTCATTTTAATTTTCGGAGAGTCCATTTTTTTTTATTTAATTGATTTATTTGTTTTCAGTTGCAGTAATCATTTCCATAAGTTTTAAATTTTTTCCCCCTCCTTCTCACTCCCTCCCTGAGACAGCATGTAATCTTATATGACTTCTATTCATGCATTCTTATTAAACATATTTTCACGTTAGTCATGTTGCATAGAAGAGTTAAAACGAATGGGAGAAACCATGAGAAAAAACAAACCAAACCAAAACATTAACACAAGATAAAATACTCCGCTTCATTCTGTGTTCCGATTCCATCATTCTTTCTCTGGATGTGGATGGCATTTTATCTCGAGTCCTTTGGGAATGTATTAGGTCCTTGCATTGCTGTGAAGGGCTTAGTCTATCAGAAGCAGTCCTCACACCTGTGGCTATTACTATGTACAATGTTCTCCTACTCCTCATTTCACTCGGTATCATTTCATATAAGTCTTTCCAGTTTTTTCTGAAGTCCAACTGTTCATCATTTCTTATAGCACAATAATATTCCATTATATTCATATGCCACAATTTGTTCAGCCATTCCCCAAATGATGAGCATCCTCTTGATTTCTAGTTCTTGGCCACCAAAAAAAGAACTGCTATAAATATTTTTGTACATGTGGGACCCTTTTCCATTTTTATGATCTCTTTGGGATACAGCCAGCCCTAGGAGCAATATTGCTGGATCAAAGGGTATGCACATTTTTGTAGCCCTTTAGGCATAATTCCAAATTGCTCTCCAGAATGGTTGGATCAGCTCACAGCTCCACCAACAATGAATTAGTGTTCCAACTCTCCCACATCTTCTCCACCATTTATAATCTTCCTGTTTTGTCATGTTTTCCAGTCTTATAGGTGTGATGTGGTACCTCAGAGTTGTTTTGGTTTGCATCTCTCTGATCAATAGTGATCTAGAGCATTTTCCCATATGACTATAGATAGTTTTAATTTCTTCCTCTGAAAATTGCCTGTTCATATCCTTTGACCATTTATCAATTGAGGAAGACAGTTCATTTCTTGAGTGGCATTTACCCCCTTCTGTTTTAAGTTATTAAGTTATTAATTCTCCTTTACTATCCCTCAATAATAATGATGATGGTGATGATGATAGCTAACATTTGTGCAGTTCTTACCAGGCACTGTGCTATGCACTTTACAATTATTATCTCATTTTCTCCTTTCCTCCAAAGTTTTTATTTAATCTAAAATTCTATTTTGTGTTTCTGGCTTCATTTCTTCCAGGTACTCTTACAGACCTAAGCCATTCATTCTCCGAGGCTCTCCCTGGATTTGCAGTAGAGATGCTGTCTTTTTAAAGAGTTATCTTTTAGGATTCTTTTAATCCATATTGTTGAGCTTGGCATTTCCTTCTATTTACTCAAATATTCAGTTTCAGTTTCTGGACTTTGTGCCTGGGTCAAACTCAATCCCCTTCCATACTCTTGGATAGAGGGGGCAGACCCTGTGTAGTCTTGGATGCAATGGATAAGACTAGGTCCCATCCTTTGCAGGAATCCTTGGATTTTGGTTCAACTTACTGATGGCTAAACTTTGATTTTGGTTTTGCCTCCTCTCCCTTCTTCTCCTGGCAAAATCTTGAACCCAAACTTGACTTTGTTGCTTATTTTAATTTTGACAGTTCCAAACAGATACTGATTTTGTTGGTTACAAGACCCCAGGCACTTACTAGGTAGTTCCCTGGTCCTTTCTAGGCTATGGCTCTTAAAATCAAACAATTAATTACTAACTTATTAATACTATTAGTGCTATAGTCAGGCACTGACTATAGTAGTAATTAATATCAATTGCTATTAATTAATTAATATCAGTAATTACTAACTTATTAATACTATTAGTACTATAGTCAGGCACTGTGTTAAAGCACACACAAAAGCAAAAACTCAATGATCTCTGACTTTAAGGCATTTATATTATGGAGGATGTAATAAGTATACATACAAGTGGAAAATAATGTAGTTTTTATTATGGGGGTGAGGGAGGTGGTGTCAGGAAAGGTTTCATATAGGAGGCAGCCCTTGAGTTAGGTAGTTCTTTCTGCTCTGAATAAAACATTGAAGGCCACAGAAATCCCTTATAACTCTCAAAGTTTGTAATTCTGCTAACTAGCTTTTAAGGAAGGAAAGTAGGGTTCCTAATGGGCAGAAGTGAGAAGGGGGTGTATTCTAGGAAGGAAATATAGCCCCAGGAAGCTGCTAGATGGCACACAGCAGATAAAGCACTGGTTCTGGGGTCAGGAAGATATGAGTTCAAATCCAACTTTTGACGTTTTCTAGCTATGTGATCCTGGGCAAGTAGTTTGGTTTGTTTGCCTCAGTTTTCTCAATTGTAAATGGAGAGAATCATAGCCCCTACCTGTCAGGGTTGTTGTAAAGATCAGGAGAGATAATACTTATGAAGTACTTAGTATAGTGCCTGGGCGGGGGAGGGGGGGGCGCCACGGGGCATAGTAGGTAGTTTTTGGTGTGTGTATAGGTGTGTTTAATAAATGTTTGTTGCCTTTCCATGCAGACATAGAGATTGGAGAAATGAGATGTAATGTCTGAAAAGCAGTGTGCAGGTTAGTTTGGCTAGACAGGAAAGTTTGTGAAGGGGACTCAAGTACAAAAAACCTAGAAAGGAAGGTTGGAGTCAAACTGGATTTGAACTTGGGTCTTCCTGACTCTAGGTTGCAATCCACTGAAAATTTGGTACCTGTTTTATCCATATCCATACATGTTATCTACCCTGGCTAGATTGTGAACTCCTTAAGGGCAGGGGCAGTTTCTTATTTATCCTTGCATTCTACTGTGCTTAGCATCATGCTTGGAACACTAGTGTGTGTGTGTGTGTGTGTGTGTGTGTGTGTGTGTGTGTGTGTGTGTGTGTGTGTGTGTGCGCCTCTTGTTTAGCACAGGACCTCAAACACAGTAGGTATTTCAATAGCTTTATTGAATTGAACTGAATAGAATTAAATTAAATGGAATTGAAAGCTCTAGGAGCAAGAAGGCCTGATAAGAATCTTTGTGTCCCCTTTAGCACCAGCACAGAACTAGTCTTTATTCAAATGATGGGACAGAGTGAGGCAGTAGTCAGAGTACTGTATTAAGAATCAGGAGACCCTAGCTGTGTGACCTTGGACCAGTCACCTTCTTTTCTGAACCTCAGTCTTTCGTCAACCAAACAGGAATAATAATATTTGTACTACCTGCTTCACAGGGTTTGTAATCAAAAGACTTTCTAAATGTGAAAGCACTGTAGAAATATGAGTTGTGATCATAGATGTGTGTTGAAAGAATAATAGATCAGTCACATCTGGGTAGAACTTTACAATTCACAAAGCTCTTCTCTCAACCCTGTGAGGTAGGTAATACGAGTGTTAGGATCATCTCCATCACAAAGAAGGATAACTGAGAGAGGAAAAGGAACACACATTTCTATATTGCCTCTACTATGTGCCAGGCTCCGTGCTAAACACTTTTCACAAATCACTCATTTAATCTTAACAATCACCCAGAGAGGTAAGTGTGGTGCTATTATCCCCATTTCACAGTTAAGGAAACTGAGGTTAAATGACTTGACCAGGGTCCCAGTGTTAGTAAGTATCTGAGGCTGGATTGGAACTCAGGTCTTCCTCAGTCCAGGTCCAGTGCTGTGTCATCAACTGCCTCTGAGAGAATTATAGGCATAGATCTGAAAGGGACCTTAGAAGCAGACTCCCTAGTTTGACCTCATCGTTATACTTAAATTGAGGTCCAGGGATGTGACTTGTTGAAGGTTACACAGAGAGTGTTTAAAATAGGATTCGAATCCAGGTCCTCTGATGGAAGAGCTAGTACTTCTTTTTCATTGTGTTGCAGAAGGGACTTGGGTCACATGGAAGAGTCAGAGCAAGACTAGAGCCCAGATCATCTGGCTCTAGGTCCAATTCTTCCCCCCTCCCTCCTTCTCTCCTTTCCTCTCTACCGTGTATCTCCATAAGCTTTTTGGTTGGCTCAGTTTGGTTTAATTAGGGCTTATTATGATGAGGTGTGACCTCCTTTAGTTCTGCCAGGTGCTTGGTAATTTATAAATTATTTATTCTAATAAAAATAATCATTACTATTAATTATTACCCTTGGCACCTCACCTCCCCAAACTCCTTAATCTTTTCCCAGGTTTGCTAGAGCTGTGATGCTGAACTCCAGTCAGGCGAGGTAGAAAATCATCCCTTGGCAATCCCTGAGGTTCCTCTGCCTTACTCAGGCCTTTGCCCAGCTGCTGCTCCCAGGATTCCTTGGAATTAGTGGCCAGAAGTTGCTAGAACTAAAGCCTGTCCCAGGGTGTGTGAAGCTGGAGAAAGACTTAAAAAAAAAGGCAAGAAAAGAAGGTTTTGGCAGATCAGAGGGGTGGGGTGGGAGGTGAGGTGGGTCAGGGGATGACACTGGGACATAATTGAGAAATAGTGACAGTTTTGGTGTGGTATATTGGAAAGAGCTGGAGATCAGAGATGTCCAACACGCTGCCTATGGCAAATTAGATTAAAATGAAAAGGGGAATATTAGACAAAAGAAAGAAAAATACAACAAAACATAGGTAATGATACTTTGTGGTTCTCTAAGTCAATATGTGGGCAGCTGGGGGAGCAATGGATGGAGAGTCAAATCTGGCTTCAGATATTTACTAGCTGTGTGATCCTGGGCAAGTCATTTAACCATGTTTGCCTCAGTTTCCTCATCTATTAAAGGAGCTGGAGAATGAAATGACAAACCACTCCAGTATCTTTGCCAAGAAAATTCCAAATGGGGTCTCGTTGGTCCCTGCTAGCTCATGTCTTACTGACTCCAAGTCTATCACACTATTAATGAACTGCCTCATGATTACACTGCTTGGGTGATTACACTACATAGGTGGTAGAAGTCCAGGAGTAATCACTTTGCATGGTTAGACCCACCTGTGCTGGTCACCTACCACAAGCAGTCACACCACTACCTCCTCCTTGGTGGTAGACGCCCAGGAATGATCACTCTGCATAGTTAGTCGTACCTGTGGTGTTACATGCCAAAGGCGGTCACAGCACTGCCTTCTACTAGGCGATAGAAAGCCATGAGTGATCGCACCTTCGGTAGTCACATCCCATAGGGTTAGAGTGGAAGGCAGATCAGAGGTCATTCAGTCCAATTCTTGATTTTACAGATGAAGAAGCTGGAGTCCAGAGAAATGAAGTGATTTGCCCAAGGTCATACAGATAGTGATAGGAAAGCTGGAATTTGAACTCAGGTCCTGTGGTTCCAAGTTCAGGATTCTTTCCACTGAGTCATGTTGTCCCTCCAGCTAAGGGCCTATAGGCATGTTGGCCTGTCTGTCATCCTAGGTTCTCAGTCTGATATGTGTGTGTATGTGAGTTTAAATAGACACAGGCCCACGTCTTTTTGAAGGTTCTTGTGGTGGGAGAGAAGTAGCTAAATTGGGTTTTTAGCAGATACTGCAATAGAAAGTCTTTTCTCAGTCAGTTGCTCAGACAGTCATACCATCACCTCCTCCTTGGTGGTAGGAGCCCATGAGCGATCACACTGTGTGGTCAGTCACACCTGCGGTGGTTACATACCATCGCCTTCTAGTAGGTGGTAGAAAGCCATTAATGATCACACCTTTGGCAGTCACATCCCATTGGAAGGGGGAAATTATTAGATTATTATATTGGAAAAGAAGATTAGAGGTCATTCAGTTCAACTCTTGATTTTACAGATGAAGAAACTGAAGTTCAGAGAAATAAAATGTTTTGCTTAAGGTTAAACATATAGTAGGAAAGCCGGAATTTGAACTCGGTTCCTGGGGGTCCAAGTTCAAGATTCTTTCTACCGAATCATACTGACTCTCTTGCTAAGGGCCTGTGTAGCATCTTGGCCTGTCTATCATCCCAGATCCTTGATCTGGTGTGTGTGTGTGTGTGTGTGTGTGTGTGTGTGTGTGTGTGTGTTAGTTTAAATAGGCACAGGCCCACGTCTTTTTGAAGGTTCTTGTGGTGGGAGAGAAGTAGCTAAATTGGGTTTTTAGCAGATACTGCAATAGTGACTCTTTTCTCAGACAACCCTACAATGGTTCCAACCTTCTCTCACATACTCCCTTCTTATTCTTTAAAACTGCAGCCAGATTGGACTCTTTCCCTCCCCTGCCCCGCCATTTTCATCTTGCCCTGTCTTTTCTGCTTTGGCTCATGTTATTTCCCCATGTCCACACTGGACTCCCACCTTCATCTGGATTTGTTCATCCTTCCTTCCTCCTTTTCTTCAGGGTCTCGGAGATGCTGCCTTCTCTCAGAAGTCTTTTAGTACTTCCACCTTAGTTGAAGGTGTGAAGCAGTTGTTGTATTGTGTAGAGGGTCACCTGTGGGATGAGACTGCAACTGGGCTGTGACCACCAGTGGTTATCAATGCAATATGGCCACCCACCCAGAAGCCTTCCCTGTAGCTCAGCAATGCAAAGGGGCTGGAGTATCCATCTCCCCTATAGTATAGAAGACCCCTGAGGGAAGAGAAATTTTCATTTGTCTTGGTGTCCCTTGGGCTTAGCATAGCATCTGGTAATATAGTAGGTACTCAATACATGGGATTGTTGATTAATTGGTTGAATAATTTATAGGGACAGACCAATCTCAGTTACTCAGTGAACTGTTCATGACAAGTTTTCAATTTCAGGCTGCTTTCTTCCTGATGACCACCCAAATTCTGGGCCACTTGCATTGTGCCTCTCCCTTGTCCACTGATCCAGGGATGCAGACTTATTACTGTTGTCATTGTTGAGTTGTGTCTGACTCTTTGTGACCCTATTTGGGATTTTCTTGGCAAAGACACTGGAGTAGTTTGCCATTTCATTCTCTATCTCATTTTACAGATAAAGAAACTGAGGCAGACAAGGTTAAGTGACTTGCCCAGGGTCACACAGCTAGGAAATGTCTGAGGCCAGATTTGAATTCAGGAAGATGAGACTTCCTGACGTCAGGCCTAGCATTCTACCCATTATGCCACCTTGTCTTACCAAATTTCATTGAAACTGCCTCTTTCAACATTTTATGGTGTAAAAGCCATTCATTGTATTCCCAGACCATTAATTCGGCCATTCCCCAATGGATGAGTATCGATTTAGTTTCCAATTCTTTGCTACTACTACAAAAAAAGCTCGAGCAGGTAGGTGGCACCATAGCAAACAGAGCACCAGCCCTGGAGTCAGGTAGGCTTACCTTCTGAGTTCAAATCTGGCCTAGCTGTGTGATCCTGGGCAAGTCAATTAACTCTGTTTGCCTCATTTTCCTCATCTGTAAAATAAGCTGGAGAAAGAAATGGCAAATCCCAAGTGAGGTCAGGAAGAGTCAGACATGACCTAACCACAACTAAAAAGATGCTATATTTTTTTGTATGCATATATGCTTTTCCTTTTTGCTTTGATTTCTTTGGGATGTAGATATTGACTATTTCCCAATCCATACTTAAAAAAATTCTTAGTTACTCTATTCTCTTTCCAACCTATAGCAGTCTGTAAGATCTATATTCTTTTACTTTTAAAATAAAAAAATTATTTTCAGTTCCAAATTCTGTCACTCCACCCCCTCCCACTCATTGAGAAGTATCATGATACCCATTATACATACAGAGTCATGCAAACACATTTCTATACATAGAAGTCATATAAAACATTTCCACATTAGCCATATTGTAAAAAAAAAAGCAAGAAAAATAAAGTGAAAAAAATATTCTTCAATCTGCACTCAGAGTTTTATCAGTTTTCTCTCTCTGGAGGCTAATATCATGTTTCATCATGAGTCCTTCGGAATTGTCATAAAAGATCCAAAGCTGTAGCTTTGACCATCAGAGTTTTTTTCTAATTCAGCCTTAATGGGCCAATGATTTTGGATTTTCTGTTGCTCAGAAAAGGTTGAAGCAGAGATACCCTGGAAACAACCAAAAGTCTCTTTGGCCCTGGGTGCTTGATACGAAATCCAGGCAAGGCTCCGAAACCCCATGGCAATGAGCTCCTGCCATCCTTGGTTGAGGGGAGCATGGAATTTCATTAAGGTAGGAATGTTGACTCGGGCAAACATCAGCAAAATCTACAGGCACTGTGGTTTTCGAGAAGGCTAATGAAGAGTCCCCTGGCTGCTGTCCCCAGCAAGAGGACAAGGTGCAGAGAAGCTACTATGGGCACGTTCAAAAATTTGAGATAAAAGGTCAAACGTGCAACAGAAGGACATTCCTGTAGGGCTAAATAACGAATCAGCCTCACTCAGAGACTGGGAGACTTCAGTAGGTGAAACTGAGATAATACTAGAAATTAGGAAGAAACCTCTCTACACTCTTAGACCAATAGTTACCCAATTCCAGCCACTGGCAAGATGTTATACTTGCCATTTCTCATCTGGGGTGACAACCTTCTTCCTTTTAAGAAAGGGGCAGTTGGGTAGTACGGTGGATAGAGCCCTAGGTCTAGAGTCATGAAGACCTGAATTCAAATCTTGCCTCAATCATTTACTAGCTGTATGTCCTTGGGCAAGTCACTTAACCTCTGTCTTCCTCAGTTTCCTCAACTACAAAATAGGGACAGTAGCATCTGCCTACCTGGATCCTTGTTAGAATCAAATGAGATAATATATACAAAGTGCTTAGCACAGGGCCTAGCACACTGTTGCTTAGGCATTTTTCAGTAGCTTCCAACTCTTTGTGACCCCTTTTGGGGATTTTCCTGGAAAAGATAATGGAATGATTTGCCATCTCCTTTTCCAGCTCATTGTATAAATGAAGAAACTGAGGCAAACAAGGTGAAGTGGCATGCTTAAGGTCACATGGCTAGTAAGTGTCTGAGGCTGATTTGAAGTTAGACTTCAGGCCCCAGTGCTCTATCCACTGCACCACCTGGGTGCCCTGGCACACAGTAGGCATTTAATAACAGCCTGTTCCTTTCTTTCCTTCTACCAGACACTCCAAACCTGAAGTTGTTGTTTGTTGGTTTGTTTTTTTTTGCATGCCCACTTGGAAGCAGGTGTTCCATGTGCCCCACCGAAATGGAAAGAACCACTGAGCGTAGGACACTCACAACCCTTAGAACTAGCTGTCCTGACTTGAGCTACAGTGACTACTCACCTCGATGGCTTCCTTTGAATTCCAACTGAAATCCCATCTCCTGCAGGAAGCCCTTCCCAACTCTCCTCCTCCTCACCCTCCCCCTCCTCCTCCACCTCCTCCTCCTCCCCCACCTCCTCCTCCGCTCTTCCTCCTCCTCCTCCTCCTCCTCCCCTCCTCCTCCGCTCCTCCTCCTCCCCTCCTTCTCCTCTTCCTCCTCCTCCTCCTCCTCTTTCTTCTTCTCCTCCTTCTTGTTCTTCTCCTTTCTTTTTCTTCCTCTTCTTCCTCTTCTTCCTTCTTCTGCTGCTTCTGTTTCTTCTTCTTCAGACTCAGAGTTAAGTGACTTGCCCAGGGTTACACAGCTAATAAGTGTCATATTTGATTTCAAATCCTCCTTACTCCACAGCCAGTGCTCTATCCACTGTGCCACCTAGCTGTCCTACCCTCCAACCAATTTTAATTCCAGTGCCTTCCCTGTTCATTATTTCCTATTTATTCTGTATATATCACACACACATATATTATATATATATTTGTGTGTATGTATGTATATATCTATATCCCATATATAGCTTGCTTTGTACATAACTGTGTGCATGTTGTCTCCTCCATTAGACTGTGAGCTCCTTTAAGCCAGGGTCTGTCTTTTGTATCCTCAGTGCTCAGCACAGTACCTGGCACATAGTAGATGTTTAATAAATGTTTATTGAATTGAATTAGATTGGACCAGGTACAAGGTTTTCTGTACTTTGTTAAGCTGTGGACATTACAAAAACTCCTAAGAAAGTTTTCCTGTGCTTACAGATCCCATATACCAGGGAGCAAGAGGATGGGATATGCCCATGAATAACCACAGTCCCAGACAGTATAGGATAATTGGCAGTTTGTTAAACCTTGTCATTTTACAGATGAGAAACTGGAGAAGTGACTTCTCCAAGGTCACACATCAGGGGGTGCTGGATAGAGCTGGGTCAAGGAACCAGGCCTTCTGTCTTGCAGCCTGGCATTTTTCTCCCCCAAACAAACTTGCTTTTGAAGGTTACTAGTTTTCTTGTAGAGGTCTGTGAGTTTGTTTGGCTTTAGAATACAATACTAATGAAACAGAGGCTGAGGGTCGAGATCCCCTTATGGGGGTAGGCAACTTCACCCAGAGAAAATCTCAGAAACCAGGCACAGTGTTTACCCGGAACTCCAGCCAGCTTGCCTTGCACATGAATTGGTCCCAAGGGGGACTGAGGAGAGGCTGAGGATGTCTCCCCACAAGCCCATCCCTCCTGCTGGGGACTCCAGGCACTCCATACAGTACTACAGCCTGCTCATGGTGGGCTGATGGCGTCATGCTCATTAGGGAGCCTGAGAATTGCCTGCGGATTGTGTTTGTTTATGATGCCAAAGTGAGTTGTTCATTAGCATTTGAGAGAAACACTTGGATACCAAAGCATGTTAAAGCAATCTGGATAGTGTTCTTTTTCTGTATCTGGGGGAGGTGGTGGGGGATGAGAATTTGCTTCCAAGCTACTGGGATTAGCAACATTGCTATTTCTCTAGCTCAGACCTAAGCCTTGGAGAACTCAGTTGAGCAGCATGGAATGGTGGGCGTAGTCACGTGCCTTGGGTCCTGAAGCCAGACTCATCTTCCTAAAACATTGCTTTCATCACAGTTTCCCTGCTCAGAACCAGTAGTGCTTCCCCATTGCCTGTCTCCCATGAAGTCCATATTCTTGTCCAGCTTCCAAAGCTTTCTGTGTTCTAGCTCTGATCTATGTAGACAGCCTGATTTCTCACTACCCTCCCTCCCACTGACCTTCCACACAGTTAAGTTGGGCAATGACAAGGTTGTGTCACAGGGCCACCAGCAACTGCATCCTGGACGGTACTCATGCCTTTGACATAGGATGTGGGATGCTGACACTATATGCTTTTACTGGTGATGTTTTCCCCAGAAATGTTCTCCCCATTTTTCCCCCCTTCTCCAAATCCTTCCCTACCCATCCTTCAAGGCCCTACTAAAAGGGACCTTTCTGAGCTAAGCCTTTCCCTCAGCTCTAGGTTATAATGATCCTCTTTTTCTCCTCTGAATGTCTGCTGTCAGGGCCTTTCTAATTATCCAGCTATAGAATGTTAGAGCTGGAATGGACCTGCAAAATGAGTTATCATCGAATTACTCTGTGTACGGTTGATCTTGTCTGCCCAACTAGACTAGCAGGGATTATATGCCTGGATGTCTCTTAGGACACTAGCCTACCCTGCAATCCATGGTGGCTGTGATAATAATGATAATAAATAATAATAAACTTGGCAGATTGATGTACAGAGAGCTAGCCTTGTAGGGACCAGAAAGACCAGGGTGCACGTCCCAATTCTGACACATGCTGGCCATGCGACTGGGCCAGTCACTTAATTTCTCAATGCCCCAGGGAACTGAGACTCTAGGTTATAGAGCCTGTACTCTTCTGTATTGGCAAAGGGAATTTCCACCATAGGTACCTTGGTTTTTTGTTGAGTTGTGTCTGAATCCTGATGACCCCATTGGGGGTTTTCTTGGCAGAGATACTGGAATGGTTTGCTATTTCCTTCTCCAGCTCATTTTACAGATGAGGAAACTGAAGAAAAAAGAAATTAAAGTGACTTGCCCAGGGTCGCCCAGCTAGTAAGTGTCTAAGGCCAGATTTGAACTCAAGAAGATGATTCTTCCTGACTCCAGGTCCTGCACTCTATGCACTGTGCCACCTAGCTTCCCCCAACAGATAATCTCTATGTCAAAGAAATCATGGGTACAGATCAAGAAACCCTACCTCCAAATAATAACAGTAGCTCACTCTTTGAGATAGTATACATTAGAGGTAGTGATTTATTTTCATTCATTACATTATGAAAAAATACTAGACTTTGACTCTAAGGAACTGGGTCCTAGTTGTGACTTGCCATGTTGTAGGACATCATGTGAGTTCCTCAATCTCTCCAAATCTGTAAAATGAGGATGATAATACAGTGTCTGCCTCATAGGACAACTGTAGGGAGAGTACCTTGTAAACCTTACAGCCCCACAGAAAAGTGAGTTATTAGCATTGTCTCATTCTGTGGGTAATTTCCCCTTGAGATATGCCTTTCTCTCTTAATTGGCTTTTCTTAGCTTAATGAAGATAGTCATTAATTAAGGACTTAAGTGTGTCTTGCATGGCTGGCTCCAGGTTTGACTTCATTACTGGGGGGTTTGAGCTTTGGACAACCTCATTATCAGGCCTGGGGTGAATAATTTAGAGTCTGTTAAATTTTCTGAATTAGGTCCCACTACTGGCTTTATTTCCCAGGGAAGGATGAACGGTCAAACAGCCCCCAATGACTCTAGAGTCCTAGACTGAGTCTGACAAGGAGCCTAGAAAACCAGAAACCCTTTCAGCTTCAGAAGGTAAGGACAGAACATTGATGGTGAAAAGGGAATCCTGAGGACTGTGGGAGAACCGTGTCTGGAGCTGGGTAGAATCATGGGGTTTCAGAATTGGCTTCCATTTGGTGACCAGCCTCATATCCTGTGAAAGAATCCCCTCTAAAACATGCCTGATAATTGGTTATCCAGCCACCATTTTAAATACTTCCAGTAACACTTTCCTACTGTTGAATGTTGAACAACTTTGATTCTTATGAAGGTATTCCTTCTGGTTAGGCCATGTCAAGCTTCTAGCCACTGGTCCCAGTATTATCTCCTGGAAGATCACTTGAACTAGTCTGCCGTTTGTTAAACATACTAGTCTTTCAGATATTTGGAGGAAACTCTCCATCTCACCTCAGTCTTCTTTTCTCCAGGCCAAATATTCCTTCAACTGCTTCTCATATGCCATGGTTTTCAGATCCCTCCCTATCCTAGGTTTCCCTACTCTGACATTCCCTCTGTTTCCTGATTTTATCTCTGGCCCTGAGGGATAAACAAAGGCATGGAGACTGTGACAATTTAGAACTGTGAAACTCTTGGCTTGTCTTAAGGCTTGGCTCCTATTAATCCAAGTTTTTAGGCCCTTTTGTATTGATGAGTTTATTGGGAAACACAGACAAGTTGGTTCCTCCCTCTAGATATGCACGAGTCCAGACATCTGTTCATCCATCCTATCCAGCTTCCCAATCCCATCTTGTTGGTATAGACCCATTCAGGGCAGCTAGGTGGCACAATGGACAGAGTTTCAGGCCTGCAGTCAGGAAGACTCATTTCCTGAGTTCAAATCTAGCCTTAGACGATTAATTATTAGTTGTATGATCTTGGGCAAGTGAGCTGGAGAAGGAAATGACAAACTCCAACATCTCTGCTAAGAAAATCCCAAATGGGTTCACAAAGAGTTGGGCACAACTGAAAATGACTGAACACACACAAAAGACCCATTCATTCTAAGAGTCAAACCATGTGGTGTCATGGTGTTAGCACAAAGTGTTTTCTACAAGAGTTCAGAAGACCTGGGTCCGAACTGCCACAACGTCACTAATTCAAGGAGTGACGATGGGCTAGTCCCTTGTGTCCTCTGGACTAGAGGTGTCCTACCCGTAAAACAGATAATACCCTATCTGAAAGCTACAGGGAGGCAGATTTGAAAAAGTATAAATAAGAAAAGAGACTTCTTAAAAGTTAGAGCCATTCAAAGTGGAATGAGTTTTTTGGAGTGGGAGTTTGCTTCCCATCACTAGAAAACTCCTTAGTGGTGGAGGAGAGGTCATAGGCTCATTGCATTCATTCACTTTTCACTCATGTCTGACTCTTTGTGACCCCATTGGGGGTTTTCTTGGCAAAGATTCAGGAATGGATTGCCCTTTCCTTCTCCAGTTCATTTTATAGATGAGGAGCTGAGGCAAACAGAGTGAAGTAACTTGCTCACGGTCACATAGATAACATGTGTCTGAGGCTGAATTTGAACTCAGGAAGGCGAGTCTTCCTAATTACAGGCCCTACCTAGATGTCCTTACAGGCTCATAGAGTTATAGATCTTGAGTTTGAAGGGATCTCAGAGGCCTTCTAATCCAATCTCTTCATTTTATAGATGAGGAAACTGAGGCCCTGGGCAGGTAAGTGACTTGTCCAAGGTCACAAAGTATTTTCAAAGGCAGCATTGGAACACAGATCCTCTGATTTCTGATTCTGATCTAGGTTGGATTTGATGACTCCTGAGATCTTTTCCAACCTTAAAAATCTTTGATTCTCTTCCTAAAGGGAAGAAGCTAGACTACATGGTCTTTAGAGGTCCCTGCCAGCTCTAAGCCTTGGGATTTAATCAGAAATAATAATCTAATAACCAGTGAATCCTCCTCTGTCCCACACAACCATCCTCACATCATTCATATGGATGACTCCAAGTCACCACACTGTTCTGAAGTACTTTCTGAATCCTTAAAAAAAAATTCAACAATCTGGAGTGGAGGTTAAGCATCTTGAATTTCTTGTCTTTAGATTCTCAGGAAAATTGGTCATCTCCTGTTTGGTGTAGAGAGATGGCAGGAGTGAGGGAGGGAACACGCTCTTGATGGCAAGAGTGGTAGCCCCTGCAGCCCTTTCTTCCTCTTCTTGGAGCATCCCAATTTCCTGATGGCCTTTTGGTAATGGATAGGTCCAACTGGCTTCCCTGAGCATCACTTCTAACCAGCAGGAAACTCAGATGCTCAACAGAGAGGAGGAGTGGAGGGAGCCTGGGGCAGGGAACCAGGACACATGAATTCTAGCTTTCCTTAATTTATCTCTCTGGGCCTCAGCTCTTTCCTTTTCTGCAAAAGAAAAATAATGCTACCTGCTCCGCCCATCTCCTAGGATTCATTGTAAAGGACCAGAGACACATACTGTAGATTTAGAGCTCACAGGTTATCTTCTCAATCCCCTTATTTATGCAGAGAAGGAAACCAAGGCCCACCTGAGGTTGTGTTGTTTGTCCTTCTTTCTTGAAGAGGTTAAGTTACTTATCCAAGGTAACACAGGTTGTGACAGGGAAGTGGGAGAGGAAAGTAACAGAGTAAGCATTTGTATAGCACCTACTGTATGCATAGTTCTAAATGCTTTGCAAATATTCTCTCATTTAATTTTCAAAACAACTCTGCAAAGTAGAGGCTGTTATTATCTTTATTTTACAGTCAAGGAAACTGAGGAAGAGAGAGGTTAAATGACCAGCTCAGGGTTACATAGCTAGAACATGTCAGAGGCTGGATTTCAATTCAGGTCTTCCCAGCTCTAGGCTCAGTGTCACACATATGTGCCACATAGCTGACAGGGCTGGGGTTTGATCTAAGCCTATCACTTTCTCCAACATATCATGTGTTCTCCCAGTTTGAAGAAGGAGAAATCGAAGACCAACATTACGCATCCAGTTAGTTGGCAGAGCCAGAACCCACTGAAGTTACTCGGCCACCCTACCTAGAGGGTCTCTCCTCCTATCCAGACTCCTCACCTCTCTTTTCTACCAAGTCACATGGTAGCTTGCAGACCATGTTCTTTCCCAGCCTGGTTGCCTCAACATGTCAGGCATAGGCACCTTGGTAGCTTTGGATGGTCCCAAAATAAACATGGGCCCAGCTCGCGTGGGAAGAATTTCTATGGAGAGCATTGAGTGTTGGCGGGGGAGGGGTTGCAGCGAGTGCACAAATAGCAGCCACCCTCCTCTCTCTTCGCCCTTCAACTTGGTAGCCAGTTTGACTTTATTTTAAAACACTGGCTTCAGGCAGCCTTGTCTCCTGGGAGGGAAGAGTAAGCAGCCAGGCAGGAGTTTCCTGGAGTGCTCAGTTTGTGGGACAGGTCCCTTCTAGAGCGCCATCTATTCCTTGGCCTCTGTCTAGAATCTTTGAGATGTACGATGAATGAATGAATGAATGATTTTTCATTCATTCATTCATTCATTCATTCATTCATTCATTCATTCATTCATTCATTCAAACATCTGATTGTTAGAAGAGACATCAGAGGTCTTCTAGTCTAACTTTTCACCTACTGCAGAAGTCCTGACTCTAGGTCCTTCTTGACTGTGCCCATAGTCTTCTGTGTGACTGGGGGCAAGTCCTTTCCCTTTTTGTTCTTTGTTTTTCTATCTGTAAATAAAGGAAAGATCTCAGACTGTATGATTTTCAATTTTTTAAAATTTCTAATAAGGTTTTTTTGTTTCCTTCAAAATTTATTTGTTTTTAAATGTTCTTTCAACATATTTTTTGGGGGGTTCCAAATTCTTTCCCTCTCTCCAGACCCTCCCCCATCCACTGAAAAGGCAAGTAGATGATGTTTCTAAAGTTTCCTTTCAGTTCTGACATTTTCTATTCTTTGTTCCAATCCCCTTCCAGTTCTCATATTCTGTGAGTCTATGGCTCTCCTCCAAAGCCTCTTTGATAGAAAACAGTATGGTGGCTGGAGCCAGAGGAGCTTGGCTCAGATCTGACTTCGGCTGCTTCCTAGCTCTTCCCTTAGGCCAGTCATTTAATGTCCCTGAGTCTCAGTTTCCTCATATGTCAAATGAGTGGGTTGGACTGGATGAATGGCCTTGTGGCCCTAAATCTAGGCTCTTAGCCTAGAATCTTATCTCTGAGGGCCCCCCTCCTCTGGGCTCACCCCTAGGGACTTGAGGCCGAGGCACAGTTGTTTTTAAGAGGCTACTCACAGATTTTCCTTCCTGGGCTGCTTCCTTCTTCACGTAGACACCTCCCTTTCCTACAGTGCCAAGGGCCTGAAGACTTCCCTGTCAACCTTAGAAGGGATTTTGGTAAACTCTAGGATCATGGGATATCAGGACCAAGTGAAAACTTGGAGATTATTTAGCAAAGCCCCTCCCCCATCCTTTTTTTTTTTTTTACAGGAAAAGAAACAGACTCAGAAAGAAAAAGGACTTACCCAAAGTCACACAGTAATTTAGTGTCAGAGCTGGGGTTAGAATCCAGGCATTCTGACTTCAAGTATAGATCACTTTCCGTTATACCAATCCCCATTAGAATATATGCTTCCTAGGGGCAGAGACTAAATTTTATCTTTGTGTCCCCAACAGCTAGCATAGTTCCAGGCACTTAGTAGGAGCTTATGTGCTTCCTGACATATTGATATTACTCTACCAATGGGAGATCTGCTTTTCTAAAGTTGGAAAAGTGCTCAAAAGGGACAGAGCTACACCAGGATATTTCAACCAGAGAAGCATGTCTGTGGGGGTGGTGTGCCTGAGTTAGGTGGAGAGGGGCCTTACTGTAGGCAGACAACCACCTACTTTGCCTGTGCATGACTACCTTTCACCTTGTGTTCTCTCCCTTCACCCCCACTTCTGGATGAAACTTGATGCAAAGCAAGTTACATATGGACTCTGATTCAGGCTGTTGTGCGAGCCAGTGTCCCTCCTTCTTGGTAGAGTGTGCAGTGGAATTCGGTGGCTGGGGCCAGACACATAGGGCGGCTGAAGCATACAGGGTCTCTAATCGTTTCACAAGGCCCAGGAACTGGCCTTTTCTAGTTGTCTGCTTTCCTAGCCATTGAGGTGACAGTGCGGATAGAGCATTGCACCTGGAGTCACAAAGACTTGAGTTCAAATCTGGCCTTAGCTCTGTGACCCTAGGCAAGTCACATGAGCTCTTTCTGGTTCAGTTTTCTCAGCTGTAAATGGGAATAACAGTAGCATATATCTCCCAGGGTTGTTGTGAGTACTGACTGAGGTAATATTTGTAAAGTGCTTGGAGCATAATTGGTGCTTAATAAATCCTTCCTTCCTTCCTTCCTTCCTTCCTTCCTTCCTTCCTTCCTTCCTTCCTTCCTTCCTTCCTCCCTTCCTCCCTCTCTCCCTCCCTCCCTTCCTTCCTTCTTTTCTTGCTTGGGCAAGTCATTTACCTCTTGGGTCTCAATTTCCCCATCTGTGAAATGAGGGGTTGCTCTTAGAAGTCCCTTCTAGCTCTAGCCAGTCAATAAGCATTTGTTAGTTGCTAGCTAGGCGGCATCGTAGTTAGAGCGCCGGGCCTGGAGTCAGGAAGACTTATCTTCCTGAGTTTAAATCTGGCCTCAGACATTACTCTTCACCTTGTTTGCCTCAGTTTCTAGAAAATGGGTTGGAGAAGGGAATGGTAGATTATTGTAGTATCTTTGCCAGGAAAGCCCGAAATGAGGTCATGAAGAGTTGGACATGACTGAGAATGACTGAACAATAAGGTGCCAAGCATTGTGCCAAGCACTGGGAGACCAAGATGGGTGAAAGTCCTGGCTCTCCAGGCTCTCACAGCCTGATGGGGAGACAACATGTAAATAGCAATGTACAAATGAGCTATATAGACTTGGAAAATTGAAGACAATCAACAGAGGGAAGGCGCTAGACTTAAGATGGATTGGGAAAGGCTTCCTGTGGAAGATGGAACCTAAAGAAATCCCGGGAGGTCATGAAGCAGGGAGGGCAATGGGAGGTTAGAATGGGAAGGGTCGAAGTGGCCAGGGCAGCCTCCATGGACGCAGTGAGCCTTGGTCTGGGGGCCCTAAAGGATAAATAAGGTTTGGAGAGGGTGAGCATCATAGGAAGCCGGGGACGGTAGAAAGGACATTAATTCTGGAATTCAAAGTCCTACCCAGGTTCAAACCCTATATTGTATCCAGGAAGGGCCATCATGGTCAGGGCAGAAGGATAAGCAGAACTGGAGAGCCAGAGGGGAGGGGGAAGGGACCAATCCAACGGTAGGAAACTAAGAACCAAGGCTTTTCTGCAAAGGCAGAAATAAGTATGGTTTGTGGTGAGAGGAGAGAAGAGAATGGCCTGGCTGGAGTGGAGGGTTCACCACTTCTAAAAACATCCCTGAGCCCACATCCTGCAGACCAAGTGGGTTAGGAGTGTCATCTTGGGCTGTGAAGGACAGGTCCATTTTAAAATAGCCCCATCTTGAGAGGGGTAGCTCCGCTGATTAACACGGAGCTCCAGCTTGCCTGCAGCAACATCTTCTTTTTCTCTTGCTTCATCCTTAATTAGTATTAATATTAATTAACATTAATTAATTAATTGCATCTTCACTCTCCAGGGAACAGTACTCTCACAGCAGGGAGCAGCACCTGTTTCCTCCGTGCTGAGGGCTGACTCCTCAGCTAGAGAATTAAGTGGGTGGCAAATGGTGAAGGCAGGCCTTTGTCCATAACTCAAGAGGAAAACAAATCAATAGAAATATGGTTTTGGATGTATTTTTAACTAGGCTTGGACATGGGTTGCGTTCATGTTAAGTGAATCTTGCTGGAGGTTTGTGGGAGTTAAAGGAAGATTAAAAGGTTGCTCTTGTGGGCAAGGAGAAACCTTCCAACTTCACATGGAACGGTCATAAATTATTCCTCCCCCATCCTCCCCTCCCCCACCTAAACCTTGTTGAGGATACAAAGCTGAGAGAGATGTTGAAAATAGTAGATGGCAAAATCAGGATCCAGAAATAAATTGCCTAAAATGATGGGCCAAAGCTAAGAAGATGAAATTAAAAGGGAAGTCATTAGACTGGAAGCACCTTGAGGGTACAGACTGTCTTTTGCCTTTTTTTTTTTGTATCCCCACTGCCCAGCACAGGGCCTGGCAGTTAACAGTTAGTTAAGTTAATCTTCAAAAATGTTTATTGATTAATTCAGTAAATTTGAAGCCCTCCGTTCACAAGGACAACGCCAAGGAGGTGTGGTATGAAAAAGATCTGGTGGTTTTAGTGTACTGCAAGCTCTCTAAAGAGGTAGCTAGGTGGCACAGTAGATATAGCGCTTGGCCTAGAGTAAGGAAGACTGATCTTTCTGAGTTCAAATCTAGCCTCAGACACTTACTAGCTGTGTGACCCTGGGCAAGTCACTTAGCGCAGTTTGCCTCAGTTTCCTCATGTGTAAAATGAGTTGGAGAAGGAAATGGCAAATCATTCTAGTAACTTTTCCAGGAAAACCCCAAATGAGGTCATAAAGAGTCAGACACGATTAGAACGTGTCTGAACAGCAAAAGCTCCCTAAAAGGTTAGGATGGCAGCCAAAAAAAAAAAAAAGGCTATGATAAGGAGGGGATTAAATTATATTTAAAAACTTCTGTCAGAGGGGTAAAAGCTGCCATACTGGAAGCACAGAAGTCAAAGAAGTGTTAGTTAAGCTGAACTCCACCCTACTCAGAATAGATGTGGAGTATTTTGCTCAGTCCTGAGCACCACCCCTGAGGAAGGCTATCTGTGTGCAAGCTCTAAGAGAATCCAGGGGAAGGTGAACCAGGATGGTAACAGTGGTGATGTCATTGCTCTAGGGAGACTGGCTGAAGGAGCACGGTGGTACTTAGCCTAGAGAAAGAAAGGTGGACTTGAGAGCAGTCTTCAAGTACCTGAAGTATTCTCAATGGAACTGAAAAAGCATTTACATAGCACCTTTTACTCGACAGCCACTAAGTGCTAAGTGTTTTACACATGTTATCTCATTTGATTCTCACAACTATGATCCCTATTTTTACAGCTGAGGAAACTGAAGCAGGCAGAGGTCACAAAACTAGTAGATGTCCGAGGCTGGATTTGAAATAGAGCTTCTTGACTCCGGGCCTACTGTTCCATCCACTGTGCCACCTAGCAGGTTCTGAAGAGGAATTAGACTTGTCCTGCTTCCCGGCAGAGAGCAGAACTAGGACAATGAACAGGACGTTGCAGAGATGTAGATTTTTGTCTGGATGTTAGGAAAAATTTCCCGACAATTAGTAGTTCCTTACCAAATATTTTCTATAACATTGATATGAATCAGAGCAAATGCTGTCTTTGAGTGGGGAGGAGGGGAGAGATGGGGAGAAAATTTGGAACTCCGAATCTTGTGGAAGTGAATGTTGAAAACTAAAAATAAATTAATTAATATAACACTGCTATGGTGTTGATACATAAACCCTCAGGGAAAGTCAAAACAGAAAAAGAAAACTATACACCAATATTCCTAAAGAACATTGATGCAAAATTTAAAAAAATGTTAACAAAGAGGCTAAAACAACCTATCACAGACATTATGCACTAGGATCATTATCCTAAGAATGCAGAGTAGTTTTAATAAGAGGAAAAGATCCTAAAAAATATTTATAGCAGTTTTTGTGGTGACTAAAAGCTAGAAATTAATGGAATTTTTTTATACCAATATATTTATAGCAGTACTTTTTGTAGTAAGAAAGAAGTAGAAACAAAACAAATTGCCCATAGACTGAGAAACAGCCAGACAAGTTGTGATATATGAATGGAACGGAATATTATTGGACCATAAGAAGTGATGATTGTGAATAATCTGCAGATAGACAAAGAAGATTTTTATGAACTGATATAGAGTGAATAAGAAAAACCAGGAAAATGATGTACATGACTACAATATAACTGGAAACAACAATGAAAACTAAACATTGGGATTTCTATAATCATGCTTGGCAACAAAGATAGGAAAAAGTACTTCTCTCCCTTCTTTGTGGAGATAGGAGACTATGGACATAATGCAGAAGTAAGGAAAAGAGATATACTAGGAAATGAAGGGGATATAAAAGCAAAAGATCTCAATAAAAACATTTTAAAATCAAGATATAGAATCACATTAAAATGTCAGCTGTTTAAAAGAGTCAGAATTAGTCTAACTTCCTCAATTTACTAAGAAAATGATCCCCAAAAAAGTCACTTTTCCAAATTCACACTAGCTGGTGACAAAAACAGGATTAGAATTTCCTAACTTCAAATCCAGAGATTTAGCAGAGACACAGCAGGCTAACTTAATGGGATGTTCTCTAATTGAAGGATGCCTGAAAAAATTATGGTTATATGAATGTGATGGAATACTATTATGCTGAAAGAAATGTGGAAATACTGCAGATGATTTCAGAGACATGGAAAGACTTGTATGAACAGATGCATAGTTCTGTATAAACAGAACAATTTATGCTATAATATAAATATTATAAAAATGAACAATTTTGACTTTTGTAAAGTGATGAAGAATGAACAGAACCATATTAGAAAGGGAATTAAGCATAATATAGTACCTACCATGTGCCAGGCGCTGTGCTAAGTGCTTTACAAATGTTATCACTTTTAATTCTCATAACAACCTTGTGAAGTAGGTGTTGATCTTATTCCCATTTTTTTAATAGAAAAAACCAAGGCACAGAAAGGTTAAGTAACTTGCCCAGGACCACAGAGCTGGGAAATGTCTGAGGGCTAATTTTAACTCAGGTCTTCCTGACTCCAGCCCAGTGCTCTGTCCATGGTACCACGTAGTTGCCAAATTATACAATATAACATATATACCGCAACCTGCCAAGTTATATAATAACAACACTGTAAGGATAAGTAACTTTGGAAGCTGTAAGAACTATGATCACAGAAATGACCATCCATGATTCCAGAGGAACAATGATGAAATACTTCTTGGCAGAGATGATGGATTTAGGGTACAGCCTGAAACATATATTTTTGTGTACAGCCAACAAGGGAATTTGTTTTGCTTGACTATGCATATTTGTTGCAAGGAATTTGTTTTCCATTTCTCTCTTTTTTCGCTGAGGTATGGAGTGGAAGGGAGGGAAAATAACTTAAACTAATTAAAAAGCCCACTAAAAATAGAGGTTGAGGGGAAGGGCTCTAGGTGTGGAATGTTTCATGCACTTTCGGATGAAGACACTGCATTGTTAGTCTTATTTAATTGTTTTACTTTATTATAAGAGAACTCTAACAGAATGAGGATAATCTGGAAATGTTTTAAATGCAAAACCCCCATATCAACGAAGCTAAAATTAGCATTGTCCAAAAGTGGAACGGGCTGCCTTACAAGGGAATAATGCCTTACTTAGATCTGCATCAGAGTCTCTCCCCTTATTGGAGGTTTCCAATGAAGACTGGGCAACCATTTGTCTTGGATGTTGTAGAATGGACATTCTTCTACAGATTTGAGTCGGACTATATGGCCTTTGAAATTCTGGGTGCAGGAATAATTGTTTATTGGAGGTTACAGGAGGAGGGCCAGTAAAACCTATAATTTGGACAGCTCCTCTCTACCAGAAAAACAGGAGTCTTTTTCTTGGCGCTTCACTTCTGAAAAGGTGCCAATTCTTGACCTAATTGCTACCCTAAGGTAAGCTGAATCGAACTCTCAAGGGTAAATAATTTTTTCTAAAACAAATCATAGGTTTATATTAACAACAATTTATTTTCTTTTTTTCGGTGGTATATGGGGGAGAGGAGGGAAAGAAAATTGATTTCTAAAAATTAATATAAAAATGTTTTAATCAACAAAAGTATGTTTTCTGTCCCTTCTACTTTCCTCCCTTTGAGAAAGAGAAACAAAACTCACATATATGCATTATCTCTCTATATACATACATACATGTATACATATATGTGTCTATATGTATGTGTGTATATACACATATATACATACATACACATACATATATGTATGTATGTATATATATATATATATATATATATAGAGAGAGAGAGAGAGAGAGAGAGAGAGAGAGAGAGAGAGAAAGTCAAGCAAAACAAATTCTAGCATTGGTCATGTCTACAAAAAAAGTCTCTGTACTCTGAATCTGGCACCTCTGTATCAAGAGATGGACAGAATGTTTCATCGCATCCTTTGGAATCATGGTTCTTCATTCCTTTGATTAGAATTCCTAAGTCTTTCAAAATTATCTTTACAATATTGTTATCACTGTATAAACTGTTCTCCTGGTTCTGCCTACCTCACTCTACACCAAGAAATAAATTTTTCCTCAGGTTTCTCTGAAACTATCCCCTTTATCAATTCTTACAGAGCAATAGTATTTCATCACACGTATCTGCCATTGCCCACCACAAAAATAGTTGCTATAATATTTTTATATATTTTTAATTAGAATTTAATTTAATTAGGGACATGTGTACTTTCTCTCCATATTGGAATGTAAATGACTTACTTATGACTGCTCACTCAGGTTTACCTTTTCATGCTTCTCTTAATGCCTGGGTTTGCACTTGGAAGCTTCGAGGCAACTTTGTTATTTTTATTCTTATTTTTCATCAGAATTGCTTGAAAATTCTCTATTTCATTAAAATTCCATTTTTTTTCCTCCTGCAGAGTTCTACTCAGTTTTTGCAGGTAAGTTATTCTTAGTTATAAACCTACATCTTTTGCCTTCTGGGATATCATCTAAGCTCTCCAGATTTTTATAGTAGCGACTGTTAAATTATATTTGATCCTGACTTTGTCTCCTCAGTACTTGAATTCTCTCTTTCTGGCTGTTTGAATATTTTTTCTTTGATTTGGGAGCTGTGGATTTTGACTGTAATACTCTTGGCAGTTTTCATTTTGAGATTTCTTTCAGGAGATGATCAAGGGACTCTTTCTATTTTCACTGTGCCCTCTGATTCTAAGAGATTTGGTCAGTTTTCTTGGATTATTTCTTGAAATATGATACCTATGCTCTTTTATTTTTGTTATGACTTTTGGGTAGTACACTATTTCTTAAATGACCTCTCCTCATCTGTTTTCCAGATCAATTGCTTTTGCTATGAAATATCTTATATTTTCCTCTTTTTTTCAGTCTCTTGACTGTTTTAATATTCCTTTTCTCACAGAGTAATTATCTTCTATTTGGTTCATTTTAATTTTCTTGGAGCTTTTTGCTTGGCTAAAGTTGTGAACCTCTTGTGTCAAGATGTTAATTTCCCTTTCAGTTCTTTCTTCCATAATTCTCATTTCTTTTTTAAATTTCCCTCTAGTGCTCTCATCTAATTTATTAAAAATTTGAAACTCTCACTTCATTTCTTTCATAAATTCTTGTCAAATTTGTACCCAAGTTGTATTTTTCCTTTGATGCTTTACTTGTAGATATTTAGAAGTCATTCTCTTTTGGATTTGTGTCTTGAGTATCCTTATCACTATAATAACTTTTATGGTAAGATTTTTTTATTTACTCCTTCTTCCTTCCTACTTTCTGATTTCAGAATTTATGCTAGAACAGAGCTCTCCACAATTCTGGAGGGAATGTCTGGGATGATTCTGCTGTTGCCTTCTTGGGGTATTACATCTCAGGGATCTCAGGGCTGACTCAGGTTGGGGACTTGCAAGTTTTCTGTGTTCCCAAAGTGGCTTGATCCAGGCAAAGTTTAATGTTGTTCTTCTGGCTTGGGTTCTACAAGTTCCTGACCTGTGTGTTGGTCTGAGCAACACATCTATGAGCTTGCCTCAGTTGTATTTCTAGGACATTGCTACTGGACCTAGCTCCTATTAGTCAGGTGGAAATCCCCTTTGGCTCAGAGTGACAGAACTGTAGACTTCCCTTTAGTTTATGATTCCTGCCCTAGTTATTCCATGACAGGCTTGAGACTGAACTAGAGGCTAGAAATGAGATCTTACTGTATTTCAAGGGTCAGAACCATATAGCTGCTGCTTACTCCTGATATGTCCCTTGTTTGGTACACATTCTGGGGCCCCCAACCACTCCCAATTCTGGAATGCTATCCTTAGGTTCAGGTGCCCTCCTCACTTAGCCCTAGTTCTGTGATCTGAAACTAGGCAGTGAACAACAGATCTAATAGCTGGCATCTATTCCTATGCATACCCAAAGTGGGATTCCTTTTCCTGAATTTGCAACCTCTTCTTACTCTGGTGCAAATCCGCTTCCTAGGCTGGAATGTTCCCTGTGGCTGTTCTTGGCTAGAGAGCCCCAACCCCCAACTCCAATGATAAATAGCTAGATGGCCAGATAGATTAGACAGATGCTGATAGATTAGATACATAGTTGTCAGACAAGAAAGATTAGACAGATGATAGATAAGACAGACACAGATAGGTGCTAGACAGATACTAGATAGGCTAGATAGATAAAATAGATAAATACAACATAGACAGATAAGTCCCCCCAAGGCTTGCTCAGGGCCCCTCTGTGCATGTGGGGGCCACTCTGGACTGTACTCTGCTCCTAGTGTGGCATGATAGACCCTTCTTGGAGACCTTCCAGGCTATTTTGGGCTTGAGATTTGCTTCACTCCGTCATTCTGTGGGTTCTGCAGCTCCAGAATTTGTTTAGAGTCATTTTTTACAGATATTTGGCTGGACTTGGCGGCAGTGCTCTAGAAAGTCTGGGCCATCTTGACTCCACCCCCTGAGTGGAATTTTCTTAAGGAGCTGACATTCTAGTCAAGGAAGACAACATAGAAAAGAGGAATTGAAAGGCAGGGGTGTTCTCATACCTCTCAGATGGGCTAATATGATAGAAAAGGAAAAAAGCAAATGCTGGAGGGGGAGTGGAAAAATTGGGACACTAATGCATTTTTGATGGAGTTGTGTGCTGACCCAGCCATTCTGGAGAACAATTTGGAACTATGGCCAAAGGGCTATAAAACTGTGATACAGCCTTTGATATAGCAAATATAGTTACTGGGTCTGTATGCCAGAGAGAGCAAAAGAAAAACACAAAAGGATCTATTTTAACACATACACACACACGCACACACACCAGCTTTTTTTGTGGTAGCAAAGAATTGGAAATCAAGGTGATGCTCATCAGTTGAGGAATGGTTGAACAAGTCGGGATATATATCTGATTGTGATGGAATAATATTATGAATATTAATTTAAAATAATTAGTATTCATATTAAGAAATGATGAGCAGTGTAAAACACTTTTACACAAATAAAATCAGAGCTAGACAATTAGAAAAATATGGTTTGTGAGTAGGCTGAGCCAATATAATAAAAATGACAATTCTACCTAATTTAATCTATTTATTCAGTGTCATATCAAACTATCAAAAATTATTTTGTAGAGTTAGGACAAATAATAACAAAATTCATCTGGAAGAACAAAAATTCAAGGATATCAAGGGAATTAATGAAAAAAAGTTCAAGAAAGTTGTCTAGCCCTACCAGATCTCAACTCATAAGTCAGTAATTATCAAAACAATCTTGTACTGTTAAGAAACAGAGTGGTGGATCAATAATTACATTATTGCAAATGACCATAGTAATCTAGTATATGATAAACCCAAAGAACCAAGCATTTGGAACAAAAGCTCATCATTTGACAACAGCTGCTGAGAAAATTGGAAAACAGTATGGTAGAAACTAGGTGTAGACCAATATCTTACACTGTATACCAAGATAAGGTCAAAATGGGTGCATGATTTATACATAAAGGGTAATACCATAAGCAAATTAAGAGAGTATGGAATAGTCTATCTGTCAGAGTTATGGACAAGGGAAGAATTTAGGACCAAATGTAAAATAGATCATTTTGATTATATAAAATTAAAAAATTTTTGCACGAACAAACCAGTGCAACCAAAATTATAATGAAAGCAGAAATGGGAAAAAATTTTGCAATGAGTGTCTCTGATAAAGGCCTCCTTTCTCAGTTATTTAGAGAACTCAGTCAAATTTGTAAAAATACAAATCATTCCTTAATTGGTTGTCAAAGGGTATGAACAGGCAGTTTTCAGACAAAGAAATCAAAGCTATCAAGAGTCACATGAAAAAATACTCTAAATTACCATTGACCAAAGAAATGCAAGTTATAAGAACTCTGAGATACCACCTCATACCTATCAGAGTGCCTAACATGACAAAAAAGGAAAATGTTGGATGTGGATGTGGAAAAACTGGGATACCAATGCATTGTTGGTGCAATTATGTACTGATCCAACCATTCTGGAGAGCAATTTAGAACTATGCCCAAAGGACTATAAAACTTTAATCCAGCAATACCACTATGTCCCAAAGACAACTGAAAAAGGGGGAAATGGACCTATTTGTACAAAAATATTTATAGCAGCTCTTTTTTGTGGTGGTTATAAACTGGAAATCAAAGGGATGTCAATCAATAGGAAAATGACTAAACAAACTCTGGTATATGATTGTAATGGAAAGACTTATATGAATTGATGTGGAGTGGAGTGAACAGAACCCAGAAGATATTGTGCACAGTAACCACGATGTTGTATAATAAAGAACTTGGATTGATTTAGATATTATTGGCAATACAATAATCCAAGGCAGTTCCAAAGGACTAATGATGAAGCATATTAGCCACCTCTAGAGAAAGAACTGATATTGATGGAATACAGACTGAAACATGCTATTTTTCACTTTCTCTTTTTTCTTTTGAGTTTTCTTGTACAAAACAAATAATATGGAAATGTTTTATGTAATTGCTCATGTAAAACCTATATCTGATTGCTGATTGTCTCAGGAAGGGGGGAGAAGAGGAAGATAGAATTTGAAACTCAAAACTTTAAATAAAAATGTTTTTAAAAAAATGATGAGTAGGATGTTTTCAGAAAAACCTGCAAAGAGTTATATGAACTCAGAATGAAATGAGCAGAACAGAGGAACATTACACAGTAACAGCAATGCTGTATGATGATCAACTGTATATGACTTAGTTATCTTGATCAATACAATGAAGTAAGACACCTCCAGAGAAAGAACTGATGGAATCTGAATGCAGATTGAAGCATATTTTTTTCACTTTATTTTCTTACTTTTTTTTGCAACATGGCTAATGTAGAAATATGTTCTGCATGGTTTCACATGTATAATTGATACCACATTTCTTGCCTTCACAGTGGGTGGGGGAAAGGTGGGAGGGAGACAGAGAATCCAGAACTGAAAATTTTTTTAAAAAGTGAATTAAAAAATAAATTTAAAATTTAAAAAGAAAAGAAAAGCAGGGGATGAGATGGAGGAGGTACCCATGTGGGGGCAAAGTGGTAGAGTCTGGAGAATGAGGGATGATTAGTCTGGGTCCTTCCTTAAAATGGAGATTCAAGGAAGAATCCCCCTAAGTGCTTAATATAGGACTAAACACATGGTAACTACTCAGTAGATGCTCACTGCTTGAATAATTAATTGTTTGGGATGATACTCTAACAATTAGATCTGGGAAAATGTATGCATGGTACATTTCCATCCTCAGGATACTGAGGCCAATTCCCCTCTTGCAAGAATGCAATTTAGAGTATTGGTGAAACATGTTTTATTAAAAGGAGGGAAACAAAATCTAGAGGCAGCTTAAAGTGATTGGAAATACATGGGACTGGGAGGCAGAGTCTTAGGTTCAAATCTTGACTTTGCCACTTGCTACCTGCCTGACTCTGAACAAGCAGCTTTTCCTCTCTGGGACTCAGTTTCTCCATCAGTAAGATGACAGAAATAGCTTAAATGACTTGTAATGCCCTTTCTACTTCTTAAACCCTGTGATTCTTGGGAAGTTCAATTTATTTCAGTTCAGTAGATCTCAACTCAACTGTCAGAACCCATGTGGAGTCATTATGGTTGTCTTAGCTTTTCCTCAGCCAAGGGCAGTCAACTTCAAAGGTGGCTTCTTGGACCGCCTTCTGCAGCTCCTGGCTGAAACTGAGTCAGGTTCCTATCCCTGTTTCTGGTTACTGATTGCTTGACCTAACTTACCCATCTGCCTGGATTTTGGATCTTTTTTCTTTTCCTGATCTCTGCTCCCTTATTTATCTTTTAATATGTAGGGAAGGCAGCTATAGAGTAAGTACAGTAGTGGGTGGGATATTGGACTTGGGGTCAGGTTCCTAATTTTGCCTTGACTGCTCATTAGCTCTGTGGCGCTTAGCAAGTCTTTTCTGTGCCTCAGTTTCTCCATCTATAAAATGGGGGTGATACTAATACCTACTTCACAGGGCTGTTGTGAAGTCTCAAATGAGATGATACATTTAATCTGTGGTGCTGCATAGATGCTACTTGTTTTGCCTAATGTCCCTAATGTCGAGGCAGGACCGGGCAGGACCACTGAGAGCTCCTGATTCTTTTTCAGATTGTCAGGGAGGAGGAGATGATTTAACATATGTAACATAGTAAACCTTAAAAGTGCTATATATATTCTAGCTATTATTTTGGAGGCAGCCTGGTGGCACAGTGGACTTGGAATTCGAAACACTTGAGTTCAAATCCAATCTCAGATTTTACTAGTTGTATGACCCTGGAGAAGTCACTTAACCTCCATTTGCCTCAGTTTCTCCAACTCTAAAATGGAGATAATAATAGCACCTACCCTAGAGGGCTGCAGTGAAGATAAGGTGCAATGAAACTTGTAACATGCTTTACAAACCTTCAAATACTACTTATAAAAGTCAGTTATCATTATCTTAAAACTTCATAGAATTTAAGAGTTAGAGGAGATAGCAATTGTCAAGTCTAATCCCCTCCCAGAGAGGGCTCATAGAATTTGAAGAGTTAAGAGTTGGAAGGGATCTTAGAGGGCATTGAGTCCAATCTTCTCATTTTACGGATGAAGAAGCAGAGGCACAGAGAGATTAGGTAATCAGTCCAGGGTAATTAGTATCTGAGGTGAAATCTGAACTCAGATCTTCCTGACTCAAAGTTCAGTGCCTTATCTACTTTAATAAAAAATGACTTTCTTAAAGTCCAAGCCAGGAGTCATACCCAGGTCATCTGACTCCAAATGTAGCAGTGCCTGTTCCACTTATAGTTACCAGTACCCGAGCCCTCCCAGGTGGGCTGTGAGAGAGGCTTTCAGCGAAAGAAACCTAAAATCTCCTGAAAAGAGTCTCCTGAGTCACCTCAGCTTTTAATTAATGTGTTTCAAACCTTCTCCCCTCATCCCACCAAACCTGCTCATTGATTAAAAGTACTCATTTGGGCCAACAGGAGGGCGGTTTCTGGCTAGAAACAGCTGTTGCCTCTTTGTTCCCGGCACCACATGTCACGATTTGCTATAAATTGATTGAACGAGACATGAAGAGGGGAGAAGGAGGGAGAACTTAGCTCCTGGCCCCAGGAAATCCAATAACAAGCCCAGCAATTGTGTTCAGTTTACATCTTCATCTGCCAAAGGAAAATCCATCTGCTCAATTAGGCTTTTCTGCAGCCAGGCCCAGGTTTCCCTGCCTGGGAGAAGGAATGTCCAGCGGCAGCTAAGAACCGGCTTCCTCCACTGCCCTTCGTGCCATCTACTGTCTCTGCGGAGGGAGGAGGTAATCCACTCTCCTTCCCACCAGAGATCCGCCTGATCCACTGCACAAGAGAAGCGTTTGGAGAGCGCTCACTATCTGCTGGCTCTGCGCTAAGCGCTTTACAAACATCTTGTGTCTTCTTCACAAGGACCCTGGGAAGTAGGTGCTGTTAATCCCATCTTAGAGTTGAGGAAACTGAAGCAAATAGAAACTGCATGACTTCCCACAGTTATAGAGCTACTGAGTGTTTAAGGTTGGATTTGAATTCAGGTCTTGCTGACTCTGGGCTCAGCACTTTGAACCTGGAACCTATTGAGCCATCTAGCTCACACACAAACCCACACACACATACACATACACACAGAAATGTACACACATGCATATTTATCTGTGCAGGTATGTATACATAAACATACAAATACATATGTATAGTATATGTATACATATATAATGAAAATAGCTTACATTTATATAACATTACTAGAGGAGGTGGGGAACCTATGGCCTTGAGGCCACATGTGGCCCTCTAGGTCCTCAAGTGCAGCTCCTTGGACTAAATCCAAACTTCACAGAACAAATCCCCTTAATAAAAGGATTTATTCTATAAAATCTGGACTCAGTCAAGGACCTAAAAGGCCACAGCTTCTCTACCCCATGCCAGGCATGTTGCAATTATCCCACTTGATCCTCTCAACAACCCAGTATGGTATGTGCTATTATTATCCCAGTTTTAGAGTTGAGGAAACTGAGGCAAACAGAAATTAAGTGATTTCCCAGAATCACAGAGCTAGTAAGTGTTTTGAGGCTGGATTTGAACTCAAGTCTTCCTGACTTCAGGTTCAGGACTCTATCCACTATGCACTATACTATAGATCACATGTCTTACTATATACATACATATATCCATGTATACATATAGGCAGCATACACACATACAGTCTGGTCTGATCTGGTCTGGTTATTGTCCTTCGTCTTCAAAGAGGACCAAAATGACATCACCACGTAAAGTGAAATCTCAGTGTGTCCGATTGTGGCTGATCAGACCCATATGAGCTCAGAATGCTCTACCACAGATTGGGCACAGATAGTTCGCATGAATATTTGGGGTGGATATACCAAATGTGCGCATCCTGCGTTTACTTTGTGCTGTCTCAATGAAAATCCAAAGTTCTTTATTCATCCATTTATCTATCTATCTATCTATCTATCTATCTATCTATCTATCTATCTATCTATCTATCTATCTATCTATCTATTCATTCATCCATTCATTCATTCATTTATTTAGTTATTCATTCATTTATTTATTTTTATTTTTTTGGTGTTCTACAATCACTTCCTTAAAATTAAGATTTTATCTCCCCCTTTCACCCCACTTTTCCCCCACTACCCCCCTCCCTCCCCTCGACAGCATACAATTCTGTATAGGTTCTACATATACTTTCCTATTGAGCACATTTTCACTATAGTCATGTTATGTAGTCGAACTAAAATAAATGGAAGAAATCATATAACAAATCAAAACATAATACACTACAACCTACACATATACAAACATGATCTGCAACATTTTGCGATGACGTCCATATTTCTTTCTCTGAGTGTGGAAGACATTTTGTGTTAGACTACTACCATTGGGATTTTTTTTTTTAGTAAGTTCTTGCGTTATTACAAAGTTCCAAGTCTACCAGAAAAAACTCTTGCACACTGTGGTTGTTGCTGTGCACAAAGTTCTCCTGGTTCTGCTCCTTTCGCTCAGCATCAGGTCATATAAGTCCTTCCAGGCCTCCCTGAAGTCTTCTTGTTCATCATTTCTTATGGCGCAATAGTACTCCATTACATTCATATACGATAATTTATTCAGCCATTCCCCAATTGATGGGCATCCCCTTGATTTCCAGTTCTTGGCAACCACAAAGAGAGCTGCTATAAATATTTTTGCACATGTGGGACCCTTTCCCATTGCTGGGTCAAAGGGTATGCACATTTTTGTAGCCCTTTGGGCATAGTTCCAAACCGTTCTCCAGAAGGGTTGGATGATCTCACAGCTCCACCAACAATGAATTAGTGTTCCAACTCTCCCACATCCTCTCCAGCATTTATCATTTTCTTGTTCTGTCATGTTTGCCAATCTTATAGGTGTGATGTGGTACCTCAGAGTTGTTTTGATTTGCATTTCTCTAATCAGTAGTGATTTAGAGCACTTTTTCATACTATTATAGATATCTTTAATTTCTTCCCCTGAAAATTGCCTGTTCATATCCTTTGACCATTTATCAATTGGGGAATGACTTATATGGTTGTACATTTGAGTCAGTTCTCTATATATTCTAGAAATGAGGCCTTTATCCCCGAGCTTAGCTGTAAAATTTTTTTCCCAATTTACTACATCCCTCTGAATTTTGGTTGCATTGGGTTTGGTTGTGCAAAAACTTTTCAGTTTAATGTAATCAAAATTATCCATCTTGCATTTCATAATGCTTTCTATCACTTCTTTAGTGAAAAATTCTTCCCCTCTCCATAAATCTGATAAATACACTATTCCTTGCTTCTCCAGTTTATTCGTGGTATCAATCTTTATACCTAAATCATGTATCCATTTGGACTTTATTCTTGTGTACGGTGTCAGGCATGGGTCTACAAATCCAAAGTTCTTGAGAGAGACCTTGAGCATGTCCTTGCATCACTTCTTCTGGCCATCATGTGATCTCCTACCCCATGCAAGTTCTCCACGCAAGTTCTCTTTTTGGCAAGCGTACATTTGGCATTTGAACAATGTGGCCAGCCCACAGGATACATACATACATATATATATACACATGCATATGTACATATACTAGGCATATATTTATAATATATAATAGTTTGCATGATCTCTCCCTCATTACAACTTGAGCTCCTTGAAAGCAGGGACTGCATGTTTGCTATTCTTGGCATCCCTAGAGCCTGTCACATAGTAAGCCCTTTAAGATGTGTTTGTTGACTGACTGCTTGATGGCTATGGTGAACTCTGCTGCAGCTGCCACTTTCCATCACCTTTCCTGCCTTCCTAGAAAGTAGAAGTTAGTTTTTCTTTTGTCCTATTTCTATACAGGGATCCTTAAAACTGAAGTCTTTTCTGGGGCCTTCCCCCTAATCCTTTTGGAGTTGGGCTCCCTTCATAACATTGGCCCAGGCCTTGGGGCCAAGGTGGATCTTACCCACGGGTAGAATAGATGTCAGCCTAGATGATAGACTTTGAGGCACCCTAAAAATTCTGTCCACCCCCAAATCTCTTTCTCTCATCATCTGGTATACCCTCCATAAGAACTTCATTGCTTTGGCTTAAAACATTCTGCTTCCAGAAGACTCCTTTTAAGATTGAGGCAAGTACCCCCAGAGGAAGTCATTGGACGTTGCCAGTTATGAACACTTTCGCTGGGTCTGGTTGTTGGACAATTAGTAGTCCTTTGGCCATAGAAGATTCCATTCAAATATTTATTGAGTGACTTCTGAGAGCCTGTTTGCTAAGTAGCTGCTCTACCAAAGGACGGTCGCTGCACAGTGAGATGTTGTTAACACTACCTGGGCTTTGAGCAGCTTTTCCTCTTTCCCAACTCCCCATATTCATCTTTGCTTGTGTACCTCACCTTGAAGTTGCTGCCATCTAAAATCAAAGTTCCCGGGTGGAAGGAAGGCACAATTTGCTTTCCTCTCCCTGCACATCCTTTACTCTCAGATACCATTTCCCTGATCTCTTCTTTCTTGGAGTTAAAGTCTAGATCTCTCACCAGCCACCTGAAACCCTTTCTATTGGCCTGGCTCCATGTGTATCATAGAGAACAAATGTCTCTAATTTCTTGCTCCTAGCCACCTGTGAGTTCAGGCTTGGGTGCCATCTTCTTTCTCTGGGTGGTAGGGGTACAATGATGTGGGTGAGAGTGCGTGGCAGGGAGGCAGATGGGCTACAACAGGGGAGAGTCTTTGAAGCTAGGAAATGCTATGAAAACACTTGGAAACAGGAAAGGAGAGAGGAGGTACCAACCAGAAACTCCCTGCTTTGTCCTATCTGGGCTTGGTCCTGTCTGGGGTTCATCCCCTCTTTGGGATGGGTTCAGCAAGCAGGGATAATAGAAACCATTATTGCCCAGGAGCAGGGATTGGTTAGACCCTTTTTCAGACTGGGAAGAATTTTGGGCTGGATATTAAACCTGGTAGATAGCTAATGGAAGGAGTGAGCTTCAGGAAAGTCAGGTTTTTTAATTCCTTCCTTCCTTCCTTCCTTCCTTCCTTCCTTCCTTCCTTCCTTCCTTCCTTCCTTCCTTCCTTCCTTCCTTCCTTCCTTTCTTCCTTCCTTCCTTTCTTCCTCTCTTCCTCCCTGCCTCCCTTCTTTCCTTCCTTCTTTCAACTTCTGTTATAGATATTTGTTAAATGTCCTGTCCCTTCAACTAGATTTTAAACTCTTTAAGAATAGGAGCAGAAACTTATTTCATCTTTTATTTTGGGGGCCTAGGACAGTTCTCTACAGACATGTCTACCCTTCAGTGTATCTAAGATCACATAGTTGTGGGTATGTCCTTTTCCGTTGGTACAGATGGCAGCCCATCCATGCTTTCCCATCTGGTGTAATTCTTATACATGTTTTCCCATAGATCCTCCACTGAGGATCTGTCCAACATGCTGAAGGCCTTCCTCTAGGACATTTTATATTTCAAGAGCACTAGTGAAATAGTTTGATGATCTCTCTGTTACATCTCATCGATGTCATATGGTTGGCTCATCTTTTCTATCATATTTTGCCTCAGTGATAACTCTTAGACCATTTCTTGAGCCTAGATCATTATGTTTTACTTACCTACATTCATCTAGTATGCCTTCATTGCCCTCTGGGTCACAACTAGATGGTACAGTGGATAGAGTGCTGGGCCTGGAGTCAGGAAGACCTGACTAGCTGTGTGATCCTGGGCAAGTTACTTAACTCTGTTTGCCTCTGTTTCATCATCTGTGAAATGAGCTGGAGAAGGAAATGGCAAAATGCTCCAGTATCTTTGCCAAGAAAATCCCCCAAAAGTCACAAAGAATCAGACACAACTTTACAACAATAACCACCATCACTACCATATAACAACATACTTTTAATTCCTTGAGACAGCTGGTGATCCAGGGGATAGAATGCTGGATCTGGAGTCAAGAGGACCTGAGTTCAAATGCACCCTCAGGTACTTAGCAGTTGTGTGACTCTGGGCAAGTCATTTAACCACTGCCTGCCTCAATTTCCTCAGTTATAAAATGGGATAATAGTAGAACTTACCTCCTAGGGTTGTTGTGAGGATAAAATGAGGTAATATTTGTAAGGCACTTTGCAAAAGTTAGAGTGCTGTATAAATTATTATTATTATTAGACTGTAGTATTTCAAGATATTGAACTTTTTATTAGAATTATTGAAATTATTATTAGAAATTGAAATTATTATTAGACTGTAGTATTTCAAGATAAAAAAACATACAGTATTGCCTGGAGAACATATGTAATGAAAAGATGGATCTTTGGAGGAGCAACTTGGTATCATTACAAGCACTGTACATTTTTCCAAATGCAACCCAGCCTGCTCTCATCTTCCTTCCTTTTTAATTCTCTGTATGAGGGGGAAGGAAAGGAGAAGGGAATAAATATTTATATAGCTCCAATTATGTGCAAGGCACTATGAAAAATATCATTTAAAAATGTCATTTAATTTTATCCTCATAATGACCCCGGCAGCTAGGTATTATTATCCCCATTTTATTGTTGGGGAAGCTGAGGCAAACAGAGGTTAAGTGACTTTCCCAGGGTCATGCAGCTAGAAGTGTTTGAAACTAGATTTGATCTGGTCTTCCTGACTCCAGGTCCAGTGCTCTATCCATGGTACCACCTATGAGTTCTCTTACTTATTGTTCTCCTGTCTCACATATATGTACTAAAGGACTAATTCAATGGACTGGCCATGTTATGATCCATACATTAACTATTGCTGAACGAGTATTTAATTGTTGAGTGAGGACTAGAGTTTCTGACTAGACCAGCTGTTCCTAAGTAATGGATGCTAGCACTTAAGAATCTGGGAAAAGTCTGCACAGTGTTATATCATTCATTTCCCACAAGCTATACTCTTTAGGCTGAATTGCACAAGATGATCATGCTCCCAAGAAAATCACCATCACCAGAAAAACTATCATCTTGCAGAAACACATCAGCCATGGTACTTACTCCTTATCGGTAACCTCTGTAACTTCTGCCTCTCCCATTGGTGGGGAAGAGGATGGAACAAAAAACTCCTCCCAAAGCCTCCATTTAAGAGTACCCAGGCTGGCCTCTACTTCATTTCCCACTGGCTACACTCCACCAAGCTCCTGAGTCACTTCTCTCCACTTCTCTCTCCCCTTTTCATCTTCTTTTTGTATGCTGGTTTGCCCCATTAGACTGTAAGCCACTTGAAAGCAGAGGCTGTCTTTTTCTTATTTGTTTCTGCAGTGCTTTGTGTAGTTCCTGGAACATGGTAGGAGTTTAGTGTTTATTGACTGACTTACTGAGTGTTGTTTGCAATCATTGCACGTGCTAAGTCTCATCTCCCCTATCATTTTCTCACCCAAGAAAAGTGAACTTGTGGAGCACAAGGATTGTGTCAAGTGGTTCTCTGGGTCCTCTGCAAGAATTACATAAGACTGCTCAATATACTGTTAAAGAGACAGGTATTGTGGTGGATGGAGTGCTGGACTTGGAGCCAAGAAGACCAGAGTCTAGATCTGGCCTCAGATTAGCTGTGTGACCCTGGGCAAGTCACTTAACCTCTCACTGCATCAATTTCCTCATCTGTGAAATGACCATAGTAATAGCACTACCTCCGCGACAAGGTTATCAAGTGAGATAACATTTGTGAAGCTCTTAGCTCGTAAAGTACTATATAAATGCTATTTTTATTGTTAATGTTAAATGGAATTGATTGTCCTAGACTCTGAATGTCCTGGTTGTCACTCTATGACATATCACAACATCTCTGAGCCTCGGTTTACTTACAGATTGGAATACTAGCCCTGGTACTGCTTGCCTTGTTGTCTTGATAACTCAGGGCTATAGCACCTTCGCCTTTACCTCTTGGAATCCTTAGCTCTCTTCAAGGCTTAGCTCCAGGGTTTCCACCTATATGAGGTCTTCCTTGATCCTCTCAGTCATTAGTGTTGTTCTCAAACTTTGGAATTACTTTGCACATATTTTCCATTTCCTTGTCTGTGTTCATGCTCCCCTTTAGGACAATGTGAGCTCCTTGAGGGCAGGCACAGTTTCATTTTTGCCTTTGTATCTCTGGTGTCCAGCCATGGTGCCATGTTGTTTAGTCAGTCACACCTCACTCTTTGTGACCCCATTTGGGGTTTTCTTGGCAAAGATACTGAAGTTGTTTGCCATTTCCTTCTCCAGCTCATTTTACAGATGGGGAAACTGAGGCAAAGAAGTGAAATGACTTGCCCAGGGTTATATAACTGATTAGATTTGAATTCAGGAAGATGTGTCTTCCTGACTTCAGGTCCAGCACTGCATCTACTGTACCACCTAACTGCCCCTGCCAGGCATATAGTGGGCATGTGATAAATACTTGTTGAATTGAATTGAACCAAAAACTTATTATTAGGGTAAAGCTCTTTCAAGTTATCTCCTCTCTATTCCTGAGGATTGAGGAGTTAGAGGACATTGGGTGTAGAGAGATCAGCTTAGATTGGGCAGTGAGGAGAAGTTTTATAAAAGATGTAGGATCCTACAAGATGCTCAGAGATGATCCAATCCAACCTCTCATTTCCACAGATGAGGAAATGGAGATGTGAGAAGGTTAAGTGACTTGCCCCAAGGTCACACTGGGATTTGAATGAGATATTTTGTCCAGAAGAGTATTCCTTCCAGAGTAAGTGTCCCTTTCTCCTGGACTGGCCCTTTAAGCATGGTTACCATCTGGAGATGGAGAAAAGGTCATAGTCAGAAGATCTGTATCGGAATATTGACTTTGCCATTGTGTGACCTTGCGTGAGTCATTTCATCTCTTACACCGGGTCTCCATTTCTCACCTTTAAAATGAGGGGTCTGGACTAAATGATCTCTCAGATTCTAAGGTTCCCACCTGGTCACTTTTCTGCATTGCTTACGCCTGTGACTGGGGGATGGGAAGATGCAGGTGCAAAGAGAGAGGAGAAGAGAGGCAAGTTATAACACTAGAGTCTCCAGAAAATGTCATGGGATCTTCCTCTATGTCCATAGCTAAATCTGCCTCCAGCCTTTCCAAATGTCCCTATCATAAAAAAGATCCCAGGATTTCCCAGTGGTGGAAAAACATGAGACAAGTCAACAATTTCAATAATTCATATTTATATAGTGCTTTGTAATTTCAGGGCACATTTCTCTACATAATTTCATTTGATTCTCAGACTCCATGACGTGGGATTGGCAGGGATTACCTATTTCCATTTTACAGAAACTGAAGCTCAGAGAGGAGGAAGCGTTTTTGTCCAAGGTCCCACAGTCAGTTCAAAGATATTCTCTCTACTATGCTGTCCTTATGTGGTGCATGAATGGATAGATTTCTTGCCTGAATTAAACTAGAATTCTGAGCCTTGGAGGTGAGGAAGAAGAGAAGACTCCCCCACAGCCTTTCACCCCTTTGAGGATAGTGACACTTGTCATCATCTCAGTGCAGCCAACCCTTGATCTATTCTAGAATAGACTCAAGAGAACCAGGTGTCTTTCCCTGGCCCTCCCTCACTGGGATTGAGGCTGCTGAAGCAATCAATCATGAAGAAAATGTCAGAAACAATTAGTAGGAACCAGTGGTATTAACTTTATCGGTGATGATACATCTTTTTTAATGAAGCAACTTCACCAGAAAGTGCTGACAGAGAATGTCTTTCTCCTCCAGCTCACCAGGGCCTGCATTTTTCATTCAGGAAAATGAGGTCCTCTGCTCCCATCCCTCTCTCTCCCCCACTGCCTTCTCCCTTGGCCCTATTCATGACTAACAAGTGACTGGGCATCGTTTGAAGGCAAGGCCTGGGCTCTCTGGGGACTGTGTCTAGCCCCAGATGAGGCATGTTCCTGATGTATCTGACTGTACATCCACCTGACTGTTGGATTAGGAGGTATGAGACTTGGGTTCTAATCCCAGCACTATCAATTTACTGTGTAACCTTGAGCAAATTACTTTTCTCTTTCCAGGCGCAGTATCCTCCTGTAAAATGGGTTACTAATCATCCTTTGTAGTTTGCCCTGCAGACTTCACTAGGTTGGGTTTTTTTTGTTATTAGTTCTGGCCTCATGATTTTCTTGAAATCCCAGTGTGGAAACTCCCTGTATCAATGCTTAGCTCAGTACCTGGAACACAGTAGGCACTTAATAAGAGTTTAATGATTGATTGCTTGACAATGATGATTACAGTTAATGACTTTGTTATAGAATCTCAGCTGAGTACAAGGTCCAAAGGTCATTTAACTCCTTTTCTAACTTTTAGCCTGGATTCTGTATTCAATAACTTAAACTGCAGGTGAAAGAATTCCAAAATGGGAATCAGAAGATTCTTATGTCTCTACTTATTCCTAGCTTTGGTGACACCAAACTACATGACCTTGGAGAAGTCATTTCCCCTCCTCTGAGCCTCAATTTCCCCCTATGTAAATTGAGGGAGTTATCCTAAGTGGTATCTAATATCTCTCCCAACTCTACCATTCTAAGACTCTCTAGGCTCCTGAATCTTCAAGGTCTGAGCCAACAAGGCCCTTTCAGATCTTTCTCATTTGGCATTTTTTCTCAGGCTGCCTAGGAACCAAGCTCTGGCAGCAAAGGCAAACCTTAGGCAAAGCTGGGTTTCAGTTCCATCCAGGCATATTGTGGATTATAAGACTCAGAGCTGAAAAATACCTTAGCATGGGGAAGGCCAGGGCCAGCCTGCAACTTTCTTGTGGGCAGAGACCAGACCCTCAGAGGAAACTAGAACCAGAGAACCTTGTTGCTGGGAGAAAACTTAGTTCCAGTCCAATCTGGTGGGATCTAGTAATTTGAGATTTAGGAAGGGTAAACAGGAAGGGAAACATACTTAGTCCAGGAAAGAAGGGCATGTTTAAAGCTTAGATTCAAGAGAATAAGCACAAATGTCAAGGACAGACCTACAGATCTATAGAGACAATCTATTCCAAGGCTTACACAGGGAGTAAACCACTCAGAGTAAGGCCAGGGGGTATCAGAACTGAGTGAACTGCAGGTTGTCAGTGATGGACAGTTTAATGCCATATCTTGGTTACCTTTTCAGGCAGTGGGGAGAAAAGAGGTAAATCCTTGAGGACGCCTAAAGGAGACTTGTGTGGAGAGTGGAACTGTGAACCCTAGGCGACGAAAACAAAACCAAGTGAAAAACCCACCAGATTTCAAAAGCTGGAGGTCCTTTTAATTAGAGGTAATATGGAGATTCCAGGATTGTATTTCCATTGTTAACTGCTTAGGAACTGATCTCTTAGGAGAGGAGCTAGTGAGTAACTGCAACCTGCTAGAGGATAGCTTAACTACTGACACGAGGGAAGCAGAGCTGAATGGACAAGAGAGAAGGCAAGTAGGTACTATATTGTACAGTTACAGAAGTGGGAGCAAGGGGTTACACTCTTTTATATATACATACACACATATGTGTGTATACAACACACACACACACATAAAGAGAGAAAGAGAGAGAGAGAGAGAGAGAGAGAGAGAGAGAGAGAGAGACCTAAAGGATGTAAAACAGAACTGCAGATTAGGGATTAGAAACAGGCACCAAAAGAGACCTACTGGTGAAACAGCAGATAGTCAAATGGGCCTCCAAGGGAAACCCCAGTTACTGGTGGCACCTACACTGAACAGTACTGTAAATAATGGAGACTATAGTTTTCTGAAAGAAAGTAGCATAGACACTTGGGAGTTGGGGTAGATTTCAATTCTTTATGAATCTGGATGTGAGTCCTTTCAGTATCCTTTAATCTACAAATAAAGACTGATATTTAGAGACTTGTGAACCTGAGTGCTTATAAGGGGAACTGGAAGCTGCCCTTGGGAGTATGTCAGACCTGGAGTTGTCAGGGTCTATCTGAGTTGGATCAACAGTTTAGGGAACTGAAAGATCCCCAAAGGATACTCAGGTCCTTCATATCAAGAGGGCTTTGGACACTAGGGTCTCACAAATAAAAGAGAAAAGAAATGGTATCTAAACATATTTGAACAGATTAGATTGCCTTGTTTTCTCTCTCTACTTTCCAAAATAAGTGATCTTTCCAATGCAACTCAAAATGTTAAGGTAGAAAGAGCAATTGATCTTGGAATTATGGAAAAGCTTAGATTTGATCCTCATCTCTGCTACTTGCTCCTAGGTTGCCATAAGCAAATCACTGCCCCCCTCAGGGACCCAGTTTCCCCATATGTAAAATGGGGAGTTGGATAGGATTTTTCTCCAATGTTCCGCATTGGACAGAAAGTATTCTACTTCTCTCTCACCATGAATTTCCCATCAATGGGTCCACAAACAACAGATTTGTCTAGAACTGAAGGAAAACAGGAAGGCCAAGATATCCCTTTAAAAACAACACCAAAACCATCCTCCCTAGCCACCCCCACCCCTACCCCTTTTTCCACACACATATACACCCCAGCTTTCCTATTTACATTCAATGTAAAACGGGAAGATCTATTTCCGGGACAGCTATTTATAATGAAATCAAGGGGCCTGTTTCAATGCCTACGTGTGCAAGGCCTGTGTTTGCTAAGTCACTATGCAGGGAGGAGAGCTGGAGAGGGAGGGGCCCAGCCAGATGCACTGAAATATTTAATGAATCTTAAAAAAAAAAAAAGGCAACTCTAGGGGGAGGCATATTTTGTTGAAAAAATGCCAAGGGAACGGAAGGCAGAGCCATATTTATTTTTATTTTGCTAGACTGACCAACCTACGCCTTGTCGCAGCCCACCCCTCTTCTCTGGGCTGTGCCTAGGCCCTAGCCTCAGAGTAGGGAGAATTCCTCAGAAAGTGACATCATTGGCATTTTGAAAGGCACAAGCTTATTATAAGCCTCTGAGTTTGTGTGTGTGTGTGTGTGTATGTGTATGTGTGTGTATGTGTGTATGTGTGTGTATGTGTGTATGTGTGTATGTGTATGTGTGTGTATGTGTATGTGTGTATGTGTGTGTATGTGTGTGTATGTGTGTGTGTGTGTGTGCGTGCGGGGGTTTATCTTCTGATTTGTTTGTTTTTGTTTTTTCAGCTTCAATGAAAAGTGAGAGATGAAGCATCAATCTATGATTCCCTTTCAACTAAGGAGAAGAGTTTTAATTAGAGATGGAGCCAACAAAGTTGTCCCTTGGTATTTTTCTCTTCTCCTTAAACTGCGGCCCCACCAGATTAGGTTGGATTCTAAGGATGAGAAGGCTTCTGAGGGTCCATGTGTCAAGTCATAGGACCTCAAGATGGTGGATTCAGGTCTGGAAAGGGCCTTGGAAATCACCTAGCCCAACCACCTCATCTTAGTAGGCCAGAGACTGAGATGCCCAAGGTCACATGGGTGTGAAACCTTGGCATGTTCTGGAGCGTTCTCCATTTTTACTTCTAAGTCAGGTCTCTAGAACTTGTGTACATCTTCTTTTCATTGATCTAGGGCTCACCCAACAAGATCAGGGGTGATTCTCCAAAGCCATCAGATGACCTGCTGAGGAGAAAATTAGTCAGCTAGCCTTGAGCAGTTTTTTAGAAAGGGTACTCATTCTCATGGTATAGCGAGCACATTTGGGACCAAGCATCTCCCTACATGCCTGGGACATTCTCTTGCAAGGACATACCGAGTGTAGGTGAAAGTAGGTGCAAGCTTAAAGTGCGCATGTGGCCATGTAGTAGTAACTCAGTGCCGAGTCACAAAGTTTTTTTCTCCCTTTCCTGTAAGCATGGTGAATCTGTATCTGGTATGCTCTTTCCTCTCTGCAAAAAAACAAAACAAAACACTGCTGCCAGCTGATCTAGGCATGACATTTAGGGCCCTGGTGGGAGTAGGAGAAGTCCAGTATCCTTTAGACCCTTCGAAGCTAGAAGGTCCACTGACAATCAAAGACAAAGTGGAAAAAGAGTCCTGGTCAAGACTGAGGCTGAGACGCCTCCCTGCCCTGTGGGGCAGTTTCTCTTCATGGATGTGTTAGAAAGCCACAAGCTGCTATTTCTGAAAGGCAGCTAGGTGGTACAGTGAAGAGAGGGCTATTCCTGGAGTCCGGAAGACCTGACTTCAAATCTGCCTTAAGCAGTCTATTAGCTGTGTGCCCTGGGCAAGTCATTGAACTGTCTGCCTCAGTTTCCTTAGCTTTAAAATGAGGATAATAACAGTACTTACCTCTCAGGGTTGTTGTCAGGATCAAATGAGATACTATCTACAAAGCACTTCACCTAGCACAATGCCTGGTACATATTTGGTGCTTAATAAATGTGTATTTCTTTCCTTCCTCCTCATTCCAGTTAAATCTATATTTTTATAGTAAGGGAGTAATGGTATTCATTCGGGGGCAATTGGGTGGTGCAGTTGATAGAGTGCTAGTCCTGGAGTCAGGAAGACCTGAGTTCAAATCCATCCTCAGACACATACTAGCTATGTGACCCTAGGCAAGTCACTTAACCCTGTTTGCCTCAGTTTTCTTATCTGTAAAATGAACTGGAGAAGAAAATGGCAGACTAGTCCGGTATTTTGGTCAAGAAAATCCCAAATGTGGTCACAAAGACTCAGGCATGACTGAAATGACTGAAAAAGAGCAAGAAATAAAATTCTTCAGCCAATTGGAACATCTCTCCTGTCTGAAGTGATTTCACTTCATCCATTGGCTTTCAAAAACTTTTTCACACTCTTAAAAATTTATTAACATTAAAAAAGTCAACAAAAATCTGGATTTCCCCTCTCCAACCTCCCAACTGAAAAAAAAGAAAAAAGAAGACCTTGTAACAAACCTTCAAAGACAAGTGAAGCAAATTCTCACACTAGCCATGTCTCACACACACACACACACACATGCATTTATAATGTCAAATTCTACAGCATCAGTCCATCTCTTTGTCAGGTAGCATGTTTCATCATTGCTCCTATACAATCATAGGGGGCTATTGGTGTGATCAGAGACCAAATCTTTCCAAATTGTTTCCTTTGCAATGTTGTGATTATTGTATTAATTGTTCACCTAATTCTGCTCACTTCTGAGTTCCTAAAAGACTTCCCAGATTTCTCTAAAACCATCCTCTCCCTCATTTCTTATAGCACAATACAATTCCCTTATATTCAGGGACTATCTAAAGAAAACAGAACTGACTCCAGTCAGAAAACCTGAGCAGATTAAAGTTTCTGGACCTTTTACTTTGTGACAAGAGAATTCTCACAAAGTGACAGTGGTCAGGAAATGTTTGTAATGTAAAAACAAAATACACTGATTAAACTTTAAGAGGGCATCAGGTCTGACACTTGACACTTCTAGCTGTGTGACCCTGGGCAAGTCACTTAACCCCATTGCCTTGAAAGAAAAAAAGGCATCAGGCCATACCTGAGGCATAGCCTTCATCTTCCTGTCCTGATCTCCCAGGTAAGAGTCAAAGCCAAAATCAACTTAGTAATTGAAGTTCCTAGAAACTGGGAAAAACCCATTAAAGAGAAGGAAGGAATGATCAACCAAATAGATATGCCCTGTTTGATCTTCTTCATTAGCTCATGAGATTTAGGGCCAAAAGGGGCTCTTGTAATTATCTAGTCTGCCCTCCTCATTTTACAGAGGAGGAAACTGAAGCCTAGAGTTGGAAAACAGCTTGCCCAAAGCCATACTTTTGGCAGGGCTGGGTTTCAAACTCATGAATTAGAATCAATTAACCCAAACAGGCCTGGGGCAGGAGGCTGGTCTGGTGGAAAGAGCTGCTTTTCCTAGTTTCCCATTGCTGGGGATGCAGTGGAAGAAAGGAAAGGGAAAGTGAGGGGTGGGAGTCAACTGAGGGGGCCTGGGTCTAAGCTCTATGCCCTCCATGTTACACGTGACTGCTCCTCCCTGCCAGTCACAGAGTGGTGGCACACATCATCCACTCCCATTCCAGGTGCCGAAGTGTCCTAATAAGTCAATTCCCCTGAAGTTGTGATGGGGTGGTTTCAGGGAATTTCCCTCCTCGTTTTTTTCTGGAAAGACTGAATTATTTGAGGGGAGGGAAGGAGAAAGGAACTCCTGCCCTGACCCACAGCAGATCAGAGAGAAGAGAAAAGCTCCAAAAGGAAGAAACAGAGACTTGTCTAAGGATAAACCTGCCCCAGACCAGCCAGTGATGAATAATGCATGTCCTGCACCCTGGGTGGCATTGACTAAGGAGCTGTTTCTTAGCCCCCATGCTGGGCTCCCCTAGACAGCCTGAGCCCAAAATCAGGCTCCTCCTTAGGGGAAACCCTCCCCCACTGCTTCCTGTCCCCAGGAACATTTCCTGCGCCTCAACATTTCATAAAATTGCAGAGCTTTAGCGTGGAAGGAACCTGGGACACCATTTAGTCCCGCACCCTGACTATAGAAATATTTATATTTCAAGGGAGAGAATCCATGGGTCTCCCTTCCACTGTTATAGGTTACCAGCTCTTGGCACCTTCTCATCTTGTGAGTTTCTTATCCATGTACTTCCATAAATCATAGGGGATCCATCCATAGGGCCAGTGGTCTCCCTTAAAGTTTTTGAAGATTTCAGGTATGCCTAATGCAACATCTCACACATTGTGAAAACTCACTGATGAGAGTGCAATCATTTTCCTTAAAGTCACATAGTAAGTCAAAGGTGTTGAGGTCAGATTCAGGAGAGTGGTTTGGGCATGAAAGAATTAATTTAGACGTACACTGTAGCCACTGGGAGCTTTATATGTCAAAGCACCTGGATCTCCTTGGCAAGAAAGCCAGTTGAGACCTCGATATTTGGGGAAGCTAGGCTTATATAGAGATTTCAGAATGATAATGTGGTTTGAGAGTTTTTATGGAGAGTAAAGGTTAAAGACAGGACAAGAAAGGATTTTATGACATAGGATGAGGCAGACAAGGGGAATTCTTTATGTTTTAAAGATTTAAGGACAGAGCAGGGGACACAGGTTAAAGATTAAGGGACAGGGGAACACAAGATAATGGAGACAAAAGCAATTCTTTTGAAACAGGTCAAGAAGAAGTTTTACAGTTTTTCAAGATAAGAGGAAAAAGACTTTAGAACATGAGCCCCAACCTCCTCAGTACTTCACAAAATACTGGAGGAGCAATCCCTAATATTTTCTTTTAATCCTTACCGTACTATTTGTATCCACATCAAGAGACACAGTCAGGACTAGAACCCAGTTCCCTATTCCCAATCTAGGGCTCTTTCCACTGGATGCTCTGTTCTGGAAAGATGGAGAGGGTAGAGGTGAGAGAAATGGAGATGCAGGTCTGGCTAAGGGTAGGGTGAGAAAAAACTATGGAGAAAGCTGACTTCCCCAGCCAAGTCACAAAGGGCAGCTCCCCCATGCTTCCATGGAAAAAGCACTGGAATAGGAGTCAGGACTCCTCTACAAACAAGCTCTGTGACCTTGGTCAAGTCACCTGCCTTTATGAACTCTACTTTCTTCTATAAGATAATTGGGGTGGACTGGATGATCTCTAAAGGTCCTTCCAACTCTGATGTTCTGTGATTCTATAAAGTATAGTATTGTATAAAGTATAGTATTGTACTATAAAGTACAATTTTGATCTAGTACCCCATCTGTTGTTTGCCCCTCATTTTCAAAGGATGAATGACATGAGGTCTTGACTCATGTGAATTGAATTGAAGTGAAGCAGAGTTGCACAAAGTCATTGGCCTCACTCTGTCTTCCAGTCATTGAAGTCCAGTGGCAAGACAAAAGTCAGAACAACTGTCAATGGCCCAGAATGCAATGGATGATCTTGGTGTCTGTCTTCAATGTCTGACCAAACTCTAAGTGTTCTGCAATGCCTGTTTCATCCTCCTTCATGGCCATTGGAACACATTGCTCTCATCCTCCCATTCCAACAGGGGAGGTCTGCACATGCCTGGGGTAGGCATCCCTCTAGCTCACCGATGAGTTTGAGGTTATATCCAACCTAGTTTAGCCTATCTACAGAGACTGTTTACTGAGGTGTGGTTGCTGCATATCCTAGAGCTTCTTGGAGACACAGGTGAAAGTTGAGGGAAAAGTAAACAGCAAAGATGGATGAGCAGTCCTGAAAAAGCCCTCACACCAGAGGTGCTAGTCTTCCCTGAACACCCCATACACCCCAGGATGACATCTAAATTCCCAGCCTCCAGCTGATAAATAATACTATTAAAGCATTAGCTGATGACCTAGTGTGAGCTGAGAACTGGATCTGGTCTGACTCTTCCCTGGGAGACTTGAATTTTAAAAGGGGACTCTGGAAGGCAGAAAAACTTCAATAATCAAATGAATGGAGGTATAACTGTAGAATGACAGGTAATGGAATGGGTTTCAATTTTTCTGTCTGTACAATGAAGGGGTGGGACTAAATAATATTCCCTACACACAGGCTGGTAGACACAGATTCACAGACTGGCAGGCACAGATACAGATATTGGCAAATATAGGCACTTAGGAATACACAGGGGCTCAGATGGGTATATGGAAAAGACAGAGAAACCTAGTATTGATTGCCCCTTTGCCCCAGCAGAGTAGCTGGTAACTTTGTCCACTGGGGGCAGACAGTGAACTTTCCCCTGGCTGAGAATCCTAGCAAGAAGGAAAACTCTCATTTTTTAAAAAATAATTTCCCCCCAATTTACATTGTAAAGACAATTTTTAATGTTCATTTTTTAAAAAGGGAGACTCTCTCTTCTCCTTGCTCTTCTCCATTCTCTTTCTATAAAAAAGAACAAATGGTTAAATTCTGTATTATCTGTTCCTTTTAACCAATTCACTTGCTATTTTAGATAGTATTTTAACCTGTCTTTCTCAAGATTAGCAAGGAATCAATCTTAATTACTACTGAGTACGTGTTTTTAATCACATACCGAAGGTACCAGTGGAGAGATGGCATTAGTTAGTTTGAATACACAGAATTTAAATAGGTCAGGGACCAACCCTATCCCAGTAAATAGGCTGTCTGATCTGAGAGCTTGACAAGCTTTGATGATTTTATTAATAACCTACATTTTTAAGTTCCCTAAAGATTAGAAAAAAGGAAGCCAAGTGGAACTGAGCTGAGGATCAGTTTGCCTCTGGACTAAAAAGCAAGCTAATTGGTGTAACTAGGTGTGGCTGATTGAGTGTGTGTGTGTGTGTGTGTGTAGGGGAAGTGAAGAGGGTAAAGCCTTAGTTAGGGTGTGGCTTTGAAAGCAAGAAAGGAGACTCAGGAAGGGGTTTGAGAAGAAGAATCTCACTCTGTCAGCATAAATTTTTCTACACTATTGAAAGGCAGTGAGTAAGAAGCTAATTACCATTGCTGGGGGTAGAGCTGGTCAGTGTAACAGTCATCTTCAGAAAGGTATTCTCAGCACCCTCTAAGTTTTCTACCCTGGGGCAAAGCCTTGGTTGTTAGCTTTATTTTTGAGTCCTCTGCAGCCTCTTGTCCGCCAATGTCACACGTTGTTCTCTGGGATCCTCACTTTGCCCTCCTTTTACTGCCCCTCCTTGCAACTGGCCTTTCTAGTGCTGGGAGCTGGAAACTGAATTTGACTCCACTTCTTTTTCACTTGTTTATCCCCCCTCTTCCCCTCCCCGCCAGGCTGGCTTGTTCTAGTAAACTGAATCTTGGGAGGAGATCAGAGTGTAATCAGTTGAGAATTAGAGGGGAAAGAGGACTTAGAGGTGGGAGAAGAAGGCAGAATAATACTGACTTCCAGGATAGAGGATAGTCCACTGGAGGACTTGGGTACCAATCCTGCCTCTGTCATTTTCGATTTGTGTGTCCCTGGTCATATCCCTTTACCTCTGTGGGCCTCATTTGTAATATGAGGGAATTAGACCAGATGACAACTAAGGTCTCGTCCTGTTTTAATATATGACCCTGAGAATGGAATAACAGTGGAAGAAGCATGGCGGCCTAGAAAGGGCATTAGGAAGTCGATCAGGAGACCTGGGTTCTCTGCTGAAGGCTGTTTGTCTCAGTTTCCTCATCTGTAAAATGAGCTGGAGAAGGAAATAACACAAACCACTCCAGTATCTTTGCCAAGAAAATCCTAAAAAGAATTGAATAACAACAAACGTTGACTTGCTATGTGATCCTGGATTCTCCAATTGACTGAATTGTTAATGGATGTAGGAGTGCTTTAAAAATGCCTCTCCCTCCTTTTCTCCTTTCTTACTCTTTTTATTTCAGTTCTTAGGGTGCCAGGAAGATGGGCCAGATGCCCACTTATGGTATTACCAATCAATCTTTCTCATTTGTAAAATGACGGGTCCCTAAGATGGGGAGGGCAGGAAGACCTTGGCGTAGACACAGGTTGGTTCAGAGTAGCTTCTCAGGTTCCCTCCACCTCCACAATTCCGTTCTTTCTGACTCTATTATCCTATAATTCTTGGATTCTTTCTGCTCAGGGGAATATTGAAGAGAAAGAGGAGGGAAGGTTAGAGAGATGAGGTGGGGCTATTTTGTGGGAGGTTCAGAACAACAGTATAAGGGGTCTGAATTGGGTGTGGGAGGCATTGGGAGTCATTGGAGGAACTTGAGGTGTTGCACATGATATATTTGGTTTTGGCCTTGAGATTCAGAGTTGTAGATTCAAGTCCTGACTCTGACACTTACTAGCTATTTTATATATATATGCATATACATATGCATACACACTTATGCAATATATGCACACAACATACATATACATACACATACATGTATGTACACACATGTATAACACAAATATATGCATGTATGTATATACCCATACATATATGTGTATGTGCACACATATATGTATATACTTTTTATTGAACTTTAAGTAACTTGCCCAGGGCCACATAATTAATAAGTGTCTGAGGGCAGATTTGAACTCAGTTCCTCCTGACTGCAGGGTCAGTGCGCTATCCACTGAACCACCCAGCTGTCCCACATACTTATTCTTATTCTCTCTGAAGCTCTGTTTCCTCAGCTGTAAAAGGAGCACAATGGCATCATCTAGTTCCCAGGACTGTGGAGAAGACCATTTATAGAGTACTTTAATGTTTGCAAAGCATTTTATGACTATATCATTTGACCCTCACAACAACCCTGGGAGGGAGGTGTTGTTATTATCCCCATTTTATAGATGAGGAAACTGAGGTAGATAGGGGTTAAGTGATTTGCCTAGGGTCATACAGCTAAGTAGCTGAAGCTGCATTTGAACTCAGCTCTTCCTGTCTCCAGTCTGGTTTTCCGTCTATCATGGCACCCAGCCACCCTGCTGTTCGTGTTATTCAAGTCATATTCAACTCTCCATGACCCCATTTGGGATTTTCTCAGCAAACACACTAGAGTGGTTTGCCATTGCGTTCCCCAACTCATTTTACATATGAGGAAACAGAAGCAAACAGGGTTAATTAACTTTTCCAGGGTCACACAGTGAGTGTCTGAAACTAGATTTGAACTCAGGTCTTTCTGACTCTAGACCTGGCTCTCTATCCACCGTGCCACCTACCTGCCCCCATCACCATTATTATTATGTTATAAATCTCCTGGATGTTCCAGAGCAAACATGTGAGAACTCCTTAGGCTGCGACCAGACCCACATTCTTTTTTTTTAGAAAATTGGGTGCATTCTTATGAGGGCCCTGTGCTCCCTATGGTGTACTGATTAATTTGGCTTTCTCTCCTTCCCCCAAGTTCTAGGGCTGGAGGTGTTTTCACTGGCGCCTATGTGCCATTCTGAAAACCTACTTTTCCCTTCTTTCCTGAGGGTTCCATCTGGGTCCCCCTCTATCTTGGAGCTCTGGGAAATGTCTGCTTCATCCATAACCTCTTGCACTCAGATCTTGACCATATGTCATCTAATTTGAATCCACTTCCATCAATTGGGGGGTGGTGGTGGAGAATAGCACTATAATGTTAAAAAAAAGGTAATGGGATCTTTGACTGAATGAGTGAAAAAACAGTGTCCACATGAAGGAAAAAGACACTTATGCTATCTTCCATGGCAGAGCTTGTTTGTGGTCAAGTCTTGGTCCCCCATGGATAGAAAAGAGGTGTTAGGGATACATTTGAAAGAGTGCTAGATTTGACATTAATAGGAGCTGTGTTCAAATCTCACTTCTGATAATTGCTATCTGTGTGACAAAAGGCAAGTCATTTAACCTCCGGAGGGACCTCAGTTTCCTCAACTGTGAAATGAAGGAGTTGGACTATATGGCCTCTGAAGTCCCTTTCTTCTATAGCTCTCTGATTGTATCCAGATTAGGTTACTGATGATAATGACCATGATAATGACCAGACCATGTCAAAGAGTTGTTGATAGTCAGCCTGGGGAAAACTTGAGGTATGTGTATAGGGGGAAGGTCATTGACGTTATTTTCTGATATCTGAAGAACTATCTCTAGCAAGAATACATTGTGACTGGGCAGCTAGGTGGCACAGTAGATAGACCACTGGCCCTGGAGCCAGGAGAACCTGAAAGTCCAGCCTTAGACATTTACTAGCTGTGACCCTGGGCAAGTCACTTAACCCTGATTGTCTCCTCCCAACCTTTTTTTTTTTTTAAATACATTGTGGCTTCAAAGGGATCATGTAGATTCAGAGCTGGCATGGGACTTTAGGGACCATCCATTCCCATTCTCTTATTTTATAGGTGAGAAAACTGAGGCCCAGAAAGTTTAAGTGAATCAAGTGAAAACACTCAGTGTCACATGAGTAATGGCAGCAGGCAGAGCATGGCAGAATGTCAAGAGTTAATCTTAATCCAAGCTCAAATCTAATCCAATACCTACCTGAGCAGGACTTCCTTCCAGAGCATCACTGACACATGGTCCACCAGGTTCCATTTGAAGATGGGTAGTCAGCATAAGGAACCTGCCACTTCTTAAGATGCTCATTGTGCCCTAGGACAACTCTGTGATGAAGGTTTTCCTTAAATGGAGTCAAAATAGGCTTTCTTAACATGGCTAATGCAGAATTGTATTTTGCATGACTTTATATATATAATGGGTATAATATTTCTTGTCTTCTCAAGGGATGAGGGAGGGAGTAGAGAAAGGGAGACAATTTGCAACTAAAAATCAAATCAAAACAAAACAAAGCAAAATATGTTTTCTTACAATATCCACTGGCCATTCCTAGCCCTGCCCTTTGGGCCCAAGCAGGACAAGACTAAACTTCTTTCTTTCAACAGACTTTTAGCTACATAGAGAGAGCTAGCATAACTTCCTTGAGTTTCCCCTTCTTTAGCAGGAAGGAAAGGAAAAAAACATTTATTAAGTCCCTATTATGTATCAAGTACTGCGCTAAGTATTTTACATGTATTATTTTATTTGATCATCATAACCACCCTGTGGAGGTACTATTATTATCCCCATTTTATAGATGGGAAACTGAGGCAGACAGTGGTTCAATGACTTGGCTGGGGTCACACAGCTAGTAAGTGTCTAAAGTCAGATTTGAACTTGGCTGTTCTTGACTCTAGGTCCAGCATTGTACTTTACACCACCTAGTTGCCTCCAGCAATAGAAACTACAGGGAGAAAGTTTTGGGCACAATTTTTTTTCCCCACTGGGTGAGTGAAGGGATAAGGAAGGAGGCATCTAAACTCACAATTTCAAAGGTTTAGGGAATTACCAGTGAGATAACTTCCTCTTCCAATGCAGAATGGGAACTGTTCTCATAATTTAGTCTTTGGTTGTCTTACGGGAAATGGGAAGTTAAATGGTCTTCCCAGGATCACACAGCCAGAATGTGTCAGAAGTGGGGTTTGGACATGGGTCCTCCCAGCTCTTAGGCCAGCTTTCTTTCCACTACAACATTCTGTCTCTCAATGTAAGGAAGAATTTATAAATAAAAATAATAGCAAACATTTATATGGCACCTTAGTATTTACAAATTTACATATATTATTGCATTGAGCCCCATAAGAACCTTCTGAGAGAGGTGCTTCTATTTATTCTCATTTTAAAGATAAGGAAACTAAGACTGAGAAAGGTTAACTGACTTGTTGAGCATCATGTAACTAGTTAGTAAGAGTGTAAGGTAGAATTTGAATTCAGGTCTTCCTGACTCCAAGTCCAGTACTTTATCTAATTTGCCACCTCGAAATAACCCAAAGGCCAATGGAATACATAGCAGGCTTAAGTAGGCTGCAGCATGATGGAAAGCATGGCTCACATATCCTATGTCATACAATGGAAAGAGCACTGTTGTTAGAGTCAGAGGACCTGAGTTCAAATCCTACCTCCAATGCTTACTGCCTTACTGTAAACTTGGGCAAGTCACTTATCTTCCTTAGAATTTACTTGCTGCAAAAGGGGTTGAATTAGATGATCTATCAGGTCCCTTCTTAGCACAAACTCTATGATTCTATAAACAGAATAAATGGCATTATTAAATGTATATATGACAGGCAAAGAATATAGATCAATCATACTGGAAGAATGAGAGCCAATAGATGGATGACCTGAGTAGTATATAAGAATGTTGTTTGGTTGTGTCCGAATCTTGATGACCCCTTTGGGGTTTTCTTGGCAAAGATACTTGAATGTGTTGCCATTTCCTTCTTCAGTTAATTTTACATATGAGGAAACAGGTAAATGGAGATTTAAAGTGACTTGTCCAGGGTCACATAGCTATTAAGTGTCAGAGGTCAGATGTGAATTCAGGAAGATGAGTCTTCTTGACTCCAGGCCCCACCTAGCTGCCCCATACATAGGTGCCATACAAATATTATGAACTAAGAAGCAGCACCTTGGATAGCTCCTCCATAGAAAATAATTACTGGTAAAGAGAAGACAGAAGAAGGAAATGTTGCAATGTACATCAGTGAAGGGAACACTGACACTGAGGAAATCTTGAGTCTTGAGGAGCATCAAACAAGAGCTGTCCAGCAATGAAATAGAGAGGCGCTGAGCTCCACATTTCTGGAAGTATTCAAACAGATTTTGGATGACCATTTATCACGGATGTTGTAGAAGCTGGATAGGAGATTGGTCTAGATGACCTTTAATTCCTTTCCCACTCTGTGATTCCAAGGCACCAACAGTGGAAAGTAGCATGAGGGGAGGGGCTGATTAACTCAGGATTTCTAGGCAGAAATATGGAGAAAAGAAACCTTTTGGCAGGTAGAACTGACCCCCAGCTTCTCCCTCCCCTCAGCAGAGCTTCTTGAATAAGAAGACCCTATTTGATAGAGGAATTGGGGGTGCCTCTCTGTTCTGCCTCTTCCTCCTCCTTTCCCACCCTTCTCCCACAAAAGCCCTTCTCCTCACTGAGGAAGGCTTTGAACTGTCTGTCTCTCTGTCAAGGAAGCTATTCATAGCCAAGATGATGCAAAATTTATAAAGTGTGGCTGGCAGGGCTGTAATCTGCTGAAGGCAGCTTAATTCCACAGAGGCCCCTGCAGGGGAGACTCTCTTTGAGGTTCAAGGAGTTGCTCCCGGCCAATGGCCTTTGTAAACCTATAAAACTGTCTTTTCTAACATTCACTTCATCTCAGTCTCCCTTCTTCCTGTGTACCATCCCCTAAACCCCTTTTCATTCCAAGCTGAAGTTTCCCCAGAGAACTTGCTCAAAATCCTTCTAGTGGGGCCTCTGTAATAGACAAGGATTGCCTTTTGGTGTTGCTGGACCCCCTGAAGTTCTTTGCCTTCCCTGGGGATGGAGATGATGGTTTTTAGGATTACTCATTTGGATTACTAAGTGACTAATATGTGCTAGATACTGGGGATACAAAGACAGCAATGAAACATTTTTGCCCTCAAGGAGATTATGTTCTGTAAACTCCTTGAGAGTAGGGAATCCTTCATTCTTTCTCTTGGTATCCTTAACACCTGGCACAGTGCCTGGCATATAGTAGCTGCTTATTGGTCAATTGATTCAATATAACATACCCAGGAAGGGCATAGAAGGGGCATGGGAGAGATCAGACAAAGTGCTTGAAGAAAATTTGAGGAGTAAGGGAACATTTACAAGAGAGATTTAATGGAGGTGAAACCCTGTGCTGAACCTTACAGGAAGATAAAGATTCTGAAAAGCAGAGATGAGGAGGCAGTGCATTCCAGACACAGGAGACAGCTTGTATGAATACACAGAGGCTGGGGGTGAATGAAGAGTTGGATGATTTGTCTGAAATAACATTGAAGATAACAAGTCATATTTATGTAGCGCTCTCAGGTTTACAAAATGCTTTCTACAAAATCTTCAAGAGAGATTATTATCCACAGACAGGCACACTAATGCATTATTGGTGAAGCTCTTAATTGATCCTGCCCTTTTGGAAGGCAATTTGGAATTATACCTCAGAATAGTCCCACTAAGTTCTTCCTACCTTTTAACCCAATAATACCAGTGTTATCCTCAAGAGATCAGAGAAAGGAATAGAGTCATATGCACAAAAATATTTATAGTAGCTCTTTTTGTTGTCAGTCAATAAACATTTATTTTTTAAAGGTCCACTGTGTGCCAGTCGCTGTGTTAAGCAATTAGGATACAAACAAAGGCAAAAGACAATCCCTGCCCTCAAGGAGCTCACTCTCTAAAGGAGGAGAAAATATGCAAACAATTATGTTCAAAGGAGCTCTGTACAGGATAAATTACAGCCAACAAAGTTAAGGCAACAGAATTTGGGGTGGGATGGGAAAAGCTTCTTGAGGAAGGAAGGACTTGAAGGAGGCTAGGAGGTATAGGGGAGGGAGAGCACTACAGGGATGAAGGACAGCCAGAGAAAGTGTCTGAGGTCAGGAGATGGAGAGTCATTGGATCATAAAATATTTGGAGACCAGAGTCATTGGATCATAAAATATTTGCAGATATTAAGGTAGAAGAAGACTGCCAAAGTGTGTGGGAGGGCAGGTTATGAAAATAACTGGAAACTAAAGGAGTGCCCATCAAGCAGGGAAAAGTTGAACAAATTATAATATATAAATATAATAGAATAATATTGCACTATAAGGATTGTTGACAGTGATGATTTCAAACCTGGAAAAACTTACATAAACTGATGTAAAGTGAAGTGGGCAGAACCAGGAGAAAACACTGTACACAGTAACAACAATACTAAGTATGAACAACTTATTCTCAGCCGTACAATGATCCATTACAATTTCAAAGAACTCATGAGGAAAAAACTACCCACCTTCAGAGAAAGAACTGATTAAGCCTGAATTCAGGTTAAATCGTACTTTTTTCACTTTATTTTTTGTATGTGTTTTCTTTTTCTTTCACAACATGACTTGTATGGAAATATGCTTTGTATGATTGCATGTGTATAACCTCTATCAAATGGCTCACAGTCTCAGGGAAGATGGGAGAGAGAAGGAGGGAGAGATTTTGGAATTCAAAATGAAAAGAAGTTAAAAATCATTTTTATATACAATTGGGGAAAAATAAAATATTATTCAAAAAATAAAAGAGAGGAAGCAAAAAAAAAAAAGGAAAGTAATGGTTTCAGAGAACCATTACCATATGTTATGATATAACATAGCATAAAGTGAGCAAGCTAAAACTATTTATTACAACAACACCATTGTAAACACAAACAAATTTTAAAAACTTAAAAACTTAGATGAGTGAAATGACCTGTCATGATTCTGGAAGTCCAATGATGAAAGATGCTACCCACCCCACTCTGGGGATGGCCTCAAGGGGGCAGAATAAGACATGCATTTTTAGACATGGATAATGTGCAGCTCAAGCAGAAACTTGAGACAGATGATATCCCCTCCCCCTCCCACACCCTTACCCCAACAATTAGGGTCCTCCTTCCTTAATTTCCTTGAGTAATAGGACTTCACTTTGTGCATGAATAGATCGCCTAACATGGAAGCACCCACATAAGAGAGGTCAGGGATTACAATTCCCTACTATATTGGTGGAGTCTCTTTGAATTAGTGCCATCGGTAGAACAGGTAACATCTTAAAAAACCACCAGACTGGGACAGTCTCTCTGTCTCTCAACTGGTGAGGATTGCCTTCCTCTCCTCCCATTAAGTCTTATGGCCCCAAGAAGGGGTCTGGGTAGTTTGGAGTCTGTTTTTGTCTTTTTCTGTTCTATTCACAGGCAGTGGAACATCTGGAACTAGAGTTGAGCCATGGTATCTGTGGAAGTGGGATGCCAGGTCAGATGTTGCAGCAGCCAAGCAGGGAAGCCAGGATACCTGGGACTTCAGCCCAAAGGAGACTTTGGACTTGGAACTTGGTTGGACCGTGCTGTATAAAAGCAGAGCTAAGCTGATTCCCCTTTCCTCCCCAGAGACTGAGGTGGTGTGGAGAGACAGGGTGTGTTTGTACATTAGTTATGGTATCTCTGAAGCAAATATTCCTTTGTAAAAGCTAATCTATTAAGTGTTTAAATGGATCACCACTGATGGAATTTGGAGCCAATGGCAGAGATACTAAGTACCCCAAACATGCTTAAGGGTACCAGTTAATCCTGGGAGGAGGGGAGTTGCAGAAAGGAAAGGAAGGAAGGAAGGATGAAAGAAAGAAAGGAAGGAAGGAGGGTCATAGAAACATTTTCTAAAATAAATGCACAGAAGCTAACACGGGAACTTTGAAAGAAATTCAGACTAGCAGAACAGCTTTGGAAGAAATATATTAAATTTTTGTTGTTCAGTTGTTTCAGTCATTTCTGACTCTTTGTGACCCTTTTGGAGTGGCTTGTCACTTCCTTCTCCAACTCATTTGACAGATGAGGAAACTGAGGGAAACAAGGTTAAGTGATTTGCCAGGGTCACACGGCCAGTAAGTGTAAATATTTAAAAGGAAAAGCAAGTCCTAATAAAAAAGATTCAATGTTTCTTGTATACTATTCATTGTCAACCTTGCTTCGTACGTGGAAATGCTCATTTTATTTGGTGTTTAAGTTTAGAATGAAAGAACTGAAGAATCTATTTTAAAGACAAAGATATCAAAGCTCTAGGAGAATAAATATCTGTTTACAGATTAGTATATGATGGGGAGTAATGTAAAATAAAGCTAGAAGGACCTCAAAAACCAGGCTAACAAGTTGGCATTTTAGCTTAGAATCAATAGGGAGCCAATGAAGTTTGCTGGAGCAAGGGAATAATTTAGGAAGATTACATGGGCAGCCTTGGAGGGATCTACAGGGAGAGAGGCTAGAGGTAGGGAGACCTAGGAATATAATAGTCCAGAAAATATATGAAGCGGGTTTGAATGAGAGATGCTATCAAAGTCAAATTGACAGGATTTATGGGTTTCCTGGCCTCGGGTCTTTCCCTCCTCTAATTTGTTTTCTGAACAACTGCTCAAGTGGTTGTTCTTAAAGTGCTGGTCTTACTTGGTCACTCCATGCTCATTAAACTCTGGTGACTCCCTATTACTGCTAGGCACATATACAAACTCCTCTTTTTGCTGTCTAAGAGGTTTCATAGCCTGGATCTAACCCATCCTTCCAGTCTTGTTATATATTACTCCCCTTTATACACTCTATGGTCCAGCCAAATTGGCTGTCTCATTCCTCGCACACAACTCTCCATCTCTTCTCTCCATGACTTTAGATAGGCTTGTCTGGAGGCTGCCCTCTTTCCTTGCTTCTGACTTAGAATTTCTAGTCCCCTTCAAAACTTAGTACCACCAGTACCTCTTAATGAGGCCTTTCCTGACTCCCCCAGTTCCTAGTACTAGCCTCTTGAAAAGACTATGTATTTCTTTTGTATATAAAATCAAGTCCCTATTAGGTCAAACAATGAATCCCAAGAAGTGGTCACATGATTGAAATTCACATAGCATGTAATTTCAGTGGGCTAGAACCACCGACCATATTTTACATGTAATAATAACTCGAATGGTGTAAATTTCAATAATGTGACCACTTCATAGAATTTATTGTTTTAACTACTCAGGACCTGGCTGCATTTCTATGTCTGCAGATTGTCCCTCCTGGTAAAAGGCAGGTTTCCTGAGGGCAAGGACTGGTTTCACTTTGGTTTTTGTATCTCTAATGATACACAGTAGATGCTTGATAAAAGTTTGCTAATTGATTGATGGGAGCCAAAGATTGTTTTCCTTTTTGAGTTGACCTAGACATAAGCCAGATTCTGATGCCTCTAAGGAAAATCTATGGTGGGAGAGAACAAGTCATATATCTATTTCTTGAGAAGCCTCTAAGATTGAACCTTGTCCTGGTGAGGTCGGTGTTGCAATTCTAGGCCCAGAGTTACTCTATAGTACTTAGACTATCTTCCTCAGAGAGTTATGTGGGGAAAAAAGGTTTTGTAAACCTTGATATGCTATATAAATGTTAATTTTCATTATTATCCCAGTGGAATGTGTTATCTATAGAATGTAAACTGATTGAAAATAGCTACAATTTCATTTTTGTCTCAGTTATTTTTCAGTGATGTACAGCTCTTTGTGACCCCATTTGGGGTTTTCTTGGCAAAGATACTGGAGTGGTTTGCCATTTCCTTCTCCAGCTCATTTTAAAGATGAAGAAACTGAGGCAGATATGGTTAAGTGACTTGTCCAGGGTCACAAGCTAGTAAGTGCCTACAGCCAGATTTGAACTCAGGGAGATGAATCTTCCTGACTCCATGTCCAGCACTTTATCCACTGCATCACTTAGTTGCCCCCCAAAATTGTTTTTGTCTTTGTATCTATTCCTAGTGCCTGACACATAATCAGAGCTGAACAAATATTTGTTGAATTAAATTGACTTTCAGTTTCCTTTCCTGCTAAATCTCTTATTAGATAGGACAGAGATAATGATTGGATTTGAGATTTCATTGGTTTAGGGAATTAGAAGATGAAGAAACTCCCTCTACCAATTCAGGTCAGCACTATGTTTAAAATTTATAATCTCAGAGAGTTTCTTGGACTCAGAGGTGTCAAATTTAATTAATTTAGAAAACTGCAAATGGTTGTATTGCATTTTTGTATATTTAGTTAGTCATTTCCCAACTCTGTTTTAATCTGGCTAAGGCCTCACTTCACAGTTATGCTGGCCTTGAGTTTGATACCTTTGGCCTAGAGCATGGAGAAGTTAGGTGACTTCCCTGGTCAGTATGTTTCACATAACTGGTATGTATTAGAGGTGGGTTTGGAACCCAGTTCTTTTAGGCTCTAAAACCAGCTAAACTCTCTCTCTAATCACTATGCCATACTGATGAGATAATCAATGGGAAAATGAATTGTGAGTGGCAGAGTCACATGTAGGAATACTGTACCAATAGGCCCACAGAGATATTTACAGGATACATGAAAATACAGATAATTGGGACTGGGGAAGGGACTTCCTCTGGGGTTGGGGGTCCTCAAATGGGACAATTTCTTCATATGCCCCAGGTTGGTTCTGCTTTGTATGAACTACAGATTGTTTGGTATGGGCAAAGGAGCTTTCTTGTCACCTCGTTCAGGCCCCTGGGGAAAGCAGCTGTTTCTGTTTGGGGTCTGCACCAGAGGAGTGTTCTCCTCTGTTTTCCCCGGATGAAGCTATATGTTTCTTTTTCTTCCTTCTTCCTGTTCATCTTGGGAGGCTTTGCTGGTGCTGGCAGATCAATTACCCTGTGTACTCTTTGCTTGCAGAGCTCAATTCTAATTGTCACCTGAGTCTATAAACATCAAGTTAACTGACTTAACTAAATATTTGGTTCCTGTTCACAATATCACAGTATCATCTGGGCTTCTCAAAACACTCCTGAGAAGGAAACAATACATGTGTATAGTATATACAATACATGCAACTTATGAGCAAATATATGCAGAGTTGTGACTAGGGTGGTCCAAATGGGGTTCTATTCCAGGGCACCAAGTTTAGAGGGTGCCTACCAAAAGACAACTTATCCCAGAGTTTGGGGAGGGGAATAGCTATAGGTCCATATATAGGAGGCTGACAGAAAGAGGGATAGGAGCCAGAATACTGTCTCCTTGTATGTACATATATTTAATCCCTCCTCTTTCATGCTTTGTACCTAAGCCTCTGACTCAACCAACAATGCTCTCTTTCTCTTGCTCCCCTGGAAAATATGACTGGCCTATCATAGGGCTGGCCTTGCTGAATACTGCTGCCACTTACTTACTAGGTTCTGAGGAAATCATGTCTTAGATGCGTTGCTCTAGGTATTTGGGTGCCTAGGTGTGGAAAGCATAGGTTACCTGGGTCCTAAGCAGAGAGCCTGAGCAGGGACTCTCTACCCTGCCTGTACCTTTCTCCTCATTGACTGGATCCCCCATTAGGAGAGAGGATTGGATCAGGTGGATAAGAGGTGACCAGAAACAGAGTAATCCAATGATAAACTTTCATCTGCCATTTCTTTCCCACATGCATGGTGAGAGAAGATAAGACCAAATGGCTAAGCATTTGCATAGCCCAAATTGGTGATGCCATAAGTGTCATATTCCTCAGTGAGGGGTCTTAATGCTTTTCCATACCCTGTTGAGGACTGGGTCTCAACCATTTTCTGAGTAAAGAGAGAGAAATGGATATCTTGGTTTTTGCTTAGGTAAGAACACTGAGGCAGGGGGAGGGTTGTACCTTCCCTCACCAATATCCTCCATCCGTGGGGTCACTGGATGGACCAAGACAGGCTTAACTAGTACACAGTGGAGCTTAAAGGCCTGGAAGGCCACATATACACATAGAAATACAGGGATGGAATGATGCAGGGGAAAGGCAGTGATCTTTCTTTTTTTATTTATCTCATCTTCTATTTTTATAGTGATATTTCTTTGGGCTTAATTTTGTTTATGTTCCTTTCCTATTCCCCTACTCATCTGCATGGGAGAGCAAAAAAGTTTTGGAATTGAAAACTTGAGGTGTGTGTTTGTGTGTGTGTCTCAAACCTTGAGAGTCTTTGGCAGTTTTTTGAAAGAGTAGCCATTAAAAAATGGATTCTTAACCTGGGGTCCATGAACTTAAATTTCTAAAAAATTTTGATATAATTTATTTTCTTTGTAATCCTGTGTATTTTCTATGTATTTAAAAGCATTACTCTGGGAAGAGGTTCATAGGTTTTACCAGACTACTAAAGGTGTCTGTGATACACGAAAGGTTGAAAAACATTTGTGTAAACAAAGGTTAACAGGGTACAGTTTAGCAGCTGGAAATTCAACAGGAAGCTGCAAGAAATTTCTAACCCTAAGTCAAAATGAAACTTTTAAGGGGGACCTTGGCCTTAGTGAATAGGAAATAAAGATCAAAAGACATAATTAAGACTGAGGTTACTAATTAACTGGATCAATTCTGTTCTGTGTTCCAAAGAGGATTCCAGACAATGTTCAGAGAAACAAGTAGACTTCATAATGAAACAAAAGTCAGAAAAGATTTTCACTTAGTCTACTAGATGTGCTAGTCCAGCTTCTGCATTTAAAAAAAAAAGTCTGGCATTAGAAATGCCTCTGGGCTTGAACCTAGAATAACATGGGTGGAATCCATTCCTATTCCCATGAGGAAGAGGTCCTCAGTTGAATACCCCAGTTGAGGTCAGAAATGGGAAGAAATAACAGCATTACAACTTCATGCTATTAAATGTATATTTGGCTGAAACTGAAAGGCTTAGAAATGTCAGGCAAAACCTTTGCTCCATTCCCAAATGCCAGCAGAGATTACTCACTTGGTAGAGACTATGCCACATAAGCCCATCAGGTAGCAAGTTTAACAGGCACGATGTAATAAGATCAGCAGAAGACATTAGAGGTTCTACATCATCAGTTCCATAAGTGTGGCTCCACATGTTCCATATGTATGGCTCTCTAAATATATTCCTTACCTGTGTCCACTCTTCCCAATGATGCATGTATTTATGCAAGCCAGGTCTATTGGGGGAAATATTTTGTTGTTAATTTTCTTACTATCCTATTTAATAAATTATTTGTTTTATTTATTTATAATTAATAATTATATAATTTATAATATATTTAATATAATAATATAATTTAAATTTTTGTTATAAACTAATTCTATTCTCTGGTTGAAAGATAAGGAAAGGTAAACCCACTGATGGGGGCTCAAATGATACTATGGAGTGTGTACAGACTCACAGATAAATCTAAAAACCTTGTTTTGTGAGCCTAGACAAGTTAGAGCTGTCTACACTAGCACTTACTTAGCAAAAATAATTAAAGCAGGAAGTGACCAGAAGGTCTCATGGAGTACATCTGACCCTGACCCCAGCTGGGCTTGTGTTGTTGTCCCCAGGCATCCGTCTCTTCTAACCTCTCAACTAACGGTGATTTTCTCTCTTCAGGTATAAAAATTCCTAGTTTTGGCTTTGCACTTAATATGAGTTCCACCTTAGACTTTGCTCCCTTTTGATGATTTTATTCCCCTTAAAGTGTGTCTTTAAGGTTCTGAAATTTCTCGGGATCTCTGCCTTATCAGCTTCAATCCCCTCATTTCACTAAGAAGGAAACTGAGGTCCAGAGAGGGAAAGGAGTATGCCCAATATCCCACAGCAAGTTAGTGGCAGAGCTGAGATTTGAATCTAGCTCTGCTGGCTCCCATTCCTTCGTCCTTCCAGATGTGCCTTGCTGCCCCAAGCTGAGTTTCATCACAGGTACTGGAGTCTGTTCCTTTGATAGTCTGCAACTCTCAAAGAGCTGGTTGAAACCATCCTATCGGCTGATTGGCTGAAAGGTTGTCATGCCACCACGAATGCCCACTGGGATGAATGGGTCAGGAATGAAATCCGTTTTGCCTAACTGATCAATAAACATTTCAGAATATTTGACCTTCTCTCCCCACCCCCCTTCTCCACTCCCCAGACTCAAATATTGCTCCCAAGCATCGATTGGGTTGTTGCTATTTATTCTTCCATCCTGGAGTGATGCTTTCCCCATTGGGCCAAATGGCCTTGACATCCCAAGCAGCTGCCTTTCAGGCTGTGGGCACTCCATAAATATTGAATCAATCAGTCTGACATCAGGGCCCTCTCAACACTCAGTCTGTCTGACCGGAGAGAGTCTGAGGTGAGGCCTGCCTAAGTTATAAATCTGGATCAGAAATGGCCTTGGTCAGGTCTACATTGCTCTCCATAAAGGACCAGGATACCCAGTTCCACAGCTCCATCCAAAGAGGAGTCAGTAACCACAGCCTCTCCCAACAAGGCTTAGGCTGTGAGTTTCCTCCTTATCTCTTTACAAGTCTATTTTACATACTGTCTTCTCCCATTAGAATGTGTAAGTTCCCTGAGGGCAGAGACTCTTTCTTTTGGCTTGTATTTGTAACTCCAGCACTTAGCACAAAGCTTTGAACAGAGGAAATGTTTAATAAATGCTTTTTATTATGGCCCTACTGCTACTGTTCTCCAGGGGTTTGGAGGCAGCTCCTAGTCAGGAGAGCTGATTGTTAATTTTTTTGTGTGAGCAATTACACCCTGGAAATCAACAAATGCCGCAGATCAGGACTTGGTTTATTATTTTGTGAATTATCCAGACTTAAGAAAGGGATAGAGGAAATGTTAATAATGAAGACTAAAGTTACTGGCACACCACTGTTGCTATCTATCAATCAATCAATCTATCTATCTATCATCTATCAATCTATCATCCATTTATCTACCCATCTATCTATCATCCATCCATCTATCTCTCTATCTATCTATCATCCATATCTCTCTCTCTCTCTCTCACTAGCTATCTGTTATGAGATTACCTAACTTAGAGATTTGCTTACACTCCATGAGAGGAGAGGGCCATATCTTTACTAAATTCTATAATAAGACCTTTCCTGATTCTCCTGTTTGTAGGTGCCACGTCCCTTTCCATGTATTAGCTTTGTTACATGTGTATATATACACGCTGCTTCTCATGTTAGAATGCAAGGTCCTTGAGGGCAGAGACTATTTCACTTTTGTCTTTGCATCCCCATTGCATTGCACAGTGCCTGGAACATGGTAACAAATTGTTTTTGATTGACCTATTGAACACAAGTGGTACCCAATAAATTAGAAATTTCCACATGTTTCAGTCCCCATACTCCATCCTAAATCTTCTCCTACCTCCTGTTCAATATGAAAAGAGATAAATTCCAGAGTTTGCCATGCATATGCACAGAAGAAAATTAATTAATTCCCCATGCTTGCTTGACAAGCTTCTTGTACCCCCTAGGGGTACATGGATCCCAGGTTGGGAACTCTTGTAATATATGCTTATTGAATTGAGGAAAAGAGGAAACATTATGACAGAAGATTGTAATTGAAATGTCAGGCAGGCCCTGTTGCCCCTAAATCTCTCTCCACTGGCCTGGCAGTAATGCTTCAGCTGCTATTAAGTCAAGCTTCATTTATACCCTCTCTAATGTAAGTCCCCCTGGAAGGGGCAACCTACTAAGTTCTCCCCAGCAGAAGGGATTAGATATAAAGGATGATGCTGGGTTCATTAAAGTAGTATATAGACAACAGAGATGAGGGAGGGAGTCTTCCCCTTCACAAATGGGAGGTTCTGGCAGAACTGTAACAAGGGTAGGGCAATCAGAGCTCTGTCCTAGGGTGCCAAGTTTAGAGGGAGGGCATTGACAGCACTTACGAATCCTTAAGCTGCTTAGATACAATAGAGATTTATATCTAGTTAGTGAGAATAATTAGTTAAAATTGGATTCCTGAGAGTTACTCCTCCCCCCTGCTGTACTCTCCTACTTCTACAAAGGTTTTCCCCACAGCGGCATCACAAAAGCATGCCCAATTTTTGGCCTTTCTTTATTCTCCACCCCACCCCGCACCCATGGGACAGTATCTACCCATCTTAACTGAAGGTTCCCTCCAAGTGCAAAAATTCTAAGTTAGTGCTCTGGGTTTCAGTAATAGCTACAAATAGCAAATATCATGGCTTTCCTAGGGCGCTGAAAGTGGAAAAAGGAGAAGGATTTCCATAGGATTTAAAGCTGGAAGACAGTTTGGAGATCATTTAATCTAATCTCATTTTTCAGGGGACACTGAGGCTCAGTAGGCAAAATCACTTCCTTGATGTCACACAGTAAAGTTGAAGAGGTAGAATTCAAATTTACAGCATGATGCAGTAGAGAGAGAGAGAGAGAGAGAGAGAGAGAGAGAGAGAGAGAGAGAGAGAGAGAGAGAGAGAGAGAGAGAGAGAGTTCTGGAGGCAGAGGACTGTGGTTTAGATCCTGGTTCCCCTATTTACTACCTATGTTTCCATGGGCAGGTTCACCGCTCCAAACTCAGTTCTCTCATCTATAAAATCTTGGAGTTGGACTAGTATCCTCTAAATCTATGATCCCATCCTCTCTTGGCTCCCAGTTCTGTGCTCTTTCCTTTCTCTGCCAATATGCCCCTCAGTTCAGCTCCAACCACCTTGCAGAGAATCATTATTTCCCAGCCCCAGGCTTCCATTGAGAGAAGGGGCCAGGACGGCTTGGCGGGAAGAATGAATTAGCTCGTTCAGTCTGCCAGCAGCTGGTTAGAGATGCTCCGCAGTTTGGAGTTACTATGGTGATGCAGTATGGAGGAACACTAGCCAGGGAAGGGAGGTGGGATGGTAGGTGATGGATGTTTGTTTCAGACCCTGTTCCCATAGCAACAGGTATCATTTTCAGTGACAACCATATTCCAAGGAGTGGTATTTGCTGGTTCTAAGTTATCAATCAGGTCCAAACACAAAGGAGGGCAAATCACTTACAAGTATTCACGCGGTTTCTAAGTTAGCAAGGAGGAGAGTCTAGTTTCTAACAAATTCATTCATTCGACAAACATTTACTAAGCTCCCATGATGAGTCAGAGAAAGCAGTGTGCTGGGTACCGGGGGTAAAAGACAAAAATAAGAAATTATACCCCATCTCAAGGAGCCTCTGTGATTCTCCTACCATCTCTGTTCCACTTGAAACTTAAGATTCCCCTTCTGCTCTCCTCTCTGCCATACATGAGCCTTTTGTCCTTTTAGGAACTGAGCCTCCACACTGCTGACCTGGCCTGAAGTTCCCTCACCCCATTTCTAGTACCCTTTCATGTGTTGTCTCCCTCCATTAGAACATGATTAAAGGGCAGGGACTCTCTTAATTGCTTGCATTTGCCTTAACACAGTGCCTGGTATATACTAAGCACCTGATAAGTGCTTTACTTAACTATCTATATCTAAAGCTAACATTTCTATAGTGCTTTAAAGTTTGCAAAGTGCTTTGAATAATTAGTATTAGAATATAGTATTTCGTTTGAGCATCACAATAAACCTGTGAGATAGGTACTAGTATTATACTCATGTTATATTTGAGGAAACTGAGGCAGGGTAAAGCTAAAAGGCTTTCCCAGAGTGATAGACCTTGTAAGTGTCTGAGACTGTTTGAACTCAGATCTTTCTGACTCCAGGTGAAAGCAGATCAGCAGCTTGGAGGCTGCATCTTTCCTTTCCTCTCCCTGGGATATGAGTAGATCACAGCCAAAGGAGATGAAATAGCTGCAGGTGTCTTTCCTTCTCTTCCTGCCCTCCCCTCTGCCCCTAGGGTGTCTTCATGGTCCCACTTCTTCTTTTGGGCTTGAAGTCCTGTTCTCTGTTAGTAGCACTAAATTTATTGTCCTTTCAATTCGCCCTTGGTCTCCTGGAACTTGTCATTCAGTGAGAAAGAGGATTAAATAGACAGTGGGGATAATGAAAATAAGTTACAGAATGGAGCCAGTGGCATTTCGAAATATCTTGGGTGATGGATTTACTCCAAGGCTGGGGTTCTACCTGCTTCTTTTGCTTCTTACCCTCCCACCCTTGTGATGTTGGATGGCTTTTCTGACTCTCCATTCATGCTTTGGGATCCAGATCACCTACTTGCCCACTCCTTTTTAAAAAATTATTTTAGCAATAATTTAATTTATTTTTCTTTTGGAAATTGAAAAATATTTATTTTCTTACATATTTCCCAAATACATGAAAAATTTTTATTATCATTTTAATCCTTTTTATAATCACTTTAAAAATTTTTGAGTTCAAAATTCTCCCTCCCACTCTCCTCCTCCTTAAATTTTTCTACATTTTATTTTTTTCAGTTACACGTAAAAACAATTTTAAACATTTGTTTAAAAATGTTTGAGTTCCAAATTCTCTTTTCATTCCTCCCTCCCCTTGAGAAGGCAAGCAATTTGATATAGATTATACATGTGCAGTCATGCATGTGGCTAATATATCCATGTTAGCTATGTTGGGAGAGCAAACACAGACCAGAAAAAAAAACAACCAAGGAAAATAAAGTAAAAAAGTATGCTTCAATTTATATTCAGTCTCTATTTTTCTCTGGAGGTGGATAGCATTTTTCATCATAAATCTTTTGGAACTGTTTTCGATCATTGTATTGCTGACAACTAAATCATTCACAGTTGATCATCATACTAAATATTGATGTTACTGTGTACAATTTTCTCCTGGTTCTGCTCTTTGTATCATTCACGTAAGTCTTTCCAAGTTTTTCTGAAAGCATCTTGCTTGCCGTTTCTTATAGAACAGTAACATTCCATCACAGTCATATACCACAACTTCTTCAGTCATTCCCCAAATGATGGGCATCCCCTCAATTTCCAATTCTTTGCCACCAGAGAAAGAACTGCTAGAAATATTTTTGTACGTATAGATCCTTTTCCTTTTTAAAAAATCTCTGCTGCCTACTCCCTTTTCATGCAATTCAGCAACAAGTGTTCTTTGGGTGTGATGCAGTAGAAAGAACATTGGGTGAAGGAACAGGAGATCTGACTTGTACTATTTACTCACTAGCTGCCCTTGGAGAATCGTTTTCCTTTTCTAAGCCGCAGCTTCCTTCTTTGTAAGATAGGAGTTGAATAAGTATCACAGAGCTGGAAGGGACCTCAGAAGTCATTTAACCCAAGTCTCTCATTTGAAATCTCCCAAGGAGATTTCAGCAATGTTCCCAAGGTTGCACATTAGTTAATATCAGATGTGGGATTTGAGCCTAGGTCCTCTGTGAGTGTGCCAAGTTGCACCATGATTATAGTAGGGAATCTATAAGGTTCTTTTTCATTCTAAGGTTCTTTGCTTGAAAGATGGTGTATCCCTGTCAAATGGGCTGGGTTTGGAGAAAGATCCAAGTTTGCTTATTATCTGGGTGACCTGGGACAAGTCACTTTCCCCTTCTAGGTCTCAGTTTCTCCATCTACAAAATGAGGTGATTGAGAAGGTCACTTTCAGCTCTGAATTTCTATGTTCTGTAATTCTATTGTGGTCTATGGTAGTCATAGGCTATGGGAAATACAAAAAGAACTATAATTATTCAATTATTCAAAAACATTGACTGAGTACTTATAATGTATCTGAATCTGTACTAAGTACCATAGAGGAAGGTAGGGAATAAACATTTATTAAGCACCTACTATGTGCCAAATCTGGTCTTAGACACTTACTAGCTGTGTGATCTTGGACAAGTCACTTAATCTTGCTTGACTCTGTTTCCTCATCTGTAAAATGAGCTGGAGAAGAAAATGGCAAACCACTTCAGTGTCTTTGCCAAGAAAACTCCCAAATGACTTGTTAATAACAATGTGCCAGACATTATGCTAAGCTCTTTTAAAAATATTTTCTCATTTGAGCCTTAAAATATCTTGAATACAATGATGACCTTACAGATGATGAGGATGCTGATGAGTATAAAGCATAGCTTCATATTTGTGGAGCACATTACATTTTCAAAGGACTTTCACCTTCATTTATCAATTGAGTAGATAAAGAGCTGGAACTTGTTATCAGGAAGATCTGAATTCAAATCCTTCCCCAAATACTTACTAGATTGTATATCTTAGGGTCACAAGCCCTTCCTTTCACAAGACTCAGTGTCCTTATCTGTGAGTGAAGATAATAGTTCCTTCCTCACAGAGTTGTTGTTGGGATTAAATGATATATGATATGTATAGTTTGGAAACATTAAAGCACTGTACAAGGTATCCCAAAAGTCTAAGCTCAGTTTAAGCTTTAATAACTCTTGCTTAAGTTCTGTCATGCTAGAAAGGCTTTTGGTCCTGGAGACTAATTGTGCCTACTTTCTTAGGATCAGCCTTGCGAAGTGGAGGGAGGCTCATTACCCATAGATGGGCCACCAACTAATGAATTCTTTGATCATAGCAAACAATGATTCAAGAATGCAAAATGGACCCCAGCCCTGAGGATTATCCTTTCATTTCTGGGTAGAGTGATAGAAAAAGGAGGACAGGGTATTTCTAAACTGTGAGATCTTTGTCCAATGACCAACCAGTGACCACACTTCTGAGGAAACTGACATATCAATATTGATGTTCTCACTCTAAAAGGAACTAGAAGATAAAAAGAGCCTGAACTGAAATTGAGGGACGGCAAAAAAAAAAATGTGAACAAGGTTATTTTTATTGTGAATACAAAAGCAAAAAGTAAACATCAGTTCATGGCATACTCTGTCATCATGTGTTGCAGCAATGATGATGAGCACTTGTGAAAGGACCACCATGAAGATAATTGTAGCTTCTGGATCAACATCTGTTGTAGAAGATGAGGAGGGAAAGAAATTCTATGAAGAATTCAATGAGAGATTTCAATGCTAGACACATGCTATAAGGGGGTCAGTGACAAAGAAGAAGATCCCATACACACCAAAAATATCTATAGTAGCACTTTCTGTGATAAAAAAAGAAGTGGAAACAGAGCATATGACTATGAATTTGGGAAATGCTGAACAAATTGTGGTATGTGAATATTACTATGGAATGCTACTAGGAATATTACTATGCTCTAAGAAACAATAAGCATGATAAACATGGAGAAACACAGGAAAACTTGTATGAACTGATGCAAAGTAAAGTCAGCACAACCAAGAAATCAACATATACAAGACTATGAATGACAAGAACAACGATTACAAAATAAATGAAAATGAATGTTGTAAAATTTCCAAGAATAAACATGACCCAAAGAAGAAATATGAGAAGACATCAACCCACCTTTTTCGTAGAGATAGGGAACAATGGTTGCAGAGCACTGCTTACAACATCAGACTTTTTGACGTGTTAGTTTCAAATAATTTCCCCCTCTTTGTTCTTTTAAAAAATCTTTATAATAAAGGCTGAATCTCTAGGATGGGTGGGGAGTGGGGAGAAATACAATGGAGTGAAATACAGATGATGGATTTTGGTGTGTATGGGATTTTCTTTCCATGCAGATGATTGAAAAAAGTTATATCAATAACTTTTTAAATAAAAAAGAACTCAAGCTCCTTCTCCAAATGAAATCAACATCTATTTTAGTATTTGGTGACAAATACAAAGATGAGTATAAAAGAGGACAGAAAATGAGGGGTAGCTAGGTGGAGCAGTAGATGGAACACTGGCCCTGGAGTCAGGAGGACTTGAGTTCAAGTCAAGCATATATAAGTTAAGTGTATATATATATATATAAATATATATATATATGTGTGTGTGTACATACATGTACACATACAAATATGTATACACACAATATACAAATATGTACATATATGTACATATATATGTGTATATGAAAAATTACTCAGGAGTGAGAGACAGAAGAGGCTAAGGGATTGTAGATTGCATAGAAGTCTCAGGCTTATGTATCATGAGTACTTATTTTGCAAAGAGTCAGAAAATGCTAGATATTGTGAGCACTGATTAACATCATATAAAATAAAATTAATTATATTCTCACATACAGGAAATGATTTATTACCCATGAAGGAGTTATTTCTGAATCATCTAGGTGCAATCAGACCATCAACTTATTAGAGGAAAGGTCAAAATCAATGTAAAATTAGAAGAATAAAAATGAGAAGATGTGGCATACAATGAAAAGAATTTCAAGCTGGACATTTAAACAAGAAATGGACAAAGTAACAGATATCCTCATAGACTATCATGACTTCCCAAGGAAATCGAACCAATTTAAATTAGGTACCACATTATGGAAACCACCATATCCAGCAAACATTTAATCTTGCCAATCAGACAGATATGGACTGTGAAGAGTAACCTGATTAAGAATATAAACTTGTTCATAAAATCTTAAAAAGGAGCACGGCAGAATTTTATGAGCAGTGCCATCTCATAAAATGACCAGAAGTGGTTGAGATGAATTGCAGAAACTTACCAATTCACCCAACTCCCCTTCCCTCTCAGAGAGTCCCTCTGAAGCCAGATCAGCCTAAAAGCAATCTGAGATGAAATTGGAAGGAGAACTACACAGATAAAACCATGGAAGAGATGGATTAGGATATTAGTAACAGTTTTTTCTCTGTTAAGGATAATGAGGTCTCTACAATAGATTTCTTTTCAGATAAGAGCAGGATTCATCTGATGGTCACTCCCCCAACTCCCTTGTCCAAGTTTGTATATTCTTCTCATGCACCTCAATTATGAGAAAGAGCAAGTTTCACACATTTTTTCTCTTTTCTCTGTGAATTTTTTCCTTCCCCCTTTTCTTCTTCTTTTAAAACCCTCAGAATGACTACATATTTATAAACATATATGTGACTGAAAGTTACAGAGAATATAAATACCTTTGTGTTTGTTGACTATTTAAAAAAAAAGCACTTTTAATTTGGTAGGACATAGAATCATGTGGTTAGAACAAGGAGTGACCTCAGTGGTATGGTAGACTGATCACTGGCTCTAAAGTCAGAAGACCTGAGTTCAGACTCAGACTGTTAGTGTGACCACAGGCAAATCACTTAACTTCTGTCTGCCTCAGTTTTGTGATCTGTAAAGCTGGGATACTAATATCATCTACCTCCCGGGATTGTTGTGAGGACAAAGCGAAAAATATTTGTAAAGTTCTTAGCACTATGCCTGACACATAGTAGGGACTTATTCCTCCTATAAATGACAAAACTGAGGTACAGGGAGGTTAAGTAATTTGTTCAAAGTTACACAGGAAATACATATCACAGGAGGGTTTAGAAACCAGAAATTATCTTTCCATTTTATCATGTGACCAGTTTCTTACAGGCTCTCCTCCAACAAGTATCTCCCACACATTACTTCAGCAATCCTTTATTACTTATCTATCAATTATCTTTATTAATTATCTAGGATACAAAGAAAGTAAGTAAAGTATTCATTGTCCTGAAGGAGAGACATATTCTCCCAGGAGATATAACATATACAACATGTATAAATAAATATGAAAGAAGTACAATGGCACCTTCAACATCAATGGAAAGTTGGGAAGAGTGGGGATTTTAGGGCAAGAGATACATATCATTTTAGTCACAATGAGTTCGAGATTGCAATGGGACACCAAATTAGTGATGTTTTTCAGGCACTTGGTGACTGGGAATTAGAGGGAGATGAAAACTGAATATGAAGGTTTGGGAGTCATCCTCATAGAGATGATAAATGAATCCATGGAAACTGATGAGATCTCCAAGTGAAATAGCAGAGAGAAGATAGGACTCAAGGCAGATGAGGAGGAGTAAAAGTACAGATTGTATATATGCTAAAACCTTATTTTTAGTTCTAAAAATAATTTTAATCTTGAATTTAATAACTGTCAATAAAACATAGCTATATAACACACAAAAGAAGGAGTAAATTTTTACCTAAAATAGCATTTAACAAGGTGTTATTGTTAGGCTTCCATTCTCGAAGGGGACCATGACTTCAGGGAGGTGATGCCATGACTTGCATGGTGAGGGAGTGGCTGTGCAAGGTCTCCAGCCTCACTTTCTCCTTCAAAGCCATCTGGATCTCGTGGCAAGATATAGATCAGGACAACTGCAAGTGGCCCCAGTGCAGGGGGAGACCTTGACCTTTTTAAGCTAATGACTTCCCCAGGTCTCAGTTTGACTGAGGTAATGCCCATTCAGTGATCAAGGCTAGATTGTCATGTTTGTCTTCTGTTCTTGAAGAGGACTGTAACATCGAGATGATGACATGACCTGTAGTTGAGTTTGATTTGATGAGACAAAGAATGGCCTCTTTTATCCAGTCAAAAAAAAATCAATCTGGAAGGAGAAGACTCTCAGTTTCTCTGGCTGAAACAGAAACAATTGCCATTTAATTTTACTCTGAGTCAATCAGGGCCCAAACAATAAACCCTACAAGGTAGAACCAAATGAATCAATAAACAAAAAAATAGAAAAAAGCATTCTTGACTTAACTATGTATAAACAAGATATATACAGGATAAATTGGAGATAAAGAAGATTGGAAAGGGACAAAGGGACCAAGTTATAAAGTCTTAGAATATTTTATATTTGTCTTTCTTTTGGAACAGCTAGCTGGTGTACTGAATAGAGCACCAGAACTCAGGAAGACCTGAGTTCAAATCACAAACTTAATACAGGTGTGACCTTGGGCAAGTCAGTTAACCTGTTTGTCTCTGTTCCTTCATCTGTAAAATGGGGGTAATAATAGTACCTACCTCCCCGGGTTGTTGTAAGGATCAAATGGGATAATAATTGGAAAGGGTTTAATACAATGCTTGCAACATAGTAAGCACTATATAAATGTTAACTATTATTAGACATTATGATTATGGAGATGATAGGAGTCACTGGAGTCTATTTAATGGGGCATGGGTGATATGGTTTGATCTGTACCTTAGGAGATTAATTTGATGGTTGCATGGAGGAATGACTGGAATGGGAGAGACAAGGCAAGGAGGGTCTGAATCAGAGCAGAGGCAGTGTTAGATGGGGGCATCTATGAGAGATATTATGCAGGTAACATGAATGAATCTTGGCAACAGATTGGATATGGAGGGTGGAGAGTGGAGTTGAGGAGAACACCTAGATAGGGATCCTGGGTGACTGGGAGGATGGAAGTTCTCCTTAACAATAAAAGGCAAATTATGAAGTAGGGAGGATTTGAGAGGAAAGATAACAGATTCAGCTTTAGACACTAAGTTTTAGATACTGATGAGGCATCCAGTTCCAAGTGTCCAATAGGCAGTTGGACACTGCCAATAGGCAGCCCCATATTGAGGTTAGGTCTTTGTTTTTCACTCATTTCAGTCATATCCAAATCTTCTTCACCCTGTTTGGGTTTTCTTGGCAAAGATAATGGAGTGGTTTGCCATTTCTTTCTCCAGTTCATTTTACAGATGAGGAAACTGAGGCAAACAGGGTGAAGTGAGTTGCCTAGTAAATGTCTGAGAACAGATCTGAACTCAGGTATTCCTGATTTTAGTTCCAGTGATCTATCCATTGTGCCATCTAACTGCCTACGAGATACGCTAGGGTTACATAAATAAAACTGCGAATTGTCGTAGAGATAGCAATTGAAAGATGGAAGATGCGAGATGGTGGTGGGTGTGAAAAAAAGAAATTTTCAAGAAAAGTGGCAGAAAAGATAATATCAAAAAGTTAGTATTATAGACTGAAAGCTAGAGGAACCTTCAGAGGCTAGGTAGTCTAACTACCTCATTTTATAGATAAGAAAGCTGAGGTTCAGGGACAATGACTTGTCTACACAGGGAGTAAGCATCAGAGATCACATTTGAACTCAGGACCTGTGACTCCAAAACTAGTGCTCTTTCCATTGCAATAACTGCCTACTGAAGAGCTATTTAAAAATAGCTGGGCTGGACTTGTAATGAGAGCAAGAAATAAATGATGAAAATTCTGTCCACTCCATTGGTACCTATGAAATGTTATTATCTAGAAAAAGGCTTCCAACATGTTGGGTAGACTCCCTTGATGGATTTATAGGAAAACGTGGACAAGAGTCTTACAGGATAAGGGTGCATCAACAGATTGGGATCTGTCCATTGCAGGTAGCATCCACAGTGATAAGATCATAAATTCATCCCTTTAAGCCAGATTGTGCCATGCTATAGTTAACCAAAATAGCACCGCCATTTTAAAAAAGAAGCTTTTATGGTGCTAAAATTGAGATAGTTAATCATAGTGACCTAGATCTATTCAAGAGGCTCTTTGCTCTTACTAGCTTTACAAATCAAAAGCTGCTCTAAGGTTGGCCTTTCTCTCAAATTTTATTTTGAAATGTTCATCTATTATCTTTTTTAAAAATGCTTAGCTTTATGGGAATCTGATTTTGTGATGACTGTCTATATTTCTTATGATATAATATATTCTAGCATCTATCAGTTCTTATTTGTAGAAAAATTTTATGAAATTAAAATTTTAAAATAATTCTGTGGTACCTCACTTCTTGGCTGCTTGTAAAGTCACCTTGTTGTTGTATTCGTGAAGCTTGATAATGATACATCTATGTTAATTGATTTGAGAACACATTTTTGGCATCTTGTCAATTTTGTCTCTGAAATTTGTCACTTATTTTCAACTCTTCTGGAGGAATTTTCTTGTACAGATTTTTTGAAACAATGGTCAGGTTTTTTTTTTAAATGTAGTTTCAGAAAAGCCCAAACATTCTTAAATTTTCTCTCCTTGAGAAGTCCTCCAGGATCTATCATTTTTGTTTGTTTTGGTTGCACATCTTTGTCTGATTGGTTTATTTTCTACTTTGATTACTTTTTCCCCACTTTCTTTGCTCCTCTCAAAATTCTGTCCTGAGGCAAGATAATTCATTTTTTCAATGAAACTATCATTTCATTTATATTCTTCCCAGATACTTCCACATTGCCATGCTTCATTATATTATGTGGATATTCCTTAGTTATACTCAATTACTTTTTTATCTCAATTTATTTTTGTTTGTTTCATTTCTTCCTTTAATTTCTTCAGTTTGTGTATTATATGTTTTGCTGTTTTTGAGAAAATTCCAGCTTTGTTCTGACACAACTGTTGATATTATTTCAGTCTTTTTTTCTCTTGACTTTGGCTTCTGCTTCTTTTACTCCTTACCAGTTTTGCTGTGTGTCAGAGCTTATCATTTATTTACTCATTTGAGCGCTTAAAAATGTTTTTTCTTTTTTGAAAATTGCTGGTTGTTTTGTTTCTTTTTGGCATTTCTATTACTGTTTTGGCTCAAAGTACTCAGAAGGTAATCTCCATTAGGAGTTTTTACTTTGTCATTTTCCTGGAAGTCTGATACAAGCTTTTTCCCCCCTGCCTCTGGGCTTGGAGTAGGGCTAACAGGTGGTGATGGGGTGAATGTAATAATTATAGTACACATTTTATGTATCACTTTCAATTTTGCTTGTAATTAAAAGAAACCTCATCATTTGATTCTTATAATTACCCTGTGAAGTAGGTAGCAAAAATTTTCTTATTTCCATTTTCCAGAGAAGAAAACTGAGACTTAGGAAGTTAATTTTCACAGATCTAGTAGATGGCATAAGAGGGATTTGAACTCAGGTCTTATGATTCCAACTCCATTTCTCTTTCTACCACATTCCCTTACCTTTCCAGGGATAATATTCTACTTCACCTCTCTTACCTACCGTAGCAAAGTTAGTCAGAACTAGCTTGTGTGAAATTGGCACTCCTAACTTCTGGGACCTCAGGGACCCTCTAGTCTATCCCATTCCCCATTTTACAGAGGAGGAAACTGAGATCTGGGGAGGGTAGGTGATTTTTCTAAAGTTACACAAACTTTTGAGTAGGGGCTGGAATCCATTTCAGTTTCCTCCAGGACTGTTTGGTATAAAGGAATAGCTCCTCCTTTACTCCATGGAGTATTAGGGCAGAAAAGATTCCCTATTAAAACATCTTCCGGAAAAATGCATTAGACTGAGGGTGCTGTTCCAGAGGAACTGCCATAAAGGAGAAGGACCTTCTCTATGCAAACTGAAAGTTTGGGTGCAAAGACCCTAGGACTATTTCCTGGCTAATTCGACCTGAGAACCAGAGACATGATCCAGAAGAGACCTTTAAGCAAATTTATAAGCCTGGCCAAAGCTCTGGATGACAAAGTCCAAGAACAGCAAGGTGTCAAACCTGGGGGCTAATTAGGGACCTGTTGTGAGTCCAGAGTTGAGGGAAATCACCACTCACGCCACCAAAGTGGGGACAAACAGCCCATCAGGCTTCTGGGAGGCAAGAGTGCAGGTGTGTGTTTCGGGGCACCCTGCACAGACTTCTCTTGGGAACAGCTGAAGTGAGTGGGGAATGAACAACATGGGGATTTCTTAGGGAGCCCCAGAAAGGAAGAGGGCTGTTGGTGTCCAAGTGGTAGGGGGATGCAGAGGTTGGCCGCTACTGGAGGGTAAGGAGAGAATTTGCTTCTTACCTGGGTGACCCTTAAGGAGAAGGGAAAGGAATAAATATTTATATAAGGCCTATTCGGAGTCTGACTCTGTGCTGAATGTTTTCTCACAAAAATTATCTCATTTGATTAATAAGAGCTATTATTGTATCCATTTTACAGTTGAGAAAAATGAGGTCAAATGATTTTCCCAAGGTGACACATTTCATGTTTGAAGTTGGATTTGAATTCAAATCTTTCTCTTTGAATCCCGATCCAGTCCTCTGTTCTCTGCACTGCTAGCTGTCTCAAACATTTTAGGGCCTCAGTTTCCTCATTTGTAAAGTAAAGGGATTGGATTTGATGATCTACAATATAATACTCCAAGGTGGCATAGTACAGTAGAAAGAGCACTATTTTGAAGTAAAAGGATCTGAGTTCAAATCTAGCCTTTGACACAATTCATACGATTTTGGGCAAGTCAGAGGACCTGAGTTCAAATCTAGCTTCCTAAACTATCTATGTAACCTTGAGCAACTACCTGGACACCGAAGATCTGAGTTCAAATCTGATCTCTGACTTGGGCAAGTCACTTGGAGTCAGAGGACCTGAGTTCAAATCTAGTTTCTGATACTTAATACCTTGTGGGATCTCAAAGCAAATCACTTAAAGTTTGTTGGGCCTTAATTTTCTCATCTTTCAAATGAGAGACTTGGACTTGATGACTTCTCAGAGCTGTTCAATCTCCAGATGGATGATTTCTCCCAGATCTCAAATTCTATGAATGTATATAAGAGAGAGATGAGTACAGTCTGGAAATCGTGGAGGCAGGAGGAGGTGGCCCCTGGGGTGTTTTTTCTCGGAGCTCTTCCCCTTCTGTGGTGATTATGCTGTGAGTGGGGGTGTTTATGGGTGTCTGTGACAGTGCTGGCTCACGGTTCGTGCTCCCCCAGAGCCCACACAGTGCGTGTACTAGGAAGGAACAAGAGATGAGGAAGATGTGGCCTGCCTGCCTGATCTACAGCTACCCTGCCTGACCAGGTTGGTCTCAGTTTCTGGGGCCTAAAGAAAAGATTTCCCAGGTGCCCTGGGTAATCTCCCTGGAGCTCTGTAAGGTTATTACTGTTTAAGATGATTCACTCTGAGGCATCATGTCATGAGGAGTATCAGTGTCTTTACCACGCATCCCTGTACCTGTCCCTCCCAGTCAAAGGGGAGACAGCTGTGGGCTCTGAAAATGGCCAGAAGTTCGGGACATGTTAGCCTGGCACAGTAGAAAGAACTCCAGACAAGGTGTCCCAAAAGACTTGGTGCCATTTTAAAGTCTGATAGATTTAATGGTGCACTAAGACTTTTGACTAACTCACTTGGAGTCTGAGGACCTGAGTTCAAATCCAGTCTCAGATACTATCTCTGTGACCTAATAAGTTTTAAACTTCACTAAGACTTTTGTGACACCCCCTCTATTTAGAGTCAGGACTTCTGAATCCTTCCTTGGCTGCTTGTTGCCTGTTTCGGGGTGTGGTGAGGGGAACTTTGGGCAAGTCATTTTCCTTGTCTGAACCTCCAAATCCCTTTTAGTTCTAACATTCGATGACTCTGTGACCCTATGCACTTATTTGCTTCCTGAACAGCACTCTAAGAACCAGCAGATGGATAGGCACTGCTTTATTAGGGGGGCTGATTGGGTGAATGATGGGACCTACCTCTGGCATCCCTGCCTCAGTGGTGACCAGTGCCCATAGTGAATGACCTGCTGCTCTTGCTGCCTCCCTTTGGGAGGTAGCATCATGAAAGTGGACACACATTGACCAAGCTGAACATATGCCTGGTGAAGTCTTCCTAACTGAGGGGTGGCAACAGGGCCTTTGTACTGACCTCCCTAAAAAGACCCTTGTGAACTTTACAGGTTTTGTGTATTTGTCCTTTATTCTCAAAGAGGACCATGACATCAGGGAAATGATGACATGACTTGGAGTTGACTTTGATTTGAGTGAGAGAGGACAAGGTCACCAGTCTCACTTCCTTCTCCAGAGTCATCTGGGTCCAATGGCCTGATACTCACCAGGAAGACTGCAGATGGCCCAGCATGCTTCCTTTGAGTGAGGCAATACCCATTCAGTGTTCTAGAAGAGGACCATGACGGGGACATCTGCAAGTCCTGTCATCATCTCATGCAAATGAGGCATGAAAGGAAGAACTGATAGAGAAAAGCAAATGGGTAAGGGGGAGAGCAGGTAGTGCTGGAACCTTACTCTCATCAGCTTATTGGTTTTAGATTCATAGGAATCACACAGGTCCTTGGTTAATTTCTACTGGGTAAGATCCATAGCATATCCAGTTAAATCAATGATCACTCAATTACATACACATGGTGTCCCAAAAGTTTTAGTGCAGTTTAAGTCTAGAAAAACTCAGTTTAAAATTGCATTAAGACTTTTGGGACACTATATGGAATATCACTGTGATGTGTACATGTAAATATGCTCATACACATAAAATATAAATGTATGTACACTATACAACACACATGTATATGTAAACACATATACACATGTGTTCATTTAAATACAAGGTTATGCAGAGGTAGGGACAGGGAAAGAGGAAGGCACTGGCAAAGGGGACAGTCAAGGAAAGACCTCATGTATGAAGTATTGTTTGGGCTGAGCTGAGAAGAAAATGAAGGATTCTAAAAGGCGGAGGTCAATTCTAGAAACTCAACAAATATTTATTAAGCGCCTACTGCACATAAGGAGTTCTTGGGAACAATAGAGAGCATTTACAAAGGCAAACAGAGAAACAGAATTTATTTTCTACTAGGGGCAAGGTACATGTTTCACACAAGTAAATGAAAGGTATTTTAAAAAATCCAGTCCCTAGTGTGCAGAGCCCTCTCCCACATGCCACACATGGTGCCACCTGTACCCTCGGATGTCAAGAAGCTGGCATATATCCTGTCTCCAGGTTGACATCATGGAAGGCAGTCATGACAACAGAAGCAGCCACAATAATATTCATCGTTTGTTGCGGGGTGTAGCCCGGTTTCTCTTCACTGGTGCAGAAGGGATAATAGTGTGCTTTGGAGCCCAGAGAGGGTGCAGTTGGCACCATGTGTGGCTTATGGGAAATGCCTCTTGGATGTGCCTGCTCTTTGGAAGCCAAGGGAGGCGGCTGAGTTGAATGGTAATTGATCATACCATGACTTCCAACAGGGTTTAGGAGAGCTAGATGGTAGAAAGGTGGGTATAACCAATTAGGGTTCAGTCAGTGACAAGGATTATGCATTTAGTCAGTATCAACAGTTTAAAGGCAGCCTTTGGCCCAAGGATAAGGGTCAATCTATTGGCACAGAATGAATTGGCACTAGTTTGGATCAGACATGGGAATGTTGACTTCATTAGGCGGAAGGGAAGAAGCACTTCTTAAACACCTATCACATTCCAGGCACTGTGCTAAATGCTTACAAATATAATTTCATTTGATCCACCCAACAACTCTGGGAAGCGGGTGTATTATTATCGCCACTGAGGCAGGCAGTAGTTAAGTGACTTGCCCCGGGGTCACACAGCTAATAAGTGTCTGACTCTGAAATTGAACTCAGATCTTCCTGACTCCAAGGCCAGAGCTCATCTCTTTGTCTTTTTGCCCTTACAAGTGGGTCAATCATCACTCCCAGAAATGCAAATTCCTCATCACCAGGGGGCACTGGTCTACATGTTTTCTACAGCCTGAGAAGGGTAATAAATTTGCTAGGCACGCAGACCTTGTCATGACCTTGCTGAGTCCCATTATAGCTCAGCCATGGGTAAGTATCCATCCAGTCTTCAAAATTAAGAGTGGAAATAGGGGAGGGCAGGATGCCTCTGGTCTTTCCAAAGAGCCTTAGAAGATAATTCCGATGGATTCCAGAGTCCCTCCTCCTACATAAGAAGGAAGTGGTTTTGTCAGCTTAGGTAGGGATCTCAAATCTGAGATTTGATCCTTTCCCTCATATTTCAAGAAGAGCTCATGACTTAGGGCTGAGTTACCAGCACCAGTGCTGGGCACTAGCTGGGCAGGAGGGTTCAAAGGCACAGAGTGGAAGAGGAATGCCTTCAGCTTCTTCCTCTGTGAAATGGAGTTGGACTAGATCTCTTAAGTCCATTCTAGCTCTGACATTCAATGTTCTATATCATATACTTTGAGCCTCTGTTCCATATTGCCTCTTGCCTTGTATATGTTTCAAAATGGATGTCCTTGAGATACTCCCATTTCCATGCCTTTATATTGGCTATAATGCATGCCTAGAATGCACTCCCTCCTTGTTTCTACCTCAGACAGTCCCTCTTTTCCTTTAAGAAGCAGCTCAAGTACTATCTTTTCATGAAACATCTTAAAATCAACTCATTATCTTTCTCCGAGACCTCCCTTCTTCCAAATGTCTGTATGTCTGCTGAAAGGGATGTATGGAGTGTTCAGGGAGGACTAGCATCTCTGGTGTGAGTGCTTACTCACACAACTTTTCACGACTGCTCATCCACCTTTGGTGTCCACCTTCACTCAATTCTCACCTCTGGCTCCAAGAAGCTGTTATCATGTGCAGCAACCACACCCCATAAAACCACCTCTGCTGATAGGCTAAACCAAGTTGAGGGTAACCAATAAAACTTAAACCATCAGTCAGGGAGTTAAGAGGATGTTTGCCCCCAGCATGTGGAGATTTCCTCTAGGGAAATGGGGGGATGAGAATAATTTGTTCCAATGACCATGAAGGCAGCTGGAGCAGGCACTGTAGAGACTCAGAACTTGGTCAGACATCAAAGATGCCAAAGTTATCCCCTGTGTTACCAGCCAATGCCCATTTTTGTCCTGCCATGGAACTTCAATGACTCTGGAAGAGGTAGCGAGGCTGACAACTTTTCACGACTCTGCCTCACGTCAATCAATTCATGAGCAAATCAAGACATCACCCATGATGCCACTGGTCCTCTTTGAAAACAAAGGATCAACAACAATAATCTGTATTTAAGGTATCACCACCCTTCTAGTGGGCCATCCACTGCTCACTTCTCTCCTCACAATCAACCAGTTCTCATGGATTTCACCTGCCACTTCTCCTTTCTCAAAGCCTCTTGCATCCAACCTCTTTGAAGCTGCTCCCCATGCAGCCACTAGCTTGGCTCAGACCCTCATCATCACCTCTCACCTGGATTATTTCAACAGCCTCCTCCTTGGGCTCCCTGCCTCAAGTCTTTTCCCACTCCAATCTATCCTACCTACTGCTACCAAAGAAATTTTCCTTAAACACACTCCAGATCTATGTAACTCCATGCTTAATAAATGCCAGTGGCTTTCTATTGACTCTAGGATAAAATATCATCTCTGCTTACCTGTTAAAGCCCTACTCAGTCTGCCTCCAGTATATCTCTCCAGCCCCAGAGGACACTAAGCCCCCTACTCATTGTTCAGTCTAGCCAAATTGTTCTTCACTCATGACATTCCAACTCCCATCCCCGTGACCCCATCCCCTTGCCTCTGCCTCATAGTATCTGCTCCTCCCATCAAGAAATGGCTAAAGTATCACCTTCTTCACCAAACCTTTTCTGATACCCCTAGCTGTTAGTCGCTCCCCACTAACTATCTTGTATTTGTTTTGTATTTGTATCTAATCACTTTACATTTTTTCTCTGTCCTCATTGTATTCCCCCATCAGAACGCAAACTTCTTCACATGGGTACTGTTTCATTCTTTGTTATTCGTATCTCCTGTTCCTGGCACATAGTAAATGTTTAAAATAAATAACTGTTGATTGATTGACAAGGATAGACTACAAAGATTGGACTTTTCCAGTCTGGAGACTATAGGCCATTCCCTGCCCTTGGAGATGACCAAAGATGAATAGGATCATCACTGAGGCATGATATATTAGGAGGGTATAACGCCCATCTATATATTCTCTAAAAACCACTGGAGGAATAACTTACATAATGAGAATGAGAATGAGAATAAGAATAATATTAACACATGAAATATCACAGCAAAACTGTCATCTACAATCATCTGGACATAACATTGACCCATAAAAAGTGAAGAACCATGTTTTCTTTTTTTATAAAAATTATTTCATTAAATATGTCCCAATTATATTGAAAAATTCTAATATTCTTTTTCAAAATTTTTGAATTTTAAATTCTTCCCTAGCCCCTAGAGAAATCAAACAACATGAAATTGATCAAGCATGTGAAGTAATGCAAAATATTAGCTATACTGCAAAAGAAAACACAAACAACCCCTGTTCAAATAAAAGTGAAAAACCTATGCTTCAATCTACAACCAGAGTTCTTCTGTTCTCTCTCTAGAGATGGACAGTATTTTTCATTATGGGTTCTTTGGAATTGTCTCAGATCAATTGTCTTGATCAGAGTAGCTAAGTCTTTCGTGATTGATCATTATTACAATATTGCTCTTATTGCGTACAATGTTCTCCTGGTTCTGCTTAGATCGCTTTGCATCATTTGTACGAGTCTTCCCATGCTTCATCATTTCCTATAGTTAAATAGTATTCTATATATTTCATATATAAAGATACTATGATTTGTTCAATGTGTTATTTTTTTTAAAAGCATCAGTAAATGCTGAGTGAAGTGAGCAGAATAAGGAGAACATTGTACACAGTAACAGCAACATTGTGCGATGATCGACTTTGTTAAACTTAGCTGTTCTTATCAATGCAATGCTCTAAGACAATTTCAAAAGACTCATAATGGAAAATGCTATCCATATCCAGAGAAAGAACTATGAAATCTGAATGTAGATTGAGGAATACTATTTTCTTTTTTTTCTTTCTTGTGGTTTTCCCCTTTTGTTCTGATTCTTCTTTTACTTCATGACTGATGTGAAAATACAGCCTATATCAGATTGCATGTCATCTTAGGGAGGGGGCGAAATTTAGAATGCAAAGTCTTCTAAAAGTGAACGTTGAAAACGAAAAGTAATTTAAAAAGCATCAGTGAATCCAGTGAACTCTTCTCAGTCTTCATCCTTCTTGATGTCATAGAAGTTTCTGACACCAACACCTCCTGATTTTGTACATATTTCCCTCTTTTGAGTTCCGTGATGTTTCTCTCTCTTGGTATTCCTGCCTGTCTGATGGCTCCTTCTCATTCTCCTTTGCTGGTCCACCACTCGTCTCCTGCTCCCTAACCACATGTATCCTTCAAGATTCTGTCCTGGACCTTCTCCTCTTCTCTCTCTGTATACTTTCTCTTGTTGATTTCACCTGCTTCCTTGGTTCCAATGATCATCTCTCTTCAAATGGTTCATGAATCTATATATCCAGCCCTAATTTCCCTTCTTAACTCCAAGCTTACATCATCAACTGGCTATGGGATTTTCCATAGCCACCTGGTTATGCTATGCCATTGGCACCTCAGGCTTCTCATGTCCAAAGTGGAATTATTCTCCCCTACCCCTCAATTCTACTCTTTATCTTAAATTTTTCTGTTTCTGCTGAGTTCATCATTGCCCTTCCACTCTAGGGCTAGGAGATCTGAGTGAACATCTGAGATTTTGGAGTTCTCCTTCATCCCACCATCTATCCGTTGCCAAATCTTTCTCCTCTCTCTGAATCCCTCACATTTGTCCTTTTCTTTCTACCCACTACCAAACCATGATTAACTCTCTAGTTTAGACCTCATCATCCTTCCCCTGGATGTTGCAACAAACTCATTTCTAGTCTCTCACTTTCCAATACAATTCTCCATATCCACAAGATCTTAGATCCCTAGCAGCTTAGTCAGGGGACCTAGGTTTATGTATCATGTCTATCATCTGCAAAGTATGTGGCCTTTGGGAAAGCCACTGAATATGTCCTTGGGTCTCAGTTTCCATCAATGGGTTAGACCAGATGGCCTTGAGGCTCCTTTCAGCTCTAGAGCCGTGACCCTGTAATGCTGACAAGTCACTCCCCTATACTTTTTCTCTTTGGCATTGAGCAAGTCTGCTCCTCTGTCTGGGCCTCAGTTTTATCATCTGTAAAATGCAGGTGTTAAATACGATGAACTCTAAAGTCCCTCCCAGGTTTCTAAAATGGTATGCATGGTACTGGGCTCTTACTGGGAAGGAAGGGGGAAAGTGCTGAAGTTTGCGGTAAGAGGTAATGAAGATTGACTTTGTATGGGAAAATTGTGACTCCTCTAGCCCTTCCCAGACACCTCTAGGCCTGAGGATGGGAGTGGGAGGAGGACAGCATGTTTCAGCGTCACAGGGGGCCTGCTTCACTCTTGTTGGAACACGAGTATAGAGCTGGCTTTCAAAACCATTAAGGGTATGAATTATTCAGTGTGAACTCTCCTGTTCTTTGGGAAACAGGTGTTCTGGGAGTGGAGCCTGATTTATTTAACAGGGAAGCCAGCTTCCAGACCCAATTCCTCACAGGGTATCCCAATAAAAGTCAGCCACAGAAATTCCTACTGGGGCAGCCCATGCAAAAAGAGCCATCCAGATTCCTCTGCCGAGTCTTTCTTGTCCAAATGGTCTTGGACCATCCTGGGGCCCAGGGAGAGATGGAAGCAGGACCAAGGGCCCTCAAGATCCATCATCTTAGGAATCAAAAGCCCAAGGACATAGGGAGGCTTGCCAGCCTACCTATGGGACCCACTGAGTGCTGAGCAGGGCATTTCTGAGCATAGGCACTGGCACCTGCCACGGAGGTAACAAACCCTTTCAGTCCTCCCAGTATCCTCAGCAGCTAGGCAGTAGGCCATTTCTCAAAGTCCAATGCTGAGTCTTGTTCCTGGAAGAGCTCAAGGTAGGGGGAGGAGAGATGTGATGTTCCAGTTCTTTAGGGGAGATTATTGCTTCTTTCCTTGGCTGAGCATGTGAAAACTGCTTCTGGAATATCTTGAGTACTTTCACCCACCAGTCCTCCATTTCCTCCACCTCTCCCTTCCCTTTATTTTTCCCTTTTCTCTCCTTCCTCCCTTCTTTCCCTCCTCCCTCTTCTTGTCTCACCTTTCTCTTCCTTCTCCTTCCTCCCTTCCTAGAGATGGAGACAGAGAGAGAGAGAGAGAGAGAGAGAGAGAGAGAGAGAGAGAGAGAGAGAGAGAGAGAGAGAGGAAGGGGGGGGAGAAAGGGAGAGACAGAGACAGAGATTTGTAGATATGGACAATGTGGCCAATGTTTTGGTGGACTATGTATGTTTGTGATCAAAGATGTCTTTTATAAAAAATTGCTAGATGGAGAGGATTCTGGGAAGATGATGGAAAAGGTCAGAAAACTTTCAGCTTTCCAAATTTCCTCCACAAAAGGACAGAACATTGCCTCAAAGTGAGAGTAGAGCAGCAGAAATACATGAAATTCGGGATAAAGCAATTGTCCTCCTAAGACAGCTTGAGAGGACCTCAGGAAAGATCCAGGCAGAGGTCTGGCCTGAGTGAAATGCAAACACTTTCAGGTGGACTCTGCAGAACCTCAAACCAACAAGCCCTGGGGTCAGCTGGGTTGGAAGGCAGCCTCAGCCTCAGGAACTTTCACCTTATAGTCAGTATAGAGGGCCAATGGTTGAGTAGGGGAAGATTGGAGGACCTTTGAGAAATACCAAGTACAACTGTGCTGACCTGACCCAGTCCAGGCTGTGGCTGTGGGGGAAAGGGAACTAGTGCACTCCTGGAGAGTGCAACAGCAGAGGGGAAGGAGAATAGAGACCCTGGTTTCAGTTACAGGGCAGAGAGGATAGCTGTAGTTTGCAGTCATAGAAGGTACCACAGAGTGCAAGAGCATTTGCAGGACAGTGTGACTGGGGACCCTAGCTGTAACTTAGTGGTAGAGAGGAAGTTTGGTCTTGGAACAGAATTTAGAAAATAACAGTAAGAAGGACCTGAGGATTGGGGCTTCATTCTCCACATCTTGGGATTGGAAGATTATAATAATAGTGGTTAAAAACAAAATAAAAATCAATAAGCATAGGAGAAAGAAGTCAACTATCTATAGATAAATACTATGGGTATAGAGAAGATCTGGGTTCATATTCAGAGGAATAAAGTGGAGCTAAAAGAGTCACTCTTTTTTCAGTGAGAAATGTTAAATGGTTCCAAGACCAAAAAGAGTTCTTAGAAGAACTTAAAAAGGACTTTAGGGGCAGCTAGGTGGTGCAATGGATAGAGCACTGGCCCTAGAAATAGGAGAACCTGAGTTCCAAACTGGACTCAGACAGTTGACACTTACCAACTGTGCAACTTTTGAACAATCACTTAAACCCAACTGCCTTGTCAAAAAGAAAAAAAGAGAACTTAAAGAATCAAATAAGAGACTGAGGAAAAATTAGAAAAAAAAAGTGATTCAAGAAAATCAAGAAAAATATGAAAAGAAAGTCAACTAACTTGAAATAGAGAATCAAAACTTAAGGAAGAAGATAATTCGTTGAAAACAAGAATTGGGCAAGGGGAAGCTAATGACATTAATAAGACACCAAGAAAAAATGAAACAAAATAAAGAGAATGAATAATTGGAAGAGAATGTGAAGCATCTCACCAGAGAAATAATTGATCTGGATAAAAGGTTGAGGAGAGATGATATAAGAATAGGCTGGACTACCTGAAAGTCATGATCGAAAAAAGAATCTTGATACAACATTATAAGAAATTACCAAGGAAACAATTTGCCCAGGAATTCTAGAACAAAAAGGCAAAGCAGAAGTAGAAAAAATCGAATGATCACCAACTGAAAGAGATCCTAGGAGGAAAGCTAATATCAACCAAGTTTCAAAGCTCCCAGGTTAAAAAGAAAGTATTACAAGCAATTAAAAAAAAATGATTTAAATTTAAATTTTGTAGAGCTACAATAAGGATTACACAAGACCTAGCAGCTACTACACTGAAGGACCATAGGTCTTGGAATACCATATTTTGTAGAGCAAAAGAGCTGAGGTTGCAACCCGGGGTAATTTACCCAGCAAAATTAATGAATGAAAAAAAGAAGAATATTTAATGAACTGAAATACTTTTAGGTGCTTGTGACAAAAACAGCAGAACTCAATGGAAAATTTGACATATAAGATCCAGGAGAAATATATGCTAAACATTAGAGACCAATTATAAGGGACTCAATCAAGTCAAGCCATTTATTTACTTTTTATATGTGAAAATGTTATCAGCATTCTTATGACTCATTATTTGAGTTGTTTGAAAGAAAGGCTTGGGCTGAGCTGTGTATGATGGGGTGATTCTAAAAAAATAAAACTGCCTAGGTAGAGATAAAAAAGAGTAATTATCTCATACAGGTTGTTGTGTGCTTGTTCTTTGTTCTTGAAGAGGACCATGACATCAGGGAGATGATGACATGACTTGCAGTTGACTTTGATTTGAGTGAGGGAGGGCTGTGCAAGATCACCAGCCTCACTTTCTCCTCCAGAGACATCTGGGTCCAGTAGCCAGACATTGATCAGGACAATTGGAGATGGCCCAGGATGCAGTGGGAGACCCTGGCCCTTTCAGGCTAAGGTCTTTTCAGTTTCTCACTCTGAGTGAGGTAACACCCATTCAGTGGGCGTTACCTTTAAGAAGTGGGGTGAGGGATGATTCCCTTTAATAAAAAAAAAAATCAAACTGAGAGGGAAAGTCCCTTAGGACTGTTGGTCAAAAGAGAAACAGTTATGATTTACATTCACTCTGAGCCAGGAGGGCCCAAAAAGTAGCCCTTAAGTGGTGCTTGGCAGGGACTTACTGCTTTTCCAGTCTATCAGCTCCAGAGTGAAATGGATTTAAGGTTTGGTTTTTGGAAAAGAAATCTAGCCAATAAACCCCAAGTTAAGTAGGCAGCTTTCAGCCACCAAAAATTTACCTTCCTTTGGACAGGAGAAGGAACGCGAAAGGGAGAGGGAGCGAAAGAGGGAGAGTGAAAGGAAGAGGATGAATTGAGTTACCCAACTGGCTGGGTCCCAATGCAGGCAGCTTGGACTACTGTTTGTCCTTCATTCTCTAAGAGGACCGTAACACCAGGGACATGATGACATGACTGGCAGTTGACTTTGGGAGGCTGTGCAAGGCCATCAGCCTTACTTGTCTCCATCATGGGCCATCTGGGTCCAGTGGCCAGATGTTCATCAAGACGACTGGAGATGGTCCAGGATGCAATGGGAGACCCTGGTCCTTTTAGGGTAAGGTCTTTTCAGGTTCCCATTTTGAGTGAGATAATTCCCATTCTCCACCTCCAGAGAAAGAAATGACAAACAGAAACATGCATAGAATCATCTTACATATATGTATATGTATGTGTATATATGTGTATATTTGTAGATAACTACACATATGTGTATATATATATATATATATATATATATATATATATTCACTTTTAATTATAGCCTTTTCTAGGGTGGAGGCAGGGAGAGAGAAAAAAATAAAGTAAAAAATGCACAGCAGAAAACAAAAGAAAATCAAGAAGGAAGGAAAGAAAAACAGGACCACTTTAAAGGCAATGTGTAGTATTTATTGCAGAGGTTTTCTTCAAATGAGAATTTATATTGTTTTGTATTGAATCCTCTTGTTCTGCTGTGTAAATGGAACTTTTTTTCTTTTCTTGTTTTGTATTTAAGTTTGAAATTAATAAAAGATTTATACCAAAAATAATCTGTGAAATGAGGGGGTCCGTGGGAGGGAGATTTGTAAAAGTAAATAAGTTATTTTTGTTTATTATTAATTATGAAATATTTTATACCAGCATGATATTTTATTACATATTTATTACTTTTTAAAAAATTGCTCAATTGCCAGCATGAGGGACAGATTATAAATGCTTGTGAGCATTAATAAATAAAATTATTTTTAAAAACTAACTGAAAGGGACCTGAAACCTAATCTTTTTTCAGCATAGGGACTATGGTTTTTCATCTTGGTATCCGCACTCCTCAGTCCAGGACTTTGCACAGATGTATCTAACAAAAATGTATTAAATTAGAAAAAAAAAGAGTGTTTCTCTTCACTCCTTTCTGTATATCATACCCTTGATTACTGCCTATTTTACCTATCCCTAGCATTGGGTCTGTGGCTTGCTCATAAAAATCACAAATAATATTTGGTGGCTAGTTGCCTGGTTGTCTTTTAGGGGTTTATTCACATGTGTATTGTCAATTGATCAACTAAACTCTCTCAACATTTCCCTCCAAACAACGTTAAAATAATACCTCCAATCAAATTTTGGAGGAGCAAAGCCAACAAAGGTCAGGGCAAGACATTTTCTGGCTAAAGAAAATTTAGGAGGTTGGCAGGAAAACTCCTGTTTGGAGTCCTCATGCTGTAGAGGCAGCAACCGAGGCCACAACTGCAGCACTTTAGGGGTTCTCACCTCAGAGATGGTTGGGGGTGTGGGGATTGGTGAGAAAGAGATTACAAGGGATCCTTTGCTGGCACTGGGTACAGCTGGCACTGATTGGCAATTCTATTATCCATATGTAGTTCTGGGTTGCAGTTCCACAGCAGAGAGGAACACTGGGAGTCAGTCTCAAGAAACCAGGGCCCCTGTCACAATTTCAAGGCAAAGAGAGTGCTCGTGCTTGTGGCTGCAGGGCAGCGGGACTCATTCCTGGGTGAAGACCAGAGAGAAAATCAGGAGAACGGTGACCAAATCTCTCCTCAGATCATACCACCTTGAAAGCAACAAAATTTGCAGACCCCAGAATGAGCTCTGAAAACAGCAGCATGAAAAAGCCTGAAATTTGGCACAATGCCTCCCCACTGGCAGATTAGCAGAGTTTGATTATAACATAAAGCAGAAAGTGAAGAAATAGGATAGAAAAATGAACAAAAAACAACGAAAGAACTTGACCATAAAAATCTCCTGTGGTGTCAGGAAAGGCCAAGACATAATAAACTCAGAAGAAAACAACAATGTGAAAAGAGCTACAAGCACAACCTCAAAGAAAAATGCTAATTGGATCCAAGTATAACAAGATTTCTTGGAAGAGTTAAAGAAGGAGATAAGAATGTTAAAGGAAAAAAATGGGAAAAGAAATGAGAGTGATATAAGAAAATTATGAAAAGAGGACTAACAGCTTGGTAAATAGGCACCAAAAAATACTAACAAAAAGAACACCTTAAAAAATAAAATTAACCAAATGGAAAAAAGAGTTCAAATTCTCACTGAAGGAAATAATTCCTGAAAAATTAGAATTGGGCAAGTGGAATCTAGAGGTTGTGAGACATCAAGAAACAATAAAGCAAAGTGAAAAGAATGAAAAATAAAATAGAAGAAAATGTGAAAAATCTCATTGGAAAAACAATTGACCTAGAAAATACATCAAGGAGAAATAACTCTTGGACTGCTTAAAACTTATGATTAAAGAAAGAGTCCAAACATTATATTTAAAGAAATTATTCTTTTTTTAACAAATTTATTTATTTAACTTTTTACATTCATTTTCACAAAATTTTGGGTTCCAAATTTTCTCCCCATTTATCCCCTCCCCCACCCCAATACACCAAGCATTCTAATTCCCCCTATCACCAATCTTCCCTCTCTTCTATCATCCCTCCCTTCCCTTGTGCCCATCTTCTCTTTTGTCCTGTGGGGCCAGATAACTTTCTATTCCCCATGACTTGTATTTCTTATTTCCTAGTAGCAAGAACAATACTCAACAGTTGTTCCTAAAACTTTGAGTTCCAACTTCTCCCCATCCCTCCCTCCCCTCCCTCCCCTTCCCTTTGGGAAGGCAGACAATATAGGCCATATCTGTGTAGTTTTGCAAATGACTTCCATAATAGTCGTGTTGTGTAAGACTAACTATATTTCCCTCCATCCTATCCTGCCCCCCATTGCTTCTATTCTCTCTTTTGATCCTGTCCCTCCCCAAGTGTTGACTTCAAATTGCTCCCTCCTCCCATTGCCCTCCCTTCCATCATCCCTCCACCCTGCTTATCTTCTTCTCCCCCACTTTCCTGTATTGTAAGATAGGTTTTCATACCAAAATGAGTGTGCATTTTATTCCTTCCTTTAGTCAGATGTGATGAGAGTAAACTTCATGTTTTTCTCTCAGCTCTCCTCTTTTTCCTTCCACTAAAAAGTCTCCTGCTTACCTCTTCTACGAGAGATAATTTGCCCCATTCCATTTCACCCTCTCTCCTCCCAATATATTTCTCTCTCACCGTTTACCTTAATTTTTTAAAGATATGATCCCATCCTATTCAGTTCACTCTGTGCTCTCTGTCTCTGTGTATGTGTGCATGTGTGTGTGTGTGTGTGTGTGTGTGTGTGTGTGTGTGTGTGTGTGTGTGTGTAATCTCACCAACTACCCAGATACTGAAAAGTTTCAAGAGTTACAAATATTGTCTTTCCATGTAGGAATGTAAACAGTTCAACTTTGGTAAGTCCCTTATGACTTCTCTTTGCTGTTTACTTTTTCATGCTTCTTCTCATTCTTGTGTTTCAAGCTCTGGTCTTTTCATCAAGAATGCTTGAAAGTCCTCTGTTTCATTGAAAGATCATATTTTCCCCGGAAGAATTATACTCAGTTTTGCTGGGTAGGTGATTCTTGGTTTTAGTCCTAGCTCATTTGACTTCTGGAATATCCTATTCCACGCCCTTCGATCCCTTAATGTAGAAGCTGCTAGATCTTGTGTTATCCTGATTGTATTTCCACAATACTTGAGTTGTTTCTTTCTAGCTGTTTGCAATATTTTCTCCTTGACCTGGGAATTCTGGAATTTGGCCACAATGTTCCTAGGAGTTTCTCTTTTTGGATCTCTTTCAGGTGGTGATCAGTGGATTCCTTCAATACTTATTTTGCCCTCTGGTTCTAGAATCTCAGGGAAGTTTCCTTGATAATTTCATGAAAGATGATGTCTAGGCTCTTTTTTTGATCATGGCTTTCAGGTAGTCCCATAATTTTTAAATTGTCTCTCCTGGATCTATTTTCCAGGTCAGTTGTTTTTCCAATGAGATATTTCAGAGTATCTTCCATCTTTTCATTCTTTTGGTTTTGTTTTGTGATTTCTTGTTTTCTCAGAAAGTCATTAGCCTCCATCTGTTTCATTCTAATTTTGAGAGAACTATTATCTTCAGTGAGCTTTTGAACCTCTTTTTCCATTTGGCTAATTCTGCTTTTGAAAGCATTCTTCTCCTCATTGGTTTTTTGAACCTCTTTTGCCAATTGAGTGAGCCTATTTTTCAAGGTGTTATTTTCTTCAGCATTTTTTTGGGTCTCCTTTAGCAAGGTATTGACCTGTTTTTCATGCTTTTCTTGCATCTCTCTCATTTCTCTTCCCAGTTTTTTCTCCACCCATCTAACTTGACTTTCAAAATCCTTTTTGAGCTCTTCCATGGCCTGAGCCCATTGGATATCTATTTCAGATGTTTGGGATACAGAGGCCTTGACTTCTATGTCTTTACCTGATGGTAAGCATTGTTTTTCCTCATCTGAAAGGAAAGGAGGAAATATCTGTGCACCAAGAAAGTAACCTTCTATGGTCTTATTTTTTTTCCCTTTTCTGGGCATTTTCCCAGCCAGTTACTTGACTTCTTAGATTCCTCTCCACCCCTGCCTCACTAGTGCTTGGGGTCTGAGATTCAAATGCTGCTCCCCAGCCTCAGGGCTTTCAGCTGTAGGGGGTTGGGCGAGACTGCTATTTAGTATGAGAGATTAAGTTCAGGTTCTCAGGTGGGGGCAGGGCCACCACCCACACTCTGTTCCCTCAGGGGGTTTATTCAGAGACCTTTGAGCTCCTGCCTGCTGTGGAAGCCCTGGTCTGCTGCTGCCTCTGCCGCTGCCTCCCAAGGTAGCCTGAGTTACGGAGACACCCCATTCCCCTCTCGGCCTGTCCAGAAGGCTCTCTCACTGACCTTTGCGCCTGTGGGTGGAGGGACCTTTGTGGCCGCTGGAGACTCCATCCCTGAAGCCTGCTCGGATCTGCTCCTCTCGGTGCTGCACGGCCAAGGCAGGGCTGGGCTCTGCTCTGGTCCAGTGCGCAACAAACCTTTGGTGTCAGTTTTTCAGAGCTCTCTGGAACAGAAATCTCCTCCACTCCATTGTTGTGCGGCTTCCACTGCTCCAGAATTTGTTGGGAGTTCCTTTTACAGGTAATTTATGGGCTGTGGGTTTGGAGCTAGCATATGTGAATCTTTCTACTCTGCCATTTTGGCTCCTCCCCTCATTTAAAGAAATTATTAAGGAAAATTGCTCCAGTATCGTGGACTCAAAAAGTAAAATAGAAACTGAAAGAATTCACCAATCACCTCCTGAAAGAGATTCTCAAAATGAAAATTCTCAGGAATATTATGGCCAAATTCCAGAACTCCCAAGTCAAAAAGAAAATACTGCAAGCATCCAAAAAGAAACTATTCAAATACTGTGGAATCACAGTCAGGATTACACAAGATTTAGCCCCTTCCTTGTACATTAAAGAAGCAGAGGGCTTGGAATATTATATTCTTCAAGGCAAAGGAGCTAGGATTATAACCAAGAACTCTTATCCAGCAAAAAGTATAATCCTTCAGGAAAAAAGGATATTTAATGAAATAGAAGAATTTCAAGCATTCCTGATAAAAAGACCAGAGTTAAATAGAAAATTCAACATTCAAACGTAAGACTCAAGAGAAACATAAAAAGGTAAACATGAAATTGTAATCATGAGGGCCTCAATAAAGTTATACTGTTTACATTTATATATGGGAAGATGACATATGTAACTCCTAGGAACTTTATTATTATTGCGGCATTTAAAAGGAGTTTACATACTCAGAGGGCATGGATATGAGTTGATTATATCAGAATGATCTCCATAAAAAATAATGAAGGGGTGAGAAAGAGGACTGTACTAGGAGGAGGGTTCAGGAAGAGGTAGAATGGGGAATATTTTCTCACACAAAAAAGGCATTCAAGGAAGGGCTTTTACAGTGGAAGGAAAAAGAGGAGTGGGGCCATGTTTGAATCCCAATCTCATAGGAATTGGTTAAAAGAGGGAAAAGTGTATATACACATTCAGTAGTATACAGAAATCTATCTTACCCAATAGGGAAATAAAAGGAAAAGGAGATAAGAGAATGGGGGTGGGGTTGGAGAGTGATAAAAGTGAGGGCAGATTAAAGGAAGAAGTGGTTAGAAGGAAAATAGACTTTTGAGGAGGGATGGGATAGGAGGAAAGAGAGAGAGAAGAAAAAAGAAAATGGGATGGAGGGAAGTATGCGGTTAGTAATCACAACCATGAATGAACTCATCTATAAAATGGAAATGGATACCAGAATGAATTAGAAACAAGATTCCAACAATATGCTATTTACAAGAGACACACTTGAAACAGAAAAACACACACAGAGTTAAAATAAAGGACTGGAGCAGAATCTAACAAGCTTTCAATTGAACTGAATAAAAATGGCAGGTGTAGAGATCATGATCTCAAACAAAGCAAAAACAAAAATAGATCAAATTAAAGGAGGTAATCGAGAAACTACATTTTGCAAAGATACCTTAGAAAAGGAAGTAAAACAAAAAAATTTACAGCAAGTTTTTCTGATAAAAATCTCTTTTCTCAAATATGTGCTGAGTATAGAACTGAGTTAAATTTATAAAAATAAGAGCCATGTCCCAAACTGATAAATAGCTACAGGAAATAAATAGGCAGTTTTTAGAAGATATCAAAATTATCTATAGACATATGAAAAAATGCTCTAAATCACTATTGATTAGAGAAAGGCAATTTAAAAAACTTGAGATATCACATCACACCTATCAGAAATTACAAATGCTGGAGTGAATGAGGGAAAAAAGGGTACACTAATAACCTATTTGTGGAGTGGTGAACTGGTCCAACCCTTCTGAAAAACAATTTGAAACTATGCCCAAAGGGCTATAAAACTGTGCATACCATTTGACCCAGAAATACCATTACTTCTTCAGAGAAATGATAACATGACTTGCACTTGACCTTGTTTTGGGTGAGGGAGGGCTATGCAAGGTCACCAGCTTTACTTCTCCTCCAGAGCCATCTGAATCCAGTGACCAGAGATTCATCAGGATGACTAGAGATGACCCAGGATGCACTGGGAGACCTTGGCCCCTTTAGGGCAAGGTCTATGCAGGTTCTCACTTAGGGTGAGGTAATGCCCATTCATTGAATAGGCTTATTTAAGAAATAGTCAGGGCAGGGTGCCTTTCATGAAGCAAAGAATAAGAAAGACATCAGCTTGGAGGGAAATAGCAACCATTTCTTAATCTGTACCCCAAAGAGGTTAAAGAAAAAAGAGAAGGATCTATATGTACAAAAATATTTAGAGTAGCTCTTTTTGTGGTGGCATATAATTGGACATCAAGGGAATGCCCATCAATTGGAGAAAGACTGAACAAGTTCTGACATGATTGTGATGGAATACTATTGTGCTGAGGGAAATGATGCCAGAAAAACATGGCAAGACCTGTATGAACTTATGCAAAGTGAATTGAGATGAGTCAGGAGATCATTGTGCACAGCCAACAGTAACCTTGTAATAATGATCAACTGTGAAAGATTTGGCTTCCCTTATCAATACAATGATCCAAGACAATTCTGGAGGACTCAAGATGACAAAATGCTATCTACCTCCAGGGAGGAAATCAATGAACTCTGAGCACACATTAAAGTATAGTTTTCTCACTTTATTTTTCTTGCTTTTTAAAAAATATGGCTAGTATGGAAATATCTTTTGCATGATTTCAAATGTATAATTTATATTATATTGCTTGCCTTCTGAACAGGTGAAGGAAGGGGTGAGAGGGAGAGAATTTAGAACTCAAAACTCAAAAAGAAAAGAATGTTAATAATAAAAAATTGAAAATATTTTTTAAAAAGTTGGAGAGGAGGACAATTGGTTTTTGGGAGACTCAGGAGAACCGGGTCCAAGGAGCAGTGTTTTACTTGGGCTTAATAACAAAACAAGGGTAACTAGAGAAGACAGATTTCTCAGGGAGCAAAGGAAAATGGAGCTGTACTGGCATCTGTGCTGAAAGCAAGTTGGTCTCAGTGAATTGATAAAAGTGTCCCAAATTAGGGCATCTCTAGGTAAAACTTAGCTTCTAAGCTAAAGCAAGCTGGACTCTATCTCTGTTGGGTACCTAAAATGATTTGGAGTAAAATAATTGAAGTAGACAGGCCTGAGAGTATGTTGCTGCTAATGCTTTATTATAATAACACCCATTTCTTTGGAAGTCAGTTAAACAGCATCATATCACAGTTGAGAATTTAAAAGGTTTTAAGAAAGACCAGTTCTGAACAGCCAAAGTAGATGCCAGAAATATCTATGCACTGTGAACTATTTTCACAGAAGAGACCCTTGGGCCAAATCTACAGCCCACTTTAATCTTGGTCTACAAACAATTCTAACAGATTTGGTTTTATCTTGTTTCCCAGCCCACAGCATATTAGAAGTAGCAAATTAGAGTAGAAGAAGGGACGCTGAAAGAAAAGGAGGAGTTTTGTTTAGTCATTTTTCAGTTGCATCCAGCTCTTCGTGATCCCATTGAGATTTTCCTGGCCAGGATGCTGGAGTGGTTTGCCATTTGCTTCTCCAGCTCCTTTTACAGATGAGGAAACTGAGGCAAACAGGGTTAAGTGACTTGCCCAAGGTCACATAGCTAGTAAGCATCTGAGGCTGGATTTGAATTCAGGAAGATGAGTCTTAACTGACTCCAGATCTGGTGCTCTATTCAGCGTAGCACCTAGCTGTCCAAAGGAGTAGTTGAGTACTAGAAGTGATTTCTACCAGTACAATGAACTTTCTGGTGAGGAGAATACCTCTAACTAATGCAAGTTAGCATCTTTATTAGAACTATCTAGAGAACTGTACTCTAGAACACCGACAGTAGAAAACACTTGCCCAGGGTCGTATCACCAGTAAATATCAGAGGCAATATTTTAACCTGTGGTCTTACCGGCTTCATGTCCAGCCCTCTAGCCATTATACCATGAAAATAAGGGAGAGAGAGAAACTTCATAAAAAATAGGCATGAGAATATAAAAGCACAGAATTCAGGGGCTACTTCATGCAGGAGCCAGTATGGTACAGCAGATGAACACCAGATTTGAAAATACAAGACCTGGGTTCAAGTTATTGTGCTACCATTTGCTTGCTGCGTGACCTTGAACAGGTCTTTTTCCTCTCTGAGCTTTAGCTACCTCTTGATCTACATCTGGCCAGCAGACCCAGATGGCTCCGGAGGAGAAAGTGAGGCTGGTGACTTTGCATAACCTTGCGTCACTTAAATCCAATTCAATTGTATGTCATGGCATATGATGCCATGGTCTTCTTTGAGAACAGACAAGCAAAAACAACACCTTCATCTGTAAAACATGAATTAACGTAAGATAAACTAACACAAATACCTTAAAATGTCATAGTGAGTAAAGCGTTGTTAAGCAGCAGCTCTGAACCTCAATTTTTTCACTTATAAAATGGGAATAAAAACACCTGTGCTACTTATCCATAGGCTGTTGGGTGGTGCAGTGGATAGAGTGCTGGACTCAGGAAGACTCTTTCCCCTGGGTTCAAAACTGGCCTCAGATACTTATCTGCTGTGTGACCCTGAGCAAAACCATATTTGCCTCAGTTTCCTCATCTATAAGATGAACTGGAGAAGGAAATGACAAACCACTCTGGCATCTCTGCCAAGAAAACCCCAAATGGGATTATGAAGAGTTGGACGTGACTGAAAAATGACTAAACAACTAGGTATCCTACAGAGTTATTGTGAGGAAATGGTGTGTAGTGTTGTAAAGTGCTTTATAAACCTTAAAGCACTTATATAAAATATCAGCTATCATCAGGGGACAAATAGACCTACACGTTTCAACAGGTCCTGAAGGTATCAATGGATCATAAAACAACATCCATACTTTGGGAAAAGCCTTGAATTTGGAGTTACAGAATCATAGGGCTGTTGCTGTTGCTATTGTATTCGTCCTTTGTTGCCGAAGAAGACCAAGCCATTGGAGAAAGGATTACCTGATTTGTACTGGACTTTGTTTTGAGTGAGGGAGGGCTGTGCAGGTCACCAGCCTCACTTCTCCTCCAGAGCCATCTGAATCCAGTGACAAGATATTCATCAGGATGACTGGAGATGGCCCAGGATGCAATGGGAGACCTTACCCCTTTAGGCCAAGGTCTATTCAGGTACTCATTTAGGGTGAGGTAATGCCATTCATTGAATAAGCCGGTTTAAGAAGTAGCCAGGGCAAGCACCTGTAATGAAACAAAGTCTGATGTCTTGATTTCTTTGCCCAATAGGGTCATCTAGTCCTGCCCCTCTCAGAGAAGAACCAAAGTTATTTGCCCAAGGTCACAGAAGTCATGAATGATCAGGATGGAATTTGGATCCAGCACCTCTCACTCCAAACCTCTCTTTCCACTGTCCCACACTTCCTGTCAGAGACTTGAATCAGAGGACCAGTTCTGCCACTTATTCTTGCCTGAATCTGAGCAATTAATTTGACCTCTGGGGCCTCAGTTCTTCTATACAAGGAGGAAGGTAGAAATTAGGTCATCTAGAATGTTCCTTTCAGTTTTGAATCCCATGATTCTTTGAGAGGGAGAACACTATAAATAAAATAATTAATGTTCATAATGTCATAATTATGACAGTCATGGAAAAATGTGAAATTATATTCTATATCCTCTATTTAAGGAGGAATGAAAGGCAAGAATGTAAATAGGTAAAATTGCCCTGAGGGCAAATTCATTTTGGAGCAGATGGCCCAGAGGATGTTTAGTGGGTGAGTATGATGGGGCAAAAAATGGTATGATGGGATTGAGAAGGCATAGTGCATAGCACAGTGCCACTGCAGAAGAGGGAGGCAGCCCATCCCCCAGGAGTTCTGAAGGGGATTGAACCTCACAGCCTCAAGGGGGACCTTTGTGCCTCATCTACAGTTGCCTTGGGGAGTAAGTTTAGAAGTGTGCTTTTCTGGGGAGGAATCCACTCACTGTGTTGTCACCTGGGATAAGACTTGCTCACCCTGTTCTAGCTCCAGCTTTAACAGAAGGGAATTACTGCCTCTGGTATCTACTACCAGATCACTTAACCACCCAAGAATCCGGTCTCCTCATCTGTAAAAGTAAATGGAAAAAGAGTCTGGAGGCTCAAACCCTACCTTATTTTTGGTATTCAGTCATGTCTCACTCTTCATGACCCCTTTTGGGGTTTTCTTGGCAAGATACTAAAGCAGTTTGCCATCTTCTTCTCCAGTTCATTTTACAAATGATGAAACTTGCCCAGGGTCACACAACTAGAAAGTGTCTGAGGCCAGATTTGAACTTAAAAAGAGAATTCATCCTGACTCCCTACCCAGAACTCTATCCATCCTACCACCTGACTGCTCAGATATTTAACTAATTGTGTGATCCTGGTCAAATCAAGCCTCATCTGTAAAACGAAGAGATTAGACCCTATGGCCTCTGAGGTCCTTTTTAGCACTAGCTCTATGAGCCTATGTATGCATTAGAAAGATTTCTGATCACAAGGGTTAACATTTTTAAAGCTCCTGAAAGAAACAAGTTTCAGTTATGGGGGAATTGTGCATATGCAGAAAACCCCCTTCTAGCTTGATGTTGCTGGAAACATGGGGTATTACTGGGACCAGGGCTGGGTATCTGAGTCATTGGTCTGGAAAGGAACCCCACACCCTTGGGTGGGGACAGCAAGTATAATAGAGAAGAAAGGGAGACCCTTGTTTGGTCTTGATGTCCCTCTTGGGTCATTCTTCTGGGTGGTCCCAGCATTCCTCGCCAGGCTCCAGCAGCGTATCAAGGAGGAGAAAATAATAGTAACAAATGTCGTTGTTGTTTGGTGCAACTCTTCATGACCGCATGGACCAGGGCACGCCAACATGCAAAGATGCTGGAGGGGTCTGCCATTTCCTTCTTCAGTAATAGCAATAGCTAACACCTACATGGCACTCTGAGGATAGTAAAGCACTTTATATTATTTATATATATTATTTAATTTTATTTTGTTTTGTGCTTCATGATAACCCAGTAAGGTTGCCATTATCTTCATTTTACAAGTGAGGAAGCTGTTGCTGAGAGATATTGTGACTTAGTCAGATAGCTAAAGAGTACCTAAGGCAGGGTTCAAACTCAGGTCTTCTGGACTCTAAGTCTCACCTTTCCTTCCTTCCTTCCTTCCTTCCTTCCTTCCTTCCTTCCTTCCTTCCTTCTTCCTTTAAGTCCCAACTAAAATCTCACCATCTACAGGAGGCTTTCCCCAGTTCCTCTTCATTCCAGGATCTTTTTTCGATTAATTATACTTTATTTATCCTGTATATAATTTGCTCTCTCTCTCTCTCTCTCTCTCTATATATATATATATATATATGTATATGTATGTTTGTATGTATGTATTTGTTTGCATCTCCCCCTCTAGATTGTAAGTGTCTTGAGGGCAGGGATTGTCTTCCATTTTTTTTTTTTTTTTTGTATCCCCAGTGCTCATCATAGTGCCTGGAACATAGTAGGCACTTAATAAATGTTTATTGATTGATTTAACCAGTATTTATTGAGCATTTTCTAAGTGCCATAAGGACACTGTGACATAAAGATGAATAGGTCACAATGCCTACCTTCAAGGAGTTTACAGTCATGACTGAACACAGAGCAACTCATTCAATAAATAATGTGTAGTGAACTAAAGAGGGGGTAAGGTAGGTAGATGGCCATTAGTGAGTGTGCTTTTTCTTGTTGTATCTCTTCCGGTCGGGGTGTTTTTGGTGAAGTAGCCACACATCTTGCAGGGAATCCCCTGGGATAGGGTAGTCATTTTTGCCAGGACAGGGAACCAAGTCTTTTTACTCTTTGAATTTCATGTCTCCCACTCTATGAGCCCATATGAAAATCACAGCTAAGGATAATAAGCTCCCTGTGGATTTTCAGGGGGAAATGGACTCACACTGGGATTTTCCTCTCCTTCCTGGAGAAGGAAAGAAGGCCTATAATGAACGAGCCCTGTCCACGTTCACAAATAATTAACCCAAAGCAGAGATTTCTCAAGCTCTGGGCCAGCCACGGAGATGTTTTATTCATGGGACTGGCCACAGTGTGATCAATTACGGGAGCTGCTCCCGTGCTGTGCCTGCCTACTGAAAGCTGCCCAGGCCTTCATCATCCTGACATCTAAGGATTATTTTGGGATCCTTGAGTCCTATAGCTCTGCTCCTTTCCTCCTCTTTGCTGCCTCTGTCCCCTAGACTTCTAAGGCTCCTTGGGGAGCCCCCCTCATCTACTTCCTGATGGACCTGATAGGGTCCCCCTTAATAGGCTTTGACGCTTTACTTTGTCATCCTGGTCTCCCTGGATGGGTCACCCTCTCAGACCCAGTGCTTAGAGCCCTGGACCTGGAGTCAAGAAGACAGGTTCAAATCTTGCTACAGTTTCTTACTAGCTGTATGATACTGGGCAAGCTCTCTCACCCTCATGTTCCAAAATAAAAGAGTTCAAATCCAGATCTTGTGACTCTAAATTTAGTGTTCTGATACTTTCTGCACAAAATGTCTGGAAATAATTTCATTTAAGGAACCGTTAAAAGAATGAGTGGTGTATAGGCTAAAGAAGAGAAGTCTTATGGGAGTGACCTTGGCAAATCATTTCCCCTCCTTGGCTCTCAGTTTCCTCATCTTTAAAATGGGAGAGGGGAGGAGTTAGACGAGATAGTCACTAAGTTCCTGTCAAGGTTAGATCTATGCTCCTATGATGATAGCCACCTTTAATATTTGAAGGCCTGCCACATAGAAGGCAGACTGGATTTGTTCCATGTGACTCCAGAGACAGATCTAAGTACCAATCAGTGGAAGTTACTGAGAAGATGATTTCTGCTTGAGAAAAAAACAATAACTCTAAAATAATTAGAGCTGTCCACCAATGGAATGAGCTTTTTTGTGCGTGTGATCATAACAATTTATGTTTCTAGAGCATCACTTTTCTTGTAAAAGCCCGGGGAAGCAGGTTATCTCCATTTTAGAGATGAAGAAATTGAGGCTAAGACAGGTCAAGTAATTTGCCAACAGTCACACAGCGAGTGTCAGAGTCGTGATATAGACCCAGGTCTCTTGGCTTCAAGTTGTATACCATGCTGTCTTTCTCTGTTCCTGGCCACTGTGGGAATTTAAGCAGAGACTACATGACTCCCCACCCCTGTCAGGAATACTGTAGAAAGGAATTCATGCATCAGGGAGAGGGTTGGGCAGCTAAGGTTGCTATGTTGCTTTCAACTCTCAAGTTCTTTGACTCAAAGGATAAGTGGTCTTCAGCTCCCTGTGATTGGACATTAGCAGATTGCGCAATGATACCTGGCTGTGCTCAGTATGTGTATACACACACACACAATGTATATATATATATATATACATACACACACGTATATATGCATGTGTATATACACACATGTGTATATGCATATGTGTATGTGTATGTATGTATGTATGTATATATAGACTGGCTCAGCAGGTACCTATACCAGCAGCTAGGCTTATTCCCAAGTGAAATGAATAGCCTGGGAATCACATATCAGTACAGTGAACCCTCGCTCTCAGAATGTCATTGGAAGGGAGTCAAGAAGGCCAAGAGGTGTTAAAACCACAGACTTGTCACTATTATCTGAGGTTCTCCCATTACAGTTCTGATTCTTTGTGTTAAATCTGTGTTCTCTGTTAAAAAGTAAGTTCCCTGGGGAGGGGAAACACATTAAGCAGTCTTCAACTAATGAGAATCAATTTATTAGTACCAGCTGGCTGAGAGCAGGTCCCTGCTCAAGGTGACAGCGTAAGTCAGCTCCCAAAGAGAGGAGGAGGCAAAGATAGGCCACTTAATTTGGGGGAAGTAAGATTGGGCACTGGCCCCAGAGAAGACAGAAGGAAGTGGTGAGAGCACTGTGTATCTAGACAGAGAGGCCCAGAAGTGAGGGAAAGTAGTCAAGGCCAGAGGGTTAATGCTCTCTGTAAGGTTATCAACATTTTAGAAATTGGTGGAGACCTGCTCAGCAGCTCGACAGATCAGAATTGTTCCCTGACTAGGCCAAATGTCTCCCCTTTGCTTTCCAACAATCTTAGAATCCCAGAACTGTAAAACTAGAGGGAACTTTAGAACACGGAGCACAGAGTGCTACATCTAGAGGGGGTTGGGGGACATGAAAGGTAGAATGTTGTAATTGCAAAGTATCTTAACAAAATAAAACATGGCGTGTCAGACCTGAAAGGAACCTAGAACCTAGAATGTCACGGCTAGAAGAGACTTTTGAAAGTGAAATACCAATTGCTACATCTGGATAGGACTTCAGGACATAGAGCAAACGTTATGTTAGAGCTAGAATTTAGAACATAGAATGTCAGATTTACCAGAGAACTGAACAGAGAATATTAGAATTAGAAGGGTCCTTAGAACACAGGGCTCAGAAATTCAGGAAGGATCCTTAGGACCTAGAACAGTGAATGTTAGAGCTGGCAGGAACCTCAGAGATCAATCTGGTCTAGTCTCTCATTTTACATTGGAAACTGAGTCACAGGGAGAAGTGACCTGATTAAACTCACTAAGTTAATAGCAGACTAGGGACAAGGAATTAAGGTCTCAAAGGATGACAGGATTTAGAGTTGGAAGGAATTTTAGAAATCATCTAGTGCATTTCCATTATTTTATAGAAAAGGAAACTGAGACCTAGAGAGGTCAAGGTCACATACAACAGAATCAGGAGAGCTGGGGTGTAGAACCAGCTTATTCAATTTCAGATCCAACCAATTTTTGACTAAACCACACTGTCTTTCCTCTCTGCCAGTCCAGAGTGGTCTATCTAGGTGGAGGTGTTGTTCAGTAGTTTCAGTCACGTCTGACCCTTTGTGACTGCATTTGGGGTTTTCTTGACAGATACTAGACTGGTTCACCATTTCCTTCTCTAGCTCATTTTACAAATGAGGAAATTAAGGCAAACAGGGTCCCACAGGGATCTTGCCCAGGGTCACACAGCTAGTAAGGGTCTGAAGCCAGATTTGAACTCAGGAAGATGAGACCTGGCACTCTATCCACTGTGCCAATTAATTTATCTGAGTGCCTAGCTTCATGCCCCACCCCAAAGCTATCAGGGGCCCCAGTGTCCCATCTCTCCCTAAAAGGTACCCTGAGCTAAGAAAACACTGCCAGACTAATGACCTGCCTCTGGCAGCTCCTGAGGCAACAAATCATCCCCCCTCCTGCAAACCAAGCTGGGCAAAGAGCAGATTCATTTAATGAAGACCTAAGGATGTCATTAATAAGTTAGGCTGATTCATCCTGTCTGTGCAGGGGAGATCAGGCTTCCTTTCTGCCCCTCTTTCCCCTCATCTTCTCATCCTTCCGTAATGTGGAGTACACAAGCAATTCCACTGAGCAGCTAGATGCCAGAACTGGATGGAATTTTAGCACTCATCTCTGTCCATGACAAAGCATGTGACTTTCCTCTCCATGGAGAGGTAGGTGATACACTCAAACAGTCCAAGGTGGATTCGTTTTGTTTGACTGAGTATTTGTTACAAAGACTTGTTTTTCTAATGGGGATGGGGCATAGAGAGGCAAAAGGGAATGAACAGGGGAGCATAAAAAAGAAAAGAAAAGAAAAGAAAAGAAAAGAAAAGAAAAGAAAAGAAAAGAAAAGAAAAGAAAAGAAAAGAAAAGAAAAGAAAAGAAAAGAAAAGAAAAGAAAAGAAAAGAAAAGAAAGGTACATTAAGGCATTTTTTTTTTTAGTGCTGAGAAGAGAATCAGTGGAAGGCCAGAAAGAAACACAGATAAACAAGGCAGCGTTCAAAGCTACAGGCTGAACTTACTATATACTTTAAAAAAAACTGTTGTTCAGTCATGTTTGACTGTTGGTGACCCCATTTGTGTTTTTGTTTTTTTTGACAAAGATACTGAAATGGTTTGCCATTTCTTCTTCAGCTCATTTTACAGTTGAGGAAACTGAGGCAAACAAGGTAAAGTGACTTGCCCAGGGTCATACAGTTAATAAGTTCTGAGGTGGGATGGGAACTCAGGTCTCCCTGACTGAAGGCCTAGTGCTCCATCTATTTCACCACCTAGCTGCCTCCAAAATAAAACTAAGTTGTACCTATTTCATGTACAATCCTCTTTTATTCCGTTATAATAGGTACATAGAAATGCCCATTTTATTTAGCATTCATTAAGGTAATTATTTAATAGATAAAAGAAAATGAGAGAGAAGGAAAAAGAGAGGAAGGAAAGTAGAAAGGAAGGGAAGAAAGAAGGAAGGAAAGGAAGAAGGAAGGAAAAGAGGGAAGGAAAGGAGAAAGTAGGAGAGAAGGAAGAAGGGAGAGAGAGAAATTAAATTAATAGAATAAATGAAAATAAATTTTTTTAATTTAAGTTTTTTAAAAAAAGAAAGATGACTTCTACCACTAGTGTCAAACTCAAATGGAAACAGATCCCTCCAGACTGCATATTAACTTACAAAACCACAAGTTAACTTTATCTATGTTGTATTGCATTTTTATTTATTTTGTTAAACAGCTCCCAATTACATTTTAACCTGGGAGTTTTGTGGGCTACTTGCAGCTGGATGTGGGTTTGATATCTTTAATCTAGTACCACTTCTTTTTACAGGGAAGACACTTGAGGTTCATGGGGGAAATGGCTTGCCTCAGCCCCAAAGCAAATTAGTGGCAAAACTACTGCTAGAACCCAGACCTACCTACAATTCCCCTTTTCACACTAGCCCCACAGCTGGTCTTATTCCTGTGTTCCAGGCCAGATGGAGGAGGCTTTTCTGGGGCATCCTTCATCTGTCTTCACTGTGACCCCCAATCACTCAGAACCCTCCCGCTGGCTCTTTGCCTCTCCAGGCTCCACCACCTCCTGCTTTCCCATCCAGACTGTGAATGTCTTAGGATTCTATCTCTAGAGCTCATCTAATCCATCCACAAGCTATCCTTACTTTACATACAGAAAAGTATTCTAACTGAGGCTTAAGGGTGGTTACATGATTTTCTTAAGGTCACCCAGGTAGTAAAATCAGAAGAAGAATTTTCGTTTTTATTTTAAATTTTAATTTTTCCCAAACAAAAAAAAATCTCTTTTCTCTCCCTCTCGCTTCCAAAACCCTCATCAAAGAATAAAAGAAAGAAAATAAAACTCATGTAATAAATACGAAAAATCAAATAAAACCAGAGGCAGCATTTGAACCCAGACTTTCTAATTCCAGGGACACTGTTCTTTCCACCATAACAGTAAGCCAAGGGAGTGTTCAATAGTTCTCAGACTGACCTTTTTGTATCTGCCTTGTCTTTACTGGTTCCTGTTTCAGCTTCCCTCTTTCTGATCCTACTTTTGGGAAATGATTTGGAATAATAAAGCCATGTAATGGTAGACGGGAACAAGTTGTCTGAATTCTTTATTTTATAGAGAGGGTCACTCAGGCCTGAAGAGGAGACATCTCATGTCCAAGGTCAGACTCAGAGCCAGTTTAGTGGTATAACTCAGCTCTCACGACCCCAGTGCACCTAGCACTACCCGTAACTGAATTTAGTCTGGCATCAGCCAGTTCTATGTAAGTATTATCCTTAGATATCCCTGGGAGATTAGCACTTTACCTTTTCTTCAGCTCTGGAGTTTTCTCCTTGTTAAAGGGATTCCAAGCATCAGTGAGGGACTGTTGAGGTAGTGTTGGAACCTTCCTCTGACGTCTTAGTACAAAGGCCCTGCTGGCTTCTTCTGACTGAAGCTGCTGCCCTTAGCTATTGGAAAGGGTTTGAGAAACCAAGTAATCAGCAAACATTTATTAAGTTTTTGCTATGAGTCAGACACTGAGCTTGAGGTCTATACATATATATATATATATATATATATATATATATATATATATATATGTGTATACACACATATATATATATATTTGCCATGTTATGGTAAATAATAGTTCAATTTTCTACTTGCTCTATATTTAAATAGTGGATGAAACTCTAGTGATCTGAAGAACCAGCAAGGGGATGGGGCAGGTAGACAGGGCGTCACACCGCATGGACAAAGCCTACTCTGTGGCTGAATAGTCTTTTCTGGGGCCAAGGGAATCTACCATCCCACTGCTCATTGCCCATCTCCATCTGAGTCTGGCTTGGGGAAATAGGAGTGAGGAGAAAGCAGGATACATTTCCTTCTGGTTTGAAATTAAAGGTGGGGTGGGAAAGAACCTGTCACAAAATCATGGGATTTAGAGCTGGGTTGCTGTTTGTGCTCGTCCTTAGTTTTTGAAGAAGACCATGATATCAGAGAAATGATGACATGACTTGCACTGGACTTTGTTTTGAGTAAGGGAGGGCTCACTTTCTCCTCCTGAGCCATCTGGATCCAGTGACCAGATATTCATCAAGATGACTGGAGGTGGCCCAGGATGCAATGGGAGACCTTAGAGTTTGGTGGGACTTTGGGAATAGCTCTTACCTGATCCTTTCACTGAGGTCCAAAGGTAGCATGAGTCAATGCCCACCCTTAGAAAGCTAAGAAGCAGTAGAAGCAGTAGAATTGTTGTTTGAAACCTCATCTTTTAACTCTAAATCTAGGTTGTTTTCTTTATCTCTCTTTGGGTTCAGTTGATGGTGGGTTTCTCTAACTAGGGCCATGGAGATCCCATGGTTCAGTCTCCTCACCCTCTGAGGTACTGAGGTTTCCTGCCAGCCTTCTCTATGTCCAAAGGCCAGTCCATGTCTCTCCTCTTATTGCCTTATTGCAGTTCCCTTTTTGGGGAAGAAGGAATAAGCATTTGCAGAGTACCTACTATGTGCCAGGAGCTGTGATAAGCTTTTTTTTTTTTTTTACAAACATTACTTCATTTATTTTTCATGGCAATCCTGAGAAATAGGTGCTATTATATGTGTACCATTTTACAGTTGAAGAAACTAAGGCAAACAGAGGTTAAATGACTTATTCAGAATCACATAGCTAGTACATGACTGTGTTCAGATTTGAACTCAGGTCTCCCTGACTCTAGGCCCAGTAGTCTATCCACTGTGCCACCTCGCTGCCCCTGGGAAAGATTGATGTCTTTAACAGGTGTCCCATTCCCTCACCCACAGACCTCCTGTGGCTCTGTCAGTCGGATGATGTGTCTAAGACTTCTTTCTTCCTTCCTTCCAACTGATCCTGCTTCCTTTCTGTTGGATTGTCGTCTCCTCTCCAGTTACACCTGCACCTGATGCCCCAGGCATCAGGACTCACTCCCTTGCTAGTTCATCCACCCACTCAGTTCTTCTGTTACCTTAGGCAGGCCAAGTCCATCTCCTGCCTGCTCCTTCAGGTCTGGGGCTGTCAGCAATGAGTTTTGCTTGGTAGAGTCAGAAAGTTGAAAGAAAGTGACCTTGGGAATTGAAACTTTGGAATCATTTGAGACTTGGAGAACAGAATTCTACACTTCCTGTGACCTGGCTCCTTAACTCTTGTTGTGATCAGTTATGAGCCCTGGGTTTGTTCACTCACCCTTCCAAGCCTAAGCCTGACCCTGAGCCCTGGTGACTGGTCCACACTCTTCTGATGAGGAGGTCTGAGGAGTCTCAGTTGTTTAATTAATCAGTCCACAGATCTGTACTAGGTACCCCCTGTTTGTTCAACCCCATCTGAGTGTGTGTGGGGAGGTATACAGAGTTAAAAATAATGACAATGAATAACAGTAATGAGCGTCATTCAAAATTATATGGAACATTCGGACTTACAAAGGACCTTCCTTATAGCAACAGGAGAGCTTGGTGGTACGAAGGTTATTATGCCCATTTTGCAGATGAAGAAACGGAAGCCCAGAAAGATAAAATCAGTTACCCATGGTTCAGCTTGTAAGAGTTATTGCTTTGTATTTATTTTCTTTATACTTATTCTGCATGCACACACACACATACATATTCTGCATGCACACACACACACACACATATATATATATTTCTTTGTTATCTCTCTCTCTAGAGTTTAAGCTCTTTGCGAGTAGGGATTGTTTTGTTTGTTGAAGTTGCATCCCAGTGCTGAGCACACTTCTTGGTGGGAGGGCGTGTTGAATGGGGGGGGTTTTGATTTTGCCCATGCAAATTATGTATGTCCGTATGGATTTGTCTAAACGGGGCTTACAAGGGAAGCCAGAATAAGTATTTCTAAGCCTCTCCTCCCCATCTCACAATCTTCTCCAAGACAGACTTTGATTCCTATCAGAAGAGGGAGCAAGAGTTCGGGGTCAGATGTTAGCCACGCTGTTGTCTGGAGGGAGGCAAGGAGGTATCAGGCTAGAATATATCTATTGGACCCCTTAAATATTATCAGTCTAGAGGAAGTAGTTTTTAGGTTCAAGTTAAACTCCAGATTACAATTTAAGAAGAAAAGAAGGCCCCAAGCTACATAGCCAAGGTTCAACTCTCCTTCCACAAGACAACAGTTCTACAATGAACACATATAGCAAATATCAAACAAACTCTTTTATCCAAGTTGATAACAAGCAGAAATCAGAGAAAGTATACATAAAAAAAATACACTAAACAATACAGATTAAATGAGCTTATCTTTTGGGAGTAAGATAACTCAACCAAGATCTCACCCAAAGGGAAATTCCCTGAAGTCTCTAATGTAGCAAACTGGGGATAGGAACATGATTGAAATTCTACATATCATATTTTCAAAAAGTCTTTTTCTCCCTTTAGTGATCTAAAAACAGATCAGGATGATGCATCTTCCCCTCAAAAATGGAGGCCAGAAGAGCCAAAAATCTCTCTTCTCTTGTTCCCACCATTTCTGCTACTCTTACTTGTTTGTCCTTCATTCTTGAAGAGGACATCAAGAAGGTGCTGCCACAACTTCTCAAATGAATTGGATTTAAGTGAGCCAGGGTTATGCAAAGACACCAGACTCACTTTCTCCTCTGGAGCCATCTGGGCTCACTGGCAACTGATGGCTCAGAGTGAACATAAATAGCAACTGTTTCTGTTTTGGCCAGAAACCCTGAGGGTCTTCCCCTCCCAGATTGATTTTTTTTTTCTGAACTAGGTAAAAGAGATCATTCTCTGCCTCTTTTCTTACCTAGCCTAAATTACTGAATGGGCATTGCCTCAGTCAAACTGAGACCTGGGAAAGACCTTAGCTTAAAAAGACCAAGGTTTCCCACTGCATCAAAGGTCATCTCCAGTTATCCTGATCCATAATTTGCCATGTCTACCCCTCACAATGAGTCATTGAATAATCAGTCTCCACCAATGACGAGAAAGTTTCATACAACTGACCCTTTGAGCCAAAGGTTACACTGGCAAATAGTAGGCACAATTCTTGCTGATTGATTGATTGATTGATTGAAGAGACAGTGTCAGGCCCTCAGGGAACTTACAGTCTAGTTGGAGAGACAAGACTCATATATGAAACAAAAAAAAAATTGAATTAAACCCAATTTGACAAACATGTATTAAATAACGATTTTGAGCAAGTCACTGCTTGGCACTAGTCAAAGAAAGATGAAAGATGACACAGTAGCACCTAGCTTTGAATCCCTACTTGCTACCTGTGTGACCCTGACCCAGTCCCTTTCTTTCCCTTACATGACCATGGGTCTTTGAGCCTCCATTTCCTCATCTATAAAAGAAGGGAGTTGTCCTACATGACTTCTAAGGCCCATTCCAACCGTAAATGTGTGATCCAATACAGTTATGTTAAATTGTGTGATACAGAGCTATCGTAATTCAGAGAAGAGAGAGGGCAGCCAGGGCTAGAATTATCCAGGAAGGTTTCCCAGAGGAAGTGAGGCTTGACCTAGGACTTGAAAGGTGGGTAAGATTGTTGATAGGCAGAGAGGAGGAAGGTAGAGAAAGGGTATCCCAGCCTGTGGAAACAGCATAAACAAAAACCTGGAGGCAGCAGTAAGCAAGGCATGTGGAGATAGTGAGGAGATCCATTTGATGGGACTGGACAATGTACGCTAAGAGATAATTGAGGATTTCATAGTCAGAAAAGACTTAGATTATCAAGGTCACCTTCTCATTTAATAGATGAGGAAACTGAGACATGGAGAGTAAATGACACAGCTAGGGTACCAGCCCATTTCCCTTTAGGGAAATCCAATGCTTTTTGTCTTATATCGTGCTTTCTACTTGAAATCCTTCCAGCCTGGCAGGACCTTCCTGAGTCCATGTTCTACTGCATAGACCCTCACCTCCATGGCCATGGAAGCAGTGAAGAAGACTTTAGCAGAGGAGCTAATTACACCAACAAAGAAAGCACAAAAATCTCAAGACTATATTAACCATGAGTTGCCATTTTCAAACTATAGCTCCTCCATTTTGGCCATCATTACCACCACCTCCCCACAAAGATTTTGTACTCTGCCCTTGTAAACATCCTGGACTTTTACAGGTCAATAATAACTAACACCTAAGCCTTCATATCTTGTTTTAAAAATGAATGTATTTGTTTTCAGTTTTCTACAATCACTTCTATATATCTTAGATTTTCTCCTCCTGCCTTCTCCTTCCTTCCCTCCTCCCTCCCCAAGATGGTGTGCAATCTTATATAGGTTCTACACATACATTCTTATTAAATACATTTTCACCTTAGTCATGTTGCATAGAAGAATTAAAATGAATTGGAGAAACCATGAAAAAACAAAACAAAACGTAACACGTGAGAAAATAGTCTTAAGCCTCCATATCTTGTCCCAGCAGCCATCTCCTGCTAATAGCACTCTGGCCCTTCCTTCTAGGAATGTGTCACCTTCTTCATTAGAATGGAATATCTTTGAGGTCAGGGATTATCTTGTTTGCTTATATTTGTATCCCATGCAATTGGCACTTAGTAAGTGCTTAATGACTTTCTCTCTCTCTCTCTCTCTCTCTCTCTCTCTCTCTCTCTCTCTCTCTCTCTCTCCATCTGTCTGCCTATCAATCATCTATCTACTTATCTGTCTACCTATCTACCCATCTATCTACTTATCTAATCTTTTTGAATGTCTATCTGTCCATCATCTATCCTTCCATATGTCTGTCAGTCCATCCACCTATCTATCCATCATGTCCATCTGTCTCTGCGTCCATTCATCCATCCATCTGACTACCCATCTATCTATCTATCTGTCTATCTATCCATAGTGGCAAAAGAGTCTTTTGATAACACATATGAGGCTTTTTGAAGTGCTGGAATCTATAATATATTTATATTAGCACATTGAAAACTACAGCAAAAAGATGTTTTTCTAAATATCCTTGAAATGAAGAGCTAACAGCATATACAACAAAAAAATATTAGAGGCACTCCCACCAAAAACAGACAGAAAAAAGGATCACCCACCATCACCTCTCCTATTTGGACCAGTTTTAGAAATGTTAGCTCTAACATAAGAAATCAAGGGAACAAGCTTTAGTAAAGAAGAGATTAAAATGTCACTATTTGCAGATGACCTGGGTTTATATTTAGAAACCCAAGAGAAAAGGAAAGAAAGAAATGATCCTTGTGATATAATTATTAAAGCAGATCTATTGGACCTTCAGTAGGAAACAGCTTATTACCATCTGAGCTATTTTATATTTAGTATTTAGAAGTAACTGTGAGAACCACATATTATTATCAGTTTCTTCCTCTCCTTCTAGGCACAGGTGGTGTCTTAGAATGCGTTCTCAGACATGAATCTGTGGGTTAAGCTGAGGTCATTCTCTCTTGGCTGTGACTGTCAATCCTTCATAAATTGAAGAGTTCACCTCCAGTTCCTACTAGGCTTACACAGATAAGCTCTGTTCTCCTGTACACATAAATCTTTTTTAAAAAAAATATTTCTTTTCAGTTTTCAACCTTCATTTTCACAATATTCTGAATTTCAAATTTTCTCTCCATCTTCCCCCTCCCCCCACCCCAGGATAGCCTGTATTCTGATTATCCTTTCCTCCAATCTGCCCTCCCTTCTATCACTGCCCCCCCCATCCCCATCCCCTTATCCCCTTCCGTTCTATTTTCCTGTAGGGTAAGATAGATTTCTATACCCCATTGCCTATATGTCTTATTTCCTCGTTGCATGTAACAATAATTTTTAACATTCATTTTTAAAACTTTGAGTTCCACATTCTCTCCCATCCCCCTCCCCACCCACCCTCATTGAGAAGGCAAGCAATTTGATGGAGGCTATACATGTGTAGTCATGCAAAACATTTCCATAACTTCATGTTATGAAAGACAAACTATATTTCCCTCTATCCTGTCCCATCCTCCATTTGTTACATTCTCTCCTTTGTCCTGTCCCTCTACCAAAGTGTTTGCTTCCAATTACCCCTTCTCCCAATCTGCTGTCCCTTTTATTATTCCTACCCCCTCTCTTATCCCCTTCCCCCCTTCTTTCCTGTAGAGTAAGATAAACTTCTATAGTCAATTGAGTGTGTATGTTATTTCCTCTTGAAGCCAAATCCAAGGAAAGTAAGACTCATTTATTCCCTCTCATCTTGTCCTTCTTCCCTTCCATTGTAAAAGCCTCTTTCTTACCCTTTTTATGTGAGATGATTTACTACATTCTCCCTCTCTCTTTCTCTTTCTCCTAGTATATTCCTCTCAACACTTAATTTTCTTTTCTAGACATCATCCCTTCATATTCAACTCACCCTGTGTGCTCTCTCTTTCTTTCTCTCTCTATATGTATATATATAATATATATACATATATATTATGTATACACACACATATCCATCTATTCTAATACTGAGAAAGGTCTCATGAGTTACAAACATCAAGTTTCAAGTAGGAATGCAAACAGTTCAACTTTAATAAGTCCCTAATAGTTTCTCTTTCCTGTTTTCCTTTCCATGCTTCTCTTAATTTTTATTTAATTTTCCCTTATTTGAAAGTCAAATTTTCTATTCAGCTCTGGTCTTTGCAACAAGAATGCTTGTAAATTCTCCATTTCATTGAAGTTCCTTTTTTCCCCTGAAGTATTAGACACAGTTTTGCTGAGTAGGTGATTCTTGGTTTTAATCCTTTAATCCTTTGACCTCTGGAATATCATATTCCATATTCCAAGCCCTCTGATCCTTTAGCGTAGAATTTCCTGATTGCATTTCCACAATACTTGAATTGTTTCTTTCTGGCTGCTTGTAATATTTTCTCCTTGACTTTGGAACTCTGGAATTTGGCTACAATATTCCTAGGAGTTTTCCTTTTGGGGATCTCTTTCAGGAGGTGATCAGTGGATTCTTTCCATTTCCATTTTACCCTCTGGTTCTAGAATATCAGGGCAGGTTTCTTTGATAATATCTTGAAAGATGATGTCTAGGCTCTTTTTCTGATCAGGGCTTTCAGGTAGTCCAATAATTTAAAAATTATGTCTCCTGGATCTATTTTCCAGGTCAGTTGTTTTCCCAATGAGATACTTCACATTGTCTTCTATTTTTTCATTCTTTTGGTTTTGTTTTATAATTTCCTGATTTTTCATAAAGTCATTAGCTTCCCATTTGTTCCATTCTAATTTTTAAGAAATTATTTTCCTCAATGAGTTTTTGGACCTCTTTTTCCATTTGGCCCATTCTACTTTTTATTTATTTATATTAATTATTTTATTTGTTTTTGGGGTTCTACAATCACTTCCATATATCTTAGATTTTTTTCCTCTTTTCCCTTCCTTCCCTCCTCCCTTCCCACTCCCTCCCTGACATGGCATGTCATATTATATAGGTTTGACACATACATTCCTATTAAATACATTTTCACCTTAGTCATGTTTAATAGAAGAATTAAAATGAATGGGAGAAACCATAAAACAAAACAAAACATAATACAAAAGTAAATGATTTGCTTCAGTTCTGCAATCCATTTCCATAGTTCTTTCTCTGGATGTGGAAGACATTTTGCCTCAAAAGTTCATTGGGAATTTTTTTTGGTCCTTGCTTTGCTATGAAAGACTAAGTCTACTGGAAAAATTCCTCCCACATTGTGGTTGTTGCTGTGTACAAAGTTTTCCTGGTTCTTCTCCTTTAACTCAGCATCAGTTCATATAAGTCTTTCTAGGCCTCTCTGAAATCTTCCTGTTCATCATTTCTTACAGCACAATAGTATTTCATTGCATTCATATACCACAACTTATTCAACCATTCTCCAATTGATGGGCATCCCCTTGATTTCCAGTTTTTGGCCACCCAAAGAGAGTTGCTATAAATATTTTTCTACATGTGGGACCCTTTCCCATTTTTATGATCTCTTTGGAATACAGTCCTAGAAGTGATATTGCTGGGTCCAAAGGTATGCACATTTTTGTAGCCCTTTGGGTATAGTTCCAAATTGCTCTCCAGAATGGTTGGATCAACTCACAGCTCCACCAACAGTGAATTAGTGTTTCAACTCTCCCACATCTTCTCCAACATTTGTCATCTCCTTGTTTTGTCATGTTAGCCAATCTGATAGGTGTGATGTGGTACCTCAGAGTTGTTTTGCTTTGCATCTCTCTAATCAATAGTGATTTAGAGCATTTTTTCATATGGCTATAAATAGCTTTAATTTCTTCCTCTGAAAACTACTTATTCATATTCTTTGACCATTTATCAGTTGGAGAATGCCTTGTATTCTTGTACATTTGACTCAGTTCTCTATGTATTTTAGAAATGAGACCTTCATCACAGACACTAGTTGCAAAAATTCTTTCCCAGTTTTCTGCTTCCCTCCTAATCTTGGTTGCATTAGGTTTGCTTGTACAAAACCTTTTCAATTTAATGTAATCAAAATTATTCATTTTGTACTTCATAATGTTCACTATTTCTTGTTTAGTCAAAAATTTCTCCATTCTCTGTGAATCTGACAAATCCACTATTCCTTGCTCTCCTAATTTGTTTATAGTATCAAACTTTATACCTAGATCATGTATCTATTTGGACTTTATTCTTGTGTATGGTGTCAGGCATTGATCTATGCCCAGTTTCTGCCATACTGTTATCCAGTTTTCCCAGCAATTTTTGTCAGACAGTGAGTTCTTATCCCAGAAGCTGGGGTCCTTGAGTTTATCAAACAGTAGATTGCTATGTTCGTTGACTACTATGTCTTGAATACCTAACATGTTCCACTAGTCTACCTCTATGCTTCTTAGCCAGTACCAAGTAGTTTCGATGATTGCTGCTTTATAATACAATTTGAGATCTAGTAGGGCTAGGCCACCTTCCCTAGCATTTCTTTTCATTAGTTCCCTTGATATTCTGGACCTTTTTTTCTTCCAGGTGAATTTTGATCTTATATTTTCTACCTCTAGAAAATAATTATCTGATAGTTTGATTGGTATGGAACCGAATAAGTAAATTAATTTAGATAGAATTGTCATTTTTATTATATTGGCCTGCTCAACCCACAAGCAACTGATGTTTTCCCACTTGGATCTGACTTTATTTGTGAGTAAAGTGTTTTGTAATTGTGTTCATATAGCTCCCAGGTTTGTTTAGTCAGGTAGATTCCCAGATATTTTATAGTGTCTACCACAGCTTTAAATGGGATTTCTCCTTCTAGTTCTTGCTGTTGGGCTTTGTTAGTTATATATAGAAATGCAGATGATTTATGTGAGTTTACTTTGCAACCTGCAACTTTGCCAAAATTGTTTATTATTTCAAGTAGTTTTTTACATGATTCTCTGGGGTTCTCTAAGCATTCATCATATCATCTGCAAAGAGTGATAACTTAGTTTCTTCTTTGCCTCTTCTAATTCCTCCAATTCTTTTTCTTCACTTATTGCTACAGCCAACATTTCTAGTACCATATTGAATAAGAGTGGTGATAATGAAAGTCCTTGTTTCATCCCTGATCTTATTAGAAAAGCATCTAGATTATCCCCATTGTATATAATGCTTGCTGATGGTTGTAGGTAGATATTGCTTATTATTTTATGGAAAGTTCCATTTATGCCTATGCTCTCCAGTGCTTTCAATAGGAATGGCTGTTGTATTTTGTCAAAAGCTTTTTATGAATCTATTGAGATAATCATGTGGTTTCTGTTAGTTTTATTGTTGATATGATCAATAATGCTAATAATTTCCTTAATATTGAGCCAACCCTGCATTCCTGGAATAAATCCCACTGGACCATAATGTATTATTCTTGGGATAGTTGTTTTATTCTTTTTGCTAATATATTATTTAAAATTTTTGCATCTATTTTGCATCTATTCATTAGAGAAATTGGTCTATAATTTTCTTTCTCTGTTTTGGCTTTTCGTAGTTTAAATATCAGAACCATATTTGTATCATAAAAAGAATTTAGTAGTGATGCTATTCTGCTTTTCAGGGCATTCTTCTCCAACTTGTCTTTTTAGACCTCTTTTGCCACTTGGGTTGGTCTAATTTAAAGCTATTATTTTCTTCAGCATTTTTGAAGGTTTCCTTTAGCAAGCTGTTGACTTGTTTTTCATGATTTTCTTTTATCATTTTCATTTCTCTTCCCGATTTTTCTTCTGTTTCTCTTACTTGATTTTCAAAATCCTTCTTGAGCTCTTCCATGGCCTGAGACCAATTCATATTTTTCTTGGATGCAGTACTTTTGGCTTTGTTGTTTTCTTCTGGTTATAAGTTTTGATCTTCCTCATCACCAATGATGTAAGAAAATATCTTTTAACTGAGAAGGTAATAACTTATAGTCTGTTTCTTTTCCCCAATTTGTTCATTTTCCCAACCAATTACTTGACTTTTGAGTTCTTTGTTAAGTGGAGGATTCAGAAGCAGCCTCCTCTTCAGATGTGACTGTCGCTACCATGGGACTGAGACCAGAACTGGAGCTGGGGCTGGGACTGGGGCTGGGCCTTGCTCCCCTCCTAGTCAGGTGAGAGACCCTTCCCACTGACCTTCAAAGCTGTCTTTGGCGTTTGTGGGTTGAGAAGTTTGGAAATCACAGCAGCCACCAGCAATTCAGTCCCCTAGACCTTTCCTGTCAACCTTCCAGATTGTGTTGGGTAGGAAATTTGCATCAGTCTGTCATTTTGTGGCTTCTACTGCTCTAGAATTTATTTAGAGTCATTTTTTACAGGTTTTTTGAGGGGCTTGGGGGAAGAGCTCTAGCAGGTGTCTGCTTCTACTTCACCATATTGGCTGTGCCAGCACACATAAATCTTAAGAACTATTTCCCCAGAATCAAAACTCAAGATGCCAACCCGGGAAGAAACATATAAACCTAAGAAGCAACATGGTATAGTAGATAAAGCACTGTATCTGAAGTCAGCAAGATCTGGGTTTGAATCTTGCCTCAGATGTGACCCTGTAAAAATTATTTAACTTCTAGACCTCAGTTTCCTCATCTGGAAAATGGAGAGGTGGTGGTGGAATAAATGACCTCTAAGGTCCTTTCTAGTTCTAAATTGATGGTCCTATGGCTTTTAGATAATAGGGATCAACCAAGATACTATAAGTCAAAATAAGCATTGGATTTGGTGGTAAATGGAACCATGAATGAATTCTCCAAGCCCATCAGAGATCCAGCTCTGGTGTGATTCAAGCCTCAGGTCTGGATTTTAGCTAGCCTTGTGACTTTGGGTGGGTCATTTAATATCACTAGCTTCTGTTTCTTCCTCCTTCCTCAGAATGTCAGATGTGTCTCAAACTCACTCCCTAAATGGTGCCCAAACTAGATTAAAATATAATTGGGAAACACTCAACAAAATACAGTGTAACATAGTTAAGATTAATGTGTGGTTTTCTAGGTTAATATGCAGCAATAGGTATCCATTTCAATTTGTGTTTGATATCACAGGTCTAAATGATCTCTAAGATTCCAAGTCACGACATCTTCCTGAAGTCATGGTCCTCTTTGAGAATGGATAAACAACAGTTCTACTGACCTATGAATTTGAGAATCTTCACTGATTAGAGGGGGAAGGGTTTTTTGGGGTGGAAGGTGAGATGTCTTACAGGCAGCTAGGTGGCAAAGCAGATGGAGCACTGAAACTGAACTCAGGAAGACTTGAGGTCAAATCTGACCTCAGACATTGTGTGAACCTGAGTAAGTCAACATAACCTCTATTTACCTTGGTTTCCTCAACTGTAAAATGGAGATAATAACAGCATCTCTCTTGAAAGGTCATTGTGAGGGTCAAATGAGATAATATTTGTAAAGCTTACACAGTGCCCAACATATAGTATATATAGTATATTTTATATAAAAGCTTATTCTTTTCCCCAAAATACATATTCCTTAATAATTGGCACCAACTGACATATATTGGGTTGTCATTGAATTGCAGCATCCTTGATCTTTTCCAGGAAGGGCTATTACCCCTTACTCTTGCCATATATGGCTGTGGACCATGACCCGCCTCAGAGAACATCAGTGATACTCTGACCATCCTGCTGACCCAGAAAGCTGGGGCCCCTGCTTAATCTGCATAATGTTAATGTCTCTGTGACTGTGACAATATCTGTTAGAGGTAATTAGGTTAAGTTCTACAACTCAGACTTTTTCCTGGCCTTATCTCCAGCAAACATAAGACCAAGAAGTAGGAAAATAGCTGTTGATTGAAGGTTTAGTATTTATCAATGCAGTGAGGTCTGTATCCATTATATAGCATGGGGGTATCATTGTGTGGCTCAAAGGGAGGAAGGATAGACATCTCTAGTGTTTTCTCCATGCTGCTACTCCTCCCCCCACTTTCTTTAAGAGAGACTTTAATTTCTGCCAGGATGGGAAGCAGGAAGTTGGGACCAGAAACTTGGCCGCTCAGCTCTCAAAAGGGCATTTATTCAGATTTAAGTTAAACTTCTGATCACTATTTATTATTAGGGGGGATGCAGGACCCCAAGATATATGTCCAAGGCTTGATTCCCTTCCCATCAAATATAGTTATATAGTGAACAAACAAAGTAAGGAGCAAAGAAAACTCATTTATCCAAGTCAGTAACAAAACAAAAATCAGATAAAGTATACATAGGAGAATATATACCAGACAATACAGAGTGAAGAAATTCTGTTGGCAGTATAAAAACACACTGTAACAGAGAGAGAGAGAGAGAGAGACAGAGAGACAGAGAGACAGAGAGACAGAGAGAGAGAGAGACAGAGAGAGAGAGACAGAGAGAGAGAGACAGAGAGAGAGAGACAGAGAGACAGAGAGAGAGAGACAGAGACAGAGACAGAGAGAGACAGAGAGAGAGACAGAAAGAGACAGAGAGACAGAGAGAGAGACAGAGAGAGAGAGACAGAGAGAGAGAGACAGAGAGAGACAGAGAGAGAGACAGAGAGAGAGAGACAGAGAGAGACAGAGAGAGAGAGAGACAGAGAGAGACAGAGAGAGAGAGACAGAGAGAGACAGAGAGAGAGAGAGACAGAGAGAGAGAGAGAGAGAGAGAGAGAGAGAGAGAGAGAGCACACTGGATCTCACCCAAGGGAAAGTTCCCAGAAGTCTCTATGGTAGCAAGCAGGGAATAGGGACATGGTGGAGACTATCAGCTCTTCTCATATCAGCTTCTTCCTAGAGTCTTTTACATTAGCAGTCTGAAGTGAGGTAGGCATCTTCCGTCTTCTCTGTGGAATGCTCTCTCAAAGCTAGAAGCCAGAAGTCCCCAAAATAACTCTACAGCCCAAAGAGTAACTGAAGGAACCTCAAGAAATTAGAGGCCAACTCTGCCCTGCCCCTCAACAACTCCCATCAGCCTCTCATCTAGGCCCAGAGAATTGATCCTCATCATACCAATGGGCTTTGAGACTTGGGTTACAACCAAAGTAACCCTTGTGGAATTTGGGAACTTGAATGTTTGGTGCTCTCCCAAGGGGAGACACCAGCTTCCCTTACAAGTACTTTGGAACACAAGGCTTTTAAGCTTAGAACAACATTATTTGCATAGTAAGGACCCAGACTTACATTTGAATGGATAAAAAGTAAGACTTTTCATTCCTTTTTTAGAAGGTGGTCTCCCCTTAGGGTCTAGAAAAGTGCCTGTAGCTTACAGCACTTCACAGTTTGAAGTCACAGTAAGGACACAGTAAGGACAATTGCCTCTGTCAGCAGCTCTCCATGGTATTGAATGGTCTTTTTCTTGGGGTAGTGGTGGCCCAAGTTCTTTCGTCCTCAGAAGGTTCCTGACTGATAGGGGTAGAAACAACTCTAATACCTATTACATTAATTCTGTGTTAATGAGCAAATTATTATCCTTCAATCTCAATTTCCATTGCCGTAAAATGAATGCATTGGACTAGATGACTTTTAAGCGTTAATATTTTGCTTCTTTTATGAGTCTAGGAAAAGGGTACAGCAATGCTATTTTTCTCCTTCTAAAGAATGGCCTGAAAAATCTTTCCTGTTGTATACGCACACAGCCCTGGACTCAGGGTCATTAAAAAATTTTTTTTTCTTTCAGTATTTTTTTTCTCTCAAAAGGAAAAGGCCCACTTCCTGCCTAGCAGGGCAGAGCTGGAGGTCTGCAGGGGCCGCTGCCCGTCCACTGTGGCAGTGGCTGCTGGCTAAAGGCTGTAATTGCTGTTTCCCATAAGGGATCTTAGAGATAGCAGGTAGCAGCAGGGCCAGGCTCTGCACTGCCTTTCTCTCTTTCAGCTGCTCTGGGGGAGGGAAGGGAGGAGAGAAGAGAGGGTGAAAAAGCTTGCAAAGCCCTCATCCTGGGCCGGGGAGGAGCTCCTTGGGCTCACCTCTCTTTTCCCTCCTTTACCTCTTCACGACTCTGGGCAGCTGGTGCTGGATAAACGAGCATGGGACTGGATTCGTGGGGACAGTGCCCTTTGTTAAACTGTCCAATTGAAGATTGTACATCTGGAGGCAGCTTTCACTACCGGTCCCCATTCCTAATTTATACAGTCTGGCTGTATGTTCACTCCCTAAGGGACTGGAAGAACGTCTAATGAGCATAATAACTCTTATGCCGGGACAAGGCTTTATACTTTTCCAAGTGTGTTCACATTCATTATCTCACTGAATCCCCAGGAAGCCAGGCTACACATTGCTCGACCTGGAATCAGGATCTGAGTTGACATCCAGCCTCAGATACTTCCTAGCAGTATGACCCTGGGCAAGTCACTTAACCTCCATGTGCTTTAGTTTCCTTGCCTGTACAATGAAGATATATTAACACCCACTTCTCAAGAGTAGTGAGCTTAGCATAGTGCCTGGCACATAGTAGGCACTTCGTAAATGTTCCCCTCCTTTTTTTCCTTCCTTACCAAGTCCCTGTGACATGGGTAGAGAAGGGAGTATTTTCCCCATTTGACAGATAAAGAAACAGAGGTCTAAAGAAAGAAAAGGATCTGTTCAGTGTCACACAGCAAGTTCCTGGAACAGTCAAAACTAATTTTTTTTCTTTTTTTTCTTTTTTCAATTTTTAACATATAAGGTTTTGAGTTCTAAAAGCCCTCTTTCCTTATTCTTGGTTTAATGATCTATACCATCTATACCATAATGATCTATACCACTATACCATTCTAGGAGTGCAGGAGAGGAGAAGGATGGGACATAGGGTTGATTCCTTAAAATGGGGACAGTCTGGGTTTTATTTCCTTGACACTGGAGCTTTATCTTCTTGGAGTAATAAGAATAAAAGGCATATATGAATGGAACTTGGGAGAGGGTCTCAAAAGAGGAGAAAGAAAGTCTACTTGATAAGGTTGAGGGGAAACTCCATGTAGGATTTCTTTGAAATAAAAACAAGAATGAGAATGAAAAGGTCAACTCAATTCAGACTTCTGCAAAGGTCTTTTTTTTCTTTCTTCCCCTGTCCTCCTCTCTTCAAGTGGATTAATATAGGGTCTTAATGGTTAGGATTTATACCACAGCTTCCCTCCCAGGTCATGGGTTACTAAGGCACCTAAGCAATGAGGAACGAGTGACTTTCAAATCTGGAAATGTAGGTAGTCAAGGATTTCAAGTGGAGTCATGAACCAAAAGCCAGAAGGAACCGGAAATCTTGCTTTTAGGTACCTGTTCTTGTCTCCTTGGATTGCTGAAGTCCTAAGGTTTTGTGTGGTACCAAGTCTAATGTGCTTACTCTGTTGATTAAAAACACAGCTTTCCTTAACTTTGGAAGAAACTAAGACCTTCCAAAGCCCCAGTGTTGGCCTCTGTACTCCAGGGAAGGTTTGAACCAGCAAATTTAATGAGATAAGGGTTGATTCTACTTTAATCTGACATTTTGCATCATTCTGAGAGGAGATGGTTTCTATTCCCAGCACACAGAGGACAAGACCATAAAAGGGGAATGTTTTCTAGCTTCTGCCAAAGTCAACCCTTTATATACTGGCTTCATTATTTTGGTGGAAGTTTTACAAAGCCCCTTAATGTTTGGGTAACTATCAAGTCTTGTAAGGTGAATGCATGTGGCTAACAGGTTTTTTTAATTATCTGTTTAATTGCTTAATTAATAATTAATTAACTGATTAATAATACTAATAGCTGACTTTTCCAAACCCCATGAGATTGGATGAGAAAGCTAACAGATAGAAAGAAAGGCTTGATGAGGTGTCTGATAGCACAAAGCTAGTATGGGTCAGCAGCAAGGTTCAATTTCCTTTCGGACTCCAAGTCTAGCACTTTCTCTCCTAGGCAACAGTGGCCCACTGCTTTCTTCCCTTAGATAACTAAGAGTGGGTCTCTATGCTCCTTCCCAGGAGTAGGATGCCTAGGTCTCAGATAACTGTGAAGTACATGAAAGCTCCCTGGAGACTGGGGAATACCAAGTATCATTCCAATTAAGGAAGCTGAGTCTATGTCTCATCCCAGGCCCGGATGAAGCCGGGATTCTCTATGGGGTCACGTTTGCTTTTCCAAGTTGAATGGCTTCCTGTCAGAAGATCTCAGGAGGTTCAGAAAAAGAGTGGATGACCGGAGGAGAACAGGGCCAGGACTGGTCACTGGAGCCTAATAATAACATGGTAAGGTAATACAGAGGTCAGGGAGGGGGCTGGACCCAGATGATCCTTAAAGTTTATTCCAGTTCTCACCTTCTATGACTTTCTGTCTTCTAAATAGGGGTCAAGGGTGTGTTGTGGTGATGCTGTGGCTCTCGACACAGGACTTTTTGACATTTTTTGTGGGGTAGACCACCCTTGGAAGTTGGTCTGGTGAAATCTATGGATTTGCTTTTCAAAAGAACATTTAAAAACCCTGCCTCAGACATGTACTAGCTGTGTGACCATGGGCAAATTACTTTACCTTTCTCTGACTCAGTTTCCTCATTTGTACAATGAGCACAGTAAAAGCAACTTCCTCCCAAGGTTGCGTGAGAATCAAATGAGATAAAATTGTAAAGCATTTTGCAGACCTTAAGGCACTATGTAAACACTAGCTATTACTGTTGTTATTAAAAGTATAAGATCTATAGGATTAGAAAGGAAACCAATAATATTAAAATATAGTGCCCAAAATATTTTTAAAATGAATCTCAGGCTAAGAATCCTTTTTAGAGTCTAGAGTCAGAGGACTTGGGCTCAAATCCTCCATCTGAGGCTTATTACTTGTGTGACTTTGGGAAAATCACTTAATATTCTCAGCCCTCAGTTTCCTCATCTATAAAACCAGGTTAATCCATATGATCCTTGAGCTCACCTTTCTACTCCCATGGATCACACGTTCTATGATCCTGTGACCTCAAGTCCCTTCCAAGTATGAGACTCTGTGGTTTTGTGAATAAGGGAAAACTCAGGACTACAGACTATGATTTCCAAGAAGGTCCTTCTTCAACACCTTATTGTGGTAGGGGGAGATCCTAGGTTCTCCAAGGCTCATAAGCTCTAATCAAGTCCTACCTGCCCACCAAGAAAGGCTTGGAGTATGGGCCCAGGGACGAATTCTGTGTGTGTGTGTGTGTGTGTGTGTGTGTGTGTACAATTATACAAAAATAGCTGGTTGTGGCCTACTAGTTAGGGCCATCCTTGAAACAAGGAATCCTGGTTTTCAAGACCTGCCTCCGATACAGACCAGCTGTAACCCTGGGCAAATAGCAATCTTCCAATTCAACTCTCTAAGACTGTAAATTGCAGGAAAGGTGTCCAATCTAAATTGGTAGAGGTAGCTTCCTCACCTGGAAATTCCTTATGTTTGTTTGTTCTCATATAGTTTAAATATCTCTTGCAAATAGGTTCACACTATGAATTTGCTAATTAGCATTTTCCTGAGAATGGCAGAAAGTGAAATGAACCTCCCTCCAAACTTGGGGCAGGGGCATCCCAGAGCCAGCTTGACCTGGCTCAAAATAGCAGGTTGTTAAATTTTCAATGTGAGCATTTTACACTTTGGGAATTGATAAAGGCTACAAATGAGGGCCTGATTTATTGTTTTGTTAAGAAAGCGATGAAGAAAATGTTAATAATGCTGATCAAATTCAAAAGCATGTGGGCCATATATTTTTCTCCTTCGAAAACTGGTTAAACATTTACCAAACACAGATGGATGAATGAGTATGTCTATATGGGTCTCTGTTCACAAATGTACACAAATAGAGGGCAGCTAGGTGGCACCATAGTGCTCAGGACACTGGACCTGGAGTCAGGAAGACATCTTCCTGAGTTCAAATCCAGCCTGAGACTTACTAGCTGTGTGACCCTGGGCAAGTCACTTAAATCTGTTTGCCACAGTTTCCTCATCTGTAGAATGAGCTGCAGAAGGAAATGGCACAAGCCACTCTAGTATCTTTGCCAAGAAAACCCCTAAGAGAGTCACAGGAAGAGGTGGACACAGTTGAAACAACTGAACAAGATAATAGTTGTGAGGGGATATAAAGTAGCGCTAGGGGCAAAAACTTATTAGCTTCAAAGGCTGTCTAATCCTGCCATAGATACTAACTAGCTGTGTGCCCCTTGGCAAACTATTTTAGACCTCCGTTTTTCCTTCTGCAAAACGAGGAGGTTGGATTGGATGGTCTCCACAGCCTCTTCCAGGGCTAACTTTTAGGATTCTACGTAGGCATGGACAATAGGATCAGGAGAGAGAAGAGAAAACTTTGGGCATTATTTCACAATTGTTTTTAGTCCAACAGCAATGAGAGCAAGTTGCTCTAGAATTAGGACTCTCCAAAGCTGGTACTTTCCTTCTAGATATACGTTAAAATCCTCCAAATGACTCCTGGAAATGACCATCCATATTCTGCTTCTCCTTCAGACTCAGGGAGACAAACATGGCGCAGATCTGAAAGGAGCAAGGATGAAGTCCAGTAAGGTACTTACAGACCAGAGGCGAAAAGAGGGAATAAAACCCCGAGAAAGGTGGACTGGAGGGCTATGGGGGACAAACATATTGACCTGGCGGGATGTCTGTCCCAAGGAAGAGATTAGAAAGGGAGGCTTGAAAACACAAAAAGGGCCCCAAGGAGCCCAGGGCAAAATTGTGAAAGTGGAGACCTGTTTTGTGCCTTGGCTTCATCTGTCTCCCTGTTCTGTACAGCCTTTTTTTTTTTTAGAAGCTCTTTTGCTTCTCAGTCTCCTATAGGTGTCCCTGAGCCCTCAGGGTCTTCCTATTCTATTTAGGCTATGTTCCCAAGAAAGACTCTGCTCAGTCACGGAGCCCTCAGTGTGCCTGTCACCTGGGGGGAATGAAGCTTGATAAGTGTCTTCTCTGTTGTAAGGACCAGGTTGGGGGTGGATTGGGGGTGGAGCGGAGAGGATGGAGTGGAAAAGACTATAAAACTAGGGAAAACTAAGCCAGTATACTTACTATTGACCCTTCAGGTCTCAAACCTGGTGAATCTTTGGACCTAACTTGGCACTGTGTTAGTCAGTTGGAAAACCCCCTGGAGTCAGAGTCATGAGACCTGGGTTCAAATTCCACCCTGTTATTTATTGCCTGTGTGACTCTGGATGAATCCCTTAATGTCTCTCAGGCTCAGCTTTCTAATTTATAAAATGAGAGAGATAAAGTAGATAATCCCTAAGGTCCTTTCCAGTTCTAAATCTATCATTCATCCCCATCCCATCTAAGTCATCTTTTGGAGGGGAAGAATGACAATGGGAAGGTGGGAAAATGGGAGAAAAGAAGGTGAGATGGTTGATGACTTGGAGAGCCAATCAAAGGTATTCTCTTTGACCATATTCATCACTCCTCTAAAGCCCAGAGACATAGGATAGACGGATGGACCTGTAGTCAGGAAGACTGGAGTTCAAATCCAGTCTCACAAATTTACTAGCTGTGTGACTCTAGGCAAGTCATTTAACCTCCGTCTTCCTCAGTTTCTTCATCTGTTAAATGGGGATTTTCATAGCACCTACCTTTCAGGGTTGTTGTCAGGTTCACGTGAGATAGTTCTTGTAAAGTGCTCTGCAAAGTGTAGAGCTCTATATAACGTTAGTTATCATTCCTCTTCTATGTTGCATTTTTGGGCCAAATAAGTGCTGCAATGGATAAGATGCCAGGTCTGAGTTCGAATCTGACCTCAAACACTTACTAGCTGTGTGACCCTGGGCAAGTCACCTAACCCTATTTGCTTCAGTTTCCTCATCTGTGAAATGGAAAAGGAAAGACATGCTGTCGTGGAACATATCTCAAACTGACCATCAGGTGATGTGGGTCCTAAGTCTGGCTCTGCCACTTATGAACTATGTGACTTCGGGAAAGTTGTCCTCTAAGCATTGAGTCCCTCATCCACGAAATGGGCATAGTCATGATTAAACTAAATCACCAGGCTGTTGAAAGGACAGTGCCTTATTCTAAATGCCATTAGGGGCTATGAAATATGAATTATTAATAGTTTATATTATAAAATAATTTAATGATCAACAATCAATAATTATTATTAATGCAATAAATATTAATAACCAATAATGTTGCTAAATTAATTATTAATAAATAAATTAGGAATTATCATCATTATTGTTTCCTTCATTCTAAGGTCCCTCCCAACTCTAACATTCTATGTTCCAAGACCCTTCCCTCTTAGCTCTTATGTTCTTCTATGTTCTAAGTAAGGCCCCTCTGGCCTCTGATACTGTATGAAACGAAGGAGAACTTGGGGAGCCAGCTTAGCTCTCTCTGTCAAACCTCAAGAAGGCTTCTCCCCAGGGGAATGAGACTGAAGACAGTGGTGCTCTGTTAAAGTTGGCTTTGTACTAAATTATGTACAGAGCTTTGTTAGCTGTTGGGAGGCATGTGTGATGTGCCATTTGCATATTCAGCTGCTCTAGTGTGCTGAGATGCTGCTACTGATTTTTCTTCCCTTGACTCTCCAGTTGGACACTTCTGAATACTGGGGCCTTTAGGGATGGAACTGGGTTCTGGGACTAAGCTGCGTCCTGCATCTCCCTCCCAAACACCAAAGAAAGGGAGTGGGAGTCAGGGGCGCAACTTTTAGGAAGACAAGGCACAGATGATGGGACTGGCAGGGCCACAAAGACCCCCAACCCCACAAAAAAAATCCTCACATTTTGATGGACTGGTGCTTGAACTTCACATCAGAATTTTGTGCAGTGGAGAGAACTCTGGGCTTGGAGTCAAAAAGATGTGAGTTCAAACCTTGCTTCTCAAGTTTGCTATTGGAGAATCCTTATGCAAGTCAATGTCTCAGAGTTTCTCTTTCTTCATCTATAAGATGGGGATAGTTACAACTGCATAAGAGGATAATTGTGAAGCTCAGACGAGGCACTTACTGTGTGAAAGTCACTGGAAATAGCAGTTTAATAGTAAGCCAGGGAAGGTTCCTATTCTAGTCTGCCATTGGTTATTAACACCCGAGGATTTGGGGGACCCCCGAGATCATCTAGCCTAACTCTCCAATTTTGCAGAAAAGGAAACTGAGGCCCAGGCAGGAGAAATAACTCAAAATGATACAGGACATAAATACACAAATTAAAAATAAAGGACTTAAAGAAAGAAGTTATCTGCACCCAGAAGTAATTGATAAATGGAAGTATTTATAGAATAATTTTACATATACACACACAAACATATATATACATATATATGTATATGTATACATATATATGTGTATATATATATATATATATATATATATACACACCTATTTGTGCCTAATGGTAGCTATCTCTAAGGTGGGGGGGGGGAAAAAAAAGAAAAAAAATGTACATGGTAACTTTGGTGTATATTTGGAAGGAAGACCAAGCTGTACATTCTAGACTTGCAGTTTCATGGGCAATCATCTTTTTTATTGTCTTGTTCCATGGAAATGCTTGTTTTGTTCCCTGAATTACAAAAGAAAATGATTTTTAAAAGTCATATGGGACATTAAAAGCATTCAGATTCAGGTCCATCCAGAGATCTTTCCACTGCATCCCTTTAAGGTTAGGTTGTTCAGAAGTGTACTAATCAATGTTCAACAAACAGCTCTCCTCCCTAAAGTGTACAGAACACACTTGTAAGGTTAATTTCCATTATTAACATTTTCAACACTTTCTTAAGGCTAGGAAACAACAAAACAAACCACACCCCCTTTTTTTTTAGCATTTATATGCTCACACTGAAAATTTAACAATCTGCTCTCCTGAATCTGAGCTGGCTCCCACACATCCCTAGAGTATAAACAAGGGGTGTGGCTGGGAAAGGAGAAGAACAAGGAGGACTTTGGGGGTCTTTGGAGTGCTCTCTCATTTCCCATCCCTTTCTGACCATTTGTCCCAACCAAACCAAATGTGGTTATCTAATGTGGATAATAAACGACCTTTACCTGGGATCTTAATAGACTATTAACTTTCTAGGAAATTGAGACATCCTAGTTCTGAGAGAAGCTTAGAGGGGTACCCCAGAGAACGGAGGTCACACAATGAGTAAATGAATGGCAAAGCTAGCACTATCATTCAGATCTCTTAACTTTCCACCTACTGTATCGGAAAGAGCAAAGAATCTGGGTTCAGAGATCCTGGGTTCAAATCCCATCTCTGTAAGCTATTATCTCTGTGACCTTGAACAAGTCATTTCAATTCACTAGTCTTCATTTTCCTTATCTGTAAAATGAGCAGGTTCGATTAAATGAACGCTAAAGTTCTTTCTGCCTCCTTTGAAGTAGCTACTTACCGAGTAACTACTATTATTATTAGACATCTAGTTGTCATAGTAGACAGAGAGTTGAGCCTTGAGTTAGGAAGACCTGAGTTCAGATCAGGTACTTTTACTAGCTATGGGACCCTGAACAATTCATTTAACCTCTGTCTGCCTCAGTTTTCTCAACTGTCTAATGAGATAATAATTGCACCTACCTTCCGGGTTATTGGGAATATCAGATGAGATACTATTTGTAAAGTATTTAGTATAATATCCAGCACACTGTAGGGTCTATATAAATGCCACCTATTATGGTCTCCATTTTTCACATGAGGAAACTGTCTGAGAGTTTAAAGTGTTTTGCCCAGTGTTACATGGTAACAGGTCTGTCTTTTGAATTATAACTCACATTTTTGTGGAGTGTTTTAAGGTTTACCAAGGACTTTCCTTGCAACAACCCTCCAAGTGTAAGAATTACTCTCCCTATTTTATAAACAGTGACTGAGGCTCTCAGAGTTTTAAGTAGTTTGCCCAAGGTCACATAGCTAGTCAGTGACCACAGTCAGGATTCAAATTCAGATCTTCAGAGACAGGATTTGAATTCAGGTCTTCTTCTTCACAGTCCAGTGCTCTTTGTACTAGACCTTGCTTCCCCTTAAGGGGAAGGCAGAGATTTGAGCTCCAGATAGATGCCACAGCTAAGCTCTGCTGAATTGGAGGAGGTCTAGTTGCCTCAGGCTTCTGGCAGGAGGGAAGATTTCTGACTGTTACCTAGTGTCTACAGGAGGGAGGGAGGTTCCTCTAGCACTTTTATAGGGTCATAGAACTAGGGCTGAAAGGGACTTTAGAGGTCATCTAGTCCAAGGCTTCTTAAGTTTTTTCTAATCTCAACCCTTTCAAACCCTTCTTAAATTGTGGGGTCATGAGACCATATCCAATTGCTTTATTTTTCTAGATAAGGAAACTGAACCTGGAGACATGAACTGATTTACCCAAGGTCATGTGAGTTCTTTACCTGAACCCCCAAGTTCAAAGTCCTTTCCATGGTGCCATAGGAAGCCTCCTCACCCTGTGCCCAAGTTGCTATCTGTTGAATGAGAAGGCTAGACCACCTCCACAAAGCCCTGCCAGTTCTGACAGTCTGCACTTCTCCCCTGTGCTAAATGCCCCACTTCTCAAGCAGACATTATTTCCTGAGGGGGTCTAAGCTTCCATCCATCAGAGGCTCTCTCCCCACTTACAACTCCCCTGAGAAGGGCCTGAGTACCTCCCCTAACACTCAGAAGTCCATTTTGATTGACCTCCATGAGTAGAGTGAGCTCCTTAAAGAGGGAGGTAGGGGGTCTCAGGGGCTTTCAGGAGATCAGTGAGAGCCATTTATCAACTCTCCCTAAAGCCCCGAGAGTGATTTCCAGGGTCCGGTGGCCTTGCAGAAACCATTAGGAGCAATTAGAACTGCAAATGGGCTTCCCTGATGCATGCAGGGTCTTCTTTCTGACCAGCGTCACCCCCAACCCCCATTGTGGAGACATCGACTGTGAGACTGGAAGTGGCCTTGGAGCACCAAACCTCGAATTTCACAGAACGGGAAACTGAGGCCCAGACAAAGGGAATAACTTGTCCAGGTTTACACAGCTACTAAGCTGCAGAGCTGGGATATGAGCTCAGGGCTTCAGACTCAAAGGTTAGTTTACTTTTCACTATACTGTGCCTGTGCTTGGATGGATCCAACCTTGTTTAGAGTACTGAGTGTGTCCGTGTGGAGAGGCAGTGACCAGCCTGCACCGGACCTGGAGCCCTCAAATCACAGAACCCAGAGCCAGCTGCCTGTGGAATACAAAGAACCTTAGCAGTCTTCTAGTCAAATGTCTTCGTTTAAAAAAATATTGTTCATTTTGAATTCAAATACAGAAAAGACAAAAAACTTCTATGTACACAATACAACACAAAGAGAGGATTCAGTAGAAAACCATGAATTTCCATTTCAGACTATTTACTTTTTTTTAAACTATATAATAAATACTAGACATTGTTCTCAAATCTACCTTCTTTTCTGTGCTTCCTTCTAAGTTTTCTTTTGTTCTCTGCTGTGCATTTTTTTCTTCCCTCTCTCCCCACCCCATCCTAGAGAAGACTGTAATTAAATTACAATTAAACACAAATATATATATGCATGTTATATATACACACACATATATATATATATAATATGCATATATATCGAAAACCATACTATAAATAATTCTATTTATCAGTTCTCTCTCTGGAAGTGGATAGCATCTTCCTTCATTTGTAGTTGGTTTGGGTGTTTATGATACCTAAGATGAATTAGTCATTCAAAGGTGTTCTTAGGTCAAAATTTCTGTTACTATGTACCATGTTCTCTTGATTCTGCTTATTTCACTTTTCATTATTTTGCGCAAGTCTTTCATTGTTTTTCTGGACTCGATCAGCTCCTCATTTCTTACAGCACAGTAGTATTCCATCGTGTTCATATACCCCAACTTGTCCAGCCATTCCCAAACATCTTCATTTTTATAGCTCAAAGAAGTTCTGTTATTTGTTCAATATAACCCAATGTGTGGATGGCAGAACTATAAAACCACTACAATTCCAATGTTTTTTTTTCTCCCCCCATAACATTACATTGCCCCTGCAGTCAAAAGACATAGGCTAAAGTCTTTACTGCTACATATTAGCTCTATGATCTACTGTCTTGACTGTCATCCACTGGGTTGACTACCCCTTATGTCAACCTGAAAATATGACAAGCTTGTCATCCATTCCTTCATCTAAGTCACTAGTAAAAATATTGAAAAGCTCATAGCCAGGAACAGATCCTCGGAGCACTCCACTAGAGACTTCCCTCCAGCTGATATTGACTCATTACTGTCTACTCTTTGGGTTTGGTCATTCAACCAATTACAAATTGACCTAACATGAACCTGTTATTTAGTTCACATCTTTCTATATTTTTCACAAGTATGGCAAAAAATACTATCAAATTACTTGCTAAAATCAAATATACTATCCTGCAGCATATGCCTGATGTAATAGTCTAGTTACTCTGTCAAAAGAAGAAGTTAGTCTGACATGATCTGTTTGTAGACTCCATTATAGTTTGCAGATTCCATTCTCTTCTCTTTTTGAAAATTAGGACATTTGATTTCTCCAGGCTTGCAGAACCTCTACCACTGTGCAAAATTTTTCATTGATCACCAACAGAGCATTAGAAGTAACAGCTGCCTTTTTTTCAATACTTGTAGGATATAGTTTGTCTGGGCTGAATGATAAACTCATCAAGGGTAGGTAGGTGTCACCTGATTATCTCCCTATATACCTTGAGTTTTCACTGCTTACTAACTGTTTTGTCATCCCCCAAAGTCATTCTTTTTGGAAGGAAAAACAGAAGCAAAATAAGATTTGAGTAGCTCAAGTTTCTTGATACTGTCTTTTATCAATCAGCATATATTAATTGCCTACTGTATGCCACTGGGGATACAAATACAGAGAATGAAGCAATCCCTACTCCCAAGAAGGTTACACTCTAATGAGGATACAACAGGGACATATACAAGTCTATATAGAATATCAATTCATCAATCAACAAGCAACTATTAAGCACCTACTATGTACCAGACACTCACTAGGGATACAATACAGAGAATGAAACAATCCCTCCTCAAAAGGAGCTCCCATTGTAGAAAGACTAACAAGAATTGATACAAAGTGAAGTAAACAAAGGCAAGAAAACCACATACATTGTACAATAACGTAAATGAAGAGAACAGCAGTCATGCAACAACCAAAAATTAATGTTACAAAATTACAAAGAACAAGCATGGCCCCAGGAAGACAACTCCTTCCGTTCCTTTGAAGAAATTAAAGGGAGGTGAGGGAGGGGCTCTGCAGCTGTGAAATGTGGCATATGTTGTCAGACTGTATTGCTTGGTTTTGCTGATTCCCCCCAAACTTTCTTTCTTTTAAAAAAATCTGTGTTATATAAGATTGCATGCCATCTTGGGGAGGAAGGGGGAGACAATTTGAAATTTATGGAAGTGATTGTTGAAAACTGAAAACAAGTAAATAAATTTAGAAAAAAATTAAAAATTTTTGTTAGTTTTCTGGGAGGAAGGGAGGAATATAGGGAATAATTTAGATGATATAAAAGCAAAACATTTTGATAATTTTTAAAAAGGAGCTTACATTCTAAAGGGAGAGACATGCAGTATCACCAACCACACAATCCAGTGCACCTATCATTTTTTCTTCCCTCTTTCGCCCTCAATATAGCTTTTATAAATAACAAGAACAAAAACCAAACAACCCACCACCCCTTTCTTTTTCCATGGCATTCATTGTCAGTCTCAGTTCATTTTGAGTTTTAGCCCTTCAGAACTGCTGGGCACAGTTCTTGTATGTCTGTTCAATCACTAGTCATTTGTGCATCTTTCTGAAATCAGAGGAAGTTGGTTGATGAATTCCCTGTGGACTCTTCTTCAACCAGTTTTCCATTTCCCCTCCTCATTGTATCACTCTTCCCTCGATCTGCTGATTTTCACTCTTGAGGGCTTCCCTTCCTTCTTGGGCCAATTTTCACCATTTAAAATTGATCATTAGATCAACAGCTTGTCCCTATCCAGGCCCCGAACTCTTTGAAATTCAGGGTCCTTATCAGACTCTGCATGGAATTCTTTGTCATCATTCACTCTCTAATCATTCCTCCTTTGGGTCCCAGTTAACGCTCTTTTTGAAGGATGAGACAATTATTAAAGTAAGTCACAAACTCTCCAACTGTTCTTGCTTTTGGCAGATAGAAATCACAGAAGACGCCTCGGTCGTTACAACCCCCCTCGATGTGATATTGTTCTGCCATGCTAGGTTTGTGATTCGTTTCCCAAATTTCTAATCTAATTCCTCCTCATCTTCAGGTGTTCTCCAGCATATTCTAAGGACAATATTGTTTCTGTTTCCATCTCCACTCATTATTATCTGAATGACCTTCACCATGTTCAAGCCCTCAGATTGCTGGATTTTCTGAACTAGTAGGGGTGAGCTGGTAAATGTTCAACAACAGGCTCTCTGGGGGGAGAAACATATGCATGATATACCTTAGCTTGCATTATTAACATTTTTCCACCACTTCCTTAAGTCTAGACAATCAGCAAAACAATAATTCAAGTCCTGATTTGTAGTGTTTACCTATATCCAAGATGTATATGCTTACATTGAAAATTTAATAATCAGCTCTTTTTTCAGAAATTGAGGCTAAGTGACTTGCCCAGGGTCACATAGCTAGTAAGAGTCTGAAGTGACATTTGAATTCAAGTCCTCCTGACTCCATAGCCAGTGCTCTATTCATAGTGCCACCTAGCCATCCCTAAACAATCAGCTCTTGAGAGATGGTTCTAGCTGACTCCAATGTACCTCTATATACCAGTATGTATTCTTAATGCATTATGCTACTTCACTCCCTTGCATACATTCATAGATTATAGATTTAGAGCTAGAAGAGACCTTAGAGGCCATTGCAATCTCTTCATTTTGCAGATGAGGAAACTGACACCAAGAAATACTAAGTCACTTGCCCATGGTTACATAGCTAATAAGTATGGGAAGTAGGATTGAATTCCAGGTATCCTTGATTCCAAGTCCGCTGCCTCACCTGATTTGTGCCTTTGGAGGAAGATATATCCTTCTAATAGTAAATTCTAGTCGTGAATACAATCCCACTAAGTCTTAGTGATACCTATAAGCAGGGCATGCAGATAAATATTCAATAACCAGCAATCTGGGGGGAGAAATTCTCTACTACTTTGAAATTTAATCTGCATTATAACTATTTTATCTATCACTTGTTTAAGTCTAAACAATTAACACACCAATAAATCAAACCCCAATTTGCAGTGTTTACAGATTTTTTGAAGTGTAAATATTTACACTCAAATTTTAACAATCAGCTCTTGAGTTCAAGCTAGCTCCAACACACCCCTGACTATGAAGGGAAATTTGTTTCCTCGCATTGGGATTTCTAGATTCACCCTGTTTACTACCCAGACTCCGCACTTGTCAATAGAAGTCTCAGGCCATTATGAGCTATCTTCTTGGATTGTCTGCTGCAAATTACTGATTCATTTTTTGTGTGTGGCTATTCTTCCTTTTATGTTCTATCTAATATACTCTGAACCAGACTTGTCAGATGTATAGACAGAAATTTTCTGCTCCTCATTCTATTTTTCAATTTAAAGCTCTCTTGCTTCAATTTGTAAGACTCCAGGAAAATGTTTTAGCAAACTAGGAGCTTTCCATCAAGAGTCTTATCATTTTCACATTTTAAGCTATGGTCCAGAAATCCAAATCCTGTTCTCAGACACCATCCTCTTATCTATTAACTTCTCAAATTTGTTTCATCAGACTTCCGGATCTTTTCTCTAATTCATTGCCTTTTCTATTATACCACATGAGATGTGACAAGATCTGAGTTCAAATCCAGCCCCAGATATTTACTCAGATATTTACTTGCATGAAGCTGGGCAACTCACTTAAAACTCTCTTTTATCTCAATTTCATCATCTATAAAATAAGGATAATAACAGCATCTGCTACTAAGGGTTTTTGTGAAGATCAAGTGAGGCGATATTGGTAAGGTGCTTTGCAAATCTTAAAATACTAGACAAATACATATTAATATTATTATCATTATTATTGTAGAACAGTGAGAAGGGAAGGGAATAAGGGTTTATTAAAGGCCTATTTTGTGTGAGACATTATGCTAAGTGCTTTGTAAATCTTATCTCATCTGATCCTCACAACAACCTTGAGAAGTAGGTGTTATTATTATCTCCATTTCATAGTAGAAAAAATTGGGACAGATAGAATTTAAGTGACTTGCCTAAGGTCACACAGCTAGGATATATCTGAGGCTAGATTTGAACTCAGGTCTTTCATACTCTGGATCCTTTACTTCTCCAGTACTCCTCTTCTCTGTCTCAGTGGAACAACCCTTGGGAAGACCTAGGCTCACATGACTGAGTCAGTTGCTGAACCAGACTCTGGTACTCTGGTTCAGCAACTGACTCAATGTATAACCTTGGGCAAGTCATTTCCCTTTCATGAGTCTCATTCCCCTCATCTGGAAAGCAAGGGAGTGGAATCAGATGACTCTATGACTCTAACAATCAATGACTCTTTCCAGAACTGTTTTTTTTTTCCAGAACTCTTCTCAGAGCCCAAAAGAGCTCCCCCACTGTAGGAGGCATTTGCCTTTTCGTAGGGTTCCACGAAGATTCAAAGGAAAAAAATCACCAATGTTGGAATTTCAGGCACTATGACAAGCCTGGGGGTGGGGGAGGCAACAGGGAAGGGTGCCATGCAGGTCCCCTGTACTTTGTATCACAAAGGTCCCCACATACTAAGGCCTATGCAAAGAGGCAGGTGGGTCCTGACCCCAGGAAATGACTGGCTGATTTGCACTGCCTGCTTTACAGATACATTACAGCCAAGGAAGTATCTCTCTCTTTCTTCTCTCCAGCTCCTCCCCTCGATTTCAGATTTTAAATTGTTTGTGTATTTTTCTTCCCTTAACATGGGAGCTCATTATAAAATAATTGAGTGCTTGTAACAGTTTTCTCCTTGAGGGTTCCAATTAAGACATCACTTTACTCTCTTTCCTTTAAGACAGTCTTTTATTTCTCGTGTGGATCGTTCCAAGGCCTGCTAAAAATACTTTGCTCAGTGACTGGTATCTCTGCTATTGCTTTTCCTTTCTCATCTTCCCCTCTGAAATGCACCCTCTCCTGGCAGACTGATATGAGAGCTCCGGAAAGAGAGGAAGAGGGGTAAGATCTTCATGGTGCCTCATTGCAGCAAGATCCTGTTTGGTTATGTGAGGGGCTAAAGGTAGGCTGGCCCAGAAATGTAAGTACTCTGGAATATCAACTTCATGGGAAAATGTTTCAGGTTCCAAACAGCCAACTTTCCTGTTCACAACAAACTTGTGAAATATACATTTTGGTAAGTTGGGAAATGCTAGCATATAGCAAGGGGATGGTGAGAACCTCTTGTTCAACAAGGACACTTAGGAGCCTTTAGAAAGACATTGCCTAGATTTGAAGGTACTTAGGATAAAGGAGATGCCATGCAAATAATAACAGTAACACTTATTTCTATAGTCTTTTTAGATTTCACAAAGTATTTTCTTTACCACAACCTGGGAGGTAAATAGTATAGCTATTATCTTATTTCCATTTTACAGATTAGAGAAACTGAAGTTCATAGGTTTGCATGGGAAATAAGTACCAGAATCAAGATTTGAAAACGTTTTTGTTTTTTTTTATTCTGACTGCTCATTCATATAAATGATGCTCAAAAAAGTATATGCTGAATGAATGAATGAACATCCAGGCATATGGGATGAGGAGGGAGAGAATCAGAAACAAATCATAACTAGCTCTTAATTTTCTATGTCAATGAAGAGAGGAAGCATAGTGGATCTTAGTTATGGGATCATAGATTTAAAGCTGGAAAGGACCTTAGCAAACCTCCTTGAAATAGCAGGATGGATTTTAAGACTAGCCTAGGGTTCAAAGTATCCTATGGGACTGCACTCCCCAAATTATAGCTCATGAGCCCCCACTGGCGTACTGACCTTTAATAGTAAGCCAATTGACACAATTAGCTCAGAGGAGAGGCATTTCCTGAAATGGCATAATCTGAACAGTAGTAACAAAACACTTCCCTTTCCCATAAACCCAAGATGAACTCTCCTACAATTACACTCAATGGTAAAAGGGGGCACTCCTATTGGGTATACTACTAGAGAAACACACATAGAGGACACATGTGGCCAAAGAAAATACCTCCTACCCTGCAGGGATCCAGTGATCTTTGTCTTTTCATAGACTCTTCACGTAGCTCCCCCTGGGTTCAGCATCTGTGGTAGGCAGGTCACTCTGCTGGGCCCCCTTTGCCTGTTCTTCATGGTAGCTCCATTCCTGATCAGCAACTAACAGGGCTGATGATTCTCTTCCCAGAATTTGTTTATTCTCTTATTAAGGGTCTGAAGAAGCAGTGAGGTATGGATGGCCATTTCCAGGGACATTTGAGAGCTTTAAAATAGATCAGAAAAAGAAAGCACCAGCCTCAGTGAGTCCTAATACTAGAAGCCTTTTCTGTGGTTTGCTCTCAGTGCTGTTTCTATCCACCCTGTACTTTCATTAAGTTGATTGGAGGACTTCTTCCCAAACGCTCCTTTACATTTTTACCTACCGAAGTCAGAAAGAAGATAAAGTTAAATGGGCCACTCTCAGTATTATGCACTTTGTAATATGCCAATGGTCACAGCTTTTGAACCACTCAAGGTTTCACACCCTTGACAAGTTGAAGTCTGAAAGGGGCAAAACTTTAATATCTCATTTTATATATTGCCTCCCCCACTTACAACCTTAATTTCATTGTGTTTTTTGAGGAACTGAATTTATCAAGGGCCCCCTAAAGGTCCCTACATGTAGATTAAGCTCAGAGAAGTAAGACTTGATCACATAGCAGATCAGTAGTAGGGCCAGGATTCCAAATCAGGTTTTCTGACTTTAAATCCAGGTATCTTTCTATCATGTCATACTGCCTACTTGCTCATGGGAAGCATGGATGGTTCCCAAACAACAGATAGTCCAATTTTTTTCTCTTTAGTTTCAAGATCATGTTCAAACTGGAAGAAAGGAAAGAGGATTGGAAAGGCTGTGGATTTTCTTTTGTAACTGCTTTGTGATTCAGGGTTACTTGTTAGTGTAACAGGGCAGTTTCACAAGTGTGCAGAACCTATCAGCTTGCCTTCAGATGACTTTATGGAGGATGCTAGGGAGCAGAAGACATTTTTTCAATGGAGAATGCTAAGGAGCTGGATGTCTAAGCGAAGTTCAAAGGTTCTAGTAACCTAACCCATGTGGTAAAGGGGAGGATCTTTTATTGGCTTTGGAGGGATTTGAAAAGACCTTTCTTCTTCAGAGGCTTTCTCATTGCCCTTCTTCACCTCATTATCTTCAGCTGAGTTCTGAGTGAGTTCTTTACTTCTTAAAGAGGCCTATTCACTCAATGGGCATTACCTCCCTCTAAGTGAGTTCCTGAAAAGGCCAGCCTAAAAAGGCCAAGATCTCCCATTGCATCCTGGGCCATCTCCAGTCATTCTGATGAATATATGTTCACTGGACCCGATGGCTCAGGAGGAGAAACTGAGGTTGGTGACCTTGCACAGCTCTTCCTCACTCAAATCAAAGTCAAGTCATCATTTCTCTGCTGTTATAGTCTTCTTCAAAAACAAAGGATGAACACGGATGGCAGTGTGATGTTTTCTAGTGGAGAGATCATGCTATAAGGGAGGTGACAGGACCTCACAGACATTTTCATTCATTCCTTTCCATTCTTGTATGTAGGGAATAGAGTCTGTGATCTGGTTCAGAGCTTGAGTTACAGGAATGGAGGAGATGAAATCTAGGTCAGTCATTATAACCAGACCAACATCAGTGCCTCAAGGAACAAGGAGTGATCTTTGGGGGTGACATTCAGAACCACAAAGCCGATGGATGGACTCATCTGGTAACAATATCATCTTTGGACATGAACTTGGTGGGACTAATGCTATGTAGGAACTGAACTAAATTTCAAGTCTAACCCCACCCTTCCCAAATACCAGAAGTGGTATAGGAGGGGACTATTCCTTGAGGTAAAGGGAGAAATGTCTGTATATTTATCCTTGCTATATCTGTGAAGTAAATATTCCTTTGTAAAAGTCAACTGATGTTATGTGGGAATCCGATGTTCTGATGAAACTAGGATGTACTATATGTGATGCACCAAGAAAATCCATAGCCTCCTTTCCTTTCTTCCTTGAAACCAAAGGAAATAAAGTTGGGATCATCTGTTGTTTGAGGATTATCCATACCTCCCATCAGTCAATAGATGTTATGTGGGAATGTTAAATTGATATTATGATGAAATTGAGGTGCACTATAGTCACTGGACCCTAAAATGGGGGCAACGCAGTTGGTGATGGCTTGAGCCAGTGACAGAGAATAGACTCTCAAATCCCTCAGGGTTCTTGAGAACCATGAAGGGGAAATGTAGTCTATTTGGCTCTTGGAAAGAGAGTCAGAGCATACATGTTACATCAGCATTCCCGAAGGTCCACACGCAGGACCTGGTTGGCATTCAGGATATGACTGAGCAAAATTCTTTAGAGTAGTGAAAACCAGCTGGGAACTATAATTCACCACAGACTCTAAGATGCCATAGGTTAGCAGCTGTATCACTGGCTTCAGCCCCTACTATGAGACAGAGGCTTGCTTCTCTCTGCAGCTGCTGCCTTAGGTGGTCATTTTTAATTTGAAGTACCTTAAGGGAAGAAGTCGTATCTTTTACTTTTTTCTATAAGCAGAATTATAGATAGGAATTCTTACAACTGGATCAACTTCAGCTGGGAGGACATAGGGGTGTCATGGTGAGAACTCACAGGACAGTTGGACCACAGGTTTGATAATGGTGAGAGAAGAGACAATTTGTATCTTCCCCAAGGAAATCTTGCCCATTCGTTCTCTGGGTTTAGGGCCCATCCTGGGGAGAAGGTGAGGGATACTACAGTGATGAGATCATAAGGAGAATAGGTTGGAGTGGTCCATATTATATAGACTAGTAGAATCTTCAAGTAAGCTGCCTTTCCACAAGCCCTTCCATCCTTTGGTGCAAAGCCTGTTTCACAAGCTGTTTTTTGTCCTTTGTTCTCAAAAAGGATCATAACATCAGGGAGGTGATGCCATGACTTGCAAGTGAATTGGATTTAAGTGAGGGAGGGCTGTACAAAGTCACCAGCTTCACTTTCACCTATAGAGCCATCTGAGTCAAGTGGCAAGATATAGATTAGGATGACTAGAGATGACCGATAGACACAGTGGATGCAATGGGAGAGCTTGGCCTTTTTATGCTAAGGTCTTTCCCAGGTCTTGGTTTGAGGTAATGCCCATTCAGTGATTAAGGCTAAGTAAGAAACGAGGCAAAGAGTGACCTCTTTTACCTAGTTAAAAAATCAATCTGGGAGGTTTTTCTTTAGTAAAAATGCTATTTATACTCACTCTGAGGTATCAGAGTCCAAACAATAACCAAATGAGGCTTAGGCTGGGACCTATTATTGGTCAATCAATGAGAACCAGAGTGACTTTGGCTTAAGGCATGGTCTTTAAAAAAGAAATCTAACCTGTAATCCCCAAAATGTCTCCTGAGGTTCAAGCAATCCAAATTTATATTCCTTTGGACAGAGCACCCCTCAGGTAAGGATATGATTCCCTTTGTGGACAGAGGGAAAGGAGGGAGGGAGAGAAGGAGGGAAGAAAGGAAGGAAGGAAAAAAGGTAGGAAGGAAGAGAGGAAAGAAGGAAGGAAGGAAGACAGAAAAGAAAATAGGAAGAAAGGAAGGAAGTGAGGGAGAGAGGGAAGAAAGAAGGAAGGAAGGAAGGAAGGAAGGAAGGAAGGAAGGAAGGAAGGAAGGAAGGAAGGAAGGAAGGAAGGAAGGAAGGAAGGAAGGAAGGAAGGAAGGAAGGAAGGAAGGAAGGAAGGAAGGAACAAGCTTTGTTGTCCAACTGGGACTGGCCAGCTGGGTCTCCAGTGGCACAACTACCACTCCTCATGGATTTTTGATCGTTATTTGTCCTTCATTCTCAAAGAGGACCATAGCATCTAGAAGGTTATAGATATCATGTCTTGTAAGTGAATTGGATTTAAGTGAGGCAGGGCTGTACAAAGTCAACAGCCTCACTTTCTCCTCCAGAGCCATCTGAGCCCAGCGGCAAGATATAGATCAGGAGAACTGAAGATGCCCCCCAAAACAATTAAATATTAGATGCCCTATTACAATCTCTAGATTGCAGGTGGTTACAAAAATAAAAAAGAATGTTCCAACAGAGAAGGAGGTGAATTACTGACTCAGGGTCCTGGGGGAGAGGATGTCTTAAGGGGAAGCCTTAGTGTCATTTGGCACAGAGACAGTATGTGGGGCACAATGACTATTCTGGTCCCTTCTAGACCATAAACATGGACTTGAGGCTTGGTGGAGGATTGGCAGTGGTGAGGCTGGTCCAAAACAAGAATTGTGAAACAAACTGTTTGTCATTGCTCCTCCTTCCAGTCATGTGTTTTTGCCATCCCTCAGATAACCAATGCCTTTGTGCTAGTTCTTGGCTACCCAAAGAAATCAGTCACCAACTCTTGGCTGATGAAAAGAACAATGGATCTGGACTCAGACAACTGAGTTTGAATCTCCTCTCTGCCATTTGGCACCTTGGGACTTTGGGTAAGAACCTTAACCTCTTTGTATCTCAGTCTTCTCATCTGTAAAGTGAAAGGGTTGAGCTAGATGATCTTTGAGGTCAATCCATTCCTTCTCTAAATCTATGACTCAATGTTTTTTTTCCCCAATGGAATATGTACACTTGGAGGACAGTACCTCTGTTGTAGCTATCAGATCTCCAGTTCCTAGCACGATGTCTTTTGAATTTTGTTAATTGGTTTTTTGGTTGTGTTTGACTTTTTCATGACCCCATTTGGGGTTTTCTTGGCAGAGATTCTAGAGTGGTTTGCCATTTTCTTCTTCAGCTCACTTTACAGATGAGGAAATTGAAGGAAACAGGTTGAAGTGACTTGCCCAGGGTCACCCACCTTATAAGTGTCTGAAGACAGATTTGAACTCATGAAAATGAGTCTTCCTGACTCCAAGCCTAGCACTCTTTCCACTGTACCACCTCTTTTGAACTGAGAATAAAATCATTGAATCATAGCATGTTAAAGTTGGAAAGGACTTTAGAATTTATCTGGTTCAGGAATTCTTAACCCATAGTCCATTACTTCTTTTAAAAACTACTTTGATTACTGTATTTCAGTGTGTGCTTTCCTTTGTCATCCTACATTTTTATGGATTAAAAAAATTATTCTGAGGAGCACATAGGCTTTACCAAACTGCCAAAGAGACACACTCAAAAAAGGTAGAGAACTTCTGATCTATTCATTTTACAGATGAAAAAACTGAGGTAAATAGCCAAGATTCCACAGCCTGGGCCAGAGCCCAGGTCTAACTTCTGGTCCAGGGCTCCCTCTCCATAGGACAGATAATAAACATTTATTAAGTGCCTACTATGTGTCAGATCCTGTGGTAAGTGCTGGGGGTACAAAGAAAGGCAAAAATCCATTTTTGCTCTCAAGGAACTCAGTCTGATGGGGGAAAGAACATGTAAATAACTATGTATAAATGGGATAAATTAGAAATAACCAACAGAGGATTAAGACTGAGAGGTAGGAGACCTGTGCCTAGACTTCATCTTAGATCATTTTTCTTCAATTCGATGATCTTTCTGCACCATTACACAAGGTGTAGCTGCGCAGAGAGGCTAATGAAGTAGCTATCAGGGCGTTCGAAGTCAAGGTGTTAGACCATCAAGGCCTATGCCCAGAGGCCCCAGGAACCATGTCAGGGGATGTACAGAAGGGAAAACTTATCCCCAAAGAGCTAGGGATGTGAGAATTTTAGCTAGCTGGACAGTGCTGTAGCGGAAATGTTTGGGGGCAGAGGAGCATTTCCAGATGTCCTCCAAATCATCCATTTAGCTTGGGGCTCCCACCACCAAAAGATGTAAGAACATTCCTTCTCTAGATTTCCATGAACTGAAGCAGACTAACCAAGCAGAACCAGTAGGAAAATCTGTACAATAATGGCCGCATTGTCAAGACATTTTGAAAGGCTTGCAAAATCTGATCAACACAATGAACAATCAGTATTCCTGAATACCAGTGACGAAACATGCTACCCATCCCCCCAACAGAGAGAGAATGAACCCAACATGTAAAATGAAACAATTTTTTTTGGATATGGCCAATGCAGAGATTAGTTTTCTTGAATATGCATATTTGTTACAAGGGTTTTCTTTTTTTTTGTTTTTCCTTTTTTCCCCTTTTTCAGTGAGGTAGAGAAAATAAAAGAGAGAGAGAGGGAAAGAAAGAAAAGGAGGAGGAAGGGAAAAAAGGAGAAAGTAGGCAAGGAGGGAAAAGAAGGAGGAAAGGAAAGTGGAAGGAAGGAAGAAAGGAAGGAAAGAAGCAGGGAAGGAAGGGAGGAAGGAGGAAGGAAGCAAAGAAAGAAGGAAAGAGGGACAGAAGGAGGGAGGGAAGAAGGGAGAGAAAAGGAAGGAAGGAAGGAGGGAGGAAAGAAAAGAGGGAGAGAAGGAAGAATGAAGATCACTCTTTCCCTTCAAGCTGCTACTACCTGTCTCCACCACTCAAGGCGCCTTACCCCCCACCCTCATCCAGCAAGAAAACAGTCCTGACAATACACATCTCCCCATTCTGACATCTGGTTGGCTGGTCCCCTGGGATCTGGGTTTCACTTATTACCTTCCTCCCTCACTCCCATCTCACCCCACCTCCTGCTTTGCAACTAGGTCTCCTGGGGAGGAAAGGGTTGGGATGATAAAAGAGTTAGGGCTGAAATATCCTGGGTCCCATGTGGCTCTTCTGCAGTAGATTGTGGGCTCGTTAACTGCTGAGGATGCCTGAGGGTCCCTATCCCTACCTGCATCTCCCAGGCAGGTCAGTAAGTTGCTGAGTAGTTTAGAGTAGTAGGAGACAGAATTAGCCCATAGCAGTTTTGCCTTTGCTTCCTGGTAATTATTTCTGATATAGACACATCCCTCTCTCTGTGAAGGGGGCTGGGAAATGTGCTGGTCTCCAGTTAGGTGGATTGTCTCCCCCATACCCAAGCTAGGAACTCCTGTGAGGAGGGAACTGGGTCTTCAGATTGTAGCAAAACTCAACTACCAATGAAGGGCTTAGGACCCCCTCCTGGGACTCAAGCATTTTTCCCTTTCCAGCTCGTCCTCGTTTGGCCTTCAACACATTGTCAGATGTCATCATTTGGAGAGCAAAAGAAAATTTTTTTTTTCAATTGTGAAGGCAGATTAGGCCTCAAACTTTATACTACTGGACAGTTATAGATAGAATATAGCTTTGTTCAGGTTACGAGACAAGATCTGAGTTCAAATCCAACCTCAGATAACTATAAACTGTATCATACTGGACAAGCCACTTAGTCTCCTTAGGTCTCAGTTTTTTGCGTCTATTAGATGAGGTCATTGGGCTTCTGAGGTACCTTCCAGTCATTATAGATTATAATTTTATAATGCTTAGAAGTCTTATTCCAGACTGTTCCTCTTACTAGCCATATAGCTTTCATTAAGGGCTTCTCTCTTCTTGGGGCCTAAGTTTCCTTCTCTGTAAAATGTGTGAATTGAACTAAGTAAGATCCCCTTAAATTCTATTTTTAAGTTTTTATGTTAAAATAAATTTTTATGGATGTACTTTATTTTTCGACATTACCTAGATTTCTTCCTCTATCTCCCCCTAGCTATTTTACTCAAAACGTCTACAATCTATAATCAGAGGCAACAAGGCGCTGCTAAGCATAGGATGCTGGTCTTGAGTTTAAACCTTGCCTCAGGCAAAGGCAGCTAGTGGCACAGGGGATAGAGTGCCTGGCCTGGAATTAGGAAGACATACTAGCTGTGTGATCCTGGGCTAGTCATTTAACCTTGTTTGCCTCAGTTTCCTCATCTGTAAAATGAATTGGAAAAGGAAATGGCAAATCACTCCAGTATCTTTGCCAAGAAAACCCCAAACGCAGTCATGAAAAGTCAGACATAACTGAGCGACAATTGGCATTTAAGGTTTGTAAGATGCTTTTCGTCCATTATTTCATTTGAGTCATAACTCAGATTATGGGGTATGGAGAGTTTCCATTTTACCTATCAAATTGTGGTAGACCAAGGACTTGGGGGCAACGTGAATAATGGTCATTTATGGAGAACTTTAATATTTGCACAGAATTTTAACACACATTAATCTCATTTGGCCCTCCCTCCCTCCCTCGCTTCCTTCTTTCCTTCCTTCTTTCCTTCTCTTCTTTCCTCCCTCCCTCCCTCTCTTCCTCCTTCTCTCCCTTCCTCTCACCTTCCTTCCTTCCTTCCTTCTTTCCTTCCTTCTTTCTTCTTTCCTTCTCTTCTTTCCTCCCTCCCTCTCTTCCTCCTTCTCTCCCTTCCTCTCACCTTCCTTCCTTCCTTTCTTCCTTCTTCCCTTCTTTTCCTCCCCCCTCCCTCCCTCTCTTCCCCCTTCTCTCCCTTCCTCTCACCTTCCTTCCTTCCTTCTTTCCTTCTCTTCTTTCCTCCCTCCCTCCCTCTCTTCCTCCTTCTCTCCCTTCCTCTCACCTTCCTTCCTTCCTTCCTTCCTTCCTTCTTCCCTTCTTTTCCTCCCTCCTCACTCCCTCCCTTTCTTTCCTAGATCTGCCTGTCTCTCCTAGACTGGAAGTGTAGCAGTCACTCCTATGTCCCATCCTACTGTTGACTGACAAAGAAACTTTGACCAGTTCTTCTCTCCATCATGCACCTGTCCCGTCTCCTAGGCAGCCTGCTCCCGGTGGCTCACCTTTCTAGTGCCAGTCTCCATGCAATCACATGGATGGCTTTAGTCCTGCTGCAGCTCAGAATTTCAGAGCTCGATGGACCTGTCCTTCCTTAGTAGCAAGGATTACAGGCATGTGCCACCATGACCAGCCACCTCTACCAGGACTTTTAATAAATACATGTAATGTTACTGCCAGAACTTTTCTCCTGTCTTTGACAGGCACATATTTCTTTTGTGAAAAGTCAAATTGCGGCATAGAGTAACGGCGTGAAGAAGGCCTGGTTTAAGCCTCATCTATGACACGTAGTGTTTGTGTGTCCCTGGACAAGTCCTTTTAAGTGCCCTGAACAACTCTCTCAAACAAAGGTTTTTTTAAAAATGTGCGTGTGTGTGTGTGTGTGTGTGTGTGTGTGTGTGTGTGTGTGTATCTTTAGGTATTTCCCAATTATATGTAAAACATTTTTTAACATTCATTTTTTACAATTTCTTTCCCTCCCTCCTGCCCCTTCTTGAGAAGGCAAACAACTTGATATCGATTATATATGTGAAGTCAGGCAAAAACACATTTCCATATTATCCACATTGCCAGATAAAACAGGCAGAAAAACAAGAAAAATAAAGAAAGCAAAAAAAAAAAATGCTTCAATTTGTATTCGGAGTTCATCAGTTCTTTCTCTGAAGGCAGACGGTATTTTCCATCAGGAGTCCTTTGGAATTATCTTGGATCATTGCAAGATAAGGGTTCTTAACCTTGTGTCCGTGAACTTGTACAGTTTTTTTTTATTTTGATAACTGTATTTCAGTATGTAGTTATCCCTTCCACATTGAGACTTTCCCCGTCATGGTTTTTATATGTTGCAGGTTGGCATAAGAAATTAAATGGAATTTTTGGGGAGTTTTTCAGAAGTGGCAGACAACAGATGAAGGCCAGAAGATGACAGAAAAGGTTTTGAAACTCAGAAATGCATAAAATACATGTATAGTATTGTATAATATCAACATCATTTATCTTTTAATGCCATAATAATTCAGACTTCTTTCTCTGGTATGGAGGGCCAAAAAAATCCTATGTATTTTTCCAGATTGCAGGAGAGCCATACCCCTAACCCTGGTTATGTGGAAGGAAAAACTGTAATTGTTTTACTTTGTAATTCTGTGTGTTTTATTTTATGCATCTAATAACATTACTCTAAGAACAGTCTTCATCGGATTGTCAAAGCAGTCTATGACATAAAGAAAACTAACCCTGGCTCTAAGACTATAGATTGCAGATTAATTCCCAAACTGTACTCGTAGAGGGTTTCCTCACCAGGAGTTCCTTATACCAAAGAAAATCACAGATCAACTCACATTTAAATGCTTGTTGTAGGTCCAACAGTGCACTAAACATTGTTCAGTGGTTTTTTGATCATGACCCCATTTAGGGTTTTCTTGGCAAACATCTTGGAGTGATTTGCCATTTCCTTCTCTAGCTCATTTTACTGATGAGGAAACTGAGGCAAATAGGATTGAGTGATTTGCCCGTGATCAACGTAGCTAGTAAGTATCTGAGGTCACATTTGAACTTAGGAAGATGAGTCTTCCTGGATGCAGACCCAACATTCTATCCACTGAGCCACAGAGGTGGATAGCTAAACATTAGGAATACAAAAAAATACCTAAGTGGGAGTCCCTACCTTCAAGGAACTTACGTTCTAAGGAAAGGAGACAGAATAAATGGGGGAATGGTGGCCTGGGAAGAAAGTTTGGGTATCTGGGGAATCATAGAGATGATGAATTGATCCATAGGGCAGCACACTAATGCACCCTTTCCAGAAGCAATAATAGTAATAGTAGACAATAATACACAGTTTCAAATCTTGCTTTGGGCCCCTTAGATGCCTTGTCTTGGTTCTGCCTGTCAAAAGAAAGATTTAGATTTATGTCTTGGGCAGCTAGGAAGCACAGGGCATAGAATAACAGATCTGGAGTCAGGAAGACTCCTCTTCTTGAGTTCAAATTCAGCTGCAGACACTCACTAGCTGTGTGACCCTGGGCAAGTCATTTAACCTTCTTTGCCTCAGTTTCCTCATCTGTAAAATGAGCTAGCAAAGGAAATGGCAAACCACTCCAGTATCTCTGCCAAGAAAACCCCAAAATGGGGTCACAGAGAGTCAGACATGACTGAAAAATGACTGAAGAACAAGATTTCTGTCCTGGTACAGCTGACCATATGATTTTGTAAAAGTCAATAGACCTCCCTGGGTCTCTATTTCTTCATCTATAATAGAGATTATAATCTTGGTCCCACATGGATAGAGAGGATGAAATGAGACCTCTGGGAAAAGAGGATACTCTAAATTTAAACCCAAGTCAATACTAAAAGCATCTTTAATAAACACCAGGGACCAAGAAGTCAGCCTGACTTTGTTGAGGCCAAGCCTGGCCGGCAGCAGAGTCAGCTCTCTTTGGAATTTATCTCATGTTTCTTTCTCCATATGCATCATCTTGATCTGTTAAAGAGGTAACTCTTCAGCTTGAGACTTGATGAGAACTCCTCACTGTACTTGGACCACAAAGGTTGAAGCCCATATCACAGAAAGAAGTGGGTTGTGATACCAAGTCTATAGTCAGGAAAACACACAGTCACAGAGAAGGAGAAACAAGACAAGAATGGGAGAGTGGGGTAGAATCCAGTGAAAGAAATGGTCCCAAGCCAAATGATCAGTGAAAACTTTTGGTTTAAGTACTGGGTCAGCAGTCAAGGTCTGGAGGGCGAAGAGGCCAAGGGTCAAAGTAGGACATTGAGATAAAAGCCAACTAAGCAGTTGAAACAGTAAAAAGGAGGAACCAAAGGTAAGGCATGGGGCCTTGGATCCAAGGACCTCTTTCCTCAGATGGGAAGCCTCTTATATGAATTAAATTTTTTAAAATGAAAAACAGCTGATATTCTTACAGAACTTTAAGGTTTGCAGAGGGCTTTACATAGATTTGATATTCACCATAACATAAATTTGATATTTGATATTTATTTGATATTTACCACAGCCCCATGAGAGGGACTGGATTAGACTTGATGTCCCTTAAGACCCCTTCCACCTCTAGATTGATTACCCCATGACAATAAACCCCAAGAAAAGTACTGTTATTATCCCCATTTTTCAGCCAAGGAAACTGAGACTCAGAGGTTTAGTGACTTCCCCAGGGATGATGAGGTTAGGTCTTCCTGTACTCCAGGTCCTGAGTTCTAGTCACAATAACCTTTTGGGGGAAATGACTTGCCCAAAGAATAAGCCCCCAAAAAGAGGTATGAGAAGATACCCCAGTCTACTCCTTTGCAGAGGTGGGAGGTCCATGGGTATGGAACATTGCCTAGATTTTCAGATTTATACTTCATATTCATCAGTTTTTCTGATTTTGTCTCTTCATTTTTTTCTTGAAAAAATATTTGTTATATGGAATGGCTCTCTGGGAAGGAGATAATGGGGAAGGATACTGGGAGAAATTCTAGATAGTGCCAGGTTTGGAGTCAAGAAGACTCATCTTCCTGAGTTCAAATCCAGCCTCAGACACTGACTGGCTGTGTGACCCTGGGCAAGTCACTTCACCTTCTTTGCCTCAGTTACCTCAACTGCTAAAAGAGCTGGAGAAGGAAATGGCAAACCACTTCAGTATCTCTGCCAAGAAAACCCCAAATGCGGTCATGAAGAGTTGAATGTGACTGAACAACATTAAAAGAAATCAATAAAGATTTATATTTTTTCAAAAAGAAAAAAAATACAAGATTCTTTTGGGAAGTAGGGCACTAGCAAAGAGCCTACTGTAGAAGGTGGCCCCTGAGCTAGGTGTTCAAAGGAAACAGGGATTCCAAGAGTCTGGGCATGGAGATGGCGCATTTCAGACATGGTGGTCAATTAGTACAAAGACATGGAGATGGAAAATGGAGTACCATGTGTGAGTAATCTTCTTTCCATAGAAAGTACAAACCTCTAAGTATATTTTTTAGATAGGAGTTATTATTAATACTATTAGCTCCTTCCCACAGATCACACTGAAACCCAATTCTGTCTCTTTCACCACGCTTTGCTTTCCCTCTTAAAAGTATGTTCCTCCTTCATTTGCCTTCCCTCTGAATCCTATGTGTTCAGTCACTTTTCAGTCATGTCCCACTCTTCATGATCCCATTTGGGGTTTTCTTGGCAAAGATACCAACGTGGTTTGTCATGTCCTTCTCTGGTTCATTTTACAGATGGGGAAACTGAGGCAAAATGGGTTAAGCCGCTTGCCCAGGGTCAAGTAACTAGTGAGTATCTGAGGCCAGATTTGAACTTAGGAAGATGAGTCTTCCTGACTCCAGGCTCCACACGCTAACCATTTCATTACCTAGATAAAGAGGAAACTCCAATTCTGCCTCTGCTGGGAAGGTTTCTGCAGTAGAAGGTTTCATAGGTTTCAGGGGATTTCAAGTTTGTCTAGTCCAACCCCTTCTATTGATAGCACCACCATCCTTCAGTTAAACTCCAGGTCATCCTTAACTCCATCTAATCCTCATCCTCCATCTAATGAGTTGGCCAACCTTGTCAGTTGCCCAGCCTGGTCAGCTTCCCTCTCCCATCTGCCCCTTTCTCTCCATTCACATTGCCACCACCCTAGTTCAGGCCCCCATCACCTCTCACCTGCACCATTGCAGTAACCTTCTAATCAGTCCCCTTACTTCCAGCCACTCCCTCCACAATTCAGCTTCCAGAGAGCTGCCAAACACAATCTGACTATGTTACCCCCATTAAAAAACAAAACCAAAAACTTTTCAGGGACTTTTTATTGCCTCTAGACTCAAATACAAACTCCATTTAAAGCTAGGAGTTGGTTGATGATACAGTGTTGTGCCAAGAGTCAAGACTTGAGTTCAAATCCATCCTAAGACACTTGCTAGCTGTATGACTCTGGGCAAGTCACTTAACCTCATCCTGCCTCAGTTTCCTCAACTGTAAAATGGGGATAACAATAGCACCTACCTTGTAGGATTCTTTTGAGGGTCAAATGACATTGTTGTCTTATAGTCATTTCAGTCATGTTTGGCTTTTTGTAACCCCATCTGGGGTTTTCTTTGCAGAGACACTGGAGTGGTTTGCCATTTCCTTCTCTAGCTCATTTTACAGATGAGGAAACTGAGGCAAACAGGGTTATGTGACTTGCCCAGGGTCATACAGCTAATTAGAGTCTGAGGCCACATTTGAACTCATTTCTTCCTAATTCCAGGCCAGGCACTCTATCCACTGTATCACCTTGCTCTCCCTTCAAATGAGATATTTTTAAAATGCTTTGCAGTATATGTAAGTACTATTATTATCTAATAGCATTTCACCTGTCTATGATATATTACAGTTCATGAAACACCTTCTCCACACTATCTCCATGATGTAGGGAAATTCTATTTGGGGTTTTCTTGGCAAAGGTACTGGAGTAATTTGTCATTTCTTTCTCCGACTCATTTTACAGATGGGGAAACTGAGGCAAAGAGGGTTAAGTGACTTGCCCAGTGTCACACAGTAATTGTTATTTTAATATTACCATTTCACAGACAAGGAAATTGAGGCTCAGAAGTGGCTAATCTGGAACCAGACCCCCAGTTCTTGTGACTATTAAGTCCAATGTTCTTTTCAGCACTTGGAACTTCCTCTCTAAGAGGTTATCATTATGAGATCATTGATATAGAGCTGGGAGGGATGGGGATGGGGGATGGGGGATTGGGGAGGTGAGGGGGAAGGGAAGAGCATCTAATCCAGCCTCTTTCATTTCACAGATTAGAAAACTGAGGTCCAGGGTAGGTGACTTACCCAAGACAAGACAACTTCTAGAGATCCCACAGAATAAAGGAATCTTGCCTCCTAAACCTTGTTTTTGTCCTTAGTTCTTGGAAAGGACCAAGGTCATCAAGAGGGTGATGCCTTGAATTGCAAATGAACTGGATTTAAGTAAGACAGGGCTGCACAAAATCACCAGCCTCACTGTCTCCTCCAGGGTCATCTGAGTTCAGTGGCAAGATGGAGAGCAAGATGACTGGAGATGGCCCAGGATGCAGTGGGAGACCTTGGCCTTTTTAATCTAAGGTCTTTCCCAGGTCTCAGCTCGTCTGAGAACACCCATTCAGTGATTAAAGGCTAGGTTAGAATTGAGGCAGAGAAAAAAAAATCAATCTGGGAGGGGAAGACCCTCAGAGTTTCTGGCCAGAACCGAAATAACTGCTGTTTACACTCACTTCGAGTCTCAATTCTTACCTAGTCTTTAATCACTGCTCTCAGACAAACTGAGACCTGGGGAAAATCTTAGCTTAAGAAGGTCAGGGTCTCTACATAAAAAAACATGAGTTTCACATAACTTGGTTGTGTATCTTTACTTGCTTACTTAAGCAATCCTCAGGGTCAGAAGTGGGATTTGGGGGCAGTTAGATGGAGCAGTAGAGAGAGTACTAGCCCTGGAATCAGGTGGACCTGAGTTCAAATCCAGCTTCAGACACTTGACGCTTATTGCCTGTGTGACCATGGGCAAGTCACTTAACCCTAATTCTTTCATCAGAAACAGAAGTGGGATTTGAACCTAGGTTCCCTGACTTAAAAGCCAGTGTGCTGTTTTCACTGCTTCACTATGTAAAATGTAAATCACACATGTATACGTATGTTTGTGTTTTATTTGGGAAAGTATTGGATTAATTAGCTCCTTTCCCAGAATTCTCCTGTGCGTCCTTTGGACTCCAGAGCCCAGAGATGCAAGGGTCCCAGAACGCTTCTTTCAGGCATCCCTCTCTCCCCAGATTTCCTTCTGTCTCCTCACTCCAGTTCTGTCCTGTTTCCTCTTCTAGCCTAGAGGCTGTCTGTGGCACCCCAGCCCCAGTTCCAGTCTTGTTATGGAAGGAAGGAAGGCTTCCTCTCCCCACTCTGGCCAAAGTCAGAGCCAATTATTTGGGCAGTGGGAATGGGGCTCGCCTGGGGCCTTGTGCACAAAGTTAAATGAGAGGGAGAACTGGGAAGAGATAAAAAGTCCAAATGAAAGTGACTCTCCAGGCTTGAAAGTGCAGCTATCCCAGCGGTCCCCTAGGGGCCTAAGCCCTCCAGCTAGAAGGCACTGCCTGGGTTTTGTAGCTAATGGCTTTGGGAGGGATGAATAGGTCTCCGATTTCATAATCTCTCCAGGGGGACTTGGAGGAAACTAGGGCCCTCTTCAGATAGAGCAAGAGGAACTATAGGATTAACCCTAGGAATGCCATGTTTTAGCCACCAAGGGAGAGCACTAGATGAGCTGAAATGGCCTCCCAGCTCAGTCCTCATGGCTGGCACTGATTCATAAAATGTTAGGAATGGAAGGGCCATACTACTTCATTTTACATATGAGGAAACTGAGGACTGGAGAAGGTCATTTGCATAGTCAGGTAGACAGTGGAAATTTTATTGATGCTTTGGACATTTGGAGAAACATTGCCTTCTGGTTGGGAGGGTATTGCTGTAGGAAGAGAGAAGTCTGGGAGGAGGGAGAAGAAAGGTGTCGGTGGGGCAAGACCTTGGCCAGCACTGATTAAACTGCCTAGAATATTGCCCTGACCAAAAAGAGGTAATTCCTCACATGTACAAGGATGGGTTCAACCAAATCTATCAGCAAACAGATACCTGAGGACAAGACACAGGACCTTTTTTTGTCCTGCCAAGTTTCCTAAGACTCTGAGAACAACGAGTTTTAGTAACATCCTCTGTAAAATATGGATTATAAACCTTGCCTTGAAGTACAGGGCTAGTCCAGATGATGGCTACTTAAGATGATGCTATGAATTGTAAGGAGGAGGGGAAGGGTGTAAGATGTCCCCATACAGACTTAGATGGCCCAATGAATAGAGCACTGAGACTGGAGTTAGCAAGCCCTGAGTTCAAATCCAGTTTCAGACACACTAGCTGTGTGATCCTGGACAAGTCACTTAACCTCTGCTATCTCAGTTACCTCAACTGTAAAATAGAGGAAAATGTCAATTTATTATATTATTATAATAACATATTAATACAAAGTGTTTATTCTTTTCCCCTCCAACTCTCAGGCTCTGGGTCCTTAAAGACCATCTTTCACAAATCAAAGCATTGTGCCTTGCACAGGGTAAGTGATTAATAAATATCACTTATTAATAAATACTCAGATTCCTTGAATCTGGCCAATATGGTGGATTTTGTAAAAACTTTGTTTTTCTTTATCTGAAAGGTCTGGTCAAATTCCTTAGGGCAGGATCCACATGTTGCTATTTCAGGGTCCCAGAACCCCTAAATCTCAACATGGCCACATTTCATTGTGATCCACGTACTCAAAGGCTTTAGTGTAAGTCAATGAGGCTGTACTCCTAAATGAGGACATGCCCTCCACCAGTGCAGGTTGGCACCCTAGAATAGGAATGAACAGATAATATTTGTCACTTCACCTCTGTCTGCCTCCGTTTCCTCTACAATAAACATGACTGAAATAGCACCTACCTCCCAGGGTTATAGTGAGGAGCAAATGAAATCATCTTTGAAAAGCACTTGGTAAACCTTGAAGAGCTTCATAAATGCTAGCTATTTGCGATAACTATTAATAACAGGGACCTGTGATTTCATCAGTAGGTTGTTCTTCAATTGTTCAGTCATTTCAGACTCTTTGTGACATCATGGACAACAGCATGCCAGCCCATTCTATCCTTTATCCTCTTCCGTCTCTCTCTCTCTCTCTTTTTTTAAATTGCGTTTTATTTTTTTTTTCTAATTATATGTAAAGAAAGCTTTCAGCACTCACTTTCGTAAAATTTTGAGTTCCAAGCTTTTTTCTCCATCTCTCCCCTCACCCCTCCCAATCTGATATAGATCATACATATACAATCGTAGCAAATATATTTCCACTTCAGTCATTTTGTGAAAGAAGAACTGGAACAAGAGACAAAGCACAAGAAAGAAACAACCTCAGCAACGAAAAGGTGAAATAGTCTGCTTTGATCCGCATTCAGACTCCATGGTTCTTTCTTTGGATGTGGAGAGTATTTTCCATCATGAGTCTTTTGGAGTCATTTCCACTGTCTCCTGACATCTGCCCAAATTCATGTTCATCATTCTCATGATACTATCTGTCCATCTCCTCCTCTGCCATCTCCTTTTCCTTTTGCCTTCAATCTTTTCCAACATCAGGGTCTTTTCCACTAAGTTCTGTCTTCTCGTTCTGTGACCAGAGTAAACCAATCAGTTATTCCATGTTTGGTTCTAACTGTTGCTTCTTGGTCCTCATACAGGTTCCTCAGAAGTCAAGGAAGATGACCTGGTACTCCCATCTCTTTGAGGACTTAATGGTGGAGTACAGTCTCTGGGAAATACCTTGAATTTTCCTCGAATCTTCCCACTTGATCTAGCATTTGTCTGAGGCTAGAAAACTTTAATTATCACTCTGTCCAATTCTGTTACCTTTAATCTAGCCTAGCTAGTTATCTCCAGCCTTCAGCTACTTCCCACCCTTCTTCCCCTTCTCTTGATTCCTGGTGTCAGGCCTCTAGTCACCCCGGCCTATTGGCCACTCCAATCAAGATCCTCCATAACCCCCACCTCCAAGCACTCCACTCTAGATCCCTCCCACATCCTTTCTGTATATAAAATCTATCTTGGCCTCCATGAAGGTGTTCATATTCAATCTGGCCCACTTGCCAACACAAGCATTCCTTGAGTTTGGCCAATAGGGTGGATTTAAAAAACCAAACTTATTTTGAGTCTGGCCAATAGGATGGATTTAAAAAATCTTTGTTTTTCTTTAGCTGAAAGGCCTGGTAAAATTCATTCATGTTGCTATTTCAGAGTCCCAGAACCCCTAGATTTCAATATGGCCACATTTTGTTGTGATCCACACCCTCAAAGGCTTTAGTGTAAGTCAATGAAGCCGAACTCCTAAATGAGGGCGTGCCCTCCACCAGTCTATATTGGCGCCCTCTCTCTGATACATATAGTCTTAGAGAGTTATCCTGAGTACTTGGAGTAAAATGAGCTGCCCAAGGTCACACAGATAGTGTTATGTAAGAGGCAGGAAGTAAGTTATCTCCATCTATTCTCCAGGCTGCCTCCCATATTAATAATAGTTGATATTGATATCACACTTTAGATAGTTCAAGGAGCTTTAATAATATATATAGTTATTCTTTTCATTCTCCCTTAGTAAATGAGGCTCAGAGAAATTAAATCGTTTGTTCATGGACCCACAGCTAATGTTACAGTCAGGATCTGAACTTAGCTCTCAGCTAACTCCCAAGTCCAGCTGGATGACATAGCAGATAAAGTGTTGGACCAGAAGTCAGGAAGACCTGAGTTCAAATTCAGATTCAGACACTTAGTAGTTATGTGACCCAGGGCAAGTCACTTTGCCCTGCTTGCCTCGGTTTTCTTATCTGTTAAATGAACTGGAGAAAGTAATGGTAAATCACTCCAGTAACTTTGCTAAGGAAACCCCAAATGGGGTCATGAAAAGTCAGAAATGATGAACAACAAAAACTCCCATGAACAATACTATTTCCACCATACCACCCCACCTTTCTTAAGTTTTGATGAACCTCAAACATCACCTTCAGGACCCTCGCCATGGGCCACCCATCCTTTAGAATGCAAATAGATTTATTCTCCTTATTCAAACACATTATCAGGGAAAATGTTCTCATGTGGTTAAACTTAAAGATCTTTCCTCCCCTCCCCTCTCTTCGCTTTGCTCAAATTCCCCTATCGTGAGATTTCTCCTTCCTCTGATTAACAAAGGGCCCCCAGAATCCCAGGATCACACGGTCACAAAATGTCAGAGCTGAAAGGGGCCTCAGAACACAGACTATTAGAAAGACAGAGACATCAGAAATCACAGAAGCAGAGCTTTAGAGCAATCAGGGATCTTTGGGGCTGTCTGGTCCAACCCTCGCATTTTACAGAAAAAAGGAGTAAGGTCCACAGTGTGGCTAAGTGATTTGTCCAAGGACACACAGGTTAAGCAAGGGGAAGAGTCGGCCTTTGAATCCATTTCACTGAGGTCTGGAGAAAGGACATGAGCAAGGTCACAAAGTAAGTCCTCAGAAAAACTGGATTGGAATCCAGATCTGCCTCCTAGTCCAGTGTTCCATGCCTCACCCCCGCCCCCCCACCATCCTAATTTATCATTCTCCACCTGTCTCTTCTTCAGTCTAATAACCTCTCCTCCCTTATATCCCAAGCACAAAAGAAGGCCTGTGATCTCTTCTGGGCTTCAAACAAGCAAAAGAAAAAGAGAGGGAGTAGAAAAACACAACCCCCTCTGTTCTGTGCTTTTGCCCTCTCAATGCTGTAGTTGAAATTGGCACAGCCAACCAGAGTCCCAGTGGCTTACACGTGGCCAGGCCACAGAAACAGAATCAGAGAATCACAGACCTCAGAGGGTCACTGAGTCCAGTTAGAACCTGTGTAAAACCTTTGTGTGCTCAAGGTAAAGTTTGACAACTGTGATTCCCCCTCACCCCTCCCTCCTAAGTTTGAAAATCCTGCCTGCCCCCATATGCCGCTGTCCCTGCTGTCCCCTGGAGGTTGGGACATTTACTGAGACACAGGTGACATCACAAAGTAGACACCTCAGTGCCATGGAGGGAGGAATTTCCTGGAGATAAAAATGCATGCAATTTTAAAAAGTCATTTGACAAAGCATCCTCTGTGGCACCCCCTAGAGTTGTGCCCTACTTGGCTTACCTGTCTTGCCTGCCTTTCTATGCCACAGAAAGGAATTTTTCTGGCACTGATAAGTGTGTAGTGGAAACAGGCTAGATTTGGAGTAAAAGGGCCTACATTAAAATCTTAGCTCTGTTGTCTATAGCCCTGTGAGTTGTCATGGGGTCCTGGGTGCAATCCTCTCAAGCTATAGATGAGGACTGGAGTTGTTTTGGGCATGTCTAGCTTCTCATTTCATGACCTTCCCACTGTGCCCCGTCTCTCATTGAGTGTTTAGAAGGCTCTGAAGAAAAGTATGGGAGAGAAGAAGTATTAGACTGACTACCAAATTGAAGGTCTGCAGAGCTGTCGTGCTGACCTCATTGTTGCGTGCTGTGAAACCTGGATAGTATACCAGTGCTATGCCAGGAAACTTCCTTTTGAATTCACTTCCATTTGAATTGTCTTAGGAAGATTCATCTGGCAGGAAAAGGTACCAGACACTGAGGTCTTTGCTTGAACGAAACTGTCAAGTATTCAAACTTTGCTTCAGAGAGTGTAACTCTGAGAGCTGGCCATGTTGATTGAATGCAAAACTTAATGTTTGCCAAAAAGACTTTTATGGAGAACTCACACAGGGCAAGCACTCACATGGTACTCAGAAGAAGTGATACAAGGACATTCTCAAGGTCTCTCTTAAAAACTTTGTAATTGATTGTGTGACATGGGAGACACTGGCACAGGACCATGAAGCATGGCATGCCCTCATCAGAGAAGGTGCTGTGCCCTATGAGCAATTGAATTGAAACAGCTCAAAGGAAACACAGGATGGACAATGTTCACAGGGACTATTTGTGGTAGAGCACTCCAAGCTCATATTAGTTGGATCAGCCACAGCTGTACACGTTGAAACTTGACTCTAGCATGGTGATGTCATTTTGGTCCTCTTCCAGAATGAAGAACAACCACCAACCAACCAACCAATCAACCAATGGATTTGCCCTTTCTCCATCTAGAGACAGTTAGATGACCCAGCTGATAGGGTACTAGGCCAAGAGTCAGGACGGCCTGAATTAAACTCTAGCCTCAGGTGCTTCCTAGCTATGCGACCCTGAGCAAGTTATTTAACTGCTATCTGCCTCAGTTTCCTCAACGGTAAATGGGGATAATAATGGTACCTACCTCCTAGAATTGTTTGTGAGGGTCAAATGAAACCTTGTAAAGTACTTAGCACAAGGGCATTTTTTTCTTTCCTTCTTTTCTTTCCTTTTTCTCATCCTTTCCTTCCCTCCTTCTTCTTTCCTTTCTTCCTTCTCCCTCCTTCCTTTCCTTCCTTCTTTATTTTCCTGCTTCCTTCCTTCCCTCCTTCTTTCTCTTTCTTCTTTTCCACCTCTCTTCCTTCTTTTCCTTCTCTGCTTCCTTTCTTTCCTCCCTCCTTCCTTCCTTCCTTGCTTTCTTACTTCCATCTTTCTCCCTCCTTCCTTTTCTTCTTCCTTCCTTTCCCCATAGGTATCCGGTGTCTCCAAAGTCTTTCTCCACATGCTCTCAGTTAACCAATTGCTCAATCAATCTGTATTTATTAAGTACTTGCCATGTTCTAAGCCAGTGTAATAGCACTTGGGACAAAACCAAAGATGTAAGTCTCTGCCTTCAAGGAACTTATATTCTATCAAAATCTGTCCTCCTTTACACAGAAGCATAAATAGAAAGAGTTCTGGGCTACAATCATAGAACTGAAGTACAAGCTGGAAAAGATCTGAAAAGTCATCAAGTCCAAACCCATCTCCCTTTCCCTCTCCTTTTCCTTATTCTTTCCCTTTCCCACTTTCTCTCTGTCTCTGTCTCTTCTACTCCCTCTCACTTTCTGTCTGTCTCTCTCAAACAGAGAGCCCAGAGAAGTGAAATGCCTTACCCAAGGACACATTGTAATGGTAATTTAAATGGGAAGACCTTTCCCATTCATTAATAGGCCCTTGTGACTTACCTGGGTCACATGGAAGCCTGAGTCACATGAGTCTGTGGAGGGAGGAGTTTGCTGAAGGGGTGGAACTAGAAGGGTGGAACGGGAAGAGGTGGAGCTAGAGCAGAGCTGAGAGAAAATTGGTCAGAGAACAGTCAGAGCTAGGAAGAATGCAGACAAGCAGGTTGCTGGCTAGCCTGAGTGATTTTGTTTAAGGGAGACTGCTTGTGATTTATTTAAGGGAGCTGGTTTGTGGGAAGCCTAGCAGGGGGAAGGTTTGGGGATGGTGTTGTCCCCTGCATTGTTATTGTGTATAGATTTTTGTTAGTATGATGGATTCAGCTTTCTGGTGTCTGAATAAATATTTTACTTCTATCTTCCATGTGGAGAGTCTGTTGTATTTTGCAATTCAGAATTGCGCTGGGATATTCATAGCCACCGTAGGCACTGTGAATATTGCATCGGCACTACACATATCTGTGACAGAGTCAGGATGAGAACCCGGGTTCCCTGGCTCCAAATTTATCACCCTTGCCTGCATACCAAGCTGTCTTCCAATCAAGAGTGTAGGATTCGTGTCCTGACTCAACCACCAAGGAGTTGTGTGATCTTGGACGTATCATTTCTCTCCTACAATCCTGAGTTTCCTTGTCTATAAAATCATAGTACATCTCTAATGTCCTTTCTACCTCTAAAGTTTCATGGTTGTATGATAATAATAATAGCTAGCAATTACGTAGGGCAGCTAGGCGGTGCAATCAATAAAGTATGGGCCTGGAATCAGGAAGACCTCAGTTCAAGTCTCATCTCAGACGCAGCTAGGCGGTGCAATCAATAAAGTATGGACCTGGAATCAGGAAGACCTCAGGTCAAGTCTCATCTCAGACACCGACTAGCCATGTGGCCCTGGGCAAATCACTCACCCCTCTTTGCCTCAGTTTCCTCATCTATAAAATGAGCGGAAGAAGGAAATGCTAAGCCGCTCTAGCGTCTTCACCAAGAAAAGCCCAGACGGGGTCACAAGGAGTCAGACATGAGTGAAAATGACTGAGCAGCAATAAAAAACAATTATAGCACAATAGAGCCCTTTAAGATTTGCAAAGCGCTTCTGAAATGTCCTCGCAGCAACCCTGTCAAGGGGAATAGAGTGACAAGAGATGGAGTTGAGCAAAGGGACAGAAGAGGGTGAAATGGAATCATCCACAAATGACTACAGAAGAGAAGGAAGCACAGACAAGTGGGACAGCTTTGAGAATTACGTGTCAAATATACTATTTACCTAAAATGAAAAATAAACTCCACATACCAGAGATTCATCCTTTCACAGACATGCCCCTTTCTGTTTTACAATATATGTGAAAATGCTCATTTGATTTGGTGTGCATTTAGTTCTAAATTTTAAAAAGTAAATAAAAGAATAAAGTGGAATACAACTGAATGAGATGAGATCGAGTAGGATGAAGTCAATAGACTTGGTAATGGAGTAGACTAGAGGAGAAGGAGATGGGGTGGGGGTAGAATGGAGTTGAGATGAGTGGAATGGAATAGAGATGGGATAGAAAGGAATGGAAATTTCCAGGCTCTCTTCTTTTGGGTGATTCATCATCTCCAATTTCTGATAGCCAAATGGCTCAACTCCTGCTGGATCCTCTATCTGAGGGAATAATGGAAGGGATCCAGTTGTCCCTCCTTAGACATTCTACCCCTAGATAATCCTTCCCCGGTTTCCATAAGATGCCTTTTGATGGTCTTGTGGAATCTGGTCTCTCCTGAGTGTCTTGGATCCCTCCTTTCCCCACAGGAGGCCAAGCTCCCCTGTACCAGCCTCCCCCACCATCCTCCTAGCTGTCATAACCACAGTCCCAATCTGACAGGAGCCCAGAACAAATTTTTGCAGAGCATCTGTGGGAGCTCCCTGGGGATTGGCACCTGGCATGTGGGCACAATGCTGCACCTAGAAAAAGGAAGCCTAAGTGACATGTGACAGGATCTGTTCCCCCACCCTCCCCCATCTCCAGCACCTACCTGGGGCACTGTAGTTCCTATTGAGTGACTGTGGACTGCTCAGCATTTTGGCAGGCTTGTTCAACCATCAATTCGGAGAGCTATTTATTCTTCTCCCACTTCTCCATCATCACCTGGAGGTGCACAAGGGAACAAGGTCAAAGTGGAAGCAACCATTTCAATGTCACCAAACTTGGAAAAGGGGCTGCTATTAGTGGCCAAACCAGACAACCTCTGGGAGGAGAGCCAGGCTAGGTGTTCGCTGGCTCCAGATGGTGACAACTGAGAGTCAACTATTCCTTTTAGGACAGTCATCCATGACCAGCCAGCTCAACTGGGAATATCATCTTGGCTATTCCTGGGATTTCTCATTGTCTTCTTCATACAATAAGAGCCAAGTCCCAGGATTTTTGCTTTTGTCCCTTTGCCTCATCCCTCAGAGAACTCCTCAGTTCCTCCAGCCTCCTAATGTGCTATCTCCAGGTTTGACCTTTCCTCTGAACTCTTTTCTGAACTTCTTTTCCTTAACTCCAGCTTCCTTGATAAACCTCTCTACCTGCATCAATCAATCAGCAAGCCTTTATTAAGCACCTACTATGTGCCAGACACAAAGCTAGGCAGCAGGGCCATTTTCATCTTTTCCGTTTTACCCATTTACTGGTATTTAGTGAACATTGACTCAAGAAGAGGATCATTTATTGTTTTTAAAGAAACATTTATTTATTTTTAGTCTACAACTTCAGTTCCACAAACTTTTGAGTTTTAAATTTTCTCCCCGTCTCTTCCCTCTGCCCTCCCCAAGTTGGCATGCAATCTGGTATAGGCTCTACATATACATCAAAAATATTAGCGATGTTGTAAAGAAGAATTATAACAATGGAATGAATCATAAGAAAGAAGACACAAAACACAACAGAAAAGAGAAAAAACAAATAGTATGCCTGCATTCAGACTCTAATTCTTTCTCTGGAGATGGATAGCATTTTCTATCATGAGCCTTTCGGAATTGTCTTAGAACGTTGCATTTCTGAGAAGAGCCAACTCTATCAAAGTTCGTCATCACACAATGGGGTTGTAACTGTGTACGATGTTCTTCTGGTTCTGCTCCCCTCACTCAGCAACAGTTCATATAAGTCCAGGTTTTTCTGAAGTCTACCTGCTTGTCTTTTCTTACAGCATAATAGTATTCCATTACATTTATGTACCACAACTTGTTCAGTCATTCCCCAATTGATGGACATCCTCTCAGTTTCCAGTTCTTTGCCATCACAGAAAGAGCTGCTATAAATATTTTTCTACACATGGGTCCTTTTCCCATTTGTATGATCTCTTTGGGATACAGCCCTAGAAGTGACATTGCTGGGTATGCACATTTTTTATAGATCAAGAAGGGAGCAGGGAGGAACCTTAGTGGTCACCTAGTCCAACTCTCTCTCTTTATAGAAGAGGAAACTGATGTCCAAGGAGGTTATGACATGCCCATCATAAAGGTAAGTCACAGAACTAGGAATCAAATCTAGACCTTCTGACTCCAAGACCAGGGCTTTCTTCACTCCTTCATGTTTTATCTTCACATGTGAAGCAAGAGAGAACATTTAAGTATTTAGCTGCGTGTTTCTTCTAGGGCAGAATTGGAGCTCTGGTGTTTCTGACTCAAAGACCAAGTCTATCTATCTAGCACTCCACATTGCCTCTCTTAAACGATGAGGAAGTGTCAGGAGGATGCAAAGAGAGAAGGGCTTCACAGAGGCTTTCATACAGGCTTGGACTGGGTATGCAATTGGACTCAATGATCACTAAATTCACTCCCTCCCTTCCCTAGAGCATGTAAGTGGTGGTCAGTGAAGAGCCTGACCCAGTTCAAATTGAGGGAAGTGAGAAAGAACTCTGTGGGGAGATCAGACTGTAGAGTTTTGAATGCTAGGTATTATTAGTAGATTTCATAGTGGACTTGGATTTAGGAAACCCTAGTTTGAATCTACCTCAGATACTTTGTATGTGATCCTGGACAAGTCACTTAACCTCTGTCAACCTCAGTTTTCTCATTTGTTAAATGAGGAAGATGGACTTAATGACTTCAAAGGTCCTTTCTGGCACCAAATCTATGATCCTATGATTATGTTTGGCACATAGTAAGTAATAAATAAATGCTTTTTGATTCATCTGACATTTACAGAGTGCATTAGGATTTGCTTTAGGATTTACAGAGCATCGTCTTCATTTACAGACTACAAAACCCTACCAAAACAACCCTGAGGCTCAGAAAGTTATTTGTCCAAGATGGCATGATTAATAAGCGTTAAAGGCAGGATTTGAAACTGGGTCTCTGTACTCCATTCTTTCCACTACATTGCATTGTTAGTCTTTGTGTGGCTGTCTAGAACATGTCAGTGAATTACCTGACCTGGTCTCTGAGCCACATGTTGGCATATGTTCCAGCCTGTTGGTGACCTCTTGAACCCTACCTCTCAACTGTGGGAACAGGGCAGGACAAGCTTATTCCTGATCAGTGTCTGGATATTGATTCATTCATTATTGTTCAGTCATTTCAGTTGAGTCTGACTCTGTGACCCCATTTGGGATTGTCTTGACAAAAATACTGGAAAAGTTTGCCATTTCCTTCTCTAACTCATTTTACAGATCAGGAAACTGAGGCAAAGATGGTTAAGTGACTTGCCCAAGGTCACACAGCTAGAAATGTCTGAGGCCACATGTGGACTCATAGAGAGGAGTCTTCCTGACTGCAGGTCCAGCACTCTACCTATTGCACCACTCAGCTGGCCTATGTTGAATCGTAGCACTACAGATTTCGACCTGGAAGACCATCCAGTTACCTCCTTGTCCATTTTACAGATGAAGAAACTGAGGCCAAGAGAAGTTAATTAAATCTTGCTTTGTTATTCTGCTGTGATAAATTCTTGGGATCTGATCTTGACATGGGTTGGTGACTGATTCTGCCCTTGACTTGTCTAGAACTGAAAGTCAAGGAGGTCTGGGTTCTGGTCACAGCTGTGCCAGGACCTTCCTGTGTGACCTTAAGCAAGCCAATGCTTCAGCATTTCTCCCTGTCTTACCTTCATCAGAGAGATTTGTGAGTATGTAAGGAATTAATGGATATGAAAGCACTTTGAAAAAAGAATAATTCTCTATAAATACAAGGACTTATTATTAGACTGTTGAGGGTGCCTAATGGTACTTTGGGGTTGGACTAGGACATTTTTTCAGTCATTCACTCAACAATTGGTTATTGAGGCACTATAGGGAACCCAGCCCTGTGCCAGTCGCTGCAGGAGATGTAGGGAACTAAAAGACACACTCAGTGAATGAAGGAGCTTATAGTCTATTTAGGGATAGAAGACAGGCCCACTCACTCATCTACTCATCCCCATTCACTCAATAAACACCTATTCAGTACCTGCTCTGCAGGTAATAAGGGGATCCCAGGATTTAGAGTTAGTTGGGACTTTACAATTCAACTCCATTTTCTGACAAGAAAGGAAACTGAGGTCAAAAGTGACTTACCCAAGGCTGCACATAGAATATTATACTTAGAAGGGTCCTTAAATTCCTTGTTTTATGAGTAAAGAAATAAAGATTGTAAGGCTGTTCTCCTAAGGTTATCCTTCATTCTGCTATCCCACGTCGATGCTTTCTCTCCTAATAACTCATGTTATGGTTCAGTGGCAAGAGCAATGGATTTGGAGTCAAAAGATCTGGGTTTGAATCCCAGTTCAGTCATCAGGCCAACTAGATTGTTTTTGGTTCATTCTTAGCTCTCTAAGAGGACCAGTGACTTCAGGGCAGTGATGTCTGGATTTGCAAGTGATTTGGATTTAAGTAAGTCATCAGTCTCATCCTTTCCTCCAGAGCCAGTTGAGTCCAACGGCAAAACACAGGTCAAGATAACTGGAAATAGCCCCAGTACAGTGAGAAGCCTTGGTCTTTTAAAGCTAAGGTCTTTCCCAGGTCTCAGTTTGTCTGAAGCAATGACCATTCAGTAGTTAAAGGCTAAGTGAGAATTGAGGCAAAAGATGGCCTTGTTTGCCTTCACAAAAAACATCAATCAGGGAGGGGAAGACCCTTTGAGTATCTAGCCAGAATAGAAACAATTGCTATTTACTGTGACTCTGAGCCACCAGAACCCAAACAATGAGCAAGTGAGACTTGGGATGGAGGCGGGGCATTATTGGCCAGTCAGTGAGAGCCAGAGTGATTTGGGTTTAAGGCATGGTCGAGTTGCTCCATTTAAAAATCAATGGACTCATCATCCTGAACTTAAATCTGACCTCAGACACTTACTAGCTATATGACCGTGGGCAAGTCATTTAACCCTGCTTGCCTCAGTTTCCTCATTTGTAAAATGAGCTGGAGAAGGAAATAGCAAACCACTCTAGGATCTTTGCCAAGAAAATCTCAAGTGGTGTCAGGGCTGAAAAAACTGGGTATCAACAAAATCAGCCACTTACTACTTGTGTGACTTTGGGTAGCTAACTTAAATTGATGGCTTCACTTTCTGTATCTGTCAAATGAAAGGGTCAGACACAATGATCTCTTCTAACTCTGAGGATGTGATTCTGTTGTGCTTTATATTTGCAGAGTACTTTCCTCATAAGAACCTTGTAGATAAATTTTAAAATCTGTAAATGGAGATAATGCTGTGCAAATCCTAGAAGATATTAATCTCAAGTCTGGCAGTATAAATTCTCTTAGGCTCATTTTACAAAAGAGAAAACTGAGGCATAAAGAGGGTAAAGGAAAGGCAGTATGATTCAAGCCTTCTCTGATGCTCACCAACTGTTAGTGTGCCCCTCCCCTACACCAGTCCCACACCAATTGCTTTAGATTTATTATGAGACAATCTGTCATAAAGGGCTGATCTCAGGCTTGGAAAGATCTGGGTTCAAGATACTTTCTGGCTTAGTGACTCTGGGTAAGTCACTTAAACTCTCAGTTTCTAGGGCAACTCCTTAAGAATTGCAGATCAGCAACTGACTTGTTAGTTGAGGAAGTTGCCTTATTGGGAATTCCCTATACCAAAGAAATCACAGATTTGACCCTCAAAATCACACACAACAGATATGCATGAAAACACACACATATACACATGGGCACACACACACAAGCACACACACACATACTGCTATTTCCTTGAGGGCTCTGTCTTCCTTGTCTTCACCTGGCATATAGTAGGTAATTGGATTTGATCTTAGGATCATAGATTTAGATCTAGCAGAGGTATTTAAAGTTATGGAGTCATGGTCCCTTATTTTACAAATGGGGAAACTGAGACCATGAGAGGTTAAGTGACTTGCTTAGGGGTCATATAGCCAGTAAGCACCTCAGATAGGATTCCGGTCTACCCCAGAGTACACCAAGTTCTCTGATAGACTCTAGACAAAACTAAAAAGAAAAATACCACTTGAGATGCTATTAGTCCCTTGAGGATAGTAAATGTTCTATGAGCAAATGAATGCATGGCTAGGATGTGCTAAGAGGTACAGTAAGGAGTCTAGCTCTAACATGGGGAGCTCACTTACAGCAAGTGTAGAGGGTGGGGGTGGTTGATTTCCCTTTTCTTGGTTAGTGTGACTGATCAGTAAGCTCTCAATTACCTAATGTTCCAGGGTCCACCATTGGAGGCTGGCTTCCTTTTGACCATACTGGGATTCTATGCAGGCTAATAATGCTGGAATGGAACTAACATTCCAACCACAATAAATCTCACTATTCTTTCATTAAATTCTGAATGTCACCTTGATGATGACTTCCCAGAACACTCCTTGAGAATTTAGGGCCACTCTCTGTGGCTCCAGAAGCTGTAAAGATCCCACTCCCTTGTCCCATTGTACCGGGGCAGTAAATGCCATGGGAGCAGAGATGGGGGATGTCTTCCCCCCACCCCTTTCCAGCTACTGTCCCTGCATCCCATCTTCCTGGCTCTCCTATTCCCTTTGGAATTCAAAGCATCCCTGGGACCCCACACTCAGGGTCTTTGGAGAAGAGGTAGCATCAGCAATTGATGAAGGTACTCTGGGCATCCCTCCAGATTCCAAAACCCAACTGAGTTACAGATTCTAAAATGAAAACTTCCTTAACCTTTCTCAGCCTCAATTTTCTTCCCTGTAAAATGGGGATAATAATAGGACCTTCCTCCCAAGGACTGTCATGAGACTCAGATGAGATAACAATCATCAAGTTCTTTGCAAACCTTAAATTACTATATAAATGCTAGTGTTTGTGGTTATTATTGCTTATTCAGATTTCCTTAATTTGAACATGAAAAAACTGAGTCCCAGAGACAGAGTGACCTAGGGTCATAGTTCTTCTTGACATTTCTCCTCCTTCTAGGTTCGAAGATCCAAAGAGAGAAGACATTCAGTCCTCTCATTTTACAGGAAATTACCTAACATCACATCAGTTGCGGTGGTTCAGTCATTTTTTCAGTCACATTCGACGCTTCTTGGCCCCATTTGGGGCTTTCTTGGCAAAGATACTAGAATGGTTTGCTATTTCCTTCTCCAGCTCATTCTACAGATGAAGAAACTGAAGCAAAGAAGGTTAAGTGACTTGCCCAGGGTCACATAGCTAGCAAGTATCCAAGGCTGGGTTTGAACTCAGGTCTATTCCTGACCCCAGACCCAGTGATCTATCTACCACTATCCACCTAGTTGCCCCCAATCAATCCAGAAGCATTTATTAAGAACCTGCTTTCTGCCAGGCATTATACCAGGTGCTGAGGATATGTCAAAAATAGAACAAACCTACCCTCCTTCCATTCTATCAGAGGAAACAACCTGTTGTCAGTCAACAAACATTTATTAAACATGTATTGGGTCTGATACACATGTATGTATGTATAAGTATGTGTGTATATGTACTTATGTGTGTAAATACACATATATGTGTGTGTATATATTGCACATACACACATATGTATGTACTCCAAAATAAATAATTTTATTTAAAAATTGAGGGAAGTACTACTAATAATAGCAAACACGTTGATATGACTGTAAGGTTTGCATAGACTTTGCCTAACTTTCCCCATCTGCTAGATAGATCACTGGGTCTGGGGTCAGGAGTAGACCTGAGTTCAAACCCAGCCTTGGATACTTGCTAGCTATGTGACCCATCTGCTTTGGGCCTCTAGCAGCTGGAAGAATCAGAAAAGGCCTTCTTTAAGAGGGAACTTTTGAATGAAGCAAAGGAAACTGGGGATTCTAAGAGGCAGAAAGGAGAAGGGATCTATTCCAGAGACATTGAGGATCACCTGTAGAAGAAAGAAAATCATGGGAATACCTAACATGGAGAAAAGTGTCTGGTCTGTGAGGAACAGCAAGGAGACTCATCTGTCTACACTAGAAATTGTGTGAAGGGAATGCTGAATGGAAGAGTTTATAGTTGATCCTAGGGGTAATAGGGAGCCACTGGAGGTTATTGATCAGGGGAAGGACATGGCCAGAGTTCTGCTTTAGGAATGTCCTGTGGCAGCTGTGTTGAGGATGGATTGTAGAAGTGGGTGAGAAGACCAATTATTGTGAGTGTAGTAGCGCAGGAAAGAAGTGGTGAGTGCCTAAACTATTGTGGTTAATAGAGAGAAGGGAATAGATGGGAGAAATGTAGTAAAGGTAAGAAGTTGAAAAGACTTGCTAACTATTTGTATATGGGCAGGGCAGTGAGGTAAGGGAAGAATGATGGATGAGGTTGCAAACCTAGGCAACTGGAAGAATGTGGTTCCCTCAACAGAAATAGGCAAGTTTAGATAATGGGTGAAAGAGACAGCACAGCTGATTCTCTTTTGACATGTAGGATCCCACCGTGCTTTAGTGCACCATTTCAGTCATAGATTTAGAGGCAGAAGGAACTTCTAAGGTCATCTAGCCTAGAAAAGTTAAGCAACTCATTCAAAGTCACGCAGCTCATGAATGGCCAAACTGAGCTTCATGTATGTCCACATCCCATGGCCCCAAATCTAGGACTCTTTCCACTGCAGGAAGGCTCTAGGTGACATTTTGCTAGCTTGGATAGTAAAGCCTGCAGTAGATCCTAGGATAAGGGGCAGAAGGCAAGAGGTGTTGCTCATCCACTTCCTGAATCAAAGAAGCCCGAGGAAGGGCAAATATAACTGGCACCTGTGCTGTGCTTCTGTTTTGTCCTTATCCCAAGGCATCTAGACCTCTGTGCCTGGGCTGGAGAACGCATGGTGTGTCCCAGCAGAAAGAGACTGATCTTGATGAAGCTGAAATTCCTCTACAGCTGTCTGCTTCTGGTGTAATTGCTGTTCGTCATATCTCACTCTTCTTGGCCCCATTTGGGATTTTCCTCACAAAGATACTAGATTTGTCATTTCCTTCTCCTGTGCATTTTACAGATGAGGAAACCGAGGCAAAGAGAGTTAAGTGACTTTCCCAGGATCACAGTTTAGCGAGATATGAACTCATGAGGAATCTTCCTGATTCCAAGCCCAGTGCTCTACCCGTTGTGTCACCTAGCTGCTTCTGCCTTTGCCCAATGACAACACTTAGCTCTTGAAAAATGTTGCTATATTGTGGAGTGTGTGAAGGAGATGATGGATAATGAGTCTGGAAATACAGGTCAGATACAGGTTATACAGGGCAACCTGACAAGTTTGTATTTCATCCTAAGGGTAATAGTGAACCCCTGAAGCCTATTGAGCAGGAGAGTATGTTTTAAGGATATGACTCTGACCACTGTGTGGAGAATATATTGGAGAAAGGAGGAAAGACTTGAGACAGGAAGATCAATTATTGCTATTGTAATAGTCCAGGAAAGGTAAAGAAAATCTGACTTGAGGTGGTAGCCATGTAAAAAGAGGGAATGAAATGGATGGGAGAGGTATTGTGGAGGTAGAATTGACAAGACATAGCAAGTGATTAGTTATATAGGGTGAAGGAGAGTGAGAAGTGCAGAATATTTCACCTACTACAGCCAAATAGATGAGTCTAGAGAAAGGGAAAAAATATATCATAAGGACATGGTAAAAAACAAAACAAACAAAAAAACTAATTCCAATGACTGGGATGACAAGATATATATATATATTATATATATTATATATATATATAGTGGGTTGACAAGCTATCTATCTATCTATACATACATATAGTGGAAAAAGCACTTCACTTATACTACTTTGTTGTTCAATCTTTTTCAGTAGTGTCTGACTCTTCATCACCTCATTTGGGGTTTTCCTGGCAGAGATACTGGAGTAGTTTGCCATTACCTTCTCTCACTCTTTTACAGATGAGGAAACTGAGGCAAATAAGGTTGTGTGACTGCCCAGGGTCACACAGATAATGAGTGTCTGAGGTCATATTTGAACTCAGATCTTCCTGACTCCAGCGCTGGCACTTTATTCGCTGGACCACCTAGCTGCTCCATTTGTACTGCGCCTAGTTCTATACCCCAATGAGATCAAAGAAAGAGGAAAATGATCCGTACAAACAAAAAAATTTATAGCAGCTCTTTTTGTGGTGGCAAAGAATTGGAAGCTGAGTGGGTACCCATCAATTGGGGAATGTCTCAACAACTTTACAAATGTGATGGAATCCTATTGGGCTGTAAGAAATAATGATGGGAATAATTTCCAAAAGGCTTTTATGAATTGATGCAAAGTGTGTGGAGCAAAAAGAACAATTTTTACAGTAACAGTAACATCGTAAAGACAATCGACTTTGAAAAACTTAGTATCTCTCATCCACACAATGACTGATCACAATTCTCAAAGACTTATCCAGATAGAGAACCGAAATACTAAGCACAGATTGAAACATATTTTCTTCTTTTTCTTTTTTTGGGGGGAGGGGAATGGCTGATGCAAAAATTTGTTTTGCCTGACTATATATGTAATACATATTATATATATATATATATATATATATATATATATATATAAAACTGTAATAGTTTTGTCTTTCTTTTCTTTTTTGGAGGGGGATGACTGATGCAAAAATTTGTTTTGCATGACTTTTTATTTGTAATGGCTTTTTCTTTCTTCTCTTGGGGGAACATGGATAATGAAAAATTTTATTTTGCATGATTATATGTATTTGTAATGTGCTCTGGTTTTCTTGCTTTCTCAATGGGCGAGTAAGAGGGAGGACGGAGGGAGAGAATTTAGAACTAAAAATAAAATAATAATTGAATTAAAAAAAAATCTCTGACACTCCAGAAGTCTGGAGACTTCTTCAGTTCAAGCTTTTTATTAACCATGTGACCTTATATATATGTCAGAGTATGTGAGCTTCAGTTTTTTCCTATGTAAAATGAAGAGGTTGGGTATATGATCGCCAAGGTCCTTTGTATTCTTCGTTCTAAGGTCCTGACATTCTGTATTATCTGTTCTAAGGTCCCTTCTAGCTCTGACATTCAGTGCTCTGTATTCTAGGGCTCCCCTTAACTCTACTGCTCTCAGCACTAAGTTCTCTATCCCATCCTTAATGTTCACTCGGTTGTTCCATTCCAAGGGGCTGATGGGAGCAGTACCTGAGCCAGCTACCTCCCTGTGGTCTTGGTTATTCTCGCATCTTTCTTAGTTGCGCCCTCCCCCCAGCCTCATGTTCCATGCCCACGCAGACTCCTTTCCCCTGCCTCTCTCCCTTTACCCCAGTGCCCTGGGCTTAACACATTTCCTTTCTGGAATACAAAAGGAGAAGGCTCTGGGGGAAGAGGATGTATACAAACAGAGTCACAACTTCCCAGCAGGAAGCCCCGGTCACAGCAGGGGAAAATGAGCTAGTCTATTCCGGGGGCTCCCCTGTTAAATTCCTGTGGCTGAAAAGGCGAGTAATTCTGGATCCCTGCCCCCTTCCAGCATTAAGAGACGTGCCACCCCCGTGGCTAGTGTTTGCCCGTTTCCTCCTTCCCAGGGGGCTTCTGTAGCCAAGGTGAAGCCCCCTTGAACCTGAACAGTGAGTGGCTGGCAGAGAGGGCTGGGAGGACGGAGGGTTGGGGCTCTAGTCCTGGCTTCTTACTGTGTGGCCTTGGGAAAGTTGCCCAACCTCTCTTTCTTTAGTTTTCCCACCAGATTAGTGGGGGTGGGAGAATAGCCTGTGGGTGAAACAGTGATGAGGGCGCAGGTCTACTGGAACTGGAGAGATGAAAGTCCCTAACATAGGAAGTGGGAAGTAGTGAAAAGAGGCAGAGGTACTAGACGAGAGGGGGCTGTTCCTGGGGTCTCTGGGGGGCTTTCAAGACCCTGCTTGCTGTCTTCAGAATACTAGCTCAGGGACTGATCTGGAAGGCAAAATAGCAGAATCCTAAAATGTCACTGGAAGAGACTTTCGAGATCACCAAGCATCACTTCCTGATTTTACAGATGAGGAAACTGAGGCTCAGAAAGTTGAAATTATTTGCTCGAGATCACACCACTAGTAGATGGAGAATCTGGAATGCAAGTCTGACTCTTCTGACTCTGAAGTCCTACACTATCTGCGCTTATTTTAGTCAGCACATGTTTTAGAAGCTTCTTATGAACCCGAAAGGAGAGGTCAAGACAGGTAGTAATGTCAATAGATGACAGCAATCCCACAGGAAAAAAAATTATTTTCCTCCTCCAATTGCTTACCTGGGGGGAGGGAGAGACAATTAAGGTGACTTGCCCAGAAGTATCTGAAGTCAAATTCGAACTCAGGACCTCCTGGTGGATACTCTCTATTTACTGTGCCACCTAGCTGCCTTTTTCTTTCTTTTGAAGGCAGTTGGGATTAAGTGACTTGCCCAGTGTCATACAGCTAGTAAACTTTCCCTTCCCCCAACTCATACATACATACTCTCCTTCGCTGCTCTCCCCCCGCCCTCCCTAGGGCTGGTCCTGAGCCCATCTCTAGTGCCAGCGTTTGGTGCTGGCCCTTGCTTATTGATGTCAACAGCTGCCCCTTGTAAAGCACGTGGGGCATGGGGGTGGGGGAAGAGCAGGGTGCCTGGGATCAACTAAGGGTATCTGGCAGGAGGGGGAGAGGAAGATCAGGTTTAATGGGGTAATAAGAAGACCGTTTATTTGGGGATTCTCTCCTTTCCCTCCGATCCAGTATCTCCCTCCACAATCCTCCCCACCCCCAATAAGGGCTAGAGAAGGGAGGGTGGGATGTGCCAAAGGACAGGAGAGAAGAGCTCCCCCAATAACATGGCCTCTCAACTATTTGCTGATCTGCTTCTCCTAGGTCTTCTGCCCTGAGGGATTATGTGGCCACAAAAGCTGAAATTCCCCATCTCCCTACCCCTGGCTGACTCCATTTTCAACCTAAGCCCCTGGGCTCAGGCTCAGAGGGGAGGGAGAATTACAAGGACAATGGGCTCCATGGGAGGGACTATATTAGTTTGAGGCTCTTTGGCCCTAACCAGGGGCTCTGCCCTGTTCTCCTCACCCTTAGCTGGCCTAGACCTAGGAAACACTGATAAACACAGAGGATACCGGCCCTTTCTCTCCTTTCCCACTGCCTTGGACCTAGACTCCCCTCCTACAGGGATTATTACAGTCTTTGAGAGAATATATATTCCTTCAGAGTAGAGATAATTCACTTTTCTTCTGTCTTTGTATCCCTGGCATTTAACACAATGCCTGGCACATAGTAGGCACTTTATAAATGCATGTTGATTGCTTAATCTCAGGTTAAGAATTCCTGATCTACTCCAACCTCTTCATTCTGTAGAAAAAGAAACTGAGGCCCAGTTTCTGCATGCCCAAGGTCATGTAGCTAAGAAGTGGTAGAGCTGGGTGGGTGCAGTGAATACAGTACTGGAGTCAGGAGGACTGACTTCAGACACAAAGTAGCTGTGTGACTCTGGACAAGTCACTTAACCCTGATAGAAAGAAAGAAAAAAGAAAGAAAGAAAAAAAGAAAGAAAGAAAGAAAGAAAGAAAGAAAGAAAGAAAGAAAGGAAGGAAGGAAGGAAGGAAGGAAGAAAGGAAGAGAGAAAGAGAAAGGAAGGAAGAAAGGAAGAGAGAGAGAGAGAGAGAGAGAGAAAGAAAGAAAGAAAGAAAGAAAGAAAGAAAGAAAGAAAGAAAGAAAGAAAGGAAGGAAGGAAGGAAGGAAGGAAGGAAGGAAGGAAGGAAGGAAGAGAAAAAGAGAAAGGAAGGAAGAAAGGAAGAAAGGAAGAAAGAAAGAAAGAAAGAAAGAAAGAAAGAAAGAAAGAAAGAAAGGAAGGAAGGAAGGAAGGAAGGAAGGAAGGAAGGAAGGAAGGAAGGAAGAAAGAAAGGAAGGAAGGAAGGAAGAAAGGAAGAGAAAAAGAGAAAGGAAGGAAGAGAGGAAGAAAGGAAGAGAGAGAAAAAGGAAGGAGAGGGAAAGAAAGAAGGGAGAGTGAGAGAAAGAAGGAAGAAAAAAAAAAAGAAGTGACAGAGCAAGAATCTGAACCCAGGTCCTCTGACTTCAAACCCAAAAGTCTTTGCACTGTACCACTGTGTCCCTTAATAGCTTCAAACTTCTCTAAGATTTTTGAGAAACTCTGTATTAAGAAAGACCAAGCACCTTCACTAGCACCCTGTGATATATGTATTTCAAGCAATATTATCCTCATTTTGTAGACTCTCCTGTCTCCAAGTATACCAGCTACAAACAACACATCTCCAGCCTTATCAGAGCCACACATTAACCCCTTCATTAAAAATAAAAAGCTTTATTGATGCTTTCTGTTTCTTACACTAGTCATTCCCTGTTATATGCCCCTTCCACTGAACCTTCCTTTGAAACAAACAAAAATGGTTACTTGAAATCAATTGCCCCAAACAAACAAACAAATGAATGAATAATAAATAATCTGACAACTATATAGCCTTCCAGACTCACAGTCTTTCACTTCTCTGAGAAGAGTGGAGCTCATTCCATCATTTGTCCCCTAAGACCAAGATTGCACATTGCAAATCAGTCTGAATTCAGCTCCCTTTTAGCAGAAGTCATTGCCTATATTGTTTTCCTGGTTCTGCTCACTTTACTTTGTATCTGTTCATACAAGTCTTCTCGTTTCTCTGAACTCATTTCATAGTTTTTTTTTTTTATGGCACAAGACTATTCTATCACATTCCTACTCTATTTTCCTCAGCTATTCCCTGGTGATGGGCAACCACTTTTTTTTTTTTTTTTGCTGCCACAAAAAATGTTCTATGAGTATTTTGGTACATGTGGGGCTTTTCCATGACTAATCTCACTTGGGCACAAATCCAGTAATGGGTTTGTTGGGCTTACAGTTTACTGACTTTTTCAAACTTCCCTATTGAAGGCATCAATTCCATTCACCCAGCTTCACCTGGAGTTAACCAACATTTCCTCATCCTCCCCCTGTTCCCTATATTCAATGAGCTGCCAAGTCTTGCTATCTTACTGGTCACTAGGTGGCGCAATGGGTAGAACACTGCGTCTAGTGTCAGGAAGACCTGAGTTCAAATTTGACCTGTCACTTGCTAACTGAGCTAGCAGACTAGACTTGCCAAAAGACCCTATGTAAGTTGTTACCGGTCCGTCATTCTAGAAGAGGACCAATGAACTCACAAGGTTGATGTTTTGACTGGCTCATGAATTGTATTTAAGTGAGGCAGAGCTGAGCAAGTCACTGAACCTCCAATTACCTCAGTTTCCTCAACTGTAAAATGGGGATATTATTATAGGGATATATAATTATGTATAGTATTATATATTATATGGATATATAAGTATATATTATATAAGTATATTATAGATAGTATTTTATATATTATAGAATTATATTTAGATATTATATATCATATAGAATTATATCTAGATATATATTATATAAAGATATAAGTATATTGAGATGTTATATAGATATATAATTATATATAGATATTATTATATATTACATAGACATATTACATATAATATCCACATACTAATATTAGAGATATATTATTATATCACCTTCCCTCCTAAGGTTATTGTAAGGACCAAATAAGAGAATAATTATAAAACACCTAAGTGTTTTATACATTTTATATATTAACGTATATTATATGTGTGTATGTACACATATATATATATGTATAAATACACAGAGCCTAGCACATAGTAGGCACTTAATAAATACTTCCCTCCTTCCCTTCCACTATATTTCTGGAATCCATCCACTTCTCTCCAGCCAAGCAATATCCCTGCACCTTGACTATTACAATAACCTCCTAATGGGTCTCTCTGCCTCAGGTCCCTCCCCTCCCCAAAACATCTTCCTTACAGGTGCTGAAGTGATTTTCCCAAAGCACAGTTCTGACTGTCAATTCCTTGCTAAAAACTCCAGTGGCTCCCTATTACTTCTAGGATCAAAACCACACTCCTCTGTTTGGCATTTAAAGCCTTTACAATCTGGCTCTAACATAGCTTTCTAAGCTTATTACACACAACTCCCTTCCTTGCACTATTCCAGCCAAGCTGGTTCCTTGATCTTCCTCACAAGTAACATTTCATTTCTATCTCTTTGTACAAGCCATCCCCCATTCCTACAATACACTCTCTCCTTCCCTTTATCTCTCAGAGTCAGCTCCAACATCATCAACTACATGAGGCCTTGCCCAGTTCCCCTCCCCTCCATGGCTTCTGGTGCCTCCTCCCAAAATAACCTTACATTATATATATTAATATTTGTAATGTTATTTTAAATATATAAATAAAGTTATTTTCCCCAATGACATTTAGCATTTTTAACATTTGTTGGTTTCTTTTTTAAGTTTTGAGTTCCAAATTCTATTCCTCCCTCTCCTCCCTGCTCCCTGAAGTGATAAGCAATCGGATATAGGTTATACATATACAAACATGTAAGACATTCCCATATTCGTCTGCATTAATATTTGTGTGTGATCTCTCCCATGCTAGAAAGTAAGCTTCTTGAAGGAAACAGCCGTTTCATTTTTGTTCATATTATCTGTGCTTCTTGGCACACAATCTTAATTAATACTTATTGATTGAATAGTAATTCCAGATGGTTTTCCAGAATGATTAGACCTATTTACAGCTCCACCAACAGTATAATAATACATTTGTCTTCCTTCGGCCGTTCTAATATTGTTTCAGTTTTCATCATCTTTTCCAGTTTGAGACCATCCTCCCCCCAACTGTATAGAGAAGGAAAGTAAGGGAGAGAATGGAAGTGATTTGCCCCAGGCCCCCAACAAAGAACAGAATTGGAAACAGCTCCAAGGAGGTAGTCATAATTCATTTTTTTATGTATATGGGGAGACAGAAAAGAAAATACGCGTGTTTGTTCTGAAAAGCTTATAGTTTAATTGGAGAGTGAAGACTGGTTGGATTGAGGCAGTGAAATATAAGACGATGTGGGTTCCAATCCAGCCTTAGATACCAGCCTGAGTGACCATGGATGAGTTAAATCAGCTTAATGCAACAAGCGTGCATGAATTGCTATGTACTGTGCTATTGAACAATGATATAAAGAAAATATGGTCCCTGCCCTCAAGGCACTCACATTCTAATTAAAGAGACAACATGCAAACAACTGTGTATAAACAAGATATGGACAGTGTACATGGGAGGTAATCTCAGAGGGAAGGCATCAGCAGGGGGGCGATGATGGGGTGGAAGAGAGGCATAGGAAGGCCTCTTGCAGATAGTGTGATTTGAACTGAGTCTTAAAGGAGTCCAGGGAAACTGGGAGGCAAAGATGAGGAGGGATGGCATGTCAGGCAAGAGGGACAGCCAGTGTAAAGGTGTGGAGACTGAAGATGGGGTGGCTTGTTTGAGGAAAAGTGTGGAAGGGAATAAAGTATAAGAACTCTAGAAAGGCAGGAGGGGGCCTGTTGGGGAAAGGGGTTGGATGCAATGAAAATTCCTTCAGGATATAAATCTATAATTCTCTTATAACTAATATTGTTGGTATAAGGAGAGGGCAAGAAGGATATTACTCAGATCCTAAGGGGCCCAGTCCAAGCAATAGGGACTCTAGGAGGTCAGAAAGAAGAAATCCATCAGTGGGCTCTATAAAAAATAATAGCTGACATTTAGATAGTGCTTACTATGTGCCAGGCATTATGCTAAGCGCCTTAAAGATATTATCTCACTTGACCCTCACAACAACCTTGGGAGATAGGTAATATTATCCTCATTTTACAGATGAGGAAACTGAGGCAAACAGAGGTTTTTGGTTTTTTTTGTTTTTTGTGATTTGCCCAGGGTCATACAGTTAGTGTCAGAGGCTGAATTTAAACTCATATCTTCCTGACTCCCAGGCCCACTGCCTGGGAAAGCACTAAGCTTTCCATGTAACAATCAGAGAAGACTTCAAAGGAGGAACAGAACTTGGACAAGAAAGTAGTGATGAACTTGGTGTCTGAAAAATCAGGTTCAAATTCTGGGCTCCAATAATATAGGTTAGTCATGGCTAGTGACATCACTTTTCTGGGCCTCAGTTTCCCTGAGGAAATGGGGACATGGTACCTACCTCAAAAGGGGAAAATTCTTTTTAAACCTGAATGCACTATACAGATGTGAGTGATTAGGCTTTGGACTGGTTCAGAGGGTGCTGGAGAATCCTGAGGCACCATGCCCTGGTCTCATCCTGGACTGGATGACCTCAAAGGTTCCTTCCAAATCTGTGAACCTCCTACATAGACCTAGTAGGACTCCTGAATTCCTTTTGTTGTTTCTTTTCAGGAATGTGCTGGAGTGAGTTTAAACGGGCTTCCAAGAACTAATTATTAAATTTTCAGTTTGGGTATCTATACCTCAGATATTAGTAAATGCTACAAATGAGGTTTAATTTAATGTATGGACCAGTTGTGTCTGACTACAATACTAAAGTGGTTTGCTAGTTCCTTCCCCACTGTGTCCCCATTTTACTGATGAGAAACTGAGGCAAAAAGGAGTTAAGTGACTTGCCCAGGGTCACACAGCCCGTAAGTGTCTGAGGCTGAATTTGAACTCAGATCATCCTGACTCCAGGCCTCATGGTCTATCCACTGCACCACCTTGCTGTCCTTTATCTAGACCAAGAAAGTGATAAAGAAAATGTTAATAATGTAGGTCAAATTTAAGTGTGTTGTATTCAATATATTTCTTTTCAAAAGCCAATTGTTAAACACTTACCAGCACATCCTTATTCCTATCCTGCTGTCTGGATGTGGAAATCATATTGAATTTGGAGTTGGAGGTCCTAGGTTTGAATTCTTTCTCTGCCACCTACTCCCAGTGTGTCCCGGGACAAGTCACCTAACCTTGGCCTCAGTTTTATTATCAGTGAATAAGAAGTTGGTACTAGATGACTTCTAAGAACCCTGCCAGTTCCAAGTCTAGGATTCTATGTTCCTTGGAGAACCAGGACATCAGTCCACATCATGCCTTTCTTTCAGCTGCAGAATTACAGCTAATTGTGGGCTACTGTCTGTTTGTTCTCTCATAATTTGGGGTCAAGTGGTTAACTGAGCCTGGAATAAACACTTGTGGGCCCAAATGGGGTAATCGTGACTAGATACACTCCCCCCTCTAGCCTTATCACCCCCTGGAGTTCCACTGTAGGAATTCCTCAGCTTGGGGGGTTTGGGGTCCCAAAGCAGCAGGAATGACTTTCATTTAGAGGTTTTTATAGTCAGAAGTCCCTTCAAGCAACTCACACTAAATGATCTGGAAATGTGAAAAGGAAAGCCAGGGTGTGATTAAGCATTAAAATAAAGAGCGAGAATCCTGGGACCCCTCTTCTTGTGCATGTCACGTGGCATAGGCAGAATCCCCTTCCCAGGACGGTTTGCACATCTTTGGGTGGGCAGTATCAGGGGCTATTCATTGAAGGTAAGGGGAAAGGGGCAGGGTGGAAAGTGACATTAGGGAGGGGGGAGCTGCTTGGACCCAGAATTCCTTTTCTCCTTCAAACTAGGAGACTCCTCCAGATTTTGCCTGCCGAATCATCAAAGGGCTAGTGGCTTCCATGTGTGGAAGCCGATTGGCAGCCCCAAGCCCTGGAATGACTCATCAAAGTGCGTTTTTCTCCAACAGGCGGGACTCCTTATTACTTGGACTCCACCGAAATTCATGCCTGGGGGACCGGGACCTGTTCCTTTGTTCTCCTATTCTGTCTTTCTTTCGTCCCTTTTCTTCCTCCCTCTCTCTTCTCTTTTTCCCACATCTTTTCCCTCTTCTCTTCCTCCTGTCCTATCTTCTCTCCCTCTCGCAGATGATTTCTGCCTCTTCTATGTTACCTTCCCCCTCTCCCCTCTAGGATTGGTAGCGTAGAGTTATACATCAATTTAAGGCTTACCAAGTGCTTTTCATACATTACCTAATCTTAGCCAGTGATCTTGTAAGAAGTACTAACAGCCCTATTATCAATTCAAATCAACCAGCATTCATTATGCTCCTACTGGGTGTCTGGCATTCTGCTTAGCACCAGGCATATAACCTAACAAAACAAGACAAAACGATTCCTGCGCTCCAGGAGTGGAGAGAATTGAGGAGATGAGGACAGCAAGGGGGCAGCCAGGTGGACCAACCAGGCCTGGAGTCAGGAAGACTCATCTTCCTGAGTTCCAATCTGATCTCAGACACTTATTAACTGTGTGATCCTGGGCAAGTCACTTAACCCTGTTTGCCTCAGTTTCCTCATCTGTAAAATGAGCTGGAGAAGGAAATGGCAAACTACTCCAAGTATCTCTGATGAGGTAATTGGTGAGGGGTTGGACCCCAAATTACTGACAGTCCGGGTCGTGCTCGAATGAATTCGACTCAAGCCTTCTTAAAGTCCAAGAAAACAAAGTTTATTAAGGATTCGCCAAATTGGGTTGCCTCTTAAGGAATCTAAGTATTTGTAATGCTTGTATTCACAAGCAGCCAGATGGAATCCCAGTTAGACAAGGTCTAAGCTGGACTGAATCTGAGCACCTTCATGGAGGCAAGGTGGGACTTAAATACAGAAAAGAGTATAGGAGGGATGGGGGGTGGGGGTGGGGGTGGTCTGGTAGTCTAGAGTGATGGGGGAAGAAGTTCTGGAAGGGACTCCAAGGAGGATCAAAGACTGGAAACAACTGGAGGTAATCCACAAACCTCAGACAAGGGGGCGCCTAGGTGGGAAGCAGGTAGGGCAATCAAGAGGTAACCGACAATGGTCACAGATTTGAGTATGAAAGGCCAGATTCTGTGAGGGGATACAGGGAGAGCTCAAGTCAGTTTAAGTAAGGAGATTCCAGGGGAGCTCAAGGAAGTTCCCAGAGTCTGAACCCCATCAAAAGGACTGAACAACCAAAAAGACAGGACGTGGTCCCTTGTGGGAATTGAGTGAACCATCCTGACTCCATCTTGTGACTTAATTCTGGAGCTAGCTCAGTTCCTTTACTGTTCAACTGAGTCTAGTCCAATTTTCTTTCTTGTGAGAATCCTATTCAATTGTGGGGCTTGGGAAATGACTTCATTGCACTATTTGAATCTAGTCTTCTGTGGCTGGGAAGCCAGACTACCTGCTGCTTAAGAGACCCGTAACTGAAGACCTAGCTTATGCTAACCATCAGATCCGAAGGCTGATATAAGGAGTTTTCTTACAATTACGCACCTCAGGCAGCCCATATGTCTTACCTGAAAACTGATCATGTGCTCATTAGTTATTACTTCCATGTTCCTTTAATTATTTTTTAGACATTTGTAGGCTGTGAGACACCTCCTTTCCTATTTTCAGGGAATTGTATCTGTTTGCACTTTCCCTCCTAACTTGGCAAATCCCTAATCTTTCCTCCAATTAGAAATCAGATTGCCTAATTTTGCATCCTGGTTAATGATTTTCTTGGAACTAATGATCCTAATTTGATTCATTGTTTTTAATGTATAAAAATTTATATCCTCCTGCGTCAAAGCTGGGAAAGGCTACTAGTCCTGATTTGTTAGGCAATCAGCATGTATCTCTTAATAAATAAATATGCTCAGAAACTCGAACCTTTGTCTCCTAAGTCATTTTACCCAGCACAGAACTTACATCCTAGCACAGTGGGGAGGGAATAGTGTGTGCACAGATCAATGCAAATATATACAGTTTGGGGAAAGGAGAGCGTTCAGCCCTGGGCAGACCAAGAAAAGCCTTCTGCAAGAGGCCTCCCCCAAGTTATGGTTTGGGTGAAAATAGGGAAGCGAAGAGGGAAATTATTCTAGACCTCCAGGACAGGCTGTCCAAAGGTATAGAGGTGGGAGATGGGTTGTTGACCAACAAGTAGACCAGTTTAGGTCATGAATAGGGAATAATACGTCATCATCTTGGAAGGATAAGATTCAAATTGCAAAACTCCTTAAGTGCCAGAAAGAAGAGATCCTAGAGTTTGTAATCCATTTCTGTTTTGCAGGAGAGGAAACTGAGGTTCAATGACTGGTCCATAGCCATCCAGCTGACATCATCAGGGTCTCTCTGGATTCTAGGTCCAATGCTTTTTTTCCATTATATTAAGCTGTCTCTTCTCTCTCCTTCCCTTCATTAATTGCCTTCTCAAGCTTCTTTAGGATTTCAAATTCCTGAGGGAGAAACTGTAACCTTTTCCTCCTTGGTTCCTCACCCCTGTGTCTGCAACAAGGCAAGTGATAGCATCTGATTTATTGATGCTTCTCTTACCTCTAAGAAGGCTGAGGCTTCAAAGGGGCCTTCCATTCTTGGCCTCAGTTTTTTCACCTGTGGAAAGGCCTGGCTCCTCCACTGGCAACCTCCACGCTCACATCTTTTCAGCTACCCAGTGCTTTGCTCTTGGTCAGAGACCCCTGGGTGGAACTGCCAATCACTTTCCTTCCTACCTCAAGGGAGCTTTCAGCGTAAGCCTCTGTTTGACTCCTGCCCCAGGAACTTATCAGTTGTGTAGCTGTTCAAGTCACTTTTATCAACCTCGGTTTCCTCACCTGTAAGGTGGCAGGGTTGATTTCAGCTCTATATCTATGGCTCAATGACCCTTGACACTGAGTGTGTATGGATGAAGGTCTACTAACCTCCCCTGCTCCTGCCCCTTTCAGGAATTTCTGGTCTCAGGACAAATAAAGGAATTTTGGGCACATGCTTTCTGTGGCCTGTGGCTAAGGCCAGGCATAAACATAGTCACCATGTTGGATGGACAAACTCTCTGGGAGGACTTGCAGGGCTCCTGAAAGGAGGGTGTGTGTTCCTTCAGTCAATAAATGAAATGATATTCTTAACTTCTTTTGCCTTCTCATGGATGAGATAGCTTAGGATCCACCTCCCCCATAAACAAACCTGTGCTTCCTCCATTGACTCGCTCTATCCTTATCTCAGCTGAAAATTATTTGTCCCTCATCTGATCTCATAGCACTTTATGCTAATTTGTATTATATTTAAGAAGCACTTTCCCAATCCCACCAGAAACCTACCAGGTCCTTTGCACCCATCCTCATTCACAATCAACAATCCTCTAATTCAGAGGTTACTAACCAGAGCTCCAGAGCCAAATCTAGGCCACCATCATTTAAAAAAAATAATTAAATTACAAAGAACTGGGAATATTAATTAACTGATTGATTGTGAAAAGCTAGGAATATTATCCTTTGGGCCAAAGTAGGCAGCAGGCTATACTTTGCCAACCTCTTCTCCAATTCATCTCTAGTTGACTCCTTAGCACATTCCCTGCAGGTTCTCTCCCATCAAGTCCCACCCTCCCTCTTCTAATACCATTTTCTCTCAAGTGGTGATGACTTGGCTTCTTACTTTTCTTAGAAGATTGAGGCCATCTCTCCTAAGCCCTTTCATATCCCTTTCTCCATTCCTCAAGGCCACCATTTTCTCCACTCTCGGAGGCCAGAGAATGTCCTCTCTGTCAAAGTTAACCCCTGCACCTGTGCCCCCGGTCTCATTGCTTCTCATCACCTCTGAGACCTTACCTCATTACCTCTCTCTCTCTCTCTCTCTCTCTCTCACATGTTCAGCCTTTTCATCTCTACTGGCTACAACCATACCCAGGTCTTCCCTGTTCTACAATAATGTTCCTGTAACTCCATTAACCCTTCAAAATGCTGTCTAATCTGCCAATCCAATAAATATTTTTAAGAGCCTGCTATATTCTAGGCACTGTGGGATATAAAGAAGCAACATAAAGCATCCCTGCCTTATATCTCTCCATCTCCCCCCTGCTAACATTCTTCAGTCACTCCCTCCCTGCACTGCCTTACCACCTACTCATTCCCCAAATCACACAGAATCACTGAATGTTAGGGATGGAGGGGACCTAAAGGATCATCCAGTCCAACCCCCTCATTACAGAAATAAGGAAACTGAGACCTTTGAATGTTAAAGTACTTAACGGATGTTGAGCACTTAGTAAGCGGCAAAGCTTGGATATAAGCCCAGGTCTTCTGATCTCTTGTAAATTTACTTCTACCTCCGCAACTCAACAGAAAATATTCTCTATAATGTCACTAATGAGCTCTTAATTGCCAAAACCACTGGCCCCTGTTTTACCCCCAGTGAATAAATTAAGCAGTATTTATTAAGCATTTACTCTGCGTATTTGTGGTAACCGCCAAGTATACAAATGCAGAAGTGAAAGTCCCTACATCCAAGGGGCTTATTTTCTGAGAAGAACAGACTTTGGAAAGAGAGTTGAATTTTGGATTGGTAAATCCAAGGATGATGAATGAAGCTATTGATTGATTTGATGTGTCTTTTCCCATAGAGACAAGATAGGTAGCACACAGTGGATAGAGTGCTGGACTTGGAGTCAGGAAGACCTGAGTTCAAATCTAGCTTCAGATTTAACTGTGTGACCTTGGCAAATCACCTGACTTCTGTCTGCCTCAGTTTCCTTTTCTTTGTAAAATGGGGATAATAATAGCTAGTATCTCCCTCTTGGTGTTGTTGTGGGGTTCAAATGAGATAACATTTGTAAAAATGTCTAACACAGTGTCTGGTCCATAGTGGTGTTTAATAAATGCTTATTTCCTTCCTTCATTATCAGTATTGATTTGTCTATTGTTCCAGAGTTGGAGGATATGCACACATGGTTAGGGTAGAACATGAAGCTTGGTGGCTGGCTAGATAGAATGGTTTATGTGACTCACTGATCAGGGCAGCTCTAGGGTAGGAGTTCCAGAGGTGAGATAGTTGTCTCCCAGGAGGGCACACCAGCAGAGTTGATGGCAAGATGACCTTGACCTTTCAGTAGCATTTAACACTGTAGTTTTCCAGATCACTTCCCTTCACTTCCATAACACCACTGTCATGGTTCATAAAGATTCTCTCTCCCCCAAATGTGGGTGTGCCTCAAGGCTTTATCCTGGGTCTGCTTTCCTTCTCTCTCTACACTCCCTTTGTGATTTAATCCACTCTAATGGCTTCAATTATGGCCCATGTGCAGATGATTCCCATATTCAGTCCCAGCCCCACCCCCACCCCCAGCTGTGTAACTTTGCATCTCCAACTGCTTATATCCACCTGCTTTTTTTAAAACATACTGATTTAAAGTTATTATGCAGAAATGCAGGAAAGATCTGTGATTTCACTGGCCAAGGAACTCCCTGCATGGAAACTCCTTTTACCAACAGCAGGTAGCAACTAATCTATGACTTGGTAGCTAAGTATTAGGTCATTGCCTAAGGCACCTGGCAGTTGTGACTTATCTAGGGTCAGGTTGCAGTGTTAGAGGCAGGATCTGAACTCAAATCTTCCTAAAACCAAGCCCTGCATTCTATCTATAGTCCATACGACTCCCTCCCCAAATTAATCTATTCAGTTTGGGAAACCTGCCCAAGAACTGAACAATCTTGTCCAATGGGTGGATACATGAATGAAAACTCACCTAATTCACCATATCTAGCCAGGCTGAAACCATTCTTCACATCTCATCAGCCTTCCATCAGGAAACCAGGGTATACCCAGAGTGGGCATCAATCAAACAAATACTTATTAGGAACCTGCTGTGTGGCAACATGGTCTGCCCTACATCATACCCTTCCCCCAACCCTCTTGCTCTTGTTCTGGGAGAAGTAATTAAATCAATGCAATCATTACCATCAATCATCAAATTCTATGAAACCCCAATCAATTGCCCTTTACTCAAAATTCCTGTAACTTCCCAGACCAAAAGTCCCCTTTCTAGTCACTGCTCTTCTATATATGTTATCTTCTTCATCAGAATGTATGTTCCCTAGGGTCTTCTGTATTCCTTTCCCCTAGCACAGTGCCTGGCATTTAATAAAGGCTTGTTCATCAATTGACTATACCACACTATCTCTTAGAATTTTTGATCCTGACTTATGCTGTAATCAAATGTGAGAAACTTCCAGTGGGAAAACTCTTTCCACAGATACTGATTGACACCTCAGCCACAACTTACTGTATTAGAAAGTAGTCTAGACCATTGAGAAGTTGATCCACTTGCCCAATAGACAATAGTAGTGTGACAATAGTAGACTAGTCCTATAGATAATATGTGTCAGAGGTTGGATGTGAGCTCAATCTGACTCCTGGATCAAGAGGACTCACTCCAAGGCTGGTCCTCCATCCAACAGGCCAGACTTTGTGTCTTCCCTTCCTCAGGGTGACCTTAAGTGTTTCTTTTTCACCCAGGAAACCTGAGGCGGTTATTTTTTCTTTTATTAAAGAAACTTTTATTTTATTAAACTTATTTTTATTAAGTAGTTGAGTAACTACTTAAGGAAGCCTATTCATTGAATGGGTGTATCTCTCTCAGAGTGAGAATCTGATAAGATCTTAACCTAAAATGGGCAGGGTCCCAAATTGCATCCTGGGCCATCTCCAGTCATCTTGATAAATATCAGGCCACTGGATCCAGATGACTCAGGAGAAGAAAGTGAGGTTGGTGACCTTTCACAGCCCTCCCTCACTCAAATCAAAGGACAGGCACAATCCTTCCTGTCTTTCCATAAGCCCTAGACCTAGGATGACTGCGCTGTCCGTGGTGCTATCTGTACTTGATGAACCCATCTGATCATAAGCCCTTAAGCATATATGCCCCTCCTGGGGAAAGGGGTGGCTACTTTGAGAATCAAACTATTACCTCTTCGATGGTGTTAGTTCCACCAGGCAGAGAAATTTCAGATGCTCTGAGGAAGGAGTGTAGCGTTATGGGAAAAAGCTAGCTCACGTTTATATCAAGCTTTAAGAGTTACAAATATATATATATCTCGTATCCTTTGTTCCTCATACAATAGTTGCTCCCATTTTATAGATGAGGAAACTGAGGATAAGAGCTGTTAAGTAATTTGCCCAGGATCACACAGCTAGTAAATGTATGAGAAGGAGGTCTGTGTTCAGGTCTTTCTGACTGCAAGTCCAGCAATTTAAATAGTGCACCATCTAACTGCATATTCAATGAGAAAACTAGCTGACTCTGGCAGCTCTGCCATAGCCCATGTGACCTTGGCCAAGTCTAACTTCTCTGGAGCCCAGTATCCCCTCCTATACCAAAAGGGCATTGGAGTAGCTGACTCTTAAGACCTCTTCTAATTCTAAATCTATGCTTTTGTGTTACAAAGATATCGGGGCAGAGTTCTATTCTCATGGGAGCACAGAAGGTATCAAGAAATTCTGTGTGTTGTATGGATAGACTATTGGCTTATGAAGGCATTAGGACACTGGTAACTGAGTATCCATTCTGCTGTTTCCAGGCTGTCACTTCTCTCAGTTTTCTTATTCATCAGAGGGAGTATTGGAGAAGATTCCATCAAAGTTTTCTATCTCTAATATTCTAGGATTCTGCTTATATTTTAGAAGATTGGTGTCTGCTACAAATTTTAATAAGAAGTTAATTCAGGTCAACAAGCATTTATTAAACAACTACTATGTACTAGGCAACAGGCAAAAAACTTCATGTGTTAAACATGTAACTTACAGAATTTCCATCTCTTTTTAGGAAGAAAAAGAGGAGAGTATTACCATATGTCCAACTGAAGATACTGAGACTGAAGCAGACAGAGGTAAGATGGATGGGTCAAGTTCAATGACAGCTGGACTCAGATCCCAGAAACTGCAGGTCAGGGTCACATCCCAGAAAATATGATCTGCTTTAATATTAATATAAAATGTAGAATGTTCTCATTTTCTTTTCTTCTTTGTATCTCCAGCCACTAGTACAGTACTATGCACACAACAAATTCTTAAACCATGTTTATTTTTTTTTAACATTTCAAGTTCCAAGTTTTCTCCTTTCCTCCAGCCCTTCCCCCACCTACTGAGAAGAAATGCAATGTGATACCTATTATATATGTGAAGTCATGCAAAACATCACACAATAAGTTCGTAATAAATACTTGATAAATTGAATGAAATGGAGTTAAATGCATGCCTAGAGTCTTTAGGGGCTAAAGAGTATGGAGTTCCTTGGCAATTTGGTTGAGGTAGAGTGCATAATGGAAAGAACGTTGGATTATAAATTTTGAAATCAGGTCCTGGCTTTGCTAACAACCACAAAAATAAGAGTTAATGTTTATGTAGTACCTACTATATGCCAGGCATTGTGTTAGGCACTTTCCAGAAATTACCCCATTTTAATCTTCACAACAATTCTAGGAAGTAGGTGCCATTATTTCCCCCATTTTGCTGTTGAGAAAATGGAGGCAAACACAGGTTAAATGACTTGCCTATGGTTACACATTTAATAAGTGTCTGAGAGTGGATTTGAACTCAGGTTCTTCTGACTCCAGGCTCAACACTCTACTCACTGTGCCACCTAGTGTGATCTTAAATGGGAAGTTTCCCTTCTTTGTGCCTTGGTATCTTCCTGTGTAAAACGAAAAATTAGACTGGACATTTCTAAGGTCCCTCCAGTTCTAACTTCCTATGAGTCTATGATTCTATGAATTAACTCTGTTATGAGTGACTAAAGGATAACACATCATAAGCTGGAGAGAACCTTAGAGGCATCCTAATCCAACAACCTATATTTACAGGAGAGGAAACTGAGGCACAGAGCAGGGAGGGCCTTGGATGAGAGTATGAACAATAAGTCGTTTGTATATATAGGATGTTCCAGTTGGGCCTTCCTAACTCAGGGAGTCTCAAAATTGAAGAAATGGAAAACCACAGGTCAATTCTCCTAATTAATGAGAAGAGCTTTCCAGAGGGGCTTGTCATTTACACAGCCCTGGAAGTGTATGCTCAGCTCGACCTTTCTGCTTTAAATTAGCTTTCACTTACATGCAGAACAAAGGAGGACTTTCTTTGCAACATTGTTTTATCCCCTCACTGAATAGCTAAGTGACTCTGAATAAGCCCTAATTCTCCAAGTCCCTTCTCTTCTGGAACTCCATTCCCCAACTGGGACAGGGGAGGGGAGGAGGAGAGGTGGACACTAACACAAACCTTATCACCATGGGTGAGTCATCTGTGGCTAGGCTGACTTCAGGACCATGGAGACAGATTCCTTCCCTTACAGCTCCCCCACCAATTTGCTGATGCCTAAAATTCCATCATGACAGCTTATTTTGGGAGGATTAAGACTGTTAAATGTTATAACTCCCATTATAATATAAATTCTTTGGGAAACACTCGAGTCTTATCAGCATAGTGTCCTGGAAAGAATTGGATGAGGATTCAAGTTCTACCTTTGACCTAAGTGACCTTGGACAAATCACTTATCCTCCCTGGTCCTCAGTTTCCTGGTCGGTAGATTAATAGCAATGGACTAGATAATTTCTGAAGGTCCTACTAGCTCTGAAAATCCTAGTTGGCAGAGTTCTAATACTGGATGAATGAATGAATGAATGAATGAATGAATGAATGAATGTGCATTGATTAAGTACTTACTAATGTCAAGCACTGTGCTAAAGCACATAGAGGAGCATTGACCAGGGAAAGACACTTTGAGAGATACAGGGATAGTGAGTGGTGCCATCAGAGAGTAGACTGACTTACTGAAATCAAAAACAATAACAGAACTGATTAGATCATAGATCCAGAATGTTGTGGGGGGTGGGGTGGGGGGAGGAGATTCAGAGGAAAGGGAATGAGCAGGGCAGCAAAGAGAGGCTGTGGAAAAGATGACTTGAGAATAAACAGTGGAATGAAGTGAGGGGCTAAAGCTCTCCTGAAATAGTGGTGCAGGACAGGCACTCGCTAATTACAGTTTTATGACCCTAGGTAAGTCATTCACTCTTCTTCAGTCTTAGTTTCTCCATCTGTAAAATGGGGATAATAATGTAGAAACTAAGACTTTTGGGACACCCTGTTGTTGTTACTGTTATAGGTAGCACCTACCTATAAAGCTTGGGAGGAAGAAGCGTTGTACAGCTTATTATAGCATAAAATCACAGCATGTCAGAGTCAGAAGGACCTTTAGCAGCCATCTTGTTCAAGAATCCCCTCTCCGACATCCCCCACCAATGGCCATCCAGCCTTTGCTTAAATACCTCTGGTAAGAGGTAACTCATTACCTCCCTTGGCAGTCCACTCTTCTTTTGGTCAGCTCAAATTGTCAGGAAAATTTTCCTTGAATCAAACCCATCTCTTTACAATAGGTCCTGGGCCCCAGGTCCCCGACCCAAAACATAATATTATTGTGGAACACAAGAATGCTAGTAAAATAAATATCAGCTATATGTAAACTCTATAAGATCAGAGATCTTATTTATGTTTGAATCCCTTCCCCCCCCCACTCCTAACACATACCCACACAGAGTACTTAGCATGGGCAGCTTGGTATGGCATTCTACAGTCAGGGGACCTCAGTTCAAATCATGCCTCTGACATTATTTGTGTGACTGTAACTCATTTAGCCTCCTTGTGCTTCACTTTCCTATCTGTAAAATGAGGGGGTTAGAATGGTCTTTCAGGTTCCTTCTAGCTCTACATCTATGATCCATGTAGATGTTGATCCGAATTAAGTTGTCAGCTGTTCAATGAGATCTCTGATTATGGGACAGAGAGAGGGCTGAGAGGCAGCTTCCTACAGGATGAGAGACAGGAAAAGAGAAAAAGACAATGAGACAGAGGGAGATACACAGAGGCAGAGACAGAGACAAAGAGAAAAATGGGGAGAGAGAGACAGAGACAGAAAGATAGAGACAGAGATAGAGACAAAGAAAGACAGAAACAAAGATAGAGACAAAAATAAAGACAGAGATAGAGATGCAGAGATAGAGAGAGACAGAGATCCAGAAGCAAACTGCCCTAAGAAGGCAGTTAAGAGGCAAAGGAGACAGGTCTAGTTGGGGGACTGAGGTAAAATTGACAGAGGGAGCAGAAGCATTTTTTTTTGTCAAAAACTACAGTACCATCTTACTGCTTACTGCAGACCCCCTTTTCCCCAGTTTGAAACCAGCTCTGGGAGTGTTGATAACTGCAGAAGGTTTTCCATTCTATTCCCTTCCTGACCCCCTCAAATACTATGTCCAGGTTAGATTCATAGGATTGTAGATTTAGAGCTGAAAGGACCTTAGAAGTCATTGAGTCTGAGACTCTCATTCTATAGATAAGGAAACTGAGGCTGAGAGTAAGTGACTTGTCCAGGATCATACAGCTAGTAAGTAAGATTTTAATCCAAACCATTATGATTCCAAGTCCAGAGTATCTATATCAATACATTAGGATGAGCACTGATCATGGTGGATAGACCCTGGAGGGGCATCCATTATGACTAGATATCATCTAGTCTAAGGATTCTCAATGTTTTTTTGTGTCACAGACCCCTTTGGCAGTGTGGTGAAACCTCAGTGAAGCCTTCTCAAAATTTAAAAAAAAATATACACACACACACACACACACACACACACACACACATTCCTAATAGAAAGAAATGCTAAATTTGAATTAAAGGTTATTAAAAATAAAAACATATTTTTTTTCTTTATTCAAGTTCATTGATTCCTTAAAACCTATGGGCCCCAGGATAAGAATTCTTGATTTAGTCCAACCCTCTCATTTTACAAATGAAAGCAACTGAGGCTCAGGGAGGAAGAATAGTTTGGCCAAATTCACACAGCAAATTACTAGTGGGGTTGCAACTAAAACGCAGGTCTTCTGTGCTCCTTCTATAACAGCATGCCTTTCCCTCACCTAGTGGAAATCAGAAGGAAAAAGGAAGTGGAAAAACCCAAGGAGGGTCTGTCATGAGGCAGTTTTAAAATCTGTGGATTGAAAGCTTCTCATCTTGCAGCATGTCATCTATGGCCAGTAGGAACCAGTGAACTCATCCTTTCCAGATCAGCCAGTTAGCCTGAAAGTTATTGCCCTTCTGGACTGTGAACTGCTTGGTATTTCATCTGGTCAATTGTCACTTATTACATAGAAGGAACTGCTGTGTACACAGGAATGACTTTGTGCTAGATTCCTCCAACAATGGGCAGGGATCTGTTGTGCAGAGGGGGTTACAGTTTATTGAGAGAGAGAGAGAGAGAGAGAGAGAGAGAAAGAGAGAGAAAGAAAAAGAAGAAAAAAGAGAGGGAGGGAAGGAGAGAGGAGGAGGGAAAAAGAGGGAGGAGGGAGAGAGAAGAGAAAGAAAAAGAGGAGAGAGAAAGAGGGAGAGGAGAGAAAGAAAACAGGAGGAAGAGAGGAGAGAGAGAGAGAGAGAGAGAGAGAGAGAGAGAGAGAGAGAGAGAGAGAGAGAGAGAGAGAGAGAGAGAATTAGTTCTTTAAAAAACAGGCTTCAGTTGTTTAGTGCAATTCCCAGCAAGGCTATTCATTTGTCAATATTTTTATTCTGCTCCAGTTTTCATTTTTCTCTCATTGTTTGGAAATTGATTCCATATTAATGACTAATCTTCAGGCACATTAATAGTTTTAAAATAGATTCAATACTAATCGCACCTGTGTTTTTTTCCAATAGGACTATTCTGTTAGGGGGATTTAATCATGGGATATAGAGCAGGAAGCTCAATTTCAGATGAAGAAACTAAGCCTCCAAGGAGTTAAGTGACTTCCTCATGATCATATAGTTACTAAATTTCGGAGGCAGGAACTGAATCCAGTCTGTCATGACCTCAAGTCTATCGTGTTTGCACAGTACACTGATGTTCAGTCTCTATACTTTCACAGGTCCTTCACACTGTTACAGGGGCCTGGTGGAAGGGTAGACAGAAAACTAGGGAAGAAAGATGCAAGAAAAAACAATTCATTCATCCCAACATATGTTGAGACCCTGGGTCTCTGTACTGGGTACTTTGAAAGGAAACCAAAGAATAATTGAAACTATTGGTGCTAAAAATGACTCAAGTCTCATATATACATATACATGTACACACACACACACACACACGCACATGCTCAAACAGTAAAAGAACTCGTCACTAGGTAAAGTAAGTCAAATTTAGTGGTATGCTGGTAAATATTTAACAATGGACTCTCAAAAAAAAGTCTTTGTAACACATTTTTCAGTTTAATCCTCATTATTTATATTTTTCTATACCACTTTCTTAAATCAAGCCCTGATTTGTAGTTTCATAGTTTTGAAGATACAAATACTCACATGGAAAAATCTAATAATTTTCTGTCTGTTTCTGTGTCTCTCTCGGCCTCTCTCTTTTAAATAATTGGCTCTTGAGGGCTGATTCAAGCTGCTTCTTGTTTATCCCTGGTAGAATCTCCACCATTGCCTTTTGTCAATTGTTTTTGTGGTTTAGGGTTATAGGCTCATAGTTTTTGAGCTGACGTGGAATTGAGAGAGTCAGTTCTCTTATTTCGTAAAGAAACTGTGATCTGGAGAGGTTAAAGGATTTGTCGATGTCATACAGGTAACAAATGATTTGAACTGAACCTGGATCTATGGCCTCCATATTCAAGGACCTTTTCCATTGCCTCACACTCACTGTAAAGTGGTCTTGGTGGTTTTTTAAAAATTTTTTTACCTGTTACAAACTAGTATGATTTGTCTTGTGTTGAGGGTATGGGAAGTTAGAGGTGAAATTGACCATTCGTGGGAAAATCAAGACCACTGGGGTATTATCCAAGTGGCCTAAGGGGTGGTCTAACCTAGTAAGCAATGGCTTGACTTAAACCTTCCTTGGAACCTATAAATAAGCACTGTCCCTGCCCTGAAGGCCCATTACTCAACTCCTCCCTGATGGACCCATGGGAGGGATGATATAACAGCCCAATGCCAGGGGTGGGTCATCACAGCACACCATCCTGTTTGGGGGCCCTGGGAAAGAGATGTTGGGTGACCTAACTGGTCTTTGCCATCTGTGGTTTCTCCATTTGGCTGGTTTCCTCCAGCCATGGGCAGGGAAGAGAGCTCCTTTCTCCCATGAGAGCTTAGTTCAAAATTGATTTGATTTCCAGGGCTGCCATCCTTTCTCCAAAGTTTCCATCCAAGGCTACAGGCATCTGCTCTGTGTGCACAGAGCATCTGATAGAACATCTCAAGCCGCTGATTGGGCAGCTGGGTCTGAGAGCAGATGCCCTCTGGTTCCCACCAACCAACACCCTGTTCCCTTAGCTGTAAAAGAGGCTAATATCTGCTCTGGTTACCTCCATGAGGCTGATGTGGGGGTTAGATGAGATATTGTATGTAAAGGTCAAGAGGGTGTCCAGTGGAAAAGACACAGGATGGGAGACCTGGAGAGCCAGGTTTTAATCTAGGCCCTACCACCCACTTGTGTGATTTTGGGCAAATTACTTCACTTCTTGAACTCAGTTTCCGTCTCAGTCAAACTGAGTGGGGGATGGACCAGATGTTCTCTAAGGTGCCTTCTGACTCTAGCAGTCTGGGTTTCTGTGGCAGTCAGTCACAAAGTGAGTGAGTCAGCAGCTGAGCTGTGATGAAGGGGGGGTGGAGGAATGAGAAGGGAGGGAAGAAAGGGGAACGCAGGCCTACTGGTCAGCTACTACTGTGCAATGGAGGGGAGTAGGGCTGCCTGCATTAGATGGAGGGTCCGCCGCCAAGATTCTCTTCCTCAAAGTCCCAATGGCTTGGCTCAAGGGGGTCCTGGGCTGGGGTCTGGGAGGCCTGCCACCTGGTGGCCGGACCCTGTCGCTGTAAGACAGCTGTGCTGGGGGTAGGCGGGAGCCACAGGCCAGCGAGAGGCCTCCCGGCAGGAGGAGGAAGGGCAAGGCAGAGGCAGATGTCAGGGAGCAGTTGGCAGTCCCCCAAATCAAGCCTCTGGATGGAGGTTAGAAGGCAGAAGGATGAAATGCCATTAGAGTCATTGTCCACCCTTCCTAAGGGGTTGGGATGAGGAGGGGTTGTGGACTGGGGACAGAAAGGAGGGGTGGTGGGGATGGGGTGTATGTGCGTGTGTGTGTGTATGTGTATGTACGTGCGTGCCCGCAAGTGTGCCCCATGGAGACATGCACATGGTGGTATGAGGGGCAGGGGGGAGGGGAAGGGAACTGCTGTGAAATTGATGAAATTATCACAGCCAGTGCCATGAGCCACCAAAGAGAAGATATCTATTTTTAACTTTGATGGATGAGAAGCAATCGGTCCCTCCCCTTTCCCCTTCTCCCAATATTCATTATTCCCATTTCCCTGGGCAGCCTCAGTGGGCATCTTCCTTCTAGCCCCACCCTGAAGTTCTGGGAGATGAAGCAGGTAGCTGGGTCAGAGGGAGAGGGCAAGACACTTTGGAAGTAGAATGGCAGAGGGCAGACCCAGGAGGTAGAACTGGTTCCAGTCCAGGCTCCTCAGGGCGTTCCCCAGGCAGGCAACGGGGCTGGAGATGAGGTCAGCCTACCCCTTCCCCCAGCCCTCACCCTGCAGTCTATTTCTGCTCTCCCCCTCATTGCCACCCTCAGACAGGGTGGAGATCTAGGAGAGAAGGGAAACAATAGGAAGGGGAAAGGGGGAATGAGGAGGAAAGAGGGAGGTGGGTGTGGAAAGAGGGCAGCATCTGGGGAAGTCTCCAGTTTTCAGGGAGATGATGGGTTTGTGGAGGAGGAGAATGGGATCATGATGAGTTTGTGAATCAGGTAAATTGAAAAAAGAAAAGAAAAAGTTAAATCTCCAGACTAATCAATCAGCATTTCCTAGGAAGGGACTTGAGCTTTTCTTTCCGCTTCTGAAATTCTCTTTTCCTCAGATCAATGAGAGGCAGCCAGCTGTAAGGTGAGAGAGTGCCTAGCGGGGCAATGCATGGAGGGGAGGGAGTGGAGGGGTCCCTCTGGGGGACTAGAAGGTCCCTTGCCTTTCTTGACCTCTCACTTCAGTATAGTGAAGCTAGGGTTCTGTGCTTCCATACAGTCCCTCTCCTCCCTCCCACCTCTCCCCTCATTATTCTGAATACTCCTCTACAAAGAAACATCTAGACTCTAGATTCTAGAGTTAGCCACTAACACAGTGTGACATTATAGGATGTCACCCCCTGTAGTGAAAAGGGTGATGGATTTGGAGTTGGAGTCCTGGATTCTAGATGTTATACTTTCCCACCTCCAAGCCTTTGCACAGGCTATACCCCCACCTCCTCCCATGCCTGGAATACTCTCCTCACTTAAGTCTCGTGAAATCCCTAACTTCCTTCAAGTGCTACTTCCTGCAAAAGAATACTTTCTGATTCTCCCAGTTGTTTCTCTCTCCTCTTCCCACCCCAACAAATGACTTTCTATTTACTTTATGTAAGTTATAAAAGGGACATGTTGTCTTGCTCATAATAAAATTATTTAAGGGCAGGGACCTTTTACATTTTTATCTCTTTTGTGTTTTTATCCCATTTTGTCTCAATAGTATTTTTCATATAAGATTAATGAATGCTTCTTATTTTAAATTTCATGTTGACTTACTGGGCTGTGGGGTCTTGGATGAACCACTAAAATGGGAAAAATAATACTCACATTTCCTACATCACAAGGTTATTATAAGGAAAGTTTCTTAAGTCTTACAATACTCTATGAATATGGCCTATTAATACTGCTCATAATTATAGAACTGCAACAGGATGGAGCTTCAGAGACCATCCAATCCAAGTATATTGTTATACAGGTGAGACCCCAAGACCTGTGGAGGTTAAATGAGTTGCCCAAGGTTCTAAATGTCAGAAATAGGAATTGAACCCTGGTTTTCTAACTCTAGAACTAGTACTACTAGTAAACCCTGACAGCCTTTTTTAGGTGGCTGGATCTACTGAGATAGATTATAAACTTCGTGAGAGCGAGGATCTTGCTTTTTTTAGCCTAGTCCATCCCCACCTCCCCCATCTCCCTGGGGCTAGCACAGTGTGTATTGCTTCCCAGAGTTACTAAGCGTTTGCTGAATGAATGAATAAAAAAATGTTTCAAAACAGAAAAGATTAAAATGTGCAAAATGTTGGGGCAGCTAGGTGACTCAGTGAATAGAGCACCAGCCCTGGAGTGAGGAGGACCCGAGTTCAAATTTGAACTCAGACACTTGACACTTACTAGCTGTGTGACCTTGGGCAAGTCACTTAACACTTAAAAACCTATTGCTTCACATTCCTCCTCCAAAAAAAAAATGTGCAAAGTACAGAGGGGAAAGGAAGATGGTCACTGCTCTATGTGGTTCTCATTCTGTTGGGAGAAACAGCACCAAATGAAATGGTTTAGCTTCAAGTCGGATGGCAAGGTCGCACACACCTTAGAATAGAGAGGCAAAGAACATGTTTATGCCTCTTCCATAATGTCATACTCATTGATAAAATCATATCCATGGAAGATATTAAACCATTGGACAACACTAAGGACTTTGGTGACATGAGCTTTCATGAATGAATGAATTTGAAAGCTGAAAGGCCTTTGTGGGAGTGGGAAGGGTGGAGAGTTCTGAGAAGTATGACTGTTTTCCACAGAGGTTGTACTGGGCCATCTCCAGTCATCGTGATCTCTATCTGGCCGCTGGACCCAGATGGCTCTGGAGGAGATAGTGAGGTTGGTGACTTTGCACAGCCCTCCCTCACTTAAATCCAATTCGCTTGCAAGTCATGGCCTCATCTTCCCAATGTCATAGTCCTCTTCGAGAATGAAGGACAAACCATGTCACACGGAGACTAGAACACTCATTCTCTGAGTTTCAGGGGTATAGGTGAGCTTTGGGAGAAGTCAGAGGTGACTGGAGGAGTGTGTTACATGATGGAAGTCACTTCACCCTGTTTGCCTCAGTTTCCTCATCTGTAAAATGAAATTTTGCCAACCACAAGATTTTTTGAAAGGTGTTTATAAGGTTTATTTAAGGTTTCAGTTCTTAGTTATTTAGCAGGGGAAAGGGATCTCATTCCCCAACCTCCCACACCCAAATGGCTACCATAGACAGAACAGAATGTCAAAGTTGGAAGGGACCTTAGGGACAATCTAATCCACTGGTTCTTCATATTCTTTATATTATAAATTATATTATAACTTTATATTCTTAAAAATCATTGAGGATCCCTCAAAGAGCTTTTGTTCATGTGGATTATATCTATTGATATTATGACACTGGAAATGAAAACATCTGTATTATGAAAAATTGTTTATCTTCTGGTTATGACACTTTTAATTTAATTATAAATGTTTAGCTTATAGTTATGAAACTATGAATTTATTATCATTATTATAAAAATAATCCCTGAAAGGATTTATTATCATTATTATAAAAAAATCCCTGAAAGGATGTGCGGGAGGCGTCCTAGACCAGATTTACCGGTCTATTCCAATCCCTTCATTTTACAGGAGGCAGGTGTTAGTACCCTAGCCAAGGCCCTACAGTAAGGTTACTGGGAACACCAGGGCCCAAAACCTGTCCTTTTGACTCTAAACCCAGGGCTCTCTGTGTGACAGTCCCTCAGAAGGAACCCATCCTCCGATAAATGAATTGAGTATTGTGTACTTCCTGAACACCTAGCATCACCTACTCAGGCCTGTGTTAGGTGCTATTGGGGGCACAAGTAAGAATTTCAGAAGTGGTCTTTGATCTCAAAGAGAATCCACAGTTTAGTTGAAGAGTCAGAGTATACAGTTGGCAAACAGTGCAAAGCAGTAAAGTAATGAAATGCTAAAGAGTCTAAGGGCTGTAAGATGTCTAAGGAGAGAAGGGTTGCATGGGTAATCAAGGAAGGCTCCCTGGAGGAGATGGAGTTTGATCTAGGCTTTGAAGGATGGGTAGGATTTGGAGAAAGAAAGGCATTACAGGTGATAGAATGTGGAGGGGAAGAGAAAGCAGGTAGCATTTTGGATGAGACATCAAAGAAGGGAGGTCTAATTTTTCATCAAACATCAGTTCATTCTAGAAACAAAAGCACAGATATTGTCATATTATAAACAAAAGTACTAACGCTGCTGATGCTGTATGCTTGGAGAATTCAGTTTGGTTTCAGTCTGAGGTCTATATCACCCTCAGACCTTCTTTCCTGCTTTGATTAAAAGAAGTTCAAGCAGCTAGGTGGCAGAGTGGATAGAATGATGGACCTGGAGTAAGGAAGACCTGAGTTCAAATCCAGTTTCAGACACTTGCTAGCTATGTGATCCTGGGCAAGTCACTTCACTTAGTTTCCTCATCTGTAAAATGAGCTAGAGAAGGAAACAGCAAACCACTCCAGTATCTCTGCCAACACAACCCCAAATAGGGACCTGGAAAGATGGATGTGACTGAAAACAATTAAACAAATGAAGCTCGTGTTTTCTAAGACCCTTGATGGAAGGAAAATGAAGATGTTGAGAGAGGAAAGCAGGCAAGAGGCCCCAGTGTATGTGATCTTGGCAAAAAAAATTACTAACCCTTTAGAGTTAGAAAGGACCTTAGGACATAAAACAGAACTTCGGGACAGGAAGGGACCCCAGAACTCACTAAATTTAACACCCTTGTATTCCAGAGAAGGAGACTCAAGTCCACAAAGTGAAGAGAAAGTCACTTGTTCAAAGTCACATTGTGACTCAATGGTTAGGCCAGAACCAGAACCCAGCACCAGAATGTCAGTTCATTTATTACACCAAACCACCTTTCTCCCCTGTGGCATCCTTAACAGCATGCTACAGACATTTCAAAGCCCTTCCACATCTCTTACAGCATTTGTTTGTAACAACAACCTTGTGAGGTAGGAAAGTGTGTATTCTTACGCCAATTTTACAGCGTTTTATTGGGAAACGAGCACTGCATTTGAAACTGGGAAAGGTTTGAGTTCAAATCTCACCTTGGACATTTATTAGCTATGGGACCATAGACAAACCAGCTGATTTCCCTAAGCCTTACTTTCCTCATCTGTGAAATGAGGTTAATAATACATATATAAGATTGTTTTGAGGTGCTAATAAAATGTTTTATTACATCGAAGTTCTCTATTTATTATACTTTATTATTGTGCTTAATTATACAAAGTACTCTGAAAACTTTAAATCGATAGAGATGATAGGGCATTTTTAAAAAATTAACTTTTTTTGTTACATTTTAAGTTCCGAACTATCTTTCTCTCTCCTTTCCAACCCCACACTAGAGAAAGTCACTATGTGACACATACACACATATATACATGCCCACATACACATACATGTATATAGGTGTTGTGTGAGACATACACATACATATACATATATGTATATATAAACATGCACACATAAATGTGCACACATACATATGTATATGTAAAACCACACTATGCACACTTCTATTTATCAGTTCTTTTTCTGGAGGTGGATAACATCTTCCTTCATAGGTCCTTTGTAGTTGATTTGAATATTTATAATACTCGGAATAACTTAGTCATTCGTGGTTGTTCAGGATATTGCTGTTGCTGTAGCTAATGTTCTCTCGATTTCACTCTTTATTATTTCATAAGTCTTTCCATGTTTTTTTTAAAATCAACTTGCTCATCATTTCTTACAGCACAGTAGTATTCCAAGATAGGGTATCTAGTAAGTCCTTTCTATATACCAGGCACTGTGTGTTAAGCATTAGGGATACAAACACAAGTTAGATAGTCCCTGTCCACAAAGAGCTTATATTCTTATCAGGGAGGTCAACAGGTAGAGGAAGGGTGACATCTCAGGAGCAGAATCCAATCCTATCTTGTGGAGGGAGATAAGGATGATGGCTAGGGTGGATGTAGGCAGCATAGTATGAAGATGGCTGAGATAGAAATGTCATATAGTATTATTATGAGGAAACTGGGGCCAAGGTAAAGCATTGTGCCCAGAGTCACACAGCTAGTTAGCTACAAAGTGAGGATTCTAGTCCACCTTGTAAGTGTAAGTCTAGAGGCATCCTTCCACCCTCCATAATCTAATCAGGGCTTGGAATTCAAGGAGAGCCTTTCTCCACCAAAATCTCAAAGCTTCTTCTCAATTTCATTTGCTCACAAACTATCTCTTTTTGGAAAGAAAGCAACAACCAGACATTTTCTGTGGTTCTTTAGACCCTTTTTACTACTTCAAACTCTATGCTTAACATAAAGGCTAGGGGCAGCCTCTCTGCCCATGCTGGATGCTTCCACACAACAGAGTTTTGGCTAGTGTTCTCCCTCTTTATCTCTTGTACAATTTTTAGATGTTTCTGACTAAGAGAGGGAGGGTATGATAGTCTGTCAGTGAGGAGACCTCCATTCTAGCCCCAGCTCCCCAAATAACTAGTTATATGAGCTCATACATGTCCCCAGCACTCAGTTCCCTCCGTTAGAAGAAAGTGTTGAGCTAACTCATCTCCAAGGTGCTTTCTGGCACTGACCGCTAAGATTCTTATAAGTGTTTATTGAACATCTGTCATTTGGCTGAATCCTCAGCCAGTGCCTTACACATCAATCAGTCAATCAACCAACAAACATTTATTAATCGCCTACTGTGTGCCAGCACTGTGCCAAATGATGGAGAGGCAAAGATCAGAATTTTTTTAAAAGCTCTCGCTGTCTCAACAAACTTCTATTGGAGAAGACAACATGTGTGTATATACATCTACACATCTATCTATCTGTCTGTCTGTCTGTCTGTCTATCTATCTGTCTGTTTATCTGTCTGTCTATCTATCTGTCTGCCTGTCCATCCATCCATCCATCTATCTATCTATCTATCTATCTATCTATCTATCTATCTATCTATCTATCTATCTATCTATCATCTACCTGCAGTTCTATATCTATATATACATTGTCTCTATAGGGAATAGCTCACAGTGGATGGCGTGCAGGCTTTGGAGTTAGGAAGACCTGAGCTTGAATCCTATTTCAGACACAACAGCTATGTGTCTCTGGGCAAGTTATTTAACCTCTCTTTGCCTCAGTCTCCTCATCTGTAAAATGGAGATAATAATGGCATATACCTTGAAGGGGTTGTTGGGAGGATCAAATGAGTAAATATATGTAAAGTGCTTTGAAAACTTTAAACCATTATCACTAGTATACAAATGCCAGCTATTATATATGTAATATATATATAGTTTATTACATTCATATCATAGTTTATTATATCTATTGTACATTGCATATAGTTGATTACACATATATTTATATATAATATATAATCTGATACACATATTATATATAGTGTATAGTCTATTACATATATCATTTATGCCAGGTTTTCAAAGCCATTATGTCTTAGAGGCCAGACTTGAACCCAGGTCTTCCTGACTCTGAGACTGTCCATTAGCCCATACTACCAAAAATATCCTTTTAAAAATATGAGGTAATTTGTAGGGGTACAAGTTTGAGGAATTAGAAAAGGCTTCATGGAGAAAGTGGTACTTAAACAGAGTTTTGAAGGAAACATGAGAATATAAGATGAGATGAGAGACAGAGGTCTGTGCATGAGGAACAAACTCCAAGAAGGCTATTCTGGCTGGACCACAAAGTTCAGAGCAGCATCTGATCAATGTTTGCTCAAGGAATAGAGATGGTTAGCTGACAACAGAAGGTCTCAGATGATGAATTGCCAATAGGAATGACTACAGACCATGTTCTGGGAGTTCTAAGAAGCAAGAGAACCCTTGAATGCTAAGAAGGCTTCTAGGAATAGGTGGGGCTTGAAGTTAGAATCTGAAGGAAGAAAAGGATTTGAATTGGTGGAGAAGAGAAAAAAGGAGAAAGAGAGCAGTTCAGTCTTGGGCTAGTGGAAAGAAAGACAAAAAGTTGAGCTTGGTTCTTCACCCATCCCCTCATTCAGCTTTCTTCCCCTGGGATATTTTTCCATACAGTAGCTCCAGAAGATGGGAGCGGTAGAGGAAAAAAACAAAAAAAACAAACCCCCCAAAACTGGCCAAGCCAATATTCTGTCCTTCCTTGAGCTGGTCCTTCAGACTGGGGTGGGGCCTTAAGGTTATTACTGAAACTACAGAGAGCCAGGGTAGTGAGAAACAGCCCAGAAGTCCTCCAGGCTCTTCCTGCTCTGGTAGGAAGACTGCTTTGTACTATTATAAGCCAGGTCAGGAAGGCTTGTCATTCTTTGGTGTAGGGGATAGGAGGGAAAAGAGAAGTTAGAAGCCCTGGGAAAGGCAGAGTGTGTATGTACTGAAAAGAACACTATATGGGAAACCAAGAGACTCAGGTTCTTGACCTTACTGACAATTTCCTTTGTGACTTTGAGTAAGTCATATTCTTTCTCTGGGCCTCAGTTTCCACTTCTGTAAAATAATGAGGTTGGATAAGAAGATGTCTTAAGTCTCTGGTTTGAGGAAGGATTATCTCAGTCAATACCCTTACTCATCGTGGCAGAGAAGACCAGTGGAGTAGCAGGGGTTCTAGGCCCTCAGCGAGGCCAAGCAGAAGGGGCCCGTGGGCTAAGAAACAGGTTCATAGAATCATATGTTGGAGAGCTGGATGAGACCTTCTATGGGCCATCTAGTTTAACTCTGCCATTTTATACTAAGACCCAAGGAACCTTAAGTGATTACCCTGGATGACTCACTGTGTTCATGCTGTAGTAAGTGCTAGAGGTGAGATCTGAAGTACTTTGAGATATTTGAAGGTTCTCTAATTTCAGAGCCAGAAAGTAAAAAAAGAAAACAGAAGGAGGAAGAATGAAGGAGAAAGACCCCTCATTGGGTCACAGAAAGATTATTGGAATGGAAGTCAGGGACCTCAGACAAATCACTTCCCTTCTCCTTAACATCTTCATCTGTAAAATAAAGGGATTTGACTAGCTGATCTTTAAGGCTTGACATTCTGTGGGTGCAGATGCTGGAGTAGATTGTGGAAGGTTCTCTCCTCAGTTCCAATGGGTTTAATTGTCATTTATTCAGATGACTCTTAGATCTATTTGTTTAGTGCCAGGAATGGGGAACCTACAACCTTGAGGTCACATGTAGCCTTCTAGATCCTTGGGTGAGGCCTTTTGACTGAGTTTTACAGAAAAAATCCTTTTATTAAGGGGATTTGTTCTGTGAAGTATGGATTCAGTCAAAGGGCCACACTTGAGGCCACACATGGCCTTGAAGCTGCAGGTTCCCCACCCCTGATCTATATCTAGTCACACATCTCTAACTCGTTCTTGGACACCTCAAACTGGATGCCCTCTAGGCATCTCAAACTCATCATATTCAAAAGAGAACTCACTATTTTCTACCTAAAAAAACCCTGCCCTTTAACGTTCCCATCACTGTCAAGGGCACCATGGTCATTCCAGCTACTCAGGTTCATAGCCTTGGCACCACCCTTGATTCTTTGCCCATGAACAACACACATATCCAACCCATTAAATCTTGTCCTCTCTGTCTTAACTGTCTTAACTCTCGTCTAGGTCCCCTTCTCTCTACTTACCCAGCTACCACCCTAGTTCAGGCCTTGATCACCTCTTCTCTGGGATATGGCAATAGTCACCTAACTGCTCTCTTTGCCTCAAGCCATCCTCCATCAGGCACCAAAGTGATTTTTCCAAAGTGTAGCTCTGACCATGCTTCCCACCGCCAAGGAGCTCCCATGCATCCCTATTAAATCCCAGCTTAAATTTAAAGTTCCCCACTGGGCATTAAAACCTTTTTATAACCTGGTGCCTTTATATCTTCTTCCCTTCTATGGGCTCAGAATTCCAGTTTCACAGGTCTGTTTGTAACTCTCAAGCAGAATCTGCCCTCGCCTCCGTTGCATGCCTTTGTCTTCATTGTCTTCTGTGCTTGGAATGTTCAATCCCTTCCCTTCTAGTTTCATTGAGGTCCAGTCTTCCCCAATGCTAATGCTGTCCTTCAGAGATGTATGTATCTTGTATATACATAATTATTGGGCAATTTTTGCCTTTCTCAGTATTCTCAGACCTTTGCACACTGCCTAGCCCAAAGTAAAGGCTTAACAAGTGCTTGTTGACTGACTGAAATCCTAAGACTGGCATATTCTTTGGGAGGCACCAACATCCTTGAGGCAAGACCCACCCCCCCACCTATTACATTCCATAATAATGACAACTCATATTTATATATCGCTATAAGGGGCATAGAGCAATTAACAAGTTATCTCGTTTGAGCCCTACAACAACTTTGTGAGGGAGACACAAGTTTTATCCCTATTTTAAAGATGGAAAAAACTGAGGCACAGAAAAGATAATGTGATGTGCTTGTGCTAACTCAGGTAAGTATTCAAGATAGGATTTTAACCCTGGCCTTCCTGACTCCAACGATGATCAGGTCATGCTGCCTTCAGACCCAGTAATTTTTGTTTGCAGCACCAGCCCCACATCCCCTAAGAGGTTTTTTCTCTCCCAAATTGAAATTTTGGAAACACATATGAAGCCCTTTCAACAACAAGAAAAAATAATGTGAACTCCCAGCGTAATTTAACATTCTACTAAAAATATCCTCTACAATTGTAGTTGGTGCTTGTCCTTTTTTTCTAAGAGGACCGTGATACCAGGACTTGCAAGTGAATTGGATTTAAGTGAGGCAGGGCTGTGCAAGGTCACCAGCCTCACTATCTCCTCCGGAATCATCTGGATCCTGTGGCATGGCATAGATCAGGATACTGGAGATAGCCCCACATTCTCTACAATTATTAACTGTTTAAGGTGTATTAAAGAATTTTGAGCACAAATCCCTTGGGGGTTCAAGACCCACTAACCAAAAACCATCCTTGTAGACTAATGGGGATTTCTTTCCTGGTTGCTGGATTTTATGTTTCTTGCTACCCACTTACCTGCCCATTCCTTCCTTCAGTTACCCATTTCAGGGCCTGAAATGGTCTGGAAGTTCTTACTGATGTCTAATTTGAATCCTGTGTACTGCAGGAGAGGCCCAATACTTCTTTCTCCTCTCAGAGCTTTTAAGCAGTCAACATGGAGCAGCTGCTATATTCCACATGCAGCTGTGGGACCTGTCTAATCCAGTTCTGTGTTTCAGCTCTGGGTAAGGTACTGCAAAATCAGTGTGTTCCTGGCTTCCTGCTCTAACTCCCTACTCAGGTCAGAAAGAAAATTACTGGGCCTACCTGGAGCCCACCTTGTTGCAGTTCATTTAGCAATGAAACTTCTGACCCCTTTGGCTCAGTCACAAGGCCGGATCCCTGAGGTTCACATTATGAGTCATTTCCCTTGCCAATCATGGTGAGGGAGAAGACGGAAAAGATCCTTGTGTCACACCCTCCTCCCCAGAGACATGTCCCCTGAGAGAGGACCATAGTGTTGATCTCAATCAACTGAAAAATACTTATTAGGGTTAGAAATAGATTTTATCCCCCATCCCCACTCCCAGCACCAGACCAACCTCCCCTATGAGGTTTTTTCCTCCCAAATGGTAACCTTAGAAACACATGTGTACATACATGTACATGCATGAACTCATGTGTAAAAGTGCATTAACATACATGTGCCTGTATATGTATGTGAGCATATAGATGTACATGGATCCATAGGCTCATCATATATACAGAAATACAAATATGTCAACATACAATATGCACACACTGTATATATTTGATTTCTGTGTGTGTATACACATCACATGGGGGCATTAGAGTTAGGCCAGATGAGAAGGAGGGAGGGAACCTCTGAGGTTTTTATTCTTCTGAGGGCCACTGGCTCTGCATCTCAGCTTCTTCCACCCCCTTTGCCCCTAACATCAGTGCAAAGCATGTCAATACCCCTTATAGAAGGGGAAAGTCTGCGGAGCCAATCGATGCCAACTCATCTGGACAACATCCTGGCTTTAAGAGCACTTAAGAGCCTCCAGGAGCCACAGTTTGGCCTAGCGAGGGCTGGTGGGTGAGAAGGGATAGAAGGGAGGAAGAAATAGAAAAGGGTTTGCAGTGAAACCAGTTTCATAGTGTCGGTGGTTGGCTTTTTTTTTCCTTTCCTCCCCCTACCTCCCAGATGCCTCTCTTCTAGGCTCTGGGCTTCAGCCAGATCTCCGTCCTAATCGGTTACAGTCTTGTAGTCAATTTCCATGTTTCTCCGCCACATAATTATATTTAACATCAAAGTAAAAGAGTGAACTTGACAATGGGCAATCTCAGAGGAGAAATATGTGTATATACCTATGTGTGTGCTGTCTGTATATGATAACCATGGCTAGATATGAAAAGAACACAGCCTAGAAATGACTACTGTATTTTCCTTGAGCAGGGAAGTGGTTAGAGGAACAGTCAGCAGTCCATGAGAATATATGTGTATTTTTTTAAAAGGCAGGGAGGCCAGTTGGGGCTGAGGAAAAGGTGGATAAAAGAGCTGAATTCCTTCACTATGGAGCGCCAGCCCCCAGGAGGCAGGGGAAAGATCTGAAGAAGACAGACAATGGGCCCTGAGCTGCCTGGCAGAAGTAGGGGCATGTGGGGACAAGGCAGCCTCTGGTGATACCGCATGGACTCCCAGAGAGGGACTCTGGGGAGGGGATGGAGAGAAAGGACCTGGTCAAAGGGCCCCGGTGTATGTGGGACAACAAGGAAAAGGGGGGAAAGTGAGCTGAGGAGGAGGAGGGTGAGGGTTTGAGGGAAAGTGTGGATAGGTGTGTATAGCAGGTAGGGAGCGTAGAAGCAGTTGAACTTGGAGGAAAAGAGAAAGGGATAGCCAAGCAGACAAATGCAAAATGAGAGGAGAGGAGAAAAAAGGGTAGGAAAGAGAGGGAGGGCCATCTCCAAAGAGAAGGAGGACAAACATGTATATGTGTGTTGGAGGGGCCTCAAGGGAAGGCAGTGAAGGGAAGGATGGAGTGGGAGAACCCTAAAAAATAGAGCAGTCCAGCTATAGAGATGAGGGTGGGAGGAGGGAGGGCTCCTGTAGCCCATGTCTGGTGTGTTTTCAGGGAAGAGTTAGAGTAGTTGCTGTTCATGAACTGAAGCGGTAAGAGGGAGTGAAGACTGGTGGGAGCCCGAGTCTGCCTCCCTGGGTGCTGGTGTTCCATTGCTTTGAAAAATAAATAAATAAAGTGGGGACGAAGAGGGGGGTTGGAGGGAGGGAGGGAGCAGAGAGAGAGAGAGAGAGAGAGAGAGAGAGAGAGAGAGAGAGAGAGAGAGAGAGAGAGAGAGAGAGAGAGGTTGGAGCTGGATGGGAGAACATTAAAGCTGAGCTGAGCTGTAGCCGCACTCACTCAGGATCAGATAGCAAGAAAACCAATAGGCGGGGAGGTAGGGGGGTGGGGGGGACCTCGCACTGAGACACCGAGAGAGCGAGCGAGAGGAGCGCAGAGGGGCCAGGTCGCTGCCAATAGCACGAGTCAGGGAAGGATCCAGGCGTCCAACCAAGGCTGAGAGAGCCGGGTCCACCCAAGAAAGCCGTACTCTGAAACTCCGTCCAGGATGGGTGCTCAGTGCATCAGGAGAAGCCCCTTGGAGGGTGAAGGCTCTTGAGGGAGACCGGAGGCTCAGGGCCAGCTCTCCTAGTCTCTGGATTCGCTAGGGTTCGGAGGGTGACTTTTTTAACCCACAGAATTCAAGCATTTATTTATTTCAATCGACCTCTCCCCCCCAGACTGATCACCTATATTGTTTATATATTTTGGCTGGGGTAGGGGAGAGAAGAGGAGGCAGGAGGACGCCCCTGGGTTGGGGTGGGGGTGGGTGGGGGGCTGGCTCTGCTCTTCAGCATGGAAGGATTGGATTCGCACCTGAGCCGGAGATGCAGCCCCAGTCCCGGCCCCAGCGGCAGCGGAGACAGCGGCAGCGGCAGCCGCGGGCGTGTTCCGGGGAAGAGGAGCGACCGGCTGGATTCCCCGAGCAGCTAACTGGAGGGAGCGCCGGCGTCAGGAGACCGGGCTCCACGGGGGCTCCGGCCGCGGCGAGGTAAGGAGCAGTGGCGGGCCTGACCCCACTCCCAGATCGCCCGCAGTGGGGGCTGCGGGGGGCCGGGCGGGAAGGGGGGGTCACCGAAACATAGACCCAGAAACAAGACAGACACGGAGACATCTGCCCAGCCCTACTGAACCCGGGACGAGGCCGGCTGCCCCACTCATCGGCCTCCTTCCAGGGACTGCCAAGCGTGATTTAGCTCTTGAAGTGTGTTCTTTAAAAGCTTTGGTTGGGGGGCGGTGGGGGGAATAAGGAATTCGTGCAACAACTCAGCTACCCCCCCTTCCCTAGACGTCCTCGACCCCCCAGCTCAGCCCAGCAGCTCCTGCCTGATCCCAGGGCTCTGACGTTGGGGGTGTTGGCTCCCTTAAGATCCCTAAAAATAATCCTCCCCAGCCTAGAATAGGGACGAGGTTGTGCAGGGAACATGGGTGGTGGTGGTGGTGTGGGTATTTTTTTTTTTTTTTTGTGAGTGATCTGGAGAAATGCTGACTGGTGCTTTTCTATTTTGCCTCGATTTCTATGTTTGTCACTGATGTTCAGCGTCTCTTTGCCTCTCTCTCCCCGGCAAGTTTGAGACTGTAACCTTCGTCCTGGGCTCTGGTGGGAAACTTTGTAATTTTGCAAATGGGTGTCTCTCCCCCACACCCACTCCTGCCCTTCCTTCTCTGTAGGAGGTTTGGGAAGATGTGGCTAAAGTGTGTGTGTGTGTGCGATTTTGAGGCGTTCAATACAATCTGTCCCCCTCCCCCTGAAAACCGGAACCACACATTTCACCCTAGATCTGCCTCCATTCTGCGCCCTCTCCTCTCTGATACCTTTCAGAGATGGCCCATTCTTTCATGACAACCTGAGTGACTTGAGAATGCCTAGCTTCTTGTCTGTTGAACACACAAATTCAACTGTATCACTTGTATAGTATCATCTCATAAGTTCTGATGTAGTAAAAAAAAAAATCTTAATTTTTTCCCTCTGCCTCCAATTAACACCCTGACAACTCCTCTGGTGAATTGTATTTTTTTTTTTTAAGAAGTCAGCCTTAATTATGGAGCAAACAGCACTTGGAAAGAGAGTATTTCATCCACTTAGTTTCAGCCAAAACACCATCCACTGTCTGAATCTTAGCTAAATTCACGGACTCCTTAGTCTAATGCCATGAGTCTGTACTCATAAGAATGTTAAAGCCAGCAGGGAAAATTGAGACAACCTAGAGAAATCCCATCTTTACGGAGGAGGAAACTGAGGCCTAGAGAGGGAAAACTGCTTTCCCAGTTTTTTGGTTTTTTGGGGTTTTTTTGGAGAGAGGAGAGAAAATGGCCTGTGCTTTTATTGGTAATAGGTAATTCCCCCAGTGAAAATTCTACCAATGCAAAGTAGCCTTTGCTCTGCAACTCATCTTAATAATGTTGCCTGGAGTAGTGAGAGGTTAAGTGACTTGTCCAAAGTCATATGACCAGTACTTTTCAGAAGAGGACTTGAAATCAGGTTTTCCTGATGCAAAGGTTTACTGCTTTTTGGCCCATTTGCCAGTTTTTTTGTATAGGATAGGACCAAAACTAAATCTTTTTTTGGGGCAGGGAAGGCCATTATTCCCTGTATGGCACATTAGCCCTCACAGCAACAAAGGTAGAATCATAGACTATTAGGAATGAAAGGAAGGAGAACAGGGAATGTCAGAGCTGTGACATGCCTGAGAACATCCAATCTAAATCCCAAATGTTATCGAGAGGACCAAGGCCGGAGAGGTTCAGTAACTAGCTGAGGGTGCTATAGATGATTGAGAGCAGATTCCAGGACTCCTGACACCCGGCTAATAGCAATTTTCCCACTATAGCATAGTCCCTCCTGCCTAAACGTGGGCAGCTGCTATGGGGGACCTCGGACTAAGGGGTGATTCTCATCAGACTATCTAGCATTAGCTCCCTCCGCAAAGAACTATCCCTAGTCCCACGTCCCCTCAAACCATGAGCAGTAATCCAGATGGGGTTGAGGGAGAGGAAACTGCTCTGAGGGTAACGTTTTTATCTTATTTTTTGGAGCCTTCTCTATGATTAAGAGCATATACAAATATACACATATCAAACCAAAAATATTTTCAGTAGAGAGGGATGGGGATGGGAGAGAGAGAAAGGGAGGTGAAAAGACGTCTTCTGCTCTCTCGCCTCCCATCCCTCCCCCACCCTTTCTCTAAGGTGAATCTTGGGTTAGCTGCTACTGCCTGCCTCTTAATCTCCTGAAAGAGAATTCACCCACACCGAGTGGAAATTGGCCTCAGCCGCCTGCAAGGGGCGAGCACGCGAACGATTTGTGCATCCTGCCTCCTACAGAGGCAAACAGAGCGGCGCCTTGCCGGGCTCCAGCCTCCGCCTCTTCGAAAGGAGTCATTCCCCAGAACATGAACCATCACTTTCAGACCCTCCTCTTCCCCGCTCCTCTTCCACCCCACCCCACCCCTCTTGCTAGGACAGGCAAGAAGGGAAGGCGCCCTACTGCGGGCCACTCTCTCCAGCCCTTCCTTCATTTACCTAAGTGAACATGATGGGCAACTGATCACGTTACATTGCTTCCTGACCCACTCCAATAAGGCGCCGCCGGTGGCTGTATCTCGGTGCATTGACTCAGGCTGGAGTCGGGGGTAGGGCTGTGGCCTCTCTGGACAGGTTGGGGAACTGGAGGCTAGGCTGTTGCTTACTTTTCTGAGCTACTGGTGGAGGTGGGGTGGGAGGACTGAGGTTTCACGCTTAGAAACTTCAATGCCTTCTGTTTTCTTTTGAGGAAAGCTCCTCGACTGTCCTCCCCTCCACTAGAATATTTGTGATTGAAGGCTCATTTTCCTTCTTCTGCTAGGGGAGACGACCCCAATCCCCATCCTGTTCACATACTTCTCTTAGTTTATTCCAGGCCTCTCTCCTTGGAGTTAGTAGAAAAGGGGGGGCGGCGAAGCTTGTGGGTATGTGTGTGTATGTGGGTTGTCTTCCCTGGCAATCCTTCTGCTGGCTTGGGTTAAGTCTAAGGGAAAAGGCCTGATTGGGGTGGAGGGGTAACTTGAAGAGAGAAGGGGGAAGGTGTCTACCTGGGGGGGGGCACTCGAGGAGAGGAGAAAAGTGTCTACCTGGAGTGTTCTAGAAGGTACTGGTCAGGGCTCAGACCTGGGAGTGGGAGAACACAGAAGGCTTCCAGAGTGTAGGGTAGCCCTGCAAGAATTGTTTTCTATTCAACACAGTATAAGCACCTACTCGGTACTAAAAGCCTAGAGAGTTACAAAGTTTAGGTAAGACATGAGTTCTTCCTTATCCGTTCCCAGTCTCTCTTTTCTGGTATCCTGCATCAGAGGCCCTCAGCAGAAATATATTTATGCAGTGTTGGTGCTGTGGGAATCTTCTGAGACCAACCTGAAACTTGGGCCAAAGGGGAAGCAGTGAGGATGGATGTCAGACTTCCATATGGGTCTCTTTTACTGGCTTCCTCTGCCGCTGTTGCCTGTGACAGTGAATACAAACTGTTGGGGTCAGGAGTCCTTGGCCACCGCTGTGACCTACTTGGGTTGAAGGTGAAGGGCTTTCTCAGCTCAGGAATAATGGGAACAGGGAGCCCTGCTTTGCTATACACATAGTAGGGACTGAATAACTATTTAAGAGTTCAATATAAATGAAATAATTTTGCCTGTTTGGTTTTACATCAGAAGTAAAACTCTTAAGACCTCTACAAAGATTTGGGGGTGGGGCACGTTAAGATCTCCCAAACCCACTTGTACATTAGGAAGTATTTTTTGAACTCTCTCAGATGTACACTCTATGTGATTACCAGATAGAATGAGACTGGATATATCAGTCTTCCCAGCTTGCCTGATCTTGGGCTTCCCAGGGGTCAGGTATCCCCTACTCTCCTTTAGTGAACATGAAGCAATGACATGGCAAGTGACTGAAGCCCAGTGAGAAATTAGGGAACCCTCCAAGGGATTGGCCCAGTTTCTAAAGAAGCTTTGTTTTCTACCCTGAGGGTCCTAGGCCCCTTAACCCTCTCTGAATGAATCTGTCTTCATTCTCATAAGTGCTTGGGGCAGAAGCCAGTTCCATCTCTCTTGAGTGGGAACTATGTTTTTGTTTCCAAAAGTCTCATCCTGTTTCCTACTCACCAAACAGTTCCATCCTGTGGGACATCATAAGATATAGCATCTAGAATTGGAAGAAAACTTTAGGGAACATAGGATCATAGTTCTTAGAGTTGGAAGGGATCTCAGAGGTGATTCAATCCCTCATTTTATAGATGAGGAAACTGAGGCCCAGGGAAATGAAGTGACATGGTTACTCAGATACTAGGTGTCATAGTTGGGATTTGGGGCTTGATCTTGTGACCCAAATTCTTCCCAACAGTATCACACCACTTCTATGCCTCATTTAATAGGAAGGCTAAGAAAAGCAAAAAGACTTGAATACCAACAGTTGGATCCAGTGTCCTTGCAGCATCTATAGTTCTACTCTGTCTTTGGGGAGGAGGGCAGAAGGTCAAGGGAGAGGGTGAGTATAGTTAACAACTATAGGGAAAAATGGTGAGAGACAAAAAGTCCAACTTCTCTCCCTGCGGATCTGTCTCTGGAGAATCTGAGGGACTTCTCATTTCTGAGCTGCACACATACACCTAGCGGTATCTACAGGAGGCAGAACAAGGTGACACTTCTGAAACGATGCAGGAGTAATTATACTAACACATTGCATTTACAGAGCAATTTGTACTGTTGAAAATGCATTGATGTCTTTTCTTCTCAGTGGTCATAGGTTTTCAGTCAAAGGTTGGGAGTTGCCTTGCCAGAGCTGGTGCCAGGGGATACTGGCACAGCTGTAAACATTGGGCCACTACTTTGGAGGATGGTGATGACCTTGAATGTGGGTCCTCTGGCTGCTTTAAGCATTCACTCCTGGGCATCACAACCACACCCACACCTAGGGCTGGGCCCCTGGAAGTTGTTGACTAACACTGCCCCCCTTACCCTTAGGGCAAGGTTCTAGGCTTGAGTCAGTCATGCCCTGGGGATACTTCCGCTTCCTCTTCCCAAAAAGGAACAAGACAGGACTTTTCAGGGATGCCAGAGGGTCAAGGTGAGGTGGGAGGAGGGGAGGGGAAAGGAATGAGAAGCAGCCAGTGATAGGGGGACACAGTGGCTATTGGTCATTAAGCCCTCCTAGCCAACTCTGCCATCTTTGTTGCAGATGAAAACATTCTCTCTCTTCCATATCCATCTTGGTCTTTTCCCTCTTTCCTCCTTCTCTACCTTTTCTCTCACTTCCTTTTCTTCTATTTTAAAAAAGTTTTTGTTTTTCATTATTCTGAACTTGATCAACACTAACAAATACAAATACTTCCATATGCAAGAGAACTCAAGAAGACTGTACATGAAACAGCAGATCTCTTTTTTTATAGACTAAATACAACATGTTATTTTTACAACTGATATGATTATGTGCCTCCCTCTGAATTTTCTTCTCATAGTTTCTTGTATGTGTTTCAATGGTCCTCTTCTCTTTTTTTTTCTACTGTTTTAAAAATCATTATCGCTACCCTCTATCCTTTCCAAACCTCACCTCCCCAGTGACAAATGAACCCTCTCTTGTGGCAAATAATCTGTCAAACAAAACACATCCCCACAGTGGCCATGTCCAAAGATGTAAATTTCCTTGTGTATTTCTCTATGAAGATACCTCCCCTTTCCTTTCTTTTATTGTTTATTTTTTTCCTTTTATCTAGGTTTTTCCCCATCCTGGCACGCTGCTTAGGCTCTGGGAGAAGGCAACTTCCTTCTCTGAAATTGTGTGATGTCACAGTGACACTAAATCCGAGGCCCTAGACTCCTTCAGTAATGTTCCAGGATCCACCCCTTCCCAGCATTCACAGCCCTCAGTCCTGCCCACCTCATGATGGTGGTGATGGTGTGTGTGGGGATGGGGGTGGAGTTGAAGGGGAAAGGGGAACCATGGGCCAATATGCATCTGGCCAGGAGCATAGGGGAAGCCTGAAGGAAGAAGGTGTATCATGCCAGAGGCCAGGAGCGGGTTCTGATGGGGAAGAATGGAGAAATAACCAAGGGTTGGGCTTCCTTTGCCAGCTACATCTGGTGCCTGGCCCTGGCCTGGGCCTGGGCCAGGGGAGTCATTATGAATGATCAGAGTTAGAGTGCCTGGCACACACCTACCCACCTCCTCTCTGTCTCTCTGTCTCTCTGTCTCTGTCTCTCTCCCTCTCCCTCTCTCTCCCCCCCTCTGTCTCTCTATGTCTCTGTCTGTCTCTATCTCTATCTCTGTCTCTGTCTCTCTGCCTCCCTCTCTCCACCCTCCCTCTGACATAGCCTCAGTGGCTCCGAGGAGAGGGCAAGGCTGAGGGAGCCTGACTGGACTGGAGAATTGCCATCTGGTCTTGAGCACCAGAGGGATGTTTGAGAAGAGGATATTTGTGGACACTGGGAGGCACTTTTAGCTGTGTGAGCCCTTGGGAGCTGTACTGAGGGTGTGGTTAGTGTGTATTTGGCCATGGGCTTAGTCCCTGAAGATAGTGTATTCATTGGGCACCTTCCGTGTATCCAGTGTGGTGCTTGCTAGGCACGATAAGAAACACCGGAGAAATACGATATTGCCCCCAAATGGCTTCCGGTCTGGCTGCGGAACTACACGCACACAAATCAAACAACGAGAGACTAAAAGATAGTTTTCAATTAAATGATCAGTTCTGGTATTAATGATCAGTGCCAGAAAATTCAGAGAAAGGAAGGAATGTTGGGGGCTGCAGTATTCAGGAAAGGTTTCACAGAGAACGACAGAGTAGTTCATTGAAAAGAGCGCTGAATTTAGAGTTAGGGGACCTGAATTCAGGTCAAGTCAACACTCGTTTATTAAGCACATACTATGGACCAGTCACTGTGCAAAGCCATATTTGAATGCCAGTTGTGTGTGACCTTTGGGCTTCTATAAAATGAGAAATTTGAGCTCATTGTTCTCCGAGGTTCTCTTCATTTCTAATTCCTGTGATCCTCTGGGGTGGGATTTGAGCTGTCCTAAAGGATGGGCAGGATTCAGATAAAGACAGAGGAGAGTGAGTGTCATTTCAGGTGGGCACAGGATTGTAGGCAGGTAGGGAAAAGGACAAGGAGCCTGGCCTGGAAAGAGGGGAAGCATGTATACGTTAGCAGGTCAGACTGGAGAAGGGAAACTGGGGCCAGATCCCAGAGAGCCTCGAGTGCCAAGTTGAATTCTAATTTGGCCAGGCATCAGTGGGGAATGGTATTTTAAGTAGACAGATAATCTACCAAAGGCGTGCAAGATGGATTGGTGGAGGAAAGAGATTAAATGGAGGCCAAGAGACCAACAGACAATGGTTAGTTACACAAATGTGAGGGGATAGTAATAATTCACTTTTATAAAACATTTTATAGTTTAAAAAGTTCTTTCCACCCAACAGCCCTCTGAGGTCTTATAAATATCATTATGTTCATTTTACAGATGTGGAAACTGAATGGTGAGTGACTTGTCCAAGGTCTTACAATCACAGAATACTGGCACAGCATTCTTTGAATAGCCATATCCCCCATGTCTGGAGTGCTCTCCCTCCTCAGTTCTACCTCAGAATCCTTACTTTCTTCTAGACTCAGACAAAGGACCATCTTCTACATGAGACCTTCTAATGCCTCCTCCCCTGAAATTTGTTGCTTACTCATTGAGTTATGTCCAACTCAACTTTGTACATCTTTGGTACCTACATTTATGTGAACATACATATGTGTGTATACATGTTGTTTCCTCCAAAGAATGTAAGTTTCTTGGGGGCAGAGATTTTTTTATTTTTTTCTTCTTTGTGTCACCATTGTCTACTATGACACTTGGCAGTTTACTAGATGCTTAATAAACAGTGGTTTACTAATATTAGAGCCAGGACTTAGATCCAGGTCCGCCATCTATAGACTCCACTCTTTCACCTGCATCCACTTAATTGAGAGTGGGAATGAACAGAGAGAGCTGAGAGGTAATTCAAAGGATTTGGTGGTAGCAGGGCTATAGAATTGGAAGTGTAGAATACGTGACCACACCATTTTGAATCTAGAGTGTTGCTGACAACAGAAATAACAAAGTTGGAACTGTAGCTTAAGGATGAAGAGAGATTCAATCTTGTTTGGGACCTGTTGAATTTGAGGTGAACCCAGAACTCCAGATAGGCTTGCAGGGGTGGGGAGCCTTTGTCCTTGAAGCCACATGTGGCCCTCTAGGTCCTCAAGTGCTGTCCTTTGACTGAATCCAAACTTCACAGAACAAATCCCCTTAATAAAAGGATTTGTTCTATACTGTACCATATGCAATTGAAAGTATTACATTGAAACAGGGAGAGGTCAAGAGAGAGTGGATAAAAATGGAAGAGGTAGACCAGAAGGCCAGGACTGGGTCTTTAAGGATTAATTAGGGAAGAATAAGTAGAAAAGGAAGACAATTTCAAATCTACTGAGTAGTGTGAAATCACACAGATTTAAAGCTGGCTGGGACTTTTAAGGTCCTTTTACCTCATTTTACAAATGAAAACAAACCCAGAGATACATAATGATTTCCTTAAGATCCCGAGATCACACAGGCATAAAGTGACAGCTCCAGGATTTGAACTCAGGTCCTCTGATTCCAATTCCAGCCTTTTGCTGTATACCATTTACTTCAAGAATGCTCTTTGTGGCATGGCAATGGATAGAGTGCCAGGCTAGGAGTCAGGATGACTCTTCCTGAGTTCAAATCTGGCCTCAGACACTGTGTGACCCTGGGCAAGTCACTTAACCCCATTAAACCTCTCTGTCAAAAAAAACCAAACCAAAAAACCAAAAGCAGTCAGGAAGAGTTGGATACAACTCAACAACAAAATAAATACATTGTATCAAGAAATTAACCCTTTTTCCACTGGAAGGGCAAGTGGAGCCTTTCTTTGATGTTTGACAGCATTAACCATCCCCTTCTAGACACTGTCTCGTCCCTTAACTTTTATGATATTGCTTCTAGGAGTTCTCCTAGCTGACCTCTCTTTCCTAGTCTCCTCAAAGGTTCAGGAAGAGCTTGTTAGGCCAAACCAGGGGGTTTTAACTATTTTTAATTCATGGACTCCTTTGATAGTTTGGTGAAGTCAAGTCTATGGACCCCTTCTCAGAAGAATGCTTTTTATGAATAAAATAAAATGTATAGGATTACAAATGAAACAAATTCTATTGATATATGTATATATTACATAATTTTATAAAATCAAGTTCATGGATTGTGAGTTAAATGGTGGAATAGGGCATTGGGATGAATTTAATAAGACAAAATTCACAAGGGATAAATGTAAAGTATTACGTTTGAGTATAAAAAAAATCAGCTTTACAAGTACAAGACGGAACCTAAGTCATGCTTTGTCATTTTATCCGGAAAAAAAGATGTAAGGAGTTTTAGTGGACTTAGTAGATGAGGCAGCCAAAAAAACTAGTTTAATCTTGAGCTGTATTAAGAGGTATAGCTTCAAGAAATAAGGAAGCACTAATCTCTCTGTACTCTCTCCTTGCCAGATGTCATCTGGAGTATCATGTTCATTTCTCGGGACAGTAGCTTAAGAGAGACAATTGATTAGTGAAAGATTGTCCAGAGGAACGTAGCCAGGATGGTGAAATCTTGAGTCCATCTTGTGTGATGACTAGTTGGAGAAACTGGAGATATTTAACTTGGAGATGATTCAGGGGAGTGTTATATTATCTGTCAGTATTTTAAGAACTGTCATATGGAAAAAGGTTTAGATTTTGTTCTGTTTGACCCTAGAGGGAATGAAAGTTTCAAAGAGGTCAGTTGAATGGGCTGTGCGAAAAGGTAGCGAATGCCCATGAGGGGGATCTTCTTACTGAAACTAATGACCACTTGTTGTATATGTTGTAGTGGGAATTCCTTTTGGGTATGGTCTTGGGTGTGGTAGCCACTGAGGTATCTTCTGATTTTCTCATTCTTTGTTTCTATTTTCCTCTTCCTTTCTAAGTGGGAGTGTCCTCTAAAACTCTCTTCAAGAAGCTCTTTTCTTATCTGCCCATACTCTCTTCCTTGGTAAACTCATCTTTGCCCATGGTTAATCATCTTCTCTGTTTAGATGGCTATATTTCCACCTCTTTCATTTCCCTGACCCTCAGTCCCATATTTCCAACTAACTGCCTGTTGGATATCTCCACCTAATTGTCATGCTGGTACCTCAAATACAACTTGTCCAAAATAGAATTCATTATGTTCTACACTAAGAGTGGCCCTCTGTGGCACCACCATCTTCCTGATCATGCCAGATCAAAATGTGAGTCACATCCTTTCCCCTCACCTCCCCATATGCAATCAGTTGCCAAGTTCTTTTGATGGCTTGAGCATCCAGCCCCTTCTTCTCATTCATGAAACTACCTTCTCGGCTTAGTTTCCTTTCACTTCTTCGCCTGGGCTGCTGTGATCCCACCCTGTCAGTCGATTGACAAACATTTATTATCTGCTCTAGGCCAGCACACTGGCAGTGCAGAATGGTTCCTGTCCTCAAGGAGTTAACCTTGTACTAGGGAGAGAAAAAAGGCAAGCATTTATTGGGCACTCATGGTGTTCCAGGCAGTGCACTAAATGCTTTACAAATACCTCGTTTGCTCCTCATAACAATCTTGGGAGCTAGGTGCTGCTATTATTCCCATTTTACAGTTGAGGAAACTGAGGCAGAGCTTTAGTGACTTGGGAGCGAGTGTCTGAGTCAGGATTTGAAATCCAGTCTTCCTGCCTCCAGGCCCAGTGCTCTATCCTCCTAACCATCTCAGGTAACAACATGCAAGCATAGGGAGAGAGGGCACTAATAAAGTGGGGGGGGGGCGGGTTGTGAATCAAAGAAAGCTTTGTGCAGAAAATGATTCCTGAGCTGATGTTTGAAGGACATCGGAGACTCCAAAAAGTGTAAGGGAGGAAGGAAGTATATTCCAGGCATGGGGATCAGCTAAAAGCACAGAGCTGGGGGATGGAACACTGTGTATCTACAACAGCAAGTAGGATTGTATGTCTTTTCTGCCTGTCCACAGTCTTTAACCTTTCTCCAGTTGCCAAAACAGTTTTCCTAATCCACAAGTCACTTGCATGCTCTAAAACATTCAGTGGTTCATCTTTGTCTATAGAACAAAATATTGGCATTTAGGGTCCTCCGGGCTACCTTTACACCACTCTCCATGTGCTCTAAATATCCAATTGACTTCTAGCTTTTCCCCAGTCTCATCCTGCCCTCTCCTGCCTCCTCCATCCATTAGCAAAGGCCATCTGCCATGCCCAGAATAGAAACACTTCTCATCTCAGCTTGTTGAAATTCCTGTCTTCCTCCTAGGAGCCGTTCTGGTGCCACCTCCTCTACGAAGCCTTCTCTGATTCCCCTAGATGAAAATATTTCCTCCCTCTTGAAATTTTCCTGGAACATCTTTGCTGGATCTCTCTTTTGTCCCTCTTATACCACATCCTCTATGATGCTCATTTGGCCACATGCTGTAATCCCCCTCTGGTAGAATGTAAGTTCCTTGCGGATAGGGACTGTTATTTTTCATCTTATTATTTCCTGCACTTTGCACAATGCCTTGTTATCTGGGATTTGTGCTAGTGAATTGTTGAATGTGGAGAACCAATGGAAATCTGAAAGTGCCAGCTCTGGAAGCTGGTGGACAGGGCTAGAAAGACTACTAGCTGTGGATCACAAAAGGGTAAGGAAGCAGGATGGAAGACACATCGAAAGCCGTCTTCCCAAGTTGATGCAGTAGCTGGCCAGCTAGGTGGGCCAGGCTTAGATGTGAGTTCAGTGGGAGCATTTTAGCTTAGAAGGTTTCTCCATCTGTAAAGTGCAAATAATAATACTCACCCACTGACTTCACAGGGTCATTGTGAGGAAAACACTCCAAAAATGTGAGCTGCTATCATTATGAGATTCCCAGGCTCTGTCATTCAGCAGTCCTGGCTTCTGTTTCATTTTCCTTTGTTTCCTCCAGTTGTCAATAAATGCTTAAACAAAAGAATTAGCTCAACCTCTGTCTTGGGAGCAAAGTGAGGTCATCCACAGGGATGCCAGCTGGGGACTGGGACACAGAAGGAGGTGCCATACTAGCATTTCAGAGAACTCATGAGTAAAGGTGGAGTGAGAATCCCAGGGCCATCAATTTAGGGCTGGAAAGTTTCTGAGAGATCATCTACTCTAGCCTCTCTTGTTCATAGCAGAGCAACCCAAGAGCAAAAATAGTTAAATGACTTGGCCAAGGTCACGCAATAGCAAAGCCAAGATTCAGGATTCTAACTCGGGTCCTCTGGCCTACAAGTTCAGGGTTCTTTCCACAACACTATGAGCAAAAGAAAAGCAGCTTTACAAGTGTACTCTATCTCTTAGCAAATAACCTTGCTTGGAGTCTGAGAGTACTGATAACAGTGGCCTAGATCCCTCTATCTTAGGAGGTTGGTCCTAGGAGTTCATGACAGAAGATTGGATTTTCCCAGTACCCCCCCTCTCCTAGCCAGTGAGGTGATAATCCAGTTTTAGCATTGCAGTTTAGGGTGGGATATTCATTTCCTCCTGCTGGCTGGGGTCAGGAGACAGCAATCCAGTCAGCGGGCACCACCCTTTTTACTCCAGTCATTCCTGGCACTAACCTTAACCCCTCCCTGCTCTTGCTATGGGGTCAGTGGGAGAAGCAGGCAGTAAAGGTCTATGACATCTTCACTATTTGTCTAGGAGCCCATAGCTTGTTTCCTCCCACTTTACCACCATGACTCTTACCTCCAATGGCTGCATTTCCATTTTCAGAGCTCCTACACAGTTTGGCTGTTACGTGAAACCCCATTGCCTGCTGAGTTTCAGTCAAACTTTTGATCCACTAAATTTTGGACTGCATAATCTAGTGAGAGGTAGCATGGTAGAGAATTAGCCTTGGAGTTGGGACAGACCTGGGTTCAAGGCCCATCTCTAGCTCGTACAGGCTAGGTGACCATAGGTAAGACAGCAACTTCTCAATGCTGGGGCAACTCTTTCAGACAGTGTTTCTCAAACTTTTTGATGTCAGGATCCATTTATGCTTAAAAATTATTGGAGATCCTCCCCAAAAGAGTTTGTGTTTTTGGGGGTTATGTTGACATTTTCTATGTATTATGTTTTATGACGATGAGGATGATGATGATGATGATGATGATGGTGATGAAGGGGCAGTTAGATGGTGAAGTTGATAAGAGTACTGGGCCTGGAGTCAGGAAGACTCATCTTTCCGCATTCAGATCCAACCTCAGATACTTATTAGCTGTGCGACCCTGGGCAAGTCACCTGAGTTTCCTCATTTGTAAAATGAACTACAGAAAGAAATGGCAAGCCACTCCAGTATCTTTGTCAAGAAGACCCTAAGTGGGATCATGGATAGTCAGACACAACTGAAAGACAACTGAACAACAAATCTAAGACTTTAAGTTGTAGACAAGGTTAGGAAGAGTTTCCTTACTGGAGGTTCACTATAGCATTTAGTTACAGGTCCTAGCTCCTAAAAGTACAGTGGAAGGAAAACTATTACCTCTAAGATAAAATACAATCTGGGGAGCTAGGTGAAGCAGTAAACAGAGCACCAACCCTGGAGTCAGGAGGATCTGAGTTCAAATTCATCCTCAGACACTTACTAGTTGTGTGACCCTGGGTAAGTCATTTAACCCTGTTTGCCTCAAAAAAAGGATAAAATTCAATCCTCTCCCTTTGTCATTTCAAGTCTTTCATAGTATGACCAATAAAAAGTCAAGTCTGGCATTTATTAAGTATGGACTCTGTGCTAGGCACTGTCCTAAGTACTAAGGATACAAAGGAATGCTTCAAGGAACTCACCATCTTAATGGGGAAGATAACATGCAAACTATGTACAAGATACATACATATATATATATATTGTATACATATCTTGTATATATATCATATATATGTATCATTTATATTTTTATACATATAAATATATATAAATGGAGTAAATTAAATAGAGTAAATTAAAGATGATTCATAGGGAAGACACTAGCATTAGGGGAGATCCAGAAAGGTTTCTTGAAGAAAGAGAAATTTTAGTTGAAACTTGAAGGGTCCATCACACTCTCTTTGTGACTGTCTCTCCTCTCTTTGTGTCTCTCTCCTCTCTGCTCTCTCTGTCTGTGTCTCTCCTCTCTCAATGTCTCTTTGTGTCTCTATATCTCCTCTGTCTGTGTCTTTCTCTGTTTCTGTCTCTCCTCTCTCTGTGTCTCTCTGTGTCTCTGTCTCTCTCCTGTCTGCTCTCTCTGTCTGTCTCTCCCCTCTCAATGTCTCTTTGTGTCTCTATATCTCCTCTGTCTGTGTCTTTCTCTGTTTCTGTGTCTCTCCTCTCTCTGTGTCTCTCTCTGTCTCTGTCTCTCTCCTCTCTGCTCTCTCTGTCTGTGTCTCTCCTCTCTCAATGTCTCTTTGTGTCTCTATATCTCCTCTGTCTGTGTCTTTCTCTGTTTCTGTGTCTCTCTCCATCTCCTTGAAGATGAGATGGGAGAGAGTCCCAGGCATGGGGAGAAGGAATGTTATGTTTGAAGAACAGTAAGTGGATCAGTGGCTCTGAGAGGGGATGGAAGGTATAAGAAGACTGGAAAGATAGGGGGGAATCAGGTTTTAAAAGTCAAACAGAGGATTTTATAGTTAATCTTGGGGGTGATAGGAAGCCACTGGACTTTGTTGAGTGTGGGTGAGGGGGTGACATGGTCAGACTTGGGTTTTAGTAGATATTATCAGGGTTATAAAACATTTCTTTCCTTCAGTCTACATTCCAACCGAACTGTCCTACTTTTGTTTCTCACAGAAGATAATCCATCTCCCATCTCCATGCATTTGCACATAAAACATTTTCTTAGCTCATTTGTTGTTTCAGATTTTCTGTAACTCCATTTAGGGTTTTCTTGGCAAAGAGACTGGTCTAGTTTGCCATTTCCTTCTCCAGCTCATTTTACAGATGAGGAGACTGAGGCAAAGAGGGTTAAATGACTTGCCTAGGGTCATACAACCATTGTCTGAAACTGGATTTGAACTCAGGTCTCTTTGACTGCAGGCCCAGAGCTCTATCCACCTGACCACCTAGCTGCCCTTACAGATCATTAACTAAAAGGAAAAACTCTTACAGGAAAACTGCATATATATAGGTACCATGTCTGGTACTGAGGGAGATGCAAAGTCTTGATGAGATGAGGTTCCTGCCTCCATGAAACTTACATTTAATAGGAGAATGAGAGCCTTAGTTCAGCCTTCTTGAGCTAGTTGATTATATCCCACTCTGTACAGCCCCTGTTTCTTCCAAACCTCATCTCTTCTGAAGTCTCCCATCACAAGTGCTCCCCCTATCTTCTTTGCTTTCTTGCATCTTACTCTTCTTGGTGAACTCTCTGATCCAGCCACCTGCCTGTGTGCAATTCCTCAAACAGGACACCTTATCTCCAGACTCTTTGCTTTTGCATTGGCTGTCCCTCACACCTGGCATGCTCTACTTTCCCTGGTTTCCTGCAAGACCCAGCTCAAATCCCACTTTCTGCAGGAGGCCTTTTGGTCCCACCTCCACTCTCATCCCTAGGTTACTAATGGTTTTTATTTCACCTCTCTGCTACTCTCTCTTTATTTTATCCACCACTACTTATTTACATGTTGCTCCCTCATTAGAAGGTGAGTTTGTTCAGGTCAGGGACTTTTTTTTTCTTTCTTTATATCCTTCATCATTTAGCACAGTGCCTAACACACAGTAGGAACTTAACAAAATGTTTATTAAATGATTAAGTGCCTAGGAAACAGAAACTTTGGACTACATGATAATAATAGCTAACATTTAGAGCTTTAAGGGAAGTAAAACTTTTTACATATATTGTCTCATTCGACCTGTATGAACAACCCTGGGAGGTAGGTGCCATTGTGCATTTTACAGAGGAGGAAACTGAAACAGAGAGAAGGAAAGTGACTTGCCCAGAGTCAAACAGCTACTATGTACCCAAGGTAGGATTCAAACCCAACTCTTGCTGACTTGGAGTCTAGCCACTATGTCATGTGCTGTAGTCTCCTCCTCATTCTTGGTGAAATATGTGTTCTGGGCTGTCCAGAAGAGCTAAATCTAATGGATGGGATTTAATGGAAAGAAGATTTTGCCTTGCCTTAAAGAGAAACTTTTGAATAATAAGAGCTTTCCAATAGTAGAAGCAACTAACTTAATGAGGTAGTGAGCTCTCCATCACTAGCAGTAGGCAAGCAGAAGCTGGGTGACCAACTACCTGTCCAGAAAACTGTAGAGGGAACTCTTGCACTTAATTGAGAGGTTTTCTTCTCATGGAATAATTTTTTTTTTAAAAAAAGGACAGGCTCTTTATCATACACATGCACATATACAGTAGAGCCAGCAAATTATAATAGAAAGAGCACTAGTTTTGGCATCAGAGGACGTGAGTTCAAATCTCAGCTCTTCTGTTTCTTATTTGTGTAACCTTGGGCAAATCACAACTTCTCTGGGCCTCTGTTTCCTTCTTCGCTGAATGACCAGTTTCAATTGTTCAATCTTGTCTGAATCTATGTGATCCCATGGTGCTTTCTTGGCAAAGATGCAGGAGTTGTTTGCCATTTCTTTCTCCATCATGTCACCATTGTACAGATGAGAAATTGAGTCAAGCAGGGATTGAGTAATTTGCCCAGGGTCACACAGCTGGTAAGTGTCTGAGGCTGGATTTGAACTCAGATCCTCCTGACTCCAGGCCTGGGGCTCTATCCACTGTACCACCCAGTTACCAGTTGGACTAGATAGTTTTTAAAGACCCCTTTCAGCTCTAATTCTATGATCTCTTAGGTCCCTTCTAGTCTTAAATTCTTTGATCCCATGGAACTTGATTCTGGTCCCTTTCTGAGCCTCTGTTTCCTTTCCTGTAAAACGGTCTTCATAACATCTGTCCTGCTCATCCATCTCACAGGGCTGTTTTAAAAATCACCATGGTTTAAAATGTAAGAGATTATTATGTTTTATTGAGAGACTGGAAGAGTAGGAGAAGATGCATGTGTGTACATGATAGGAGGAGAGGATGTGTGGGGCGGGGGAAGGAGGGCCTCAGGGTCTTTGCTGGTGTAGGAGGGCCAGGCAGAGCTGTGTGGGCTGAGTGGTATGGGGAGAAGGTAGAAGACACACCCTACCACCTGCTTGTCCTTTTTTGGACTGAGAAAGAACTGGGCCTTCCTGCTCTCCTTTGTATAAGGAGTACAATTCTCTAAGTACATTTAAAAAAATGATAAATTAAAGCAAACAGCTGGCCTTGTGGGTGGTGGGAGGAGACCGTCTTCTGAACCTCTTGACTCGAGGTTCCTTGGTTCACAGCCAGAGTGGCTGGCCAGACTTCAACAGGGCCTAGAGTATGGGGCGTCACAGAAATCATGGAATGTGAGCTTTAGGAACCAGGCCTTAAGGATGGTTTAGTCCAACTCCCTCACTTTAGAAGGGCAGAAGTGACTTGTACAGCATCATGCAGTAAGTCAGTGATAGGTCCCATACTAAAATCCTACATTCTCCTTACAAGTCTGATGTACAGATCAGGTCAAAGAAGTTTGGTACTCAAGCTTGGGCCTGCCTGATGTCACATATGGGACCTGCACAAGGTCTGGATTTAATTTCTTTACTTTGTTGTCAGCTCACTTGGGAAAAGTATTTCCCTCATTGGCCTTGGTTTCTCTATCTGGCAAATAGGTATAATAAAGTCTATGCCTCTCTGACTGAGCACATGTGGGAGGGAAACCAGGGATGCAATGAAAAGACATGGAACTATGAGTCAGATTTCCCTTGTTAGTCAGCTCAAGATTTGGGGTCTTCCATAGGAATTGCTTTCCTAAAGCATGGTTTTCATCATGTCACTACCTAGCTCAAGAATCTCCAGTAGCTGCTTAACAGCATGTTGAGTCAAACTCCAAGCTGCAGCTTGGCAATACTGATACTCAAAGTGTTTCATGGTCAGACCCCCCCCTCTATCCAACCCTCTCTCCCATACTTCCTCTGCTCCTGAGGATCTCCCCTTCGCCTTACCTCTCACCTCCAGCTTTTGCATCTTCATACCTTTATGCCTTGGTCGATATTTTTTGCTTTTACCTAAAACACCTTCCTGTATCTACCTCTGCCTCTCCAAATCTTACCCATCCTTCAAGACCAACTCAGGGTCCATCTCCTTCATGAAGTGTTCGCAGTTCGTGAACTGCTGAGGGGATGTTTCTCTGCTCTGCACTCCCCTAACATTTATCTGGACCACGTGGTTTATATCTTATGCTGTGACTGGTTACTGATAGTCTCTCCTCAAATAGACTATAAACTCCAATGATAGAATGTAAGTTCTTTGAAAGTAGGGATTGTTTCATTCTTGGTACTTGCATACCTAGCACCTGGAATATAGTGATTAAGTATCTACTGTATATATGGCTTTGTGGCCAATACATGAGGAAACAAATACAAAATAGCTCTCAAGCTCCCCTGCTCCTCTAGACTTTAGATTCCTTAACTGCCTACCTAAGGCAATCTCAGCCAGAACTGTGAAATCCCAGAAGCCTGTGTTTAGTAGCCTACCCCAATCCATCCTCCCCAGGTAGTGCGCTGGACTTGCCCTCTCCCCACCTGGCAAACACTTCTCTTGGTTTGCTGTCCTGCTTGAAAGAGTTTGGCAAACTAATTTAAGATCGTGTTAATGATGGGGGTAGCAGGGTCATTCAGTGCCTTAACCCAAAGAAGGGAAGTTCTAATGATGCAATTTTAGGCACTGTAGAACCCAGGGAAGAAGGAAATAGGAGGGAAGGACAGAGGCCTTTCCATTAACCTTCAGCACAAGGTAGTTGAAACAGCAGTGGACCAGGAGTCAGAGCACTTGGCTTAGAATCCCAGGTCTTCCACTGTGATAAAAGATTATAGAAAGGCTAAATGCAGAAGATGGTTGCTTGAGCTGGGTCTTCAAGGAAAAGAGGGATTCTGGGTGGGAAAAGTAAGGAGGAAATACATTCCAGGGATGGGCAATGGCAGTTTTTTCCCTTCCCCTCTTGCTACACTGCCCAAAACTATATCTTTGGCACTCCTTGAGGCTAGGAAGCACCGGAAAATTCCTGTTACCCCTATCAGTCATTAACATGGTATCATAAATAAGCTTATCACTGAAGATTTTTTTTTGCCTGGAGGAGTGAGATGTCTGGATCTAGACTTCAGAAAGATTATTCTTGTAGTAGTTTGAAAGATAGAGTTGTAGGAGGGGAGTGGAGAGGCTGAAGATTGATGGGAATCAAGCAACAAGCTTTATTAAATGCCCATGATGTGCCAGGCACATGAATGAAATGATCTCTGTTTACAGGGAGCTTACATTCCAATAAATATATCCAGCATAAATATACACATGGATGCTGAATAGTTAAATAAAAGACGGTTTAGGGAATGAGGAAATTAGGAAAGGCTCTATGCAGAAGATGCTGCTAGAGCTGCAGGAAGGAGAGGTTGCTGGAATAGCTCAGGCAGGTGGGAATCCCAAGGATGCTATCGGTGGGGATAAAGGCAGATATTACAGATTTGGGATCTTGCATTAACTCTCTATGAGCATGGATAAGCCATGGTCGTGTTGGGGTCTTCTGTTTCCTCATCTGTCAAATAAGGAAAATAATTACATTGCCTACCTTCCTGCAGGTCATTCTCTAAATTCAAGGAGGTTCTTTGTAAGAAGGAAATTCATTTTTTCCTGGGTCTTCCCCCATTCTCCTTGTCTTGACTCTTTTCTGTGTCTGGTGATCTGGAGGGACTGGGGATTGCCCCATTGTCTGTAGCGAGATATTTTTTGGTAGATATGTCTCTGACTAATACCCCTTTACGTGCCTCTGTGAGTAGACAGCAATGTGGTGTAGCTGCAAAGCATGAGCCCGGGAGTGAGGAGGTCTTTGCTTGTATCCTACGTCTGCCACTAATTCCCTGGGTGACCCTCCTCTCTTTTGGCCCTCAATGTGCTCCTCTGTAACAGGACGGGGTTGGACGAGATCATCCTGCCAAGGGCTGGAATGTGTGCGATTGTGGTGCTGGTAAATGTTTAACAGCCAGCACTCTCCTTTTTCCCCAGCTGTGCACAGGATGCACTTTTTAAAATTTAACCTACATTATTAACATTTTTCTGCATCCCTTTTTAAAGTCTAGATAATCCACATCACAGTAAATCAAACCTGGATTTGTAGCATTTTTTTCTGAGATATAGATGCTCACGTTGAAAATTTAACAATTGGTTCCTGAGAGCCAGTATGAGCTAGCTTCAAGCACAGCCCTGGGTATATCTGGCACTGGCTACAATGATCCTGGGCAAGTTATAGGATAATAGATTTAGAGTTCGAAGGAACTTTAGAGACCATCAAATCCAAAGGCTCTTCACCTTTTTTGCATCACGGACCCTTTTGTAGTCTGGTGAAACCTTTCAGAATAATGTTTTTAGGTAATTGAAGGAAATGTTTCATTTCAGTTAAAGGCTAAAGAAGTTTAAAATGCAATTTTTTTCTCATTGAGGTTTAAGTACCCCTGATTAGTGCAATCTCCTCAGTTTAGAGATGAGTAAAATGAGGCCCTAGGTGACTTACCCAAGGTAATATGAGATAGTAAGTGACAGAGCCAGTATTTGAACCCAGGTTCTCTGACTCAAAAGAGATTGCTCTTAACTCTGGGAATCCCAATTTTCTTATATTTAAAATGGAAATGATAATCCTTGTATTACTGCCTGATAAGGTAAGTTCTCATTTGTAAGGGCCATCATTGCTACATATTGCTAGAGAGAACTCCATCTACCAATATGCAGTATGGCACTTTTTTTAAGCAACCTATAGTCTTAGAGAGTTGTTTAAAGCCTTAAAAGTCAACTAATGCACCTTGTATCTTACAGTCATTAGATATCCCAGGTAGGATTGGAGCCCAAGTCTTCCTGGATCTGAAATCAGCTCTCTGGTCACCATATCCTTTCTCAAACATATATAGAGGCCAGGACTTATATAGCACATCCCTGTGCTTTTAGTATCAAGGAAGGCTTCCTGTCCCATCTAAAATACCTCCCACCTTCTCCTCAGAATCCCTTTAATGAGAAACAGAACTCTCCAGTCCTGTTAGGGACACAGTTTAGCTCATAAGCCCATTGAGAGAGTCAATACAATGACTGAATTAATAAAATCTCACATTTAAGTAGCATCTTCAGGTTTAACAAGCACTTTACTCCTCATGATCCTGAGAGGTCTTATTATTCTAGTTTTTTTTCTTTACAGATTAAGAAACTGAGGCTCAAAAAAATCCACGATACCTAGCTAATCTAATCATCGTCAGGGTGAGCATGGGAACTCAGGTCTCCTGATTCAGTTCTGTATTCAATACACGGACTTGGTTTTTTCCACAGGCTCTGTGACTGAGATCAGAGCCTTTCTTGAAATTAGGAGTGAAATGACAGAGGGACAGGGGCTTCCCAGGAATGAGGAAAAGGCAAATAAAGGGCTGGTTGAGGATGATCAGGACTGTACTTGAAGCAGAGGGGCCTGTGTGGCCACAGCCCAACAGCCGATGGGAGACCAGCCTGTGCTTTCCCTAATGTTTCTTACACAGAGCTATAGTTATCATCCCTGCAAAGCAGACAGTCACTCAGTTAACAAGTATTTATTAAGCACTTAATATGTGTCAGGCACCATGCTAGGCCCTGGGCATACGAAGAAACACCAAAAAGATGTCCTCTTCCCTCAAGAACCTCCTATACTAGTAGGAGAGACAAGATGCACACAGCTATGTTTATATAAGACACATGCAAGGTAAATGGAGAGGACTCTCGGCAAGGAGGCAGAATCAGGATCCAGAGACTAGCGGAAGGGAATAAGTCTTGAATAGGGTAGTGGCTTAAAGACCCCTTTCTGTTTGCTGATTTGAACAGAATCAGGTCAGGTCAGAGCTGTGATAGGGTCTCTCTTCTCCCCCCCCTCCCCCCCGCAACTGTCTCTGGGTGCCCATTGGCTCCTCTGGAGCTGGAGGTCTGGTCCATCCTGTCCTCCTGCTCCTGCTGGGTCTCAAGCTGCTGGTCACACCAGCCCGCCAACAAGCCCAAGCCAGAGACCTCCCTCTCTGGCCTAAGGAATGCTCCTCTGGTGGGGAATCTGGCAAAGGCGCCTGCCTGCAAGGACTTGGCAGGCATTGCCACGGCTTGCAGCTATGGGAGTGGCTGGGCAGAAGGGGAGGCTGAACCCCAGAAACAGGTATTTTTACCCTTTAAAGTACCCGAGACTATGTATGGGCTCTGGTTGGGAGCTTTACCTTGCGGGTCCAGTCCTTGAGACTAGGGACAGGGACAGGTGTTGGGGAAACTAAACACAAGTAATAGATTGGAAGGATTCAGTGAATGAATGAAGGCTGAATAAATCAATGGATGATGAGGCATTTATTAAGTACTTATTAATGTGCCAAGTATTGGGGTATTTATATATATATGTGTGTGTACATATGCATGTATACCTACATACATATATACACACAGATGCATATATAGATATGTGGACATATATGTATATGTATTTGGGGCAGTTAAGTGACATAGTGGATAGAATACCAGGCCTGGAGTCAGGAAGACTTGTCTTACGGAGTTCAAATCTGGCCTCAGACACTTCCTAGCTGTGTGATCCTGGGCAAGTCACTCTACCTTGTTTGCCTCACTTTCCTCATCTGTCAAATGAGGTGGAGAAGGAAATGGCAAACCACTCCAGTATCCTTGCCAAGAAAACCCCAAATAGGGTCGTGAAGAATCCGACGTGACTGAAAGGATTAAACAACAAAAATGTATGTGTTTATATCTATATATGTATATTTTAACAAAAATCTTTTCTCTACCTTCTACCTTCCTGTCAACCATCGAAAAAGAGGAAAACAAAACCCCTGTAATAAATTAGCATATGCTAAGCCCTGGGGATAAAAATGCCAAAGCAAAGTCAGCCTCTACCTTCAAGGACGTTTAAATTATAATAATTAATTGTTAAAATTAGCAATAATCAATAGTTAATTAATAATAGTTTATTGTAATAGAGGAGAGAATCATAAAGGGGAGAAGTGGCTAGGGTGTATTATCATGTTTTGGAAAGTTACTGAGATGGTGAATGGGGCCACCGGGGAATAGATTCCCACACCCTGCCCGGCAGGAAAGAGAGAGTTATTTGAGTATGGTTCCAGAACTGGAAAGGGTTTGGAGGGAGACGGGAGTGTGAGAGAGATTGGTAAAAAGTCTGGTCATATGGAAAGTGTCCTTTCAGTTCCCTAGGTTCATCATCCCCAGCACTCTCCTTGACACCTTCCTCTCCCTCATCCCATCTAGCCAGTCAGTTGCCGAATCTTGCCATCTGTATCTTGACAGCATCTCTTGAATCCATCCCCCTTCTCTCTCCTCACACAATTTATCTCTTTGGGTCTCATCCGAGTTATTGAAAGCCTCCTGGCTGGTCTCCCTGTTTCAAGTCTCTCCCCAACTCTAGTCCATCCCACGAGTTATTGGCAAAGTGAGTTTCCTGAAATGCAGAGCTGACCATGAGGCTATCCCTCTCAGTCAACTTCAGTGGTTTCCTATTACCCCAAGGATCACATATAAATTCCTCTGTTTAGCATTTAAAGTCATGTACAATTTTGCCCCAATATATCCTTCTGCTACTATCATTTGGACACTACGCTCCTGTCCACCCTCTATGGTCTGGCCAAACTGGCCTTCTCTCTCTTTATCCCATGTATGTAGATAGGTCCTTGTGGTCACCCCTCTCTTCCTGCATTAAAATGTAAGCTTCTTGAGATGAATTGCTAGCACCAGCCCTGGAGTCCAGAGGACCTGACTTCAAATCCAGCCCCAGACTCTTACTGGCTGAGTGAACCTGTGTGAGGAGCAGCATGGCTGATTTGGCTGAGCTATCAAACACATAGGGCAGCTAGGTGATGCGGTGCAGAGAGCACTGGGTCTGGAGTCAGGAAGACTTATCTTCCTGTCTCAGACACTTCCTCACTGTGGGACCCTGGGCAAGTCACTTGACCTTGTTTGCCTCAGTTTCCTCATTTGTAAAATGAGCCAGAGAAGGAAATAGCAAATTTTTAGTGTTTTTGTCAAGAAAACTCCAAATAGGGTCATGAAGAGTCAGACAGAACTGAAAATGACTGACCAAATACTTGAAGGGCAGTAATGTGTAACAGTTTTGGAAAGGTAGGTTGGAGCCATGTTGTGAAGAACTTTAAATGGCAAATAGAGGAACTTGTGTTTCTTCCATGGGGCAATAGGGAGCCATTGAAGGTTATGGAGTAATAGGAGCAATAAGGGTATATAGCTTGTTTGTATGTTATTTTATTATATTGTGAACTCCTAGAGAACAGAGACTGTTTTATTTTCTTTGTAATAACCAGTACTAATCACAGTGTCTGGCACATAATAGGTATTTAATAAATATTTATTGACTTTATTGAGAGATGAGCAGAAGTTGTAAAAAAAAAAGTGATCTTAATGTAAGGAAAAAATTTTCCAATAATTAAAGCGGTTCTAAAGTGGAATGGGTGGGTCAATTCGGTTCACATTCATTTCTCAATCATGAAAGATCTTCAGGTAGAGACTAGGTAATCATTTGTGGGAGATGTTACGGAGAGAATACTGTTGCAAATAGTGGGGTGACCTTTAAGGCCTCTACTGACTCTGGTCTGCTATGGTTCAATATTCCAAGATCTGTAGGATAAATTGAAAACTGAAATCACACTGTAGCTCCACGTATGACATCAGTTGCCTCCACTTTTGTGAGAAGCGCCTGATCCATCAATATCTAGTCTGAGGAAAGAATATGAAAATAAATGGGTACATTGTACTCCTGAGAGGTAGCTTGGTGGCAAGAGTGAGAAGACATCCCAGCTCTAAATTTGATGAGCCTAAGCCTCTGCTCCAACCTTTACAGTCTGCATGACCCCTCTCCTTTCTGAGCCTCAGTTGCTACATTTGTAAGGCAAAGATAATAATGATTTCAGGGTTATTAGGAGGAAAATGTCATAGAAATTTTCATTTATTATTATTCTACTATCTGTCTTTCTATTCCTGAGGCTAATAATTCCCCTAACAAATTAGGGCTTCCTTGATAGAGACTCCTTGGTACCACTTACTGGTTCAGGTTTTAAAAAATCAACTTACCTTAGAAATTCTTTGTGTTGTTAGGCTGTGCAAATCAATGAACACCTACAGGGAGGAAGAAAAGAAGAGAGAGAGAAAGAGTGAGAGAGAGAGAAGGAGGGAGGGAGAGGAGAGATAGAGGGAAAGAGAGAGAGAGGGAGAGAGAGAGAGAGAGAGAGAGAGAGAGAGAGAGAGAGAGAGAGAGAGAGAGAGAGAGAGAGAGAGAGAAAGAGAGAGAGAAGGGAGAGCAAAACTTCTAGGTCCTAAAATTAATAATGATTTTAAATGTTCAGTGAACATTGGAGCCCTTGGCCTCCAATCTGCGGGTTCCTTGTATCCTATAATATCTCAACCTGTCACCATTCTAGACCTGTTGACTAATTCAGGCAGACCAGTTAACTTCCCTGACCCTTGGTTTCTTCATCTGTAAAATAAGGTTTGAGCTCCTTTCTGGCCCTATGACCCTGGTTACTCTGATGACTTAAGAAGGGAAGACTCTGTACCTGAAGGAAGGTTCTGACTTGGTTACATTAAGTTTGTAATACGGAGCCCAACCAGGAATATCCACCCAGTTTGAGAGTGGTGCAAGGAAGTGTCAGGGACGTCATAATAGTATGGGAAAGGATATTTGTATTTTATAAATCATGGCAGAGCTAGCCTGTTTGAGGGTGTTAGCATCCTAATTAGGGCCAGAAACCCTCATTTAAACTATTAGATTCAAGAAAAGAGTACTAAATAGAAGCATGGATTTATTAATTGTTCATACTTCCATTCTTATATTCTGTGTTCCAGCCCAAAGGGGCTTTTCTTTCCCCTTTTCCTATTCCATATCCATGCCTTTGGTAGCACAGTGTCTCATGTGTCTTCTCTCATCTCTGTCTGTGGAAGTCGTTCTCTTCTTTCAAAGTCTAACTCGGATTACCTTCTACATAAAGTCATTTGGGACCCCCAGTTCGAGCCCAGTGAAAGTGACCATTCTCATCTTAGATATATCATAGCACCCTGCCTAGATGGCTTTTTTTTCACTTATCACATTCTCCTTTATGTCATGGTTATTTATAGACATAAATAATACATAGCCTTCTCATCCATCCCCCATCAAATAAGCTCTTGGAGAGCAGAGCTCATAATTCATCTACCTTTAGGTCTTCAGTGTCTTAACACTTATACCTAGTAAGTGCTTAATAAATGTCTGTCAAATTGTGTGTAGAATCCACCACAGAAGAGGGGTTGGATGAGAGCACCTTGGGAAGAGCCAAGATGTAGGAGTGTACCAAGGCCTTACTGCTCTAAACCCAAAAACTGGAGAGGGGTTATATATCAGAACCTGCCTGATGGTCTGAAGCCTACCTCTCCTTTCCTCCTCTGCTTCTTCCTCATGTTGATTGGTGTTTCTTTGCAGATGACATGGCTATTGATTAGAATGCTGTCCATGCTCTCTGGCCCACTTCTGGGATTTTCAAGAGAAGTAGCTATTTTTTTTCTCCTCTCTGCCTGGATGTCTGGCAACCAGACCATCTTCTGTGGTTGTAGCAAAATGTGTGGATTCTGTTGGTCAGACTCAAGGGATGGAGTGAAGGTTGCCTTTTCCTTTTCTTTTTTTAAACAATAGGTAGGAATCATTGAAGATAGCCAGATTCCTAAAAGCAAAATATTCCTCCCACTCCACACGCATACCCCTACGCTGGCATTCTGCAGATGATTCTTTGTGGATGAGTTTAGGTTCCTGAAGTGTCAGAGAAGGATGGTCTTGTGGTATCTCTCCCTCCGGTGTAGACATTAGGTAGCATTAGGCCATATATGGGGACAGAACTTTCCCAGGGAGATGTCTTTTGTTTATGTTTGGATTTCATAAAATCATAGAATTCTTTAACTGAAAACGAATCAAAGGCCATACCCATCTTTGTAGAGAGGAAGACCCTTAGTTAAAGGATCAAAGATCCATAGATTCTGAACCAGAGAATACCGTAGACTATTGAGTCCAAATCTTCCTTGTATAGGTGAGGAAACTGAGTCACAGAGAAGCTAAGGACTTGCCCAGGTTACACAGCTAGTGTGTGACCTCAGGCACTTGTCTGAGGTGAGATTTGATTTAAGGCCCAAAGTTCCGTGTCCAGTTCATTATTTCTACATTGCCCTGAAGAGGCTAAGTGACTTTCCCAGAGTTATAATGTGTTTTAGTAGAAAAGCCGGGACAGAGATCTAGGTCTACCAGTCCAGTCCATTACCCCAAGTAGGGTAGCTTCTTGATTCGCAGAATATGAAAACAAGTTGGTAACCCTCAGATAAGCTGGGTTCCCTTCCTGCCTCTTGGCAATGTGAACCCAGAAGCCCTGCTTACCTACCCACCTAAGTTGGCCAGAACTTTCCACTCTAATAGCCACCCTCTCTGACTTTTCTGGTCCCCATAATCTTTGATTTGGATCTTTCCCAGATATCTTTTTTCAATTTATTGGTACTTTTTTATTTTTAACTTCATCTTCTTTCCCAGATATAGCCTTCTTTCTCCAACCCCTCCCCACCCCATCCTTTGGAATTAAGAATTTAAAAGAAAGAGAAAACAAAGGAAGTTCCTCAAAATTAATATATCAACCTGGTCTGACAGTGTTGTGTATGCACTGTTCCATACCCATAGTTTCTCACTTCTGCTAAAAAGTGACCGAGGTTCATTTTCCTATGTCATTTTAAGAGACAAGCTTGTTCATCATAATTGTACCATGTTCGGTTGAATTTAATTTGTTATTTCCATTATTGTGGTCATCATTTTCCTCATCAGATTACTTCACTTTGCATCATTTGTGTAAGTCTTCCTCTGCTTCTCTGATTCCACCATTATCACTTCTTCTGACAAGGTAATGTATTGCATTTCATTCATGTGACTTGTTTAACAATTCATCAGTCAATGCCTTCCCATCAATTTCATCAAATTTGCCTTGTATTGTAGCCACATCTCTTAGATCTCCCTAAAATAATAATTAGTCTGATAAACTAATTCATGATAATTTGGTCATAGATGTTGGTGGATAGTCTCCTATCTAGTAGTATGTGCTTCTCCTTGAATACCCTTAATCCAAAGGAGAAAAGGAGAAACTTTAATGGCATTGGGGTGAAGAGTGAGGAGATGTTTGGGGCTAAACTGGGGGAAGCTTTTGTAATGTCTCTCAAAGCCCATCATGTAGTAAGCTGCCTTTTTTTCCGTACCCATTCATGCCCATAATGTCATTGCAGCAGCATTTTTTATTTTTATATTTTTTATCTTTATTGTTTGGCTTTGCCATCCAGGCCCTAGAGAGGATGGTTGTTTTCTCCCCTAATATCTGTTCCTGATACCCAGGTAACTGATACCAGATCAACAGTGGTGCTCTGAGTTATGGTAGTAGAGCCAAGTGACAGAGCTATTGACTGGTATGACTCATTTTAGCTCAGATAATTTAGCATGAGGTTCAGCCAATTATGCTTTTTTTCCAGGAAAAAAAAAGAAATGGCTATTAATGTAATAATAGGAACTAACATTTATAGAGCACTTTATGGTTACAAAGAGTTTTTATATCCTGTCTCTCATTTGGTCCTCATAACAGAACTGTGAAGTAGGTAATATTATCCCCATTTTTACAAATAAGGAAACAGCAGTTCAAAGAGACCAAGTGAAAAAGTCACAGAGCTGGTTATTAGGAGTCAAGACCAGTCTAGATCTTCTAACTCTAGGTCCAGTGTTCTATATTTATTTAAGTACTTGCTGTATTTCAGTATTTTAAAAGATACATGATTTCCTCTGAGCACACAAGAATGAAAACACCTAAGTACATATTAAGCACCTTTCTCACTAAACTTCAAGTGAACAGTCATACCTTAAACTAACTCCAGTTTTGACTATCACTTACTGGTGTTAGATTCCTTGAGCCCCAAAATACTATCTGTCATTTCAAAACTTTCTGCTGCTCCTGGCAATTGACAATCATTTCATGGCACAGACATCTTACCATGCTGCTCACATAGTGCTCAACTCCAACCCTCTAGAGTCTCAGTAGTTAAGAGAATACTGTTATCTGTGCCACAACATAGCTGCTTCCTGTGGTCATTCTCTGTTCCTTTTTCTTTCACGGACAAAATTTGTCCTATATAATTCCCAAGCTCTGCATCAACCCTGTGACTACCTCCACCCAGTCAGGATAAGGTCTTGTTTGTCAGTGACAATTCCACTCACTAACCAATTCCTTTTGAAGCCTTCAGCTTGGGTAGAAACTATTTTGCACAGAATGCTAAAAATTATGGGGTAACTAATCTAGTAACTAATGTCTTCTTCTAAGCCTCCTAAAGAGACTATTTGTTTTCTGTCTGCTATCTTTCCCCTTTACCAGCACATCCCATCTCAGGGATTGCCCAAGAACCTTGGGACAGGCTGTTTTCTTCTTACCCCTCTTGCTTTCCCTGCATCTACTGAATTTTCCATAATTCCTGATTATATATGACCTTATGTGATTTTAAGTGGCTTCCCTGGGTAAGTACAAAGTGCCTCAGACTCTGGTTTTTGTGACTATCCCTTCAAAGGACATTAAAAAAGGAAAGTTCAACCATGCCCAGACAGCAAGGTGGTACATTAGAGTACTGAGCTTGGAATCAAGAAGTCTCACCTTTCTGAGTTCAAATCACTAGCTGAGTGACACAACCCTATTTGCTTTTGTTCCTCATTTATATAAACTGAGCTGGAGAAGGAAATGGCAAACCACCCTAGTATATTGCCAAGAAAACCCCGCATGGGGTCAAAAAGAGTTGGACAGTACTGAAACAACTGAATGATAATAAAATCACTCACTTCAGATAACACATATGGGCAGGGCCACACATCTTTGGGGACACACATCTATGTGTAGGCACATCTGCATGGACACTCAACCAAAGGATTCTAGGAGGTGACCCACATCCTGAGGGAACAGCCTGAGACTCATTTATAGGCAAACTGTAGAGTGGAAATTCTTAACCTGTTTTATATCATGGACTCTATAGCAGTCCGATGAAACCTCTGACCCCCTTCTAAGATGAGTGTTTTTTTAAATGCGTAAAGCAAAATATATAGGATTACAAAAGAAATCCATTCTATTGAAGCAGTTACCGAAATATTTTCTGTAAACAGACCCCAAGTTAAAAACCCCTTGCCTTAGAGAGTGAAGTTATTATCACCACAGTTGGAGAAAGCTACAGTCTGGCATCCCAGGAAAGCCCTTGCTTAAGATGAAACTGTCCAGAGGATAGGGAAGTTCTATTTTCGCTGCTCTGTCTCCTCCTGTCCTCCATCCCCATCCCCTCTCCTCTCCTGGAGGTGTAGATCCCTACTCCAGACAGTTCTCCCCACTCCACACTTCTTCCCTCCTCTCCTCTCCTCTCCTCTCCTCTCCTCTCCTCTCTTGTCTTCTCTTCTCCCTTCCGGCTTTGCCCCAGCTTTCTCTTCATTTTCCAGCCCTGTCGCAGCCTCCACATGCTGCAGCTGCTCCAGGCTGCTGTGTTACAGGCTGTTTGAGATGCTGGGGAAGCAACATGCTCATAGAGCAGCCGATTTTCCCCCCAAGCCCTGTAATCAGTCTGTCAACTGAGGGATGAGCACTTTGTCAAACCCCCACGAGGAAGCATGCAGGCCTGATGCCTGCATGGATTGGGGAGAAGCACCTGAAACTGGGCCAGGATTCAGGCTTCTTTTTTGGAGGGTTCTGTGCTGTGCCCGCACATAGGTGAATGCATCTTTTTTTTTTTTTTTGAGGGAGGCAAGGTACACTTTAAAATGTATGCATTTTACCTAAGGGTAGATGGATGAGTTTGCCTGTAATGGTTTTATTGTGTATAAGGGGGTATGATGGCAGAAATTCCCAAACTGGAGTGCCTGAACCCTTAGGGGGGATATGAGAAAGCTGCCAAGGAAGCACAAGAAATACTTTGTAAATGACTATATCATCCTATTGAAATATCTCAGAAGGTCTGCAGTGATTTCCAATCAATGATAGTGAAAAAAAATTGATATACCTGGGGAAAAAAAATTCATCTCTATATTTCTTACAGGCATATACATGGTGAAAGCTACAATTTTTAAATTTAATAGAAAGTTTACTGAAAAGTCAAGGGATATAAGGCCTAGAAAAAATTGGCAACCCTGGATGTAATAGATGGATAGGGGAATTAAGTAGAGAGTTTGTGTGCTTATAGAAGAGTTTTTGAATGTGAATATCTAAATGTCTGTACTATATGTGGATATGTTTGGATGTATGTTCATGATAGGTACATGCAAAGATGAGAGTGCAGTTGGCCCCTGTGTACAGATGGACTGATGTAGGTAAGTGGGTGTGAGAATGTATTTCTGTGAATATATGGTAGCATGGTGTAGTAAAGAGCTAGCCTCTGAGTCAGGAACCTAGGTTCAAGTCTTCCTCCTGATATATACTAGCTATTGGTCATGGGATTGTTGCTTAACCTTACAGCCAGTCAATAAACATTTATTGATCATCTGTTAGGTCCCAGACATTGCGTTAAGTGATGGGGATACAAAGAAAGACAGAAAGCTGCCATAGTCCCTGCTGTCATAGAGTTCATCGTTGAGTAGGGGAGGGATTATGCAAACAATTATGTACAATCCATATGCCAGATACATTGAATACAGCCAACTGAGAAAAAGTATTCAGGGGGATTGGGAAAAGCTTCCTATAGAAGATGGGACCAGGCAAAGGGCACTCACTAAGATGCAAAGTTATTGATGATTATTCAGTTTGTCCCATTAAGGAAATCATGGATCTGAACCGTCTAGAGGGGAAGAAAGTATACATATATATGTATATGAGGATGTATATGTAAGAGTGAAGGGGCATGTGTGTGCATGTGTGTGCGTGTGTGTGCATGCGTGTGTGTGTGTGAGACATGGGCCCATTTTCTCCTTTCCTTTCTTCTCAAAGGTACCTAAGGGTTTAGTGGAAACAGCTCTGAAAATAGTCAGGAAACTTGAATTTCAGTCCCTCCACTGACACTTGTTGGTTGCGTGATCCTAGATAAGTCAACCTCTCAGAGCCTTGGTTTCTTCATTTATAAAATGGGCTTGATACCTGTAACCCTCAGAGGGATGCTTTGAGGAAAGTATTTAGAACTCTTAACTATAAAAGGTGGCCTGGCCACACGTAGGAATGTGTCTAACCTGGGTGATCCTCATGCCTGGGCCTCAGTGATATTGATTGGGCTGAGGTAGGGAGGGAGGGGTGCCTCTTTGTAACAAGGCTCCAGGATCAGTTCAACACCAGCAGGGCTTCCCAGGCTTGGATGGCTGTGAGCCTCAGGAGTTAGTGTGACTTGGTGGAAAGAGTGCTGCATGTGGATCAGAGGGCCTGGGTTCAAATCCTCCCTCTGCCATTTGTATCTGTGTGACCTTGGACAAAGTACTTAACTTCTCTGGAACCTCTGTTTCCTTATTTGTGGGATGAGGGGGTCAGCCTCGATCACCTTTGTACAGTCTGTTTCCTGTGCCTGGAATGATCCTGCTACTGGCTTCTGTCTTAGAATGCCCCTCTTCTCCGAGAGGCTCAGCTCCAGCCATCCCCGACACAGGACTTTCCTGGTCCCACCACCGGCAGTGCTCATCTTACTTAGATAGCACTTCTCGCTTGTTTTGTGCTTCTTTTGTATTTATTTATCTGCCCTGATAGACTGTAAACTTCTTGAAGACAGGAATGGTTTTGCGTGGGTCCTTGTTTCCCCAGCACTCATCACAGTTCCTGGCATGTAACAGGCACCTTAATAAGGCACCTTGTTTCCTTACATTGAACAGACCTTTCCTGAGAAAAGGAATGGAAAGGAAGGGGGAAGGGAGTCAATATTTATTAAGTACCAACTATGTCCTAAGCACTATGCTAAGTGTTTTAAAAATATTATCTCATGATTGGGGGTGGGGGTAGGTACTGTTATTATCCCCATTTTGTAATTAAGGAAACTGAGGCAGATACCTTGGCAGCAAGTGTCTAAGGTTGAATTTGAACTCAGGTCTTTCTGGCTAGTTCTAATTATAAATCTGTAATCCTAAAACTGGGGCAGGGGAAGCCTGCTCTAGGCCTGTTGGCCCTCCTGACAACCAGTGCAATCTATCCACCAGGCAGATTTAGATCAGAGAGACTTGTGTTAGAAAAACCTCAGTTCATTTGATTATGTAGGAATAACGTGCTCTGAGAGCCCTGGTTTCTAATACTAACTCAGTATAACCTTGCACCAATCACTTTACCACTTGAGAGATTCCATTTCCTCATCAGTTATAAAAATTTACATTTCTATACCACTTTAAGACTTATAAAGCATTTTCCTCCCAATAGTCTTGCGAGGTAAGTAGTACAAGGGATATTATTATCTCCATTTTGCAGATGATAAAATCCTGGCTCTGTCATTTCTATTTAGTGTGGCCTTGGACAAGGCATTTCTCCTTTAATCACAGTTTTAATCTGGTTGAAACCATATTGTAAAGGGCTATGATAGAGGGCCACTGAAGTTTCATGATCTTCTCTCCTTGAGAAAGTGATAAGGTCAGACCCATGCTGTAGGAATGTCTGTTTGGGAGGTATACAGAAGAGGGGTTAGAGAAAGGAGAAGGCTAAATGCAAGGAGACCAATCAGAAGTCAAGGACTCTAGTCCAGGCAAGAAGGGATAAACTTTGAATTAGGGCGGCTACATTGTAAGTGGAGAGGTGTTACCAACAGTAGATAGGGAATCCCTGTTGTCGCTGTTTAGTCATTTCTACTGTGCCTGCCAATTCTTGACCCCATTTGAGGTTTTCTTGGCAAAGATACTGGAGTGGTTTGCCATTTTCTTCTTCAGCTCATTTTACAGATGAGGAAACTGAGGCAAACAGAATAAAGTGACTTTCCCCAGGGTCACAGAGCTTGTAAATGTCTAGGGCTGGATTTGAACTCAGGAAGATGAGTCTTCCTGACTCCAGGCCTCGTACTCTATCCACTGCACCACCTAGATGCCCAGGCTATAGACCTAGAATGGGTAATGAAAAATGCATTTCTTTTCGTCTTTGGGTTACAGTCCAGAGATCACCACTTGTTTTGACCCGGATAGCCCATTTTGCCTTTACCTCTTCTCTGTGTCCAACTGAGTGGACTTGAGTTGTCATGAATAATATACATCCAGCATCACCCACTCCTAGATAACTGAGAGTCAAGTGTGTAGATGATTTGTGTTTTATTGGCGCTCTGCCTACTTTATGAAAGGCGTTAATAGTCCTTGTCTAAGGCCTTTGGGGTCATACTGAACCATTAGAACTGGAGCTGAAATAGAACAAACCACTGCCTGCCCATGTATGGATTCTTCTGTTGCCTTCTCTCCAAACTTCAAAGCCATCCAAGGGAGAATGTCCCCAAAGTACCATCAAATAGGCTCATTGCTCCGGTTTTTTCTTCAGCAAATCAGACAACTCCCTACCTTCAATACTCTTATCCCACTTTCAGATGAAATTGACATTTCCATTAGCTTGGGGTAGCCTGTGATGTGGGTAGAACTGATCTGTTTTAGAGAAAGTAAAGACAGAGCAGGGAGGAACCAGTGGGATTTATGTGGGGATTGGTTCTCAGAAGGGTAGGTTGTGTCAGGGTTGGGGGCGGGGGAGAGCGTCAGGAGTTTTCTGCAGATACTTTCCCTCTCTTCTCTCAATTCCTCCAAAGACCAGTCACCATCTAGCAATCAAAGGGTTAAATTTATTCCCCAATTTAATAAGCCCAGAGGTAGCAGGGTATAATGTAAAGGAGAGAAGAATTGCAAAAACCTGGGTGCTAGCACTGGTTTTATCATTACCTGGCAGTATGACCTTGTGTAAATGACTTACTTCCCCTTTCCAAGTCTCAGCTTTATCTGTAAAACGAGGGGGCTTGAGCAGAGAATGTTTAATGTTTCTTCCAGCTCAGACATTTTAGGATTCTTTGAATTGTCCAAATTAAATTAATGAAAATTATTTTCAGCTTTTCTCCTTTATTCCTCCCTCATGTTTCTTCTTTCTTTCAGAATTCTTCCCTTCCCCCACCCTTCCCAAGGAATTGAGATTCCTAGAGTGTCAGAGCTGGGCCATTCCTTCAAGATCACCTAGCCAACCCTCTCTCATTTTACTGAGGAGGAAACTGAGGCCCAGAAAGTGGAATTGAATTGCCCCTGAATCATCCAGTTTATAGGATCGTAGAGTTAGAGATTTAAGGGATCTTAGAAGGCAGCTAGGTAGCTCAGTGGATAGAGCATTGGGCCTGGAGTCAGGAAGACCTGAGGTCAAATCTGACCTCACACACTTACTGGCTGTGTGATCCTGGGTAAGTCACTTAGCCTCTGTTTGCCTTAATTTCCTCACCTGTAAAGTAAGCTGGAAATGACAAGCCATTCCAGTATCTTTGCTAAGAAAACCCCAAATGGGGTCACAAAGAATCGGGTATGATGGAACAACAATAAATAATACCCTATACTTTCCCTCTTCTAAGAAATCTGCATTTTGGATGCTTAAACTATAAACAAAGCAATCTTATGTGACAATAACCAAAGCTATTTTTTTTACATGCTCTTGCTAAGCACGTTAGACAACAAACATAACATTTCCCATATTCAGGCCACAATGGCACTTTCTCTTTTACATGGGTAATAATCATAAAAACTGCTGGAAACAAGAGCTGTAACTAGGGTGGGTCGTTGGGTATTCACCCCAAGGTAACAAATTTAGTGGGTGCTAAATTTAGCCCACAAGGATAGCACATGAAGTCCTTCAGCAGCAAAGGAACAAAGGAGCTCTGCACCTAGTTAGCAAAAATAATTAGTTAAAATAGGAAGCTAAGAGATGTGAGGCTAGGATAAGCTCTTTCTTTCTTCGCTGCTCTGCAGTCCTAAATTGAGGGTGCACTTATGCTACTTGCCAGCAGTGAGATTTGTTCCAGGTGCAAAAATTTGTGGCTATGACTCTCCCTTTGAGTAATGAATAGGATAGCTTTTCTCGGGGTGCTGGGAAACTTGAGTGAGATCATAGATAAAGAACACTTTGCAAACTTTAAAGCTGTATGTAAGTGCCAGTTGGAAATTATTATTACGGTTAATATTATCATTTTTAGCCTTCAGTCACCAGGCCATCAGTCTGATTTTCATTCTCTGAGCCTTCTACTGCACTCCTGCTAGAGTCAAGCAGTGTTCATAGAGTAGTTTAAAGGTGTGCTAGTAAATGTTTAACATCCAAGTTCTTCGAAATAAAAAAGTATGCAACTATTCAGTGTTCATAGAGTAGTTTAAAGGTGTGCTAGTAAATGTTTAACATCCAAGTTCTTCGAAATAAAAAAGGTATGCAACTATTCAGTGTTCATAGAGTAGTTTAAAGGTGTGCTAGTAAAGGTTTAACATCCAGGTTCTCCGAAATAAAAAAGTATGCAAATATGCCTCTAAATTTAATCTGTATTAACTAATGCTTTCTGAAGTCTAGACAAATCAGCAAAGCAATGTCAAGCACTGATTTGTAGCATTCCCAGTTTTTGACATGGAAATGCTCACCCTGAAAATTTAACCATTGGCTCTAGTCAATTAGAACTGACTCTAGCACAGCCCTATAGGCTTTACTCCTATGTTTACTCCATGTTTATTGAGGGCCTACTGTATTCGTTATAAAGGAACTTCTTTGTGCCAGTTAGCGACAAAGCTAGGACTCAGTCAAGTCCATAAGCATTTACGAAGCTGTGGTCCAGGCATGAGTGTTGATATAAAGTGATGCAAAAACAGTCTCCACCCTTGAGGAGCTCAACTTTTAATGATGAAGACTCATTATAAGAAGTGCATTCCAGGCACAGGGGAATGATCAATGCAAATACATGGAGTTGGGAGATTAGTGTTGTGTCTGAGGAAGAGCATGGAGGCTAGTGTCTAGGAGAGTAAAGTGTTAATAGACTGAAAGAATAGGAGGAAGCTATTTTATAAAGGGCTTTCAAAGGCAAGCAGAGGATTTTTATTTGAACCTGGAGGTATTAGGGAGGTATCAGAGTTTACTGAGTAAGGGAATCACACCAGTATCTTAGGACGATCACTTTGGCAAGTGAATGGATCAAGATCTCATCTGAGATAGGTATTAGGGACTCAAGTGATCAACCCTACCAGAAGAACCAGGAAATGGCAAAGCTTCATCCAGAATATTGAATCATAATCAGATCATGTCAGCAAGGGGGAGATTATTCTTTAGTACCCCTCAAATTACATCATGGAGGTGACTGCCTACTCCAGCTGTGTATGGATACTGGATAGGCTTTTCTTTCTCTGGCAACCAATTAGCAAGCATTTATCAAATGCCTACTGTATACCAGGTGCTATGTTAGGTGCTAGGGATACCATTAAAAGGAAGCTGATGTTCTAATGGCACCCTGGGCATCACTATCTGGGACTTTGATCCTTTTTTGCCAAATTTAAGCTGATTCTACTACTTGAAAAACCACTTGTCACAGGCAAGACCAGAAAGTTAGGGGAGGATCGGGAGGGCTGGCACCTAGCCCATAACATTATATACAAATCCCATGGTGCTGAGAGAGAGGCAACCAAAGAAAATAGTTGAAACCTATCAAACTGTGAGCTCTGAAATCTGCCAAGCAGAATCTTGGAGGACTGCCCAGAGCTTGACCCAGAGAGGTCCCTTCGCCAAGCAGAACCTGGCCATCAGGGAGCAGGTCCCCAGTGACTGCTACCACCCCCAACCATGGTGGTCATGATACTCAGTAAAGAGTCTCTGGGTCCTAGCGCTATGGCCCAGCTCAGATTTCTCTGGCCTTTCTTCCTCTACTATGCTCAAGGGATGAGGGAAGAGGGGAGGGACTAAGGAGGAATTTCAGAAACCAGAAGTACAAGGAGCTGAGAACGGGAACAGAGAGTCTGGGGACAGGAGCCCAAAGTAGCTTCCCATGCTCTGGGCTTGGCCATAATGGTAGTTCCAAACCCCATTGATCCTTGCCCTCTCACCTTCTTCTGCTTTGTTTTTGCACAGGCTTCTCCAGTCCAAAACCCCACTCTCCTCCGTTTGGTCTTGGCTCGCAGGCCTGCTCCTCTGTCAAGGAGGTAGAGAAAGATCTTGCCCTAAGCATGGTGTGCCAGATTCCTAACCTGATGGTCTGTGAACTAGAGTTTGTTTGGGGTTTTTTGAATAAGTTGGTAACTATATTTCAATATAATCAGTTTCCTTTATAAGCCTATGTCTTTTATGCATTTAAAAGCATTCTCAGAAGGGGTCCAGAGGCTTTGCCAGACTGCCGTACAGGTCCAGGCCATGAAAGAGGTTAAAATCAACTGCTTTAGAGCAGGGGTTCCCATGTCATGCTTTGAGAACCCCTGAGGAGGTTTCTGATGAGTGTCTAAGGGACATGGGCTAAAAATTCCTTAACGGTGCCCTAAGCAGGAAATTATTGCAAAGAATATTGAGTAGTATCATAACCCTGGGGGGTTAGTAGGTATGAGCAGTATATTAACTCCGTGAACCTTGAAGGTTCACAACACATTTTCTAATGGAAAGGGATTTGCACAACAACCACCACAAAATCACTGGGAATGTCTAGAGGTCTGGAGATCTGATGGAGAAGGATTAGGAAGAGACATAAATGGGATATTCCTGACTCCAGTGTAGGACTTTATGATAATAATTTTATCGGCGGGGAATGATGTTAATAGCACATAAATGGTGTTATTAGTATGCAATAAAAGTTTGTATAATTGGAATAATTTCATTCTTGAGTTGTCATGTTTCCCCACTTCATATCTGTGAAATACTTCAATTCTCTGCATTTAAATACGATGTTGCCTCATTTGAATATAACAGTGGCTCTGTGAGGCAATACAGGGCAGAAATCATAGGATTATAGAGTTGGAAGGGACCTTAGAAAATCCTCTAGTGGGGCCACTAGGTGTCACAGTGAAGAGAGCACCAGCCTGGAGTCAAGAGCATCTGAGTTCAAATTCAGCCTCAGACACTTGACACTTGCTAGCTGTGTGACCTTGGGCAAGTCACATAACCCCAAATGTCTTACCTTCCCCCTTCCAAAAACATATACACACAAGAAAATCATCTAGTATAGTTCTCCTCATTTAACAGAGGAGAAAATTGAGGTCTTAGAGATGTTAAGTGACTTGCCCAAGGTCACACAGGTAACGAAGGGAAAGGAAATAAGCATTTATTAAGCACCTACTGTGTTCCAGGCACTATGTTAAGTGCTTTATAAATATTATCTTATCTACAGTATTATCTTCACCATAATCTCTGGAGATAGCTACTATTATTATCGCCATTTTACAGTTGAGGAAACTGAAGCAGGTAGGGATTGAGTGACTTGTAGGAACACAGAACTAGTAAATATCTGAAGCCAAATTTCAACCCAAGTCTTCCTGACTTCAGATGCACAGTTCTAACAGCTGCACTCTGTTCAAGGTCATATGACAGATTAGTTGCTGAATTAAGTGGCGGTGTTGCTGGGTCAAAGAGTATGCACAATAAATTGTTCTCCAGCTCCACCAATAATGTATTAGTGTCCCTATTTTTCCATATCCTTCCAACATCTCTAGTCTTCCTTTCTGTCACGTTATGATGGGCATAAGATGATGACTCAGTTGTTTTAATTGGCATTTCTCTAATTATTACTTAGTTACTTTTTGGACCCTGATTGGTCTACAGTGAATGTAAATAGCATTTTTTTTTTCAATTTAACTAGAAACCCTGAGTGTCTTCGCTTCCCAGATGGATTTTTTCTTTTTGACTAGGGTAAAGAGGCTATTCTGTGCCTCATTTCTTCCCTAGCCTTCATCACTGCATGGACATTGACTCAGTCTAACTGAGACCTGTTAAAGACCTTAGCTAAAAAATGCCAAGGTTCCCCTCTGCGTCCTGGGCCATCTCCAGCCATCCTGATCTATGTCTGGTCAGTGGACCCGGATGGCTCCGGAGGAGAAAGTGAGGCTGGTGATTCTGTACAACCCTTCCTCACTAAAATCCAATTCACTTCCATGTCCTGGCATCACCACCACACCCATGTCATGGTCCTCTTCAAGAACAAAGGACAAGCTACAATTGCAGCAATAGTGATTGAGAGCATTTTCAATATTTCTCTTGATAGCTTTGATTTCTTCTTCTGAAAACTGCCTATTCATATCCCTTGACCATTTATCAGTTGGGGAATGGCTCTTATTTTGATAAATTTGGTTCAACTTTATAATATAGTTGAGAAATGAGAACTTTATCAGAAAGACATGCTATAATTCCCCCCTCTTTCCCAGTTTCCTGCTTTCCTTCTAATTTTGGCTGCATTGATTTTGTTTGTGCAAAAATTCTTAATTTAATGTAGTCAAAATTATAAATTTAACCTCCCATGATCTTCTCTATCTCTTGCTGGGGCACAAACTCTCTGCTTATCCCTAGATCTGACAAGTAATTTTCCCATTATTACCCTACTTTGCTTATGCTATCACCCTTTATATCTATATCACGTACCTACTTTGAACTTAATTTAGTATATGATGTGAGATGTTGGTCTATACCTAGTTTCTGCCAGACTACTTTATCATTTCCCCAGGAATTTTTGTCACACAGTAAGTTCTTGCTCCAGTGATGGAGATATTTTAGGTTTGTCAAATACTAGGCCACTGTGGTCATTTGCTTTCGTAACCTAATCTATTCCATTGACTAATCACTCTCATTTTTTATCTGATGCCAGATTGTTTTAATGATCACCACTTTGTATTATACTGGGAAGGCAGCTAGGTGGTGCCAGGCCTGGACAATGGAAGACCTGAGTTCAAATCTGGGCTCAGATACTTATGAGCAGTGTGACCCTGGGCAAGTCACTAACCCTTGTTTGCCTCAGTTTCTTCATCTGTAAGAATGGAAATGGCAAACCACTCCAGTATCCTTGCCAAAAAAGCCTCAAATGGGGTCATGAAGAGTCAGGCATAACTCAACCACAAAACACTATATAAATGTTAGTTGTTACTGTCATCATCATTTCCTTTAGTCCTCACAACATACTGTGGAGTAGATGCTATTACTATCCCCATTTTACAGCTGAGGAAATTGAGACTGAGATTTACCTACGGTCATACAGCTAGTAACAGTCTGAGGCAGGATTTGAACTCAGGTCTTCCTGATTCCAACTCCAGGATTCTGTGCACTGCCCTACCAATCCATAGGAGAGGTGAATTTAGGCGTGGGAATCTAGCACACACAGGCTGTACTAGAGTCAAAGACCCCAAACGTTAAATTTTCAGTGTGAACATTTACACCTCCAAAGTCAATAAAAGATTTATTGTTTTGTTGACTGTCTAGATTTAAGAAAGTGATGGAGAAAATATAGATTAAATTTAAGAGTCTTTTAGGGGTTGTTGAGTTTTTTTGGAGGGGAAAGCCAATTGTTAAATGTTTTCCAGTACATTCCTGGGGCTGGATAGCATGACGACCCTCAGAGATGGACACTTAGATCTATAGCTTCATTTGGCTTGAAGCAAGACTGAAGAAAGTTTAAGAAAAAAAGGCTTTAAGGACCAAGGATGGTCTGAGTGACTCTGGGTCCCATGTTGCCAGGGATGAATTTAATCATAGGATTTAGAGTTGGTAGGGACCAGGGAGATCATCTACTATGCTCTCATGTTATTCTTAGAGAAACTGAGGCCTTCTGAGGTTAAATGGTATGACTCAAGATCCCACACATAATTCTGAATCTAGAATCAGTGGATTTCCCTCTGCCATCCCTATCATGCCTCCCTCTGGGTGAGATGATCTTCTTCCCAGGAAGCCATAGGCCAGCCCTATGGGGCAGACTCCAGAGGAGCTTGGGTATGGTTTCTCCCTCCCCCACAACTTAAAGGACAGGTCCTTGCCCCAGGCTTCCCTTCTCTTCTACTTCACAACCCTAATGAATGATGAGGCCTGAAAGAAGATGTTGATGGACAGCTAACTCATAGATTGTTAGCTTCTCCATCAAAAGGACAGCCCCACCTCAAACTCCAAGACAGATGGAAGAATATGAATTCTTTCTCCCCAAAAAAGGCCTCTGAAAATATCCTGAAGAATAACTTTTAGCAGTTAGCATGACCTGCAAGGTTCTTTCCAGCTCTGAACCCTGTGGTTCAATGGTCCCATGATCATTCACATGGGAAGACAATGGCGCCATCCATCATCGTTACAGGCCTCACCTCTGTGGCGTACTGGCCAACAATCAGAGCACTTTCCATTCATTGTCTTGTGGTGTAATTTTCTGCACTCTGCACGCCTCACTGTACATATTCTGCTCTAGACCCCAGTGGGAGCTCACCCTGCAGTCTTTGACATCCCTGAATGGCCTTAGCGGAAGATCATAGAAAGTCAGAGTTGGACGGGACCTTAGAACTAATTCAGTTCTGCTTCCTCCTTTGCTTCGTTTTCCTCCTCAGTCTTTAAAAATAAATCATGAAACCAAGGCCCAGAGGAGCTCAATGATTTACTTGTAGTCACAGTGGGCTTTAGGAATAGAGTTGGAATGGAAATCAAGATCTGCTCACTCTTAGTCCAGGGTTCTTTGATTCTGGGGGTAGGGGTGAAGGTCAGTGGTCATGTTTTTGAGACAGGGATTCGTAAGATCGTGGAACCCAGGAGTCCTGATTCTCCCCATCCTGTGATCACTTGCCCAGTGCTTTCACCCCCACCCCATAAGGAAAAAAGCCATGAAGAAGGCAGAAGTTTCAAGAAATGGAAAGGAAAAAAGGAGACGGGAAGCAAGAATTTATTTAGCATCTACTGTTTGCCAACCACTTTACAAGTATTATTTCATTTGATCCACACAACAACCCTGAGAGGTCAGTGCCATTATTATTCCTATTTTACGGTTGAGAAAAAAGAGGCAGACAGAGTTAAGTGACTTGCTCAGCTAGGATGTATCTGAGGGTGAATTTGAACTCAGGTCTTTTTGACTCCAGGCCCAGGGCTCTAGTCAATGCACCACAAAACCGCCTGAGAAGATGTAGATAGAGGATAGATGGGGAGAGGCAGCTTGGTAGAATGAGATCATCATGAATAATGAATAATAAATTGGTACCTCAAGGAGTTATAGGGCTCTGCACTATATATGTTATTTGGTTTCTTTAGCAGACTGAGCTCCTGGAATGGGGGCCCAAGGCAAAGTACCTTATGCATATGCTGTACATATGTACAGATTTGTATTGTGAGACATGGGAGACACTGGCACAGGGTTGTCCAGCATGGCGTACTCGCATCAAAGAAGGTACTGCACTCTATGAGCAAAGCAGAATTGCAGTAGCTCAAAAGAAACATGAGATGCCCCAAGTTAGACACATCTCCATTCCAAATGTTTATATGGACTATTTGTACCCAACCTGTACAAAGCTTTCTGAGCTCTTATTGGTCTGATGAGCCATAGTTGGATACAGTCTATACGGACCCCAATATAATGATGTCATTTTGGTCCTCTTCAAGCACAAAGGACAGCAACCAACCAACATACATACAAGCATTTTACACATTATCTCATTTGATTCTCACAACAACCCTATGAGATAGGTATCATTATTCTCCTCACTTTACAGATGAGGAAACTGAGGCTAAGAGCGATTGAATGATTTGTGCAAGGCCAATAAAGGTCTTATTATTCTAGTCTAGGTCTTTATTTCCACCTGCCTAGTCTACCGTGATAGCTCCAATTCATCCTTCATCCTGCTTCCTTTTGCAGAGATCTGGCCACAGTATTGAAAATCAGAAGGAGCCTTAGGACTTATAGGGTCCAACATCCTCATTTTGCAAGGGAGGAGATTAAGTCCTAGAGAAATGAAGGAGTGGCCAAGATCATATCATAGTGGAGTTGAAAATTGAACCCAAGTTCTCCTATTACAAACTCATCTTTTCCCCCTACACCACAACTGGTCATCTCATTCCTTTGCTGAAGATAGTGGTCCCATGTTGCCCTCATAAGAAAGTCCAAATTCATTCATTCATCACCCATTCTTATTTCTCCTACTATGGAGGAACTCCCTAGAGGCAGCAAGGGGACATGGCGGAGCTGACACTGTCAAATTCATTCATTCATCACCCATTCTTATTTCTCCTACTATGGAGGAACTCCCTAGAGGCAGCAAGGGGACATGGCGGAGCTGACACTGTCAAATTCATTCATTCATCACCCATTCTTATTTCTCCTACTATGGAGGAACTCCCTAGAGGCAGCAAGGGGACATGGCAGAGCTGACACTGTCAGATTTCCCAACTCCCAAGTCTAATGTTTGACCTACTGTGCCGCCTGGCAAGGCTCCAAGGCAGGAGGTGCTAAATCCACTTTAGTTTAGGATTGGGCCAATCGGAGCCTAGCTCCTTTGAATACTTTTAACCCTGATTGAACTTGACTGGCAGAACTGAGGCTCTGGTGAGCATCCTGTGGATTGGACAGACTCTTTAGGACCATGGTGTCAAGCTCAAATAGAAATGGGAGCCACTAAAGCCATGCCTTTGGGCTACATATTGGTTTAGAGAACCACATTTTCACATTATCTATGTTCTGTTGTACTTTTTTGTACTATGTATTTGTACTTTTATTCATTTAACTATTATAATGATTACATTTTAATCTGGTTCAGCTGCACCTGTTAGTCCAAGGATGAAACACTCTTGGCTCGATCCCCTCTTGGGAGCCTCTAGCTTTCTCATCTCTGGGAATACATACTGGCAAAAGGGCTGGGGAACTTTGTCCTAGACAACCCAAAAAGGGAAACAGTTCCAAGCAGCTGATTGTAGCTAGAGTGTACAGCAGAGGTGTCAAATTCAGGGCCCATGGGCCTCAAGGGACCAGCAAAACTACCAAATATAACCCAAATCAGACCAAAATATCACTGGGAAATGTTTAACAAATAAAGAAACATACAGTACAGCATAGATACTGTTAATTTGTGGTTTTCTAAGTTAAAATGCAGTCTGTAAGTAGCTTTTCTATTTGTTTGACATTATTGGCGTAAAGTATATGAAAAGGAGTCATGTGAGATGAAGTCAACTTCAAATCCAACCTCAGATACTTGGGCAAGTCCAATCCTCAGATTCCTCATCTATAAAATGGATGAGAAGAGCACCTACCTCACAGATATGTCAGAAGGATCAAGATTATATATGTGTATATATAGATTATATATGTGTATATAATATATATACTTGCAAATTATAAAGAGTCATATAATTATTTGCTATGATGATGACAGATTGATGTAGTTTAAGATCTATTTAGAATGCCCCTTGGCATTCTGCTGGATTTCTTAGCCTAGACTTGCAGAGTCTAGACTGAGAAAAGATTTAATGCTCCACTTAATGCTTGGAGGTATTGAACTGGAGGTTGGATGATCTGGTGTTGAGGTTGCTCAGTTCAGGGTTAGACTAATGTTCCTTCCTTTCTCAGATTCTGGGATTCCAAACTGTTCCCCTAGATATGCTTTTTAAAGGTGGCATTAATTTGAATTTCTATTCCAGAATTTTTAAATCTCAGAGTTAGAAACAATCTTAGAGGTTATAGGATAATTTGTTGTTCAGTTCTTTAAAGTCATGTCTAACTCATTGTGACCCCATTTGGGGTTTTCTTTGCAAAGATACTAGAGTGGATTTTCATTTTCTTCTCCAGGTCATTTTACAGATGAGGAAACTGAGGCCAACAGGGTAAAGAGACTTGCCCAAGGTCACACAGCTAGTAAGCATCTGAGGCTAAATTTGAACTCAGGTCCTCCTGACTCTAGATCAGGCATTCTATCCACTGTGACCCTGAGGTCTGATATTTAGTGCTGGAAGGGACCTTAGAGGTCATCTCCTCCAACAGCTCATCTGACAAACAAATCAGCTGGTCTGTTCCTTTAAACATGAATCTCCTCCATTTTAATAACTATCTTCAGGCACAGTGCTGGGGGCTACAAGGACAAAGAGTCAAACAATCCCTGCCCTCAGGGAACTTACATTCCCCCATGGGTCATCCAGTTTATACTTAAAGAGCTCTAGGGATGCGGAAAGCCACTCACTTCTGCTTCCAAAGCAGCCCGTAATTATGAGGAAGGGCAGTTAGGGGGTGCGGTGGATAGAGTGCCAGGCCTGGAGTCATGAGTTCAAGTCAGACCTCAGACATTTACCAGCTGTGTGACCTTGGGTAAGTCACTTCACCCCATTGGCCTCAGTTTCCTCATCTGTAAAATGAGCTGGAGAAGGGAACGGCAACTCACCCCAGTATCCTTGCCAAGAAAACCCCAAATGTGGTTACAAAATGTCAGGCACAAGTGACAAATAACTGAAACAAACCATGAGGAAGTTTTCCTTCTGTGGGGCCTCTGGGTTCAAGCAGAATAAGTTTAAGTAAACCCTTTTCAAATACTTCAGAGTCGGAAGACCTGGCTTCATCTCAGCCCTGCTACTTATGGTCTTTGGAAGGAATAGAAGGCATTAAACATGGAGAAGCGCCAATTTTGGGTTAAGGGAAGACACGTAGGATTATAGGGCTAGGACTGGATGGGACTTTAACAATGATTTAGTCCAAACTTTTACCTTCCAGGTGAAGAAACTGAGCCCCAGAGAAGTCATGGGACTAATCCAAAGTCACATTGCTCATAAGTATAATATAGTTTTGAGTCTCCCTTGTACTCCCACACGCTGCTGTAGTCAGACCTGAGATGTAGCCCCCACAACTTAATACAGTGCCTGGGGATGATCAGACCAAAACAGAGGAGTTGCCCCATTGCCCCAGACATTCTATCCCCTGTGGATTTGAGGAATTATTAGGCATTTTCCCTGCATTTCTCTCCATATCCAGCATAGAGGCAGCAGGCCCCCCTGGTCCCTGCCGTCATTCTGCCCACCTCCTCACTTGCCTGACAAGTCTTGTCATTTAGAATTTACTAGGCATGGAGTGGGCCAGCTGGTGGGGATGTACTCAGCTAGGCCAGCCCACTATTCCCAGGCAGTGCCATCCACCACCATCCCCTGTTCTGACCTAAGGGACCCTCTGAGTGACAGCTTCCCAGCCTCTTTCCAACTCAGAATGGCAGGGAGGAAACAGGGACTCCAGGTGCTGGGGTATAGATGGTGGCTGGAAGGACAAAGAGCTTTGTTTCCCCCCTTCTCACTCTCCTTGTCAAATAGCATGGAGACACAACTCCCACCCCCTGCCTGCTCTTGTCTCCCCGTGGTGGGAGGCAGGCTTTCTGGCAGTCCTTTCCCCTGAGATTGTGAAAGACTGGTTTACAACTGGTTTCAGCTCATCCTCTTCACTACCTCACCTCCAACACACCATTAATAATTGCAACACATTTTCACAGGGCTCCACAATTTAAAAAGTGCTTTCCCCCCAATAGCTTTGTGGTAGTGTATCACTGGGCCTGGAATTGAGACCTGGACTTGTCTTTTTTTTTTTTTTTTTGGCCACTCCTTACCTATGTAGGATGTTGGCTATTGAGTCCTGGGGAATTGTCCCCCTGGACAGGAGAGGTAGGGAGGGGAAATGAGAAAAGAACTAGGCTGGCGGTGGGGAATCTGTGACCTAGAGGTCACATGTGACTTCCAAGCCACAGGTTCCCCAGCCTTGAGCTAGGCTAAAGGATTACTGGGTAATGTCTTACTGCTGCCCTTCTTTTAGAGCTGAAAGCAGAGTTTCTTAACTTTTTTGTGTTATGTACCCCTTGGACTGACTGGTAAAGCCTATGAGCCCCTTCTCTGCATAATGTTTCTTTAAATACATAAAATAATGGGTTTACAAAGGAAACCAACTATCCTGAGATGCAGTTGTCAAAATACTTTAACATCCAAGCTCACAGACAGTAGGGCAAGAACCCCTGGTTTAAAGGGTTTCATGGGATTTTGTGTGCCTGTCAGTTGCAGCCCATTGTGTTGGCCAGTTCCTGTGGGCAGGCTCTCCTCTCTTTATGTATTTCTTCCTTCAAAGAGGCCTGATCAAGGGAACTGGGTTCAAGGCACAGGCTGAGTGTGTGTGCATGCATGTGTGGGTGTTCATACTCTTTTTTTTAATGGGAGATTTTTCTCTGACAGCAAAAAAGGGTAATGATAAAAAAGATGATTTGCATTGAGGGTGAACATTTCAGCAGTGCCTAACACCTAGGAACTGCTCATATGAAAGTGGGGATTGGGTTATTGCCTTGCTTATGAGCCATATAGCCAGGGACTTCCCCTCCAAAAGCCCAAGGACAGGCAGAGGGATGAAAAAGTGATTAAGAAGAATCTATTCCCATGATTGGACATCAGAGAAGGGCATTGATGTCAGCAGACACCGTCCACCTTCCTAACAAAGATGGCATCTTTGAAGGCATTATAGAGGGTATGCTTTGAGCTGTTTCTGTAAGAGGGCATTCTACTCTGAGTCACCCATACTCTCTGGTTGCTTTTCCCTCCAGACCAATGAGACTGGGAAAATAGCTAAATTAGAGCCCAGACTATGGTTGGCATGTGGGGGAGACGTCAATCTGTGACCAGAATTAGAAAGTCAATATGTGGTTGACTTGAGGGTAATCTGTGGCTAGTTAGGGCCTTTTGTCTGTGGCTAGGATAGAGCTCTGTCTAGAGCAGAACTGGGTTGAATCTATAGCTAGAATTAAGGGATCAATCTGGGGTTGGGGGTGGGGATCAGTCTAAGACTGGAGTATTCCGTCCTCCCCTAATGCCCCTGCCTCTATCTCTTATTCAGTCACTTGTCAAATCTTGTTTCTATTTGCCAGTATCTCTCTGGCTACCACCTTAATTTCTTCTTGTCTATATTATTGGAATAGTCCCCTAACCCTTTTTCTAATTCTTCTTCCACAACAGTCTGCTCTCATCACTTCTCTACTAAGAAAACTGCAGTGGCTCCCTATTGTTTACTGAGTAAAGTATAGATGTCTAATCCTAGTATTGAAGACCCTCTATTCCCCCTCCCCCCCAATTTGGTGTTAATCTACCCATCCAGTCTTATAAAACTCTTCACACACTCTGTTTTTAGCTAAACAGAGCTATACTTTTCATCTTCCATTCTCTTCTTTCCTTCATTGTCTCCATGCTTTTGCTTAGACTTTTTCCTATATGGGAGCCTCTCTCTCCCTCTCCTTCCATCTCTTGAAACTCTTTTCTTCTATGATCCCCTAACATCTAGCATGTAGAATATTGGCCTCATGTGGTCCTTAACCCTGTTGCTTCTCCATGGTGTTACTCTTTCTTCATGAGCCATTTCAGAATCGACTGCCTCCATGAAGCCATCCCTTGGCCACATGATGTCTCAGTATTTAAAGTTTGTTATAACATCTTGCTTGAACTACTTACACTTAACTCACCTATCCCTGGTACCTCTGTTATTTTTGTACTTGTCATCATCACATGAAGTAATTTGTATGGTGGTAACAGAAGGTTGGATGGAAATGACAGTAGCAACTGGGAGGAATCATAGGATCATAGATCTGGAATGGGAAGAGATTTAGAAGCTATATAGTCCAATCCCCTCATTTTACAGGTGAGGAAACTGGGACATGGAGAGGTTAAATGATTTGCTTAAGGAAACCAGAATTTCTTCCTACAAACATGACCCTATCTTCCTCACCCTCAAAAACACTTGCTTGACCCATCCATCCCCACTAGCTATCCACTCCATATCTTTCCTCCCTTTTGTGGCTAAATTCTTTCAGGAGGTTATCAGTAATTGATGCCTGTGTCACCTTTCCTGTCACTTTCTTCTTTACTCTCCATAATCTAGCTTCAGACCTCAGCAGCAGCAAAAACTACTCTCCCCAAAGTTGCCAGTGGTCTCAGTTGCCAAATCTAATGACCTTTTCTCAACCCTCATGCTTCCTGACCTCTGTGAAACCTTTGACCTGCCATTCACCTTCTTTTCCTTAGTACTCTCTTCTCTCTAAGTTTCTGTGGCATCACATTCTCCTGGTTCTCCTCCTACTTGTCCAGCTACCTCTTCTCCATCATCTTTGCTGGGGAAAATGCTCTGCATCCAGGCTACACCCATGACTGTGGGTATCCCACAAGGACCTGTCCTGGGCCTTCTTATCTTCTCTCTCTGTATCATTTCACTTGGTGATCGCCTTATCTCCCATAGATTTTATTATCATCTCTGTCCTGATGATTCTCATAGCTCCTTATCTAGTCCTAATGGATCTGCTGACCTCCAGTCTCAAATTTCCAGTTGCCTATTAGACATCCCAAACTGGATATACCATAGCCATCTTAAATTAAACTCAACATATCCCAAACTAAACTCATTATCTTTTCTCCAAATCCCTCCCCTTTTTTCTAATTTCCCTATTACTATTGAGGACACCACCGTCCTCCTGGTCACCCAGGCTCCCGACTTAGATATCATCCTCAATGCTTCACTCTCTCTCACCCCTCCTTACCATATCCAATCAATCCAATCCAATCAAGTTTTCTAAGTTCTCCCTTTACAACATTCCTCATAAATGTCTCATTGCCTGTTGCCATGAGCCTGGTATGGCCCTTCATCACCTTATTCTTGGGCTATTTTTATAGCCAGCTTGCTGCTCTCCCTGACCCTAGTCTCTCTTTACTCTGGTCCAACTTCTTCTCATCTGTCAAAATTGTTCTTCCTAAAGCTCGGTTCTGATCTTGTCTTCTTCCTATCCCCATATCCATTCAATAATGTTTAGTGGCTCCCTGCCACTTATGAGATCAAATATAAAATCCTCTGTTTGGCATTCTTACCCCTCATAACCCAATCTCCTCTTACCTTCCCGGTCCTCTTACACCTTACTGCCTCCCACCTATTCTTCCATACAGAGATACTGGCCTCTTGACTGTTTCTTGCACAAGACACTCCATCTTCCAACTCTGGACATTTTCAATGGCACTCCTTCATGCCTCGACTTTTCTCCCGTCTCATCTCTCTCTCTTAGCATCCCCAGCTTAACTTCAAGCCTCAGAAAAACTCTACCTCCTAAAAGAAGCCTTTTCTGATAGCCCTTAATGATAGCACCCTCCCTCTGCCTAGTGTCCCTATATATACCTTGTTCATGCATCATTGTATGTATGTTGTCTCCCCAGATTTTTAGCTCTTTGAGATCAGGAGCTGTTTTTGCCTTTCTATACATCCCTAGTGCTTAGTACAATGCCTGGAACACAGTAGGTGCTTAGTAAATCCTTACTGATTGAACCTAGGTCCTCTGACTTCCAAGGCAATGCTCTTTCCACTGTATTCTTTTGTCTACAGAGATCTCTTGTAGAAGGTCATGAAAATCCAATCATAAAGAAGTGTAAAGAAAAAGAAGGCCAGTCTCTCCATCATCCCAGTGACTGAACCTTGGACCTTTGACCTAGACTCATATGAGAACTGGGAGGGACCTTTGAGCCTAAGTCTGACTCCTTCATTTTGCAAAAAAGAAAGCTGTTTGTTGTTTGGGCATTTTTCAGTTGTGTGTGACTTTTAGTGAACCCATTTGGGGTTTTCTTAGCAATGATACTGGAGTGGTTTGCCATTTCCTTCTCTAGCTCATTTTAAAGATGAGGAAACTGAGGCTGAGAAAGGTTAAATGACTTTCCCAGGGTCACGCAGCTAGTAAGTGTCTGCAGCTGGATTTGAACTCAGGTCTTTCTGATTCCAGGTCCAATGCTCTATCTACTGTACTACCTAACTGCCCACAAAGAAGGAAATGGAACCTGAACTGGCACAGGTAAATTTGTGGTAGAACCACGTCAAATCTTGATTTTCTGATTCAAAGTCCAGTATTCTTTTTACTATATTGTAGCCTTATTCTGATTAGATTTCTCATGCCTTATCTGTGATAGAAGATCAAAACTCCAAGTGTCTAGAGGCTGGAGTGTTCAGGGCTGCAGGGTGAGGGGCATGGAGACCATTTTCACAATCGGGTTCCATGTAGAACTAGAAGACTGTTTCCAGGGCTGCTTCTGTCAATGGAAGAAGCTATTAAATGATGACGTGGCACCTTTCAGTGGGTCATTTAAGAGTTTCAGGGAGGAAAGCCGTTAGCATGCAGGTGGTCCAATGGCCGGCAGAGGCTGCTTCGTGGTGAGAGAACATCCTGGTGCCAAAGAATTTGAGAAGTAGACTAAATGGTGGAGGATGGAAGTGCTAGAGCACTCAAGGACCTAGAAGGTCATATGTGACCTCAAGACCACAGATTCCCCACCCCTGGTATTGGGCCTATATATGCTAGTGAGTAGGAGGCAATTGAACAAGTTTCAATGGAAAGAAAATTTCTTTTTCTTTGAAGTCAGGGGTTTCTAATTTTTGTGTGTGTGATGGACGCTTTGAGAGGTGAAACCTGCAAATCCCTTCTTAAAAATAATCCTTTTGAATGCATAGCGACCTAGAAGTTTAACGCAGAAGCCTCCTCCCTTTGATTCATCACTGGCAGTGTTGGAATTGGGGACCAAGTTTTTGTCTCTGTTTGTTAACACAGTGCTGAGTTTGGAATCAAGGCAGTGGGGTTTAAATCTTTCCTCTGCCACTCATTTTCTGTGTGACTTTGGGCAAGTTACTTAAAATTTCTGGGGCTTCTTATGACCTTTAAGTTCTTGTTGCCTTTCATCTGTAGAATTAGGGTCATATGAGCCTATAAACACAGTGTGCGTTAGAACTGGAGGTAGAGGATACTGTGGTTAGGTCTGCTCTAGCAGGGTTTATCTGAATGGTGCAAGTAGACTGGCTTGGGGTTCTTTTCCTGGAGTATTGCCCCTGAGAGCACTTAACATTCGTACCCAAGCCAGCAAGTAGTCAGGTGGTTTATTTTGGTGGCTCGAGAAACACTGCTGGTTTGCTGAAGAGTGGGTTTCTTCTGGTTAGGGCCAGCATCCCACCTAGACTAGGTCGATACAGTCAGTTTCCTGTGGTATGACACCCTGCCTCCCCACCAAATCTCACTGATGCCAATATTTTTCTATTAGAGCTTCAGTTCTTTGGGGAGCCCACGTCAGAAACAGAAGAGGCTCTGAAGTCAGAGGGCCAGAAGAGCAGACTTTGGGAAATTGAGGAGGCTTCCATCTTTGGAAGGTAGGGCATTTCCTCTCCATTGGCTTTTTTGAAACACTAAATCCCCAGAGCAAATGCCCCAGTGCTTTACCTAGTTGAATTTCACTGACCAAGATGGGATTTCAAAATGGGCCAGTGCGTTGATCTCCCGTCTCCCAGGGAGGAAATTGGCTCCTTAATAAAAGGATTTGTTCTGTGAAGTTTGGATTCAGTCAGAGGGTCACACTTGAGGACCTAGATGGTCATATGTGGATTCAAGGATGCAGGTTCCCCACCCCTGGTATTGGATCTATACATGCTAATGAATGCGAGGTTATTAAACAAGCTTTGAGGGGAAAAAAATTCTGTTTCTTTGAGGCCAGGGGTTCCTAATTTTTGTGTGTATAATAGACCCTTTGGCAGTCAGGTGAAACCTACAGAGCCCTTCTTAGAAAAATGTCTTTGAATGCATAAAATAAAATCCAAATGGAGTACAAAAAGATAGATTACATTAAAATTAAGATGCAATTATTTTCCTATTCAAGTTCACAGACTTTGAAATCTACACACAGACTCCTGCTCAACTTTTAATTTTGCTTCTGTTTTCTCTGTTAATAAAGCAATCTTCAAACCAGAAAGGGGAGGGGAAAAAATAAGGCCAAATACTAGAGAACTGAAAGTAGGGATAAGTAAGGATGTAGAAAGGGAGCACCTTAGCTGCCCTTGATGAGTTCCAGGCCCAAATGAGCTCCATGCTAGGCTGCTGAAAGAACCGGCAGGTATAATTGCTGAGACACTGTCAGTGATCTTTGAAAAACTGTGGAGAAGGGCAATTGTCGCAATTTTCACAAAAAGAAAAGAGAATGGCTTCGGCAAGGTAGAGATCAGTGAGGCTGGCTCCCATTCCTGGCAAAATTCTAGAATGTATTATTTAATGGATGGTTAGTGAACGAACACCAGAAAGGGAGGGGCCAGGATGGCTTCATCAAGAACAAGTCATGGCACACTAAATTCATTTCCTTTTTTGACATGGTCCCTTGACTGGTGCAGATATGGTTGACTTAGATTTTAGGAAAGCATATGACGAAATCTCTTATAGGTATTCTTGTGGAAAGATTGGAGAGATATGGGCCAAACACTAGTACAGTTAGATGGGTTCAGAACTCATTAGATGACTAGATCCCAAAAGTTGTCCTTGATGATGTGATGTCAGTTTGGAAAGAGGTCTCTAGGGGACTCACAGGAATCTGTACTTGAACCTCTGCTATTTGATGGGTTTTTTAATCAATAACTTGGATAAAGGCCCACATTGCATCCTTATCATGTTTGCAGATGACACATAGTAGGGAGGAATCGGGTACATGTCAGATTCCCCAAAGGTCTGGCTAGATCTTTGCCAGATGAAATTTAATGGGGATAAATGGCAAGCCATAGATTGGGTTCAAAACATCAACTTTCTATAATTCCAGGATGGGGGTTGTGGGTAGATGTACCTAGACAGCCCTTTTGAAAAAGAGGTAATACTGTTGGGGGACCCTAAACATTCAACACAGTGCCCAGCACGTAGCAAACACTTAGTAAGTATTTGTTGACTGAATGACAAGCTGAATATGAATCAGCAGTGTGATTTAAAAAAATCTAATGCAATCATAAGTATTAATAAGAAAGCCATAACACATGTATAACCTATATTGAATTGCTTATCTTCTCAAAGAAAGAGGGTGGGGAGGAAGGAAGGGAGAGAATTTGGAATACAAAATTTTAAAAATGAATGTTAATTGTTTTTACATGCAACTGGAGAAAAATAAAATACTAAATAAATTTGAAAAAAATAAAAATTAAGAGAGTCATAGTGTCCAAAAATAGGGAGAAATTGGAGATCTTTGGGCAAAAGCTAGATGATGACTTATCAGGTTTAATGTAAAAGGGATTCTTACTTAGGCAATGTTTGGACTAAATAACCTGGGAGAACCCTTCTCAGAGCTCCAGAATTCTGTGATTCCATGTTCCAAGACACCTTTCAGCTCCAATGTTCTTTGCCAAGGTCCATTACAGCATAGGCCAAGTGCCCTTCTAAACCTGACATTCTACATTCTATTGTCCTTCCAGATCTGATATTCCATGTTCTAAGGTCCTGTCCAGATCTGATGGTCAATATTCTATGGTCTGACCTTCTACAGAAGCAAGGTGGAAGCACTGGGTTTGGAGTCAAGAAGGCCTGAGTTCAAACCTGACCTCAGCTACTTATGACCTTGGTTAAGTCATTTACCTCCTATTTGCCTCAGTTTCCTCAACTCTAAAATGGGGGTGATGATGATAGCACCTACCTCCCAGGGTTATTGTGAGGAACAAATAACATAATATTTATAAAACACTTAGCACAGTGGCTGGCACATAGTAGGCAATATAATATATAAGTGGTAGCTATTATTATTATGAAACTGCCTGCTTAAACTTTCTGTGTTTTCATATTGTAAAGTCCCTTCCAACTTCATCATTGTTCTATGCTCTCTGTTCTAAGGTTCCTTCTGCCTCCTACATTCTACATACCATATTCTAAGATTTTTTACATCCTACATTTCCTTCCAATCAAGCTCCTTGAGGGCAAGATATCTCATTTTTTAAAGAATTGTATCCTTAGGGACATATAGGTGGCCCAGTGGATAGAGTGCTGGAATCAGGTCTGAAGTTAGAAAGACTCATCTTTCTGAGTTCAAATTCCACTTCAGACACTAACTAGCCTGTGTGACCCTGGGCAAATCACTTACCCCTATTTGCCTCAGTTTCCTCATCTGTAAAACGAACTGGAGAAGGAAATGGCCAAACACTCCAGTATCTTTGCCAAGATAACCCTAAATGTGGCCTCAAAATATCGAGCACACGTGAAACCACCCAACAACAAAATCCCTAGTGTCTGGCACATTGCTTTGGCGCATAATAGGTGCTCAGGCAATGCTACTTGTCGAATTTGAGTATTTTGTTTTCTGCTTTCTAAGGTCTCCTGTGTTCTGAGGTCTCTTTCATCTCAGACACTATGTATACTCTATATTGTCAATTTCATTACTGCTGAGTGAATGTTGGTGCAGAGTACAGAATTCTGATTCTATAGAGGCAACATTTACATTGCACTTCTCATTCTTGATAAATGGCACTAAGGCTTAATGGGGGAGAGCCCTACTTTCTCACAAGTGCCTTGTATTTTAGTGTCTCTATGCTATTAATGTTCAATAAAGTCTGAAATGTCTCATCCAGCCTCTTAAAATTGAAAGAGACCATTTTACCCTCTTCGATAAAACTCATTGGCATTTTAGCATCCCTCAATGCTGCCCAAGGTTGAGTTGTATTTATTAATAAAAAAAATTGAAGCAGAAATGTTATCTAATAAAATATGAATAGAGGGAAATGTTTTAGGGAAAATAGAAACATAGAGCTAGGTCTCCCTCAATTCCCCTCCCCCCAAATAAAAAGCTCAGCCAGGTAGCCAGGGGTAATTAGATTTGTGATAGGTAGTGAAGATGAAAGCTGTTTTTGGAGAGACCTATTGAATAAATCATGATGAGTTTCACGAGACTAATGTATCAGTGGAGTGTGGAGTGTGCAATTAGTTGGCTAATTATGTTGAAAATTCAATTGAATGCACAGAGAGGGTACCACTCTCCCCCTGACTGCCCAGGTGCATCTCAGCTCCTCCAGTTAGTCCTGGATTTGTCCAGGCCACCTGCTCAAAGCGCCAATGCTGAGCTTTTCTCCCTCCCCCATTCTCTCTCCCAACTTGCTTTCTGGCTTTGCATAGAGTGCAGCTGATGCCTGATGGTAGACCCAGGGATAGGCTGATGCTAACATTGCAACAAACGTAACAGAACCCCCGAATGTGTGGACAGTGGCATTTTCTGGGTAAATCTGGAAGGATAAAAGGGATTTATCAAAGGTGTATTTACATGGTTAAGTGGTATGTCTTGAGTGGGGGGAGCAGTTTGTGACCTGGATTCGATCAAAAATGTTAGGCAGTCCACCCTTCCCCCATGTTAATGTCAGATTTGCTAGTGCAGGCATACAGTGGAAAGCACTCTAGAGGAGTCAGGAAGGACCGAGGATGAGTATGTTGGTACCCTGGACAGTAGGCTGCTAGGTGGCGCCATAGTGCATGAACTGCCAAGCCTAGAGTCAGAAGAGGACTCTGCTTGAGTTCAAATCTGGCCTCAGACACTTACTATCTGTGTGACCCTGGGCAACTCACTCACCCTGTTGCCTCAGTTTCCACATCTGTAAAATGAGCTGAAGAAGGAAATGGCAAACCGCTCCACTATCTTTGCCAAGAATATCCCAAATAGGGTCATGAAGAGTCGGACGTGAGTGAGAAATGGCATTCTGAATAGGACAATGAATGGGGAACTAGGAGATCTGAGTTCCAGCCCTATGACTACTACTAATCAGCTGTGTGATCTTAGGCAAGCTACTCCACAGACCCTCAGTTTTTGTTTCCACAATAGAAAAAGATTGGATTGAATGGTTTCTTAGATCACTTCTGGGTCCCTCATTCTCTGAGTTGATGAGTCTACAATTCTGTGAATTGGTATGTGTGTGTGTGTGTGTTTTGTGTGTGTGTGTGTTTTCTGCATGTGTATGCATGCCTAGAATGAAGAACTGAGCCCCTAGGTGCTAGATGACTGGCTTTATCTTACCTGGCTGTCAGAATGGGATGCTGAACTGGGTACTGAACGAAATGGTGAAGGGGAAGGGGAAAAGTGCTGATATGGGAGTCAGGAGCTTGGCTTCTGAATCCAGAGCTGCTACTGACTTATTGGGTACCTCTTCAAGCCTCTGTTTTCTGCTCTGTAAAATGGGCTAGTTGTATTAAATGTGCTCTAATTCTCTAAGATTAAATACCATCAAATTCTGAGAGTCTATGATTCCATGACATGGACCTCCTTGCTTACTATATACTAACTGGAAGTTTTTCCATGTATGTCTCAAACTTAGACTAAAGCACAGACTAGAAGCCTGAGAGAAATCTGGAAAGAGAAAAAGATTACCTGCCCTTACTCAATTTGTAAGGGCTGTTCCTCTACCTGGATTTCCCTCTCCTTCTCTTTTAATACTGGAGTGGTTTGCCATTTTCTTCTCCAGCTCATTTTACAGGAAACTGAGGCAAACATGATTAAGTGACTTGCCCAGGGTTACAGAGTTGGTAAGTGTCTGAAGTCAGATTTGAACTCAGGAAGATGTATCTCCCTGACTTCAGGCCCAGAACTCTATCCAGTGTCCCATGTGGTCTTTAGAAGGGTAAAAAACTCGACAGCTCCCTCTATCCACTGTGCCAGCTAGCTACCCAAAGATTCAGCTCTCTAATCCCATGATTATTCCATCTCAGTTGTCAAACACTGATATTCTCAAATGCCCCCAATTGTCCCCCTTCCCTCCATCCTCAGTCACAACCTAGGAGTACCTCTGTTCCCAGCTGTATGGTTTCTACCTGTCTTGGTCTCCAGTTGGAGCTTCCTTGCCCAGTCATGAAGTCCAGTGGCCACTACTTGCCTCTGATTATCTCTCCCTCCTTTGCCTCAGAAGGTTGCTAAGAAAGGATGTCTGGCAACTATGCCACCAAATCCCAGAGCCAGACCTAAGGTACAGTGAGTTGCAAGCTCAGTGTGAGTCAACAGTGTGACACAGCGCCAAAAAGAAATAAATAAATAAAAAGTTAAGGAGATTTTCTGCTATATTAATAGAAGCGTAGCACTGAGAAGAAGGAAGGTGACAGTCCCATCACATTCTGTCCTCATCGGACCCCCTTACAGTGTTTTGTTCCTTTCTGTCCTTTCCTTTTAGGAAGGATGTTGACAAACTGAAGTGCACTCATCAAGGCCCCAAGGTGACCAGTATAGGGAGGAGTCTTCCCTATACTAAACCATACTATCTAGGGCTCTATTGAAAGAACTGGGAATATAGGGAGAAGATGTGAGAGCTGTCTTCAAGTCTAGAAGCAGCATGGAATGGTGAGAAAAGGTTACTTTGGAATTAGAGAACTTAGGTTCAAATCCTAGCTCTTGCTTATTAGCAGTGTGACCTTGGGCAAATCAGCTACTCAGGTCTCTCTGGGCCCCAGTTCTCTCACCTGCAAAATTAAGGAGTTGGACTTAGATGACTTCAGAGGTCCCTTCTATCTCTAAATCTGTGGTTCCCATATATTATAAGAACTGATTTCCAAGTATTGCAAGGGTGGTCATGTAGAAGTGGGATCGGTGTTGTTGTAACTGGCCCCCAGAAGGCAGAATTTGCAGGGCCATATTTCACTGATACAAGGAGAAACTCGGTAATACTAAGGATGGAATGATCTGCCTTGGGGGAGTCCTCCCTCACTGAGCAGAGAGACCACATCCATCGAAGCGCTATCACGGTAGGATTCCTGCAGCCAGTGCTGGGGGGTGAGCTAGGAGGTCATTTCCAACTCTGAGCTTCTATGAGAGGGTCTTTGGTGTCTCATACTCACTCCCGCCCCCACCTCTACTCCCAGGAACCAGACACCTGGCAGTGACTCAGGCAGGCAGTGGATAAGATGACTCAGGGGACTACCGACAAAAAAGACCCGAGGCTCATAAACATACAATCAGCCCTAGGCAAGGCTGCCCCTTGTCCAGGTCACAGGCTTCTTCAGCTCCCACCAATCTTCATTTCCCAGCTGTCTCTTCTGATTTTAGCATTCAATGTTACCTTATGTCACCTGAATAAACATGTTGAAACAGTGGGATGTGGTGGAGTGGAAACTGGGATAAGGCTTTGGTCCTGGGCTGAGTACTGGTGGTCTTGTCTAGAGAGAGGTCTAAGAGCTAGGTTCTCAATGTAGTGGAGGTCAGTTGAGGCCAGTGAGGGCAATGGAGCTAACATGGGTCTTAGCTGGGATGTTTTTTGAGATGTGGTCATGGTGGATCATGCAATGTTATCCTACAGTAACATCCATGGTGTATGTAGGAATATAGCTCTGGAGCTGAAAGAAACCCTAGAGTACAGGACCTAGACCAATTAGTCTAGCCTAGTCCAATTTTCTGATCCTGCAGATGAGGAAAAGACAGGTAAATTAAGACATTTGCTCAAGATTTGAACACAGCCCTTCTTGACTCTAGGTCTCACACTTCAACCACTGTTCTAAGGTAGATTCAAATCTTGGCACTGATATTAACTAGTTAGATGACCTTGGGCAAATCTATTTTGTCTCTTGGTAAAAATTGCTTCACCTCTGAAATGAGGGGGCTGGACTTGATGGCTTCAGAGGATTTCCTGGGCCTCCATTTTATCTTAAGGGAGCTGTATGTACCTCACTATTTATATGTCTGTGTCTGTGTACATATCTGCTATCACACACGTGTACAGAAATGCATTACTCAATTACCCAACTTTAGCAACATCAGAGGAAAAGATTCAGTCACCATGACAACCCCCGACGCCACCTGTCTTCAAGACATTTTTTCCTTGTCTTTCACTTTGTTGGGTGAATTGGGGCTTGAGCATTCCAAAGACAAAAAATAACCAAACAAAAATAATCCGTAAAAATTTAAAAAAAGAAAGAAAAAAAGGCCTTGGAAGGAGAGGAAAGTTTTGTATTTGACTCAGAGGCAGCTGTCAAAACATTCCCCCACACCCCCCTGCTCTCAGCCCTCTTAGCTCCAGCCTCTGTCCCTTCAACTGAGCCCTCCTTCAGTCCTCAGGGGCCAGAATCAGCTTTCAGTGACTCAGTCAACAAGCGTCAATTATTATGTGCTTAGTATAAAGAAAAGCAAAAAACTGGTCCCTGCCTCAGGGAGCTAACAGTCTAATGGCAATATGTATATAACTAGGCTTTTACAAGATGTATACCCAGTAGATGAAGGGTAATCTCAGAGCAGAAGAGACCTAGCAATGAAGAGGATTTATGAGCTCTCCAGAAGACCCAAAAGTTAGAACCGGAAGAGACCTAAGTGGTCACACCATCCCTACATTCCTCCCCAAAGTGTTCATTTGTATCTACTTTGCTCACAACTGTGTGGTTTCCTTTTGGAATATAAGCTCCTTGAGGTCACAGACTGATTCATTTTTATCTTTGTACCCTGGCACCTAGAACAGTATCTGGTAATTACTGATTAATGTACTCAGACATATCTCCTGGCAAAGAGAAAATGGCAAGAAGGTGAGGCAGAGAAACTGGCCTGACACCACCCTCAGACAGTAGGGTTGTTGGAAAGGCAAGGAGAGATTAAGTAACTTTCTCTGCACCTTTGGTGAATGAAATCTCCAAGTAGGAAGACTGAAGGGGAGACAGATTTGATGTGGAAGTGTTCATCAAGAAAATCCTACATTGCAAGACCTCCAGGAAAATGGAAGGTTTCCCATCCAAATGAAAATCTTTCTCCTCCTCCAAGAGTTCCGGTCCACACTGGATGGCTTTCTGGTCAGACCATATTAACAGCACTACCAACAAACACCCTTTTCATATAATATTTGCCTTTTAAAGCTTATCAGAGTACAGTCCTATCAGTTATCCCCAAGAGGCAATGCCAGCCTTAGTGGCAGAGAGTGAGTCAGTCTGGAGGAGGAAGAGAAAATGAAGGGGCCAATTTAAAAGGAAAGAGAGATTGAGTAAAAAGAGGTTAGGAATAAGAAGAAAATAACTACCTCCTAAAAAGCCCAATAGCAGAGAATAAGAAAAAAAAATACTAGGTTGGAGGAGTTGAAAAAGTTTACCTAGCAACTACACTCTCCTCCCCTCCTTATCTTGATTCTTTGGAAAAACACTTTAATTTTATACTACCTGCTACCCCAACCTCTTGTCCTATAGCTAATCACATTATTTGCCAAACCCCAAACCCAGAATATTCCCAGTATCTGCCCTCTTTGCTTCTATTCAGAAGCTGCTGATGAACAAAGATGAAGGAAATCATGAAAATGTGCTGGTTGGAATCAGTACACATTTGTTATCTCAACTGGGCCCTCACCATAGCAAGGCAATCATTCTATCCTCCCTGATTAATTCACTATCCTGCTCTCCACAATGACGGTTCCAAAGCTCTCATCTTTTCCCTAGTCTCCTCTTCTGACCTTCTCAGCGGAGGACCTCACTTCAGACTTCATTGAAAAAAAAAATGAGACCATTTGGTGGGATCTCCCTCTTGTTAGGGCAGCTAGGTGGATAGAACACCAAGCCTGGAGTCAGGAAGACCTGAGTTGAACTCCACACTCAGATACTTCCTAGCCATGTGACCCTGGGCAAGTCACTTCAACCTGTTGGCCTCAGTTTCCTCATCTATAAAATGAGCTGGAGAAGGAATGGCAAACCACTCTAGTATCTTTGCCAAGAAAACCCCAAATAAGGTCACAAGGAGTTGAACATGACAGAAACGACTGAACAACAGTACCCATTTGTTATTATTCTCCAAGTCACATTTCTCAGACATACTCCCCTCCTCTTGCCTTCACTCCTATATTAGATGAAGTGGTGTTTCTTTTTCTCACCAAGGCCAGTTCCTCTGCATGTACCCTTCATCTCAAACCCTCCTGTCTTCTCCAGAAGATTGGCCACTTTATCTTTCTCCTTCAGGCTCTCCCTTCCAACTGCCTCCATCCCTGCTGCCATAAACATACCCATGTCTTCCCTAACCTTTAAAAACCCTCACTTGATACGACCATCCTTCATTGCTCTCATCTTATATTTCTCCTCCCCTTCTCAGTCTAAATCTTTGAGGAGTCTATGCTCTGTGCTTTCACTTCTCATTGTCTTCTCAGTCTTCTTCAATCTCATCATTTATATGAAATTGTTCTTTCGGAACTGCCAAACCAAATGGTCTTTTCTTAATCCGTACCCTTCTTGAGCTCTCTGCAGCATGCAATACTGTCGATCACCTTCTGCTTCGAAATAACTCTCTCCTCTAGATTTTAGTGACCCTGCTCTCTCCCGGTTCTCTTCCTACCTCTCGGACCTCTCTCCTCAGTCTTCTTTCCTTGTTCAAGGGCCACGTCACTGCTCTCTTAACTGTGAGTGTCCCCAAGGCTCTTCCCACTTGGGCTGTCACACTGGAGTCCCTCTCCTCCCATAGCACTGATTTTTCACTCTGAATAAAATGTCCATACCCTTCTCTGATGGCCTGCTTCTGCTCTGGCCTTTAATACTTACTCCCAACCACGGTCCATCCAGAGGTGTAGTAAGACTCCAGTGCTGTAAACCTTAAAGCATTATAGAAATGCCAGTTATTATTGTCATTAGCCTCCAGTCTAGCGATGACTTCATTCCCTGAGCCTTTTGCTACACTCCCAATAAACTCAAGCAATGTGAATAGAGTCCTAGTGAGGGGGGAGGGGGGGCGGTGTTGATAGGTGCGCGCACACACTTTCATCTGAAATTTAATCTGAGTTATTAACACTTCCTTAGGTCTGCACTAGCAACACACTAATCAAACCCTGGTAGGTAGTAATGGCTGATTTCTGATGTGTAAATGCTCACTCTGAAAATTTAATGATCAGTCACAAGACAGTTGGCCGTGGCTTGGGCACGCCCCTGTATCTCTCTCTGTCCAACCACAGTCCCACTTGAACTCCAGAGGCCAACCAAATTGGGTTATTCAGAGTTCTCTCCTCTTCTCTGCCATCTCTGTGCCTTTCCTCATATTTTCTTCTGTACCTATAATGGACTTGGGCCTCAGTTTCCTCTTCTCTAAAATAAGAGGATTGGACACTGGGCATTCTTTCTGGATGCCCCTGTGTCTGGAATGCTCTCTCCTCATCTCTGCTTCCTGGCTTCCCTGGCTGCCTTCAAGTCGCAGTCTAAAATCCCATCTTGTACAGGAAAGTTTTTTAGTCAACGCTTCTTAATTCTAGTGCCTTTCCTATTTATCCTGTATGTAGCTTGTTTGTATGTATTTGCTTGTTGTTAGACTATATCCATCCATCTATCTATCTATATATCTATCTACATATCTGTCTGTCCATCCATTCACCCATCTGTCCATCCAGTCATCCATCTGTCTTTAGTTCATTCCCTCCCCTTCTTTTCCCTTCCCAGAACCTTAAACCTACTGCACTCTGAAGCTCAGACACCGCTGGGCCTGGGCCTTAAGGCTCTCTTGGGAACTCTACTGGTTTAAGAGTAACTGTTGCTGTTTCCCTCCCAGCCTGATGTCTTTCTTTTCTTTGCCTCATTAAAGGAGCCATGCCCTGGCTATTTCCTAAACAGGCCTATTCAATGAATGGGTATTACCTCACCCTTAGTGAGCACCTGCAGAGACCTTGGCCTAAAGGGGCCAAGGTCCCCCAGTGCATCCTGGGTCATCTGCAGTCATCTTGATGAATATCTGGTCACTGGATTCAGATGGGTCTGGAGGAGAAGTGAGGCTGGTGACCTGCACAGCCCTCGCTCACTCAAAACAGAGTCAAGTGCAAGTCATGTCATCATTTCTCTGATGGCACGGTCTTCTTCAGCAACAAAGGATGAACATACAACAATTCTAGTCCATCCATCCATCCATCCATCTATCCATCCATCCATCCATCCATCCATCCATCCATCCATCCATCCATCCATCTGTCTATCTAAAGACTGGGAGCTCCCTATCTTGCCTAATCTGGGAGTTCAAGGATAGGATTAGCACAGCAGTTTTGATCTGCTATTTTCTAAAGGGGACCAACTTGTCCCTCCTTTGGCAACCTGTCAGTCCTTCCTGGGATTAATTATATTGATACCTTAATTTGGGTACCTGATTGGCTTAGCCTACTGTATCCCAGAGCTCCCCAGCTCAAGAAATCTACCAGTTTCTGCTTCCCCAGGAATCATCAGGAATATCAGACATATTCCACCATACCTGGCTACTTTTGTATGAAAGGGCTGTAATTTCAACTTTGGGGGAACTTCCAGTGTGGAAACCCCTTCCATCCATCTATAACTCAAAGTTTTAGAAAGCTGCTGAGAGCATTGAAAGGTTAAGTGACTCAAAATAGGAGTTTTTGTGCCAGGGACAAGCACCACAACCTCTGCCAGGGACATTTGGATCCAAGAAAATGCATCATCTCTCAGTCAGGTAATCAAGTGATTGTAAAAATTATGTTTAGCTACAGCAGGGTACACAGGTCCCTACTTTCAGGGTAATTACAGTCTGACCTGGGCCATGAAACTAACACATATGTAATCAACAAATGTTGGAATTGGGAGGAATCCTAGAGATTATCCAATCTGCGCTCCCTCTTTTTACCAGGAGAGAAACTGAGTCCCTAGAGAGAGAAAGGGACTGGCCTAAGGCCTTGCAGCTTATTAGTGACAGACAGGTCTGCTAACCTCTAGTGCAACTCTCCTTCCATTGTATGCTGCTTTTTCTTTTTGTGTGCACAGGCTTAGTATTGTGCTTGGTGCATCATAAGTACTTAACGAGTGCCTTCTCATTCATTCATGACTCAAGTGGCACAGCGGATATTAGCACATTCAGGGCCAGCTTTAAAAGCAATAGGTGTTTGGAAAAGGAAGAGGTCAGAGAGACTGAAGCGATCAGGCATGACCTGATGAAGAAGACGGACTTCAGTTGGGCCCAGTGATGCTGTGACATCTGATGACCTTCGGGTCAGACTTGTGCTCTGCCAAAGCCTACATCCGGCCCCCTGTCCTCTTTCCTGCACCCACGAGGGGAAGTTCGTTTGACTAAGTTGACCTATCTCTGCCCCACACTGCCTTCGGTCATTCCTGTCCCCTCCGGGTGGCCCCACGCTGGAGCCTCCCTGAGCGTCCCATGTTCCTGTGTCCAAAATAGCCCAGCTTAGATTCCATCACAATAGGTCAGCAGCCTGGGTTGGATGCTGCCCTTGAACCTGGCGATGCTCTCAAAATGGACGTGGGTGTTGTTCCCGGAATGGGGGAAGGGAGTGGGAGGGATGTGGTGCGTGCAGTTGCAGAATGTTCAGGGCCTTGTAGGGATGGGGCAACAGATCTTCCCCTCCCATTAACCCTCCACCCTTCACTCCTGGCCAAAACAAATGCTGTGGGAAGAAAAGCCCCGGGCCTGAGGCCAAGTAAGGGGAAGACGATCCTGAGTCCTCCAATTATGAAGAAAAGTGATATTTAGTTCCTCACTGGTGTCAGTAGAGAGCAGATTCTGTAGAGTCAGGATCTGGGTTCTAGTTATCCATAAAGCCCTTGTCAGCTTTAAATCCTGTGCTCCCAGGATCCTTTGCTGGAGTAAAAAGAGCCCTGGACCTAACGAGGGGACCAGGTTTGAGCTTGGTGAAACAGTTCTTTCTGAGACTGTTCTCTTAGGGTGATGAGTCTCCAGACGAGTCCACTTTAAAACTCTAAATTCCATGAACCCGACATCCTGAATCCCAGCTCTCCCACTTCCACAAATGTTTAATTCCATTCAGCAGACACCTATTTATTATGCATAGGACTCTGTGCTAAATAACTGTGTAATGAATAGTCTGTTCTCCATTCTGAGCCTTAGTTTCTCCACTTGCAAGTCAGGGATTTTGGAATCCATCAATGGTTCTTAAACTATTTTTTTAGCTTCTCCATTAGATTGTGAGTTCCTTGAGGGAAAGGACTGTCTTTTGACCCAGCACTTAATACAGTATCTGGCACATAGTAAGTGCTTAATAAATGTTTATTATTGATTGGTTATTGATTGACTTTTTTGTGCTGTGGATCCCTTTGGCAATCTGGTGAGGTCAGTGAACCCCTTCTCAGAATAATGTTCTTATTTTTACTTTATTTTTTAAAATCAGGTATTGCAGGCTATTGCAGTGGTTCATACAAGAGGTGATCAGGATCTGAAACAGTGTTGTGGTTGTATGGCTAAAGACAAGGTGATATTATGAGAGATGTGAAGATAGAAACAACATGGTCTGGCAATGAGACCAGTGGATTGGATATGTGGGGTCAGAGGGGTCAAGGATGATACTGAAGCTGGAAACCTGGGTGACTCGTGATGGTAGAGACCCCTCTGTAGCCTGCGATATTCTTGACCATCTACTTCTCCTGGATACTTTCCCTTCTTGGGGTTTTTGTTATGGCTCACTTCATCATCCTCCTACATCTCTGCCCACTCCTTTTCAGGTATCTTTGCTGGATTTCCATCTGTATGGGTTTCCCGCAAGCTTCTGCCCTTGGCTGTCTTCATGATAATATTTTTAAATGAATAAAATAAAATATAAAGATTACAAGGAAACCAATGACATTGCAGAGTTTTAAAAATAAAAACAAGTTTGCAGAACTGAGGGTAAAAATCCCTGGACTAAATAATCTTTAGGATCTTTTCTAGCTAACTTTTGATGAATTTGTGATTCGTTGAGGGTGATGCTACTGTAAGAGGCCTTCAGGGGTAGAAGTCTGAAAAAAGAGAAGAATTTTTGATGGAGAAATCAGAGGAGGAGGAGGGCATCTTCAGAATCAGTCAATAAGCATTTATTTATTAAATGCTTAATGTATGTCAAAGCTCTCTAAGTACTGGGGATACAAAGAAGCAAAAAACAGCCTCTGCCATCAAGAAGCTCACGATTCAGTGGGGGAAATGACATGCAACCGTCTAAGTACAAACAAGTTATAGAGACGTTGTCCAGTTGTTTTAGTTGTGTGTGACTTTTTGTGACCCTGTGTTTGGGGTTTTCTCAGTAAAGATGGTGGAATGTTTTGCCATTTCCTTCTCCAGCTCATTTTACAGATGAGGAAACTGAGGCAAATAGGGTTAAGTGACTTACCCAGGGTCTCACAGCTAGTGAATGTCTGAGGGCAGATTTGGACTCAGGAAGATGAGGCCTGGTATTCTATAAACTACACCACCTTGCTGCCCTCTAAGAGATAGATAGATAGATAGATAGATAGATAGATAGATAGATAGATAGAGACAAGTAGAGATATCTAAACATATAAACATATATTTTTATATCACCTCTCTCAATAAATCACAGATTCATAAAAACTTGGAGATGGAAAAGATTCTAAAAATTATTTAGTCTAGGGGGTTTTGCCCTGTGTCTATGTACTTTAAAAAAAAAAAAACTATTTCAATACTGAAATATTGGTTTCTTTTTAAATCCTTGTATTTTATTTTAATATTTTAAAAATATTATCTTGAGGTCTATTGGTTCACCAGACTGTCAAAGAAATCCACAATATGTTTATATATACATATATGCATGTGTATGTATATTTATAAATCTACATGATGTACATATTGTGTATATATATTATATATACTGTACTGGTATACACACACATATTTATACACACAAATACAGTGTAAGTTGGAGGTAATCCTAGAGAGATGGCACAAAAAGTTCAGAAACGGAGTAGGGGAAACCAGGAAAGACTTCCCAAAGGAAGTGTGGGATTTGAGCTGTCTTGAAGGAGGCCAGGGGAGCCACAGACCAGACCAGCTTATAGAAAGAGGGCACATAGGTGGGCAAACCTTGGGCAAAGCCCGGGGAATCTGGAGGAAGGCACATCGATGGACTTGCCCAGTGGGTTGTACCTGCATGACCCCTAACCTTCTTGTTCACCCCATCACCCAGCCCCTAAGGTGGCAAAGCCCGGGTGGTTTGGGGCAGAGTCTCCTCATCCTCTCCAGGCAGCAGCCACTCTGTTTTCAGGCATAAAGACCTATGCTCTCCCTGTGGGAGCTCTCATTGAAATGCTGACATTTATCTTATTGTGGGGACTTTCTCAAATGAGAACAGTCCATCCCAGGGAAGTGATGGCCAGCCCCCCTGCTGACTGCAAGAGGGAGAAGGGCGTAATGCTGATGGGAGAAGGAGCAACATTTTAATGAGAAGCCAGAGCTCAGGAGGGCTCGAGACCCCTGCCTGCTGCTTTCTGTCCTTGTTCTACCCACCACCCTGGGTGTGACTGGGCCACTGGGACAATGGTGACTTTCCCTTTAAGACAGATCCTGAATCCTGGTCCTGGGGAGTGAAGTTATGAATATGGCCAAAGGCCTCGCTGACATCATTCAGAGATAAAGCAAGATTCTAGAATGTTCTTAGGGCTCTAAGTCTCCCACCTCTGAGTCATGCCCCACTTCCCTCACTCCCCAGGAAGCTAGAGCATTTCGCTTCCCCCAGTTCTCAGGAGACATTCTGAAGGCAATTCCACCTTCCTTCTGCCAGTACCTGTTTCCTTTTCTGTAAAATGACAGGATGGAACTAGGTCTCTTTAGTTCCTTCCCAGATGGAGACAGTGAAGGACAGAGATTCTCTGATATGTCTGGGAGAACTCGCTGGAGGAAGCAGGCCTGCTGCCCTCTGTAAAGTCAGGCGGGTCTGGAGTTTGAGGGAACCAGAAACCTTAAAGACCCAGGGCCTCAGTGATAGCAGGAAGCTCTTTGGGAACATTTGGGAGAACCCATTCCAGCTTCCTCCTGATCCTATACCTTGTTCCAACTGGGTAAAACACAGGTAATCTGTGGGCCCTCCCCATGGCCCGCCCCCATCCCCAGCCTTCTCTTCCTTCACTCTTTGGCAGCTCCTTCACCCTCATCACCTCCCTCCCTTGGGATTATCCCTGGAGTTGCTTCTGTGTTTCCATGTTCATCCCCATGAGAATTCTCCACACCCAAATAAAGTTATATGTATGAAATGGAAAAAAAAACTGACTATATATTTTCCCTGACTATGTCACTCAGTGCCACCCAGGCAGTGATGGAGGTGGAGGGAGTGCAGGGTGCAGCTTGGGTTGGAGAGTGGGAAAGGGAGGGTTGGTGTTCAGAGGTTCCCAAGGCCTGTCCTTCACCTTTAGGCTGAGTTCCGTCATGGAAAAAAAGGTGAGGTCCTTTGCTATAACTGGGGATGGAAAGGGTAGAGTGGGAAGGGGTGAGAAGGTGTTTCCCATGGGAGGAAGGCTCAGTGGTCAGAGAGAACTGAGAGGATGGCCTTTGGTTGGCCTTCCAGTTCTCGTCCTCCCTGATCTCTCTGTGGCTCTCACTATCTATGTGGCACTCCTCCCATTGTGCCTTCTCTCTGTCTTCTCCTTTAGACAGCATCCTCTCCTGTTTCTCTTCCCATCTCTCCAGCTGCTCCCTGGATGTGCCTGACACCATCCCATCTCTGTGCTTTGCTCATGTTGTTCCTACGTCTTTAATGTCCTCCCTTAGCCTTGTCTTTACCTACTGAGTCCCTACCTAATCCTCTAACATCCTGCCTTGTCCAGGCTTCCTTGATCACTCCCCAATGGATAAAAACATTATTTTGCCCCCTCTAAGGTACCTGTCATAATTTTGTGCATCATCAGCCTCAGCTTGTATCTGATTCCCCCAGCTAGTGAGGTGGTGTGGTGTAGTGGATGGTGGTGTAGCTGGCCTTGAAGTCAGAAAGATGCAGGTTCAGATCCAGCCAGGATCCATACTGGCTGTGTGACTTTGAGCAATACTCTTAGACTATAAATTTCAGAGAAAGTGTTCAGCCTGTATTGGTAGAGGGAATTTCCCCATCTAGGCATTCTCTGTACCAAAGAAATCACAAGCCAAGTCCCTTTCCCTTAACTCCATGATAACAGAAAGTGATTATTTGTTATCTAAATTTTTTATTTCACTAGCACCTGTCTGCTGCAAAGCACAATGCTAAATTCTTTGTTAAAAATTTAGTGAATGATGACCCTGAAGGCCCATCATATCTAAAGCACCTTCTGGACCATCACAGAAAGATGGAATTCTATACAGTATGATCCAAGGGTACAATGTGTTCTGTTGTTTTTGAGTGGAGAACTGGTAATCTACTTAATGCCAATTACAAAGCATTTTCCTACCTCTAGGGCTTACCTGGTTGAGTCCTGAAATATGGTTCCTTAAGATGGTTAAGGCAGCTGTGGCAGACATAATAGATAGAGTCAGAGCTATGCTGGTAATTTAACAACCAGCTCTTCAGAAATGCAGTACACACTTTCAAGTCTGATCTGCATTATTGACTTATCCATCACTTTTGTAAGTCTAGATAATTAAAAAACAATAAATCAACCCCCAATTTGTAGCTTTTGCTGATTTCTGACGTGTAAACACTCACACTGAAAATTTAACAATAGACTGTCTCAAGCTAGTATGAGCTGTCTTCCGAACAACGCTAATAGAGTCAGCCTCAGAGTCAAAGAAACCTGGGTTCAAATTCTGCCTCTAGAATACACTGTGGATGATCATATACAAGTCACTTAACTTCTCAGTACTTTCCAGCAGTATCAAATTCAATTAGAAGCAGATCTCCACAGGCAGCATGTTGACTTAGAAAACCACAAATTAACATCATCTATATTACATTATATTTATTTTGCTAAACATTTCCCAATTATGTTTTAATCTGGAGTTTTGTGACTTGCTAGGCTGGGACTTTGATATCTCTGCTCTGGACACCTCAATCAGCACACATCATTAAGTGTCTGCTATATTCCAGGCACTGTGTTGGGCATTAGATATGCACAGACAAAAAATGAACCTGCCTTCAGAGTTTACATTCTATCTAGGGAGATGATTTGTGCAATTAGTACATTGAAAGTATAGGGGCAGGTAGGTGGCACAGTGCCTAGAACAGCAGCCCTGGAATCAGGAAGACCTGAGTACAAATCCAGCCTCAGACGCTTGACACTAGCTATGTGACCCTAGGTAAGTCGCTTACCCCATTTGCCTCGCAAAAAAAAAAAAAAAAAAGTATATACAAAGTAACTGGAGGGAATACAAGCAGCTGGGGGATCAGGAACACCAGAAGAAAGTAGCTTTTTGAGATGTTTTGAGGGGAAAAATGTTCTGAGAGGTAAAGGTGAGGAGAGAATGTTCTCTAGGCATGGGGCACAGCTCCTGCATGGAAGTGGGAGCTGGAGTGTTGTTATGTGTGAGGAACAACACGAAGGCCAGTCCAGCGAGAACGCAGAGTGGAGGAAGAGGAAAAATGTATATAGTACCTCGAGTTTTGCAAAGCACTTTAAAAATATTATTTTATTTTATTTTTATCTTCACAACAATCCTGAGAGGTAGGTGCTATTAATATCTTCATTTTAGAGATTTGGCAGATAGTGGTTAAATGACTTGGCCAGGGTCATATGTCTTAGGGAAGATTCGAACTCAGATCTTGCTGACTCCCGGTCCAAAACTCTATCTACTGTGCCGTCTTATCTACTCTGCAATAACAAGGTTGGAAGTGTCTGTTGTAGAGGACTTGGAAAGCCAAACAGATAAGTTTTTATTTGTTCTTAGAGAATATTGGGAGGCCTTGTAGTTTACTGAATAGGGGAGTGACATGGTCAGGCCTGTGTTTTAGGAAAGTCACTTTAACAAGGGTGTGGAGGATGGATTAAAATGGGAAGAGGTGAGGCAGGAAGATCTGCAGAGTACCAGAGCAGGTATGATTTGCGTGGGCAGATGGCGTTTTCTCATTCGACATTTCCTATACCCATGAGATCTCAAGTCCACTCCCCGAAAAGGAGGTGGGGTTTCTTTCATTTGGAGGGCTGGGCTGTTCCATTGGTGCTGTGAGATGACCACGGTAGGGTCCATTTCTTTTTTTTTTCTTCAACATAAATTTATTTATTTAACTTTTTACATTCATTTTCACAAAACTTTGGGTTCCAAATTTTCTCCCCATTTATCCCCCCCCACCCTAATACACCGAGCATTCTAATTTCCCCTATCATCAATCTGCCCTCTGTTCTACCCTCCCTCCCTTCTCTTGTCCCCATCTTCTCTTTTGTCCTGTAGGGCCACATGACTTTCTATTCCCCATTAACTGTATTTCTTATTTCCTAGTAGCAAGAACAATACTAAGCAGCTGTTCCTAAAACTTTGAGTTCCAAATTCTCCCCATCCCTCCCTCCCCACCCATTCCCTTTGGGAAGGCAGGCAATTCAATATAGGCCATATCTGTGTAGTTTTGCAAATGGCTTCGATAATAGTCATGTTCTGTAAGACTAACTATATTTCCCTCCATCCTATCCTGCCCCCCATTGTTTCTATTCTGTCTTTTGATCCTGTCCCTCCCCGAGTGTTGACTTCAAATTGTTCCATCCGCCCATTGCCCTCCCTTCCATCATCCCCCCACCCTGCTTATCTCCACTTTCCTGTATTGTAAGATAGGTTTTCATACCAAAATGAGTGTGCATTTTATTCCGTCCTCTAGTCAAATGTGATGAGGATAAACTTCATGTTTTTTCCTCAGCTCTCCTCTTTTTCCCTCCACTAAAAAGTCTCCTGCTTGCCTCTTGAATGAGATATAATTTACCCCATTCCATTTCACCCTCTTTCCTCCCACTACATTTCTCTCTCACTATTTACCTTAATTTCTTTTAAGATATGGTCCCATCCTATTCAATTCACTCTGAGCTCTCTGTCTCTGTATGTGTGTGCGCGCACACGTGTACATGTGTGTGTGCGCATGTGTGTGTGTGTATGTGTGTGTGTGGTCCCACCAACTACCCAGATACTGAAAAGTTTTAAGTGTTACAAATATTGTCTTTCCATGTAGGAATGTAAACAGTTCACCTTTGGTAAGTCCCTTAAGACTTCTCTTTGCTGTTTACTTTTTCATGCTTCTTCTCATTCTTGTGTTTGGAAGTCAAATTTTCTTTTCAGTTCTGCTCTTTTCATCAAGAATGCTTGAAAGTCCTCTATTTCATTGAAAGACCATATTTTCCCCTGAAGAATTATACTCAGTTTTGCTGGGTAGGTGATTCTTGGTTTGAGTCCTAGCTCCTTTGACTTCTGAAATATCCTATTCTACGCCTTCGATCCCTTAATGTAGAAGCTGCTAGATCTTGTGTTATCCTGATTGTGTTTCCACAATACTGGAATTGTTTCTTTCTAGCTGCTTGCAATATTTTCTCCTTGACCTGGGAATTCTGGAATTTGGCCACAATGTTCCTAGGAGTTTCTCTTTTTGGATCTCTTTCAGGTGGTGATCAGTGGATTCCTTCAATACTTATTTTGCCCTTTGGTTCTAGAATCTCAGGGAAGTTTCCTTGATAATTTCATGAAAGATGATGTCTAGGCTCTTTTTTTGATCATGGCTTCCAGGTAGTCCCATAATTTTTAAATTGTCTCTCCTGGATCTATTTTCCAGGTCAGTTGTTTTTCCCATGAGATATTTCAGAGTATCTTCCATTTTTTCATTCTTTTGGTTTTGTTTTGTGATTTCTTGTTTTCTCAGAAAGTCATTAGCCTCCATCTGTTCCATTCTAATTTTGAGAGGACTATTATCTTCAGTGAGCTTTTGAACCTCTTTTTCCATTTGGCTAATTCTGCTTTTGAAAGCATTCTTCTCCTCATTGGTTTTTTGAACCTCTTTTGCCAATTGAGTGAGCCTATTTTTCAAGGTGTTATTTTCTTCAGCATTTTTTTGGGTCTCCTTTAGCAAGGTATTGACCTGTTTTTCATGCTTTTCTTGCATCTCTCTCATTTCTCTTCCCAGTTTTTCCTCCACCTGTCTAACTTGTTTTTCAAAATCCTTTCTGAGCTCTTCCATGGCTTGAGCCCATTGGATATCTATTTCGGGTGTTTGGGGTACAGAGGCCTTGACTTCTATGTCTTTCCCTGATGGTAAGCATTGTTCCTCCTCATCAGAAATGACAGGGGGAAACATCTGTTCACCAAGAAAGTAGCCTTCTATGGTCTTATTTTTCTTCCCTTTTCTGGGCATTTTCCCAGCCAGTTACTTGACTTCTGAGATTCCTTTCCAACCCCGACTGGATCCGCCCAGCTACTGCTTGGGGTCTGAGGTTCAAATGCTGCTCCCCCGCCTCAGGGCTTTCAGGGGCGGGTGCAGCTGCTATTCAATGTGAGCTTAAGTTCTGGTGCTTGGATGGGGGCAGGGCCGCCTCCCAGGCTCAGTTGCCTCAGGGGGTTTATGCAGAGATCTTCAGTAATTGAGCAGAGCTCCTGCCTGCTTGGGGAGTCCCAGGCCGCCTCTGCCTCTGCCTCTGCCTCCCGAGGGGGCCTGAGTCACGGAGACACTCCACTCCCCTCTTGGCCAGCCCAGAAGTCTCTCTCACTGACCTGTAGCTCCTCTGGGTGCAGGAACTTTCATGGCCGCTGGAGATTCCATCCCTGAGGCCTGCTTGGATCTGCTCCTCTGGGGCTGCACGGCCGGGGTAGGGCAGGGTGCGCTCCACTGTCCGGTGCACGACGGACCTTTGGTGCCGGTTTTTCAGGGCTCTCTGGAACGGAAATCTCCTCCGCTGCATTGCTGCGTGGCTTGCACTGCTCCAGAATTTATGGGGAGTTCTTTTTACGGGAAATTTATGGGCTGTGGGTTCGGAGCTAGCATACGTGAGCCTTCCACTCTGCCATCTTGGCTCCTCCCCCAGTAGGGTCCATTTCTAAGCGTCTCCTTCTTCACCCTCCTCTTCCAGGCCCTTCTGTGATGATGTCCCCTAGCTCTGCTCTCCTAGATACACAAATCCAGTATTCTCTAGCGATAACCCTCAAATTAAATCAAGTCCATAAGTGTTTATTAAGCACTTGTTATGGACCAAGATCTGTGCTAAGCATTGGAGATACAAAGAAGGCCAAAAACATAGTCCTTGCCCTCCAGGAACTTACATTATTTTAGATATATGTATGTGTGTGTGTGTGTATATATATATATATATTTCTATTGATATCTTTAGTTTTTATGTTGTCTAAATTTTCCTCTCTATCCCTCCCTTCTCTTCTTCTAGAGAACTATTCCTTATAATAAAGAATTTTTTAAAGAAAAAGAGGAAGAGGAAAAAAATAAAAACTGATCAATACATTTTAAAAAATCTGATAATTATAGTGTTCCACATCTGTGGGCATACACACCCTCCCCTGCCCAACCTCTGCAAAGGAGTAGAGGGAGGTTTCTTCTCATTTCCCTTCATTGGAGTAAAGCTTGTTCTTTGTAATTTTGAAGCATTCATTTTTCATTATATTGTGGTTATTTCTATGTACATTGTTATAGTCTTTGTGTGTATTGTTTTCTTGGCTCGCTTATTTCACTATGTTTATGTAAATCATTTTATGTAAATCAGTTTATGTAATTCATTTTATGTAATTCAGTTTATGTAAATCATTCCATGCGTCTCTGTATTCATCATATTTGTCATTTCTTCTATCATGGTAATATTCCGTCTCATTCATGTACCACAGTTTGTTTAGTCATTTCCCAATCAATGAGTGTCTACTTTCTTTTGCCACCACAAAGATTGCTGTAAAAATCTTGGGACGTGTGAAACCTTTCTTTTTGTCAGTGATCTTGTAGTAACTGACTGAAAGTGTAATCTCCAGGTTAAAGGATATGGACATTTTGTCCATACCCTTTATTTTCATAATCCCAAATTGCTTTCCAGAATGACTGTACTAATTTACATAAACTCCACTAGCAATGCATTAGTGTGGTGCACATTCATCCCAGAGGTTTATATTCTACTGGAAGGGGACAGCATTTAATCAACTATGTAGATACGAGATATATACAAATTAGCTGGCAGACACTCTGAGAAGCCTGCTGGCTTGGAAATGTGAATTGATTGGTGTAACAATTTTCAAGCTTTTTGGTTTCAGGACCCCCTTATGTGCTTAAAAATTATTGGAGACCCCAAAGAGCTTCTGTTTATGTGGACATATATCAATATTTACCATGTTGGACATCAAAGCTGATAAATTCTTTAAATATTTATGAATTAATTTCAAAATAGGAATAATATATGCTGATATAAATATGCTAATATAATTAACATTTATATACTAATATAAATAATATTTAATGGGGGGAAAACCTGTGTTTTAAAAAAAAATTAGTGAGAATGACATTGTTTAATTTCGTTTTTCAAATCTCTTTAATGTCTGACAATAGAAGATAGATGGATCCCAATATCTGATGTTGAATTCAACCTGTTGTTATATGGTTTAAATATAGAAAGAAAATCCTATCTCCTACTTTTTTGTAGTTGGATGTGGGAACATTTTAATAGGCAGATAACATCTTAGAATTATTGAAGATAGTTTTGACCTTGTGGACCCTTGGAAAGGGTCTTAGGACACCCAGGGATCCACAGGCCATACTTGGAGACAATACCTGGGATTGTTTCATGGCAGAGGGAAGAGGGCCTGCTGTAGTAATCTGGAGTCAGGCAGACTTGGATTCCAATCTCACCTCAGATGTTTACCTGGCTACATGATCCTAGAGAAGCTATTTAACTTCCTTCAGATTCAGTTTCTTTCTTTGCCAAAAAGGGACTTTTTGGTACTTACCTTACAGGGTTGTGAAAGCCAAATGAGGTAATGTTCATGAAGTACTTTGTAAACCCAAAGACAATTATATTACAGTCAATGTTAGTTCATAGGATCATAGGGAATTGGAAAAGACCTTGGAGGTCATCTAGTCTGGCTCCCTCATTTTACAGATGAAAAAACTGAGGCCCATGGAGTTAAAGTGACTTGACCAAGGTTACAAAGATATTAAGTGATAGAGGCGTATCTTTGTATTATTGCCTCTGTGATGCAAAATCAATATTATTCTTTTTGACAAGGAAGTCTTATGAAAGTATAGGATCTGGATTGACTGGGATAGGGGAATGCTTAAGAATAGGGCATTGTACTCTTGAGGTAGCTTCATGGTTCCCCCAAACTAGGATTCTGGCTCTGAAAATGGACATCCCTGAGGAGATCATGGCCATGTATTGTTGAGTCAATTTTCAGTTGTGTTCAACTCTTTGTGATCCCATTTGAGTTTTTTTTGAGGGCAGAGATACTGGAGTGGTTTGCCATTTTGTTCCCCAGCTTCATTTTACAGATGAGGAAACAGAGACAAAAAGGATTAAGTGACCTGCCAAGGGTCACACAGCTAGTAAGTGTCTGAAGGCAGATTTGAACTCAGGAAGATGAATCTTCTGGACTCCAGAACTCTATCCACCACACCACCAAGCTGCCCCTACGTGTCCTCCAACCATCACTTTATAGGGTAAGACAAGCCCAAAGCACTCTTCTTCCCCAAGGGATCCATCCTAGATCGGTGATTCAAGAATTTAGCTAAACCTTTTCAGAAGTTATTGATAGTCTGAGTCTGAGCCAAGGTTTAGGGTCACAAGTTCCATCCATTTCCTTCCTAAGAGTGGGCAGCATCTGATTTAACTTTATTTAAAGCTCACATCTCATACTCTAAGGCCAGACAGCTCCAGATAAAGATGCCCAGCAACTGCTCATCCCTTTCGTCCTAGTCTCTTCTGGGACCCTGAGAGTTGATATTGGTGCCTGGATCTTTGAGTAGCCAGAAGATCAATGGAAGTAAATAAGAGGAAAGGGGATTTCTGGGCAATTACATCTGGGGAAGGATGGTTTTTGATTACTGTCCCTAATTGAACAGTTTCCTTATTTTATAGAGAGAGGGAGAAAGGCTTCCCAGAACCTTTGACTTAAAGAAGATAATTTATCTTCCCTCACTTCCCCAATAAGATTTCACTGAGTGTCAGGACCTTAAGAGAGGATGAAGGGAAAGTGGAAAAGAAGGAAAGAAGGAAAAGAAGGGAGGGAGAGAAGTGGGGAAGGAAGGAAGGAAGGAGGAAGGAAAGAAAGCAAAAAAAGAAGGAAAAGAGGGGGGAAGGAAGGAAAGGGAAGGAAGAAAAAAGGGGAAAGAAGAAGGAAGGCAGGAGGGAAGGAAGGAAGGAAGGGGGGAGAGAAGGAAGAAAGGAAAGAAGAAGGGAAGAAAGAGGTAATGGAGGAGTGAGGGAAGAAGGAAGACAGGAAGGGAGGAGGGAGAGGAAGCAGAAATGTAAGGGAGGGAGGAGGAAGGACAGATGGAAGAAAGGAAAGGAGGAAGGGAAGAAGGAGGGAAGGAAAGGAGGGAGAGAAGGAACAAGGTAGGGAGTAAGAAAATAAGCATTTTTAAGTACCCACCAGGTGCCAGGCCACTGTACTGTGTTCTACAAATATTATCTAGTAATATTATCTGGACAAGGACTTCATAAGCAATGAAATCCTCATCATCCAGACCTCTGGTGCACACCGTGCCAACACCTTGGGCACCATGAGCTCAACGCTAGGTGAGCTGAGGTAGACAGACAATACAGGGTGGCCCAAACACAGGCACGCAGGGAAAGCCTCCTAGATCACCATACCCCTAGGGGCACACTCCTTTCCACAAAAGAAGCCTCTCCTGGCTTTCCTTCTTTCCGACTTAATCCGAAGAGGACGAGTTTTAGAACAGCAGCCACAGGCCTGGGCAGTCACTGCTTTCCTCTGTTGTCTCCAGGCAGCCTCATGGCATCTAGAGACTGAGCTCCTCCTTGGGGTCACTGATGGCACCTGTTGCCTGCCTGCTCCCCTAGCTCTGTTGCTCTGCGCTCTTATCTATAGTAACAGCCAGGATCAGTTCTGAGTGCTTGGTAAGGAGTTTGGTTGGCAAGATGAAGGGGTTGGATGGTCTGGCCCTTGGCTGGGAGGCCAGAATGTGACATTCAGTTCACTTACAGTAAACAAATAGCGTTGTGTGTCTACCGTGTGACTAGCTCCCTGCTAGGCCTGCGGTAGGAACAGATAGGATCAAGGGCCCAGGCTTGGGTAAAGTCTCTGGCACGTCAGATGTTTTACATCCTGAGAGCATGCACGGAGGGGAGGGCAAGGTATGGCTAGAAAGTCAAGTCTAGGGCAAATTCAGGAAGGCCTTAGATTCCCAGCAGAGGAGTAGTAGGGAATAGGCAATCACTGAAGACGGTATGGAAGAATAGGAACGTTGGTGTTGTTGAGCTGGGAAGGATTCCTATGTGCAAGATAGAGACGTCGAGACTGGAGGTGGGCAGACCAGTTGGGAAGGCTGCTACAATCATTGGTTTAATTCAGCAAACATTTATGAAGTGGCTTCAAGGAAAATGGTGAACGGTGACCAAGGTCCCAATTAAGGTGGTGTCAGTGAGGGGTAGAAAGGAAGTGACTGACTGAGAGACATTACTAAGGAAGGGTTAGACATGATAACAGATTGAATAAAAGTGTCGAGGATAGGGAGGGGTCAAGGATTATTCCAGGCTTTCCAGACTGGGTCACTGATGGTGCTATAGACGGAAATTAGAAAGAAGGGAAGGGGAGCAGCTTTGTGGGAGATGAGGAGGGAGAAGATGTTGCATTGGGGTTTAAACACCAAGAATTATGGCCCAGAGGCCAGGAAAGCAGGCTGTTCACTTGCCCTGAGGCCTGGGTACTACCTAGGCTCTGGGTGCTTTTCCCAGGTGAGGAGAGCTGGGAGAAATCCTCTTCTCAGTCTGAGCTTCTACAATGTGGGAGTAGGGGAGGGGGAGAGTCTCCAGGGATTATAGCCAGGCTGTATATACCAAAGCCAATTTCCTTTCTGATACCATTTTTTCCCTTTCTTCCACCTACCCCACTCTAGTATTTCTATAAGATTATAATAATTATTTTAAAATCCCATGATATGAATATAGTGCAATTTACAATTTTCAGAGTGGTTTCATATGTACAACTGTATTTGAGTCTCTCAATACCCGTGTGAGAAAGACAAGGCAAAGAAGAGAAGCCAGTGATGAGGGTCACATGATGCTTCAAGTCTTTTCCTTCACAGATCCATCCTCCTCCATCGAGTTGCCAAGTTGATTTCTCTAGAGCAAAGATCTGACCCTGTCATTGCCTTACTCAGGAAGGTCCAGTGACTCTCTACAAACTCTCCTCTGCAGTATTTAAAGTCCGTTCTAGCCTGGGTCCCAACTATATTTTCTTCTCCAGTTTATTTTACAGATGAGGCAAACAAGCTCAAGTGACTCATCCAGTGTCACATAGCAAGTAAGTGTCTGAGGTCAGATTTGAACTCAAGACTTCCTGACTCCAGACTTAATGCTCTATCCTCTGTTCTATCAGCTACTTAGAAATAGAAAGGAGCTAACAGAAGCAGACCTTCCTTGTGGGACCTTACATTCCAAGCCAGACAATTTGCAATAGGGAATTCTAGTCCCTAGTCTAGCCCCCAAATTCTAGTCCCATCTTTGCCCCTAACTTGCTAGGTGACCTTGAGTTAGTCACTTGATTACTGTGTCTTATGTTCCTCATCTGTGAAATGGGAATGATTTAATCTGAATCTCTTCCCTCTTCTCTGTTTCTTATTCCCTTCAGATGTCTGAAAGCAGGTATTGTGGCTCCCTCTAAGTCTTCCCTTTCCCCAGGTCAAGCATCTTTGGCTCCTTCAACATTCTATCTTCTTCTAGAATTAGATTTCTGTTCGACTGTGGGAGAAATCCATGGGGGCCAGAAGGAGGAGGATGGAGAGGGTGGTGAGTGACTCTGGACAAAGGGTGACAGTGGAAGCCATTAGTTTTTAATGTGTGTCTGGAATTCAACAGTGCTTAGCCCAGAGGACTCTAATCAAAGAAGTCTCTGACTTCAGTCACGCCTGCTTGGTTCACTAAGGCTCAGGGAAAGCGATGGTCAGAGGCCCAAACGACTCTGTAGCTGGCCTGTAGGTGACAAGGCAAAATTAGGGAAATGGTTTTCTTAGATTGAACAACATAGGTAATTTTAAAGGTCACATTGAAATGTTGGATGGACTGACACAGTTTGATGGAGCTTGGACAATGAGGGGCAGAGCAGGGCTGTTATGGAGGGTACTACAAAACCCTATGGAGCTGTGGACCCTATGCCAAAGGCACCTTATTTATACTCCTAGTCTTAGGGGTCTGTTGGCAGGGGGACCTAATAAACCCTTGGCTGATGTTTGCTCAGCTTATACTTAAGAATTAACACTAAAGAAATAGGAATGATTATGCTATAGTAGGTTAGCATCTGTATGGTGCTTTGGCTAGCTAGATGGTACAGTGGTTAGACTACTGGGCCTGGAGTCAGGCGAAGCTGAGTTCAAATCCAGCCTCAGACACTAGCTGGGTGACCCTGGGCAAGTCACCTCACCCCGTTTGCCTCAGTTTCCTCATCTGTAGAATGAGAAGGAAATGGCAGGCCACTCCAATTATTATTTTTTTTTTTTGCCAAGAAAACCCCAAGTGGGTTCATGAAGAGTCAGAAACAATTGGACAGAAATAAACAATATAGTACTTTAAAGTCCGCACAGCCCTTTGCAAATATGCTCTCATTTATTCCTCACAACAACCCTGCGGGGTAGGTGCTAGTATAATCCCTATCTTATGGATGAGGAACTCGAGGTAAAAGAAGGACTATGTGACTTATCTAGTCAGTGTCTGAGGCAAGATTTGGGCTCCCTGAGGTCTTCCTGGCTCCAGGTCTACCTCTCTGGTCACTGCATGACCTAGCTGCTTCTCACTGTTTTGATTAGACTTTTATTTTTTCCAGTCAACAAAGATCCACCTTCTTTCTCTCCTACAACCTCTTCTCTACCCTATCCCCCAATAAAAAAGAAGAGCAAAACCTCTGCCACAGATATATGCAGTCAAACAAAACAGTGTCCCACATTAGCCGTATACATAAATAGTAACATATAATAATAATATTATATACATAATATATGATAATTAAGTTGTTCAGTCACTTTTCAGTTGTGTCAGACTCTCTATGACCCCATAAGTTTTCTTGGCAGAGATACTGGAGTGGTTTCATTTTCTTCTCCAGCTCATTTTACAGATGAGGAAACTCAGACAAAACAGGTTAAGTGACTTGCCTAAGGTCACACAGCAAGTGTCTGAGGCTTGATTTGAACTCAGGAAGATGAGTCTTCCTGACTCCAGGTCCAACACTCTATATCTACTGTGCTACCTAGTTGCCCCAACATATATAATAATTATTGTTTATATATATAAAACATATGATATATAACTAATATCATATTATATATAATAATTGCATGCATACGTGCGTGTGTCTCTATCTGTACTCTGAGTTGATCATCTCTGTTAGGAGGTGGACAGTATGTTTAATAATGACTCCTCTGAAATTGTGGCTAGTGACTGTGTCGCTCAGTGTTCTTACAAATTATTTTGTCTTTACTATGATGTCTTTATTGCATAAATTTTCTGTTCGCATCAGTTCGTATGAGTCTTCCTCGACTTCTCTGAAACCTTTCCCTTCCTCATTTTTTACAGCACAGCATTTCATCCTATATTTCATCACATTTATAAACCATATACTTTTATATCACATTTATAAAGCGTAACTTGTTCAGCCATTCCCCAGTTGATGGGCACCCTCTAAGTTTCTAATTCTTTGCCACCACAAAAGAGCTGCTATAAATATTTCTGTACATATGGATCCTTAACTCCTTTCTTTGGTGTCTTTGGGGCATTAATATTGGGGCCTAATATTATTATCACTGAGGTAGCTGCCTCTAATAGCTAATAATGATGATGATGATATGATTATGTTATGTAATATATATTCTATATAAGAGCTAATAATAACAAAAGCATTTTAACAAGCCCCCCATTTTACAGATGTGAAAACTGAGTCCCATAATGACAAAGTGACTTGCTCAAAAATCATACAAGGAATAAGTGGCAGAATCAAAATTTGAACCCAGGTCCTCAGTACTTAGAAGTCATCTCTAGTCCAACCTGGTATTTTGCTGGGTCAAAAACAGTCTCTCACTCACGAAGGGACTTGCCATTGAAGATGTGGCTACTAAGTGTCAAGAGTTGAGACATAATTACATGTCATGCAGTAAAACTATTAGTACCCACAGGCAGCAGAACCACGCCCACTTTCTGCATCCTTTGCCACTCCTTTTGTCCATTTCCTTCCAGAACCTAATCTGTGCCCGCTTGCCGACTTCCTTTTGCCACTGGCTCTCCATCGCAGACCCCCTTGGACCAGCTTGTGGGTCACGGTACACCTTCCTAGCAAGGTCCTGCAGTCGAAGCTTCATCCCTCTCCCCTGCTGAAAGGATCTCAGGCAACAGGGAGCAGGTGGGGCACAGATTTGGGGAGCAGGGAGGCCAGATCAGGGACCATCTGCTCAAAAGCTCACACAGAGAAATTCCACTTGGAGAGACAGCCTGGCAAAGTGGAAAAAATGGAATAGGAGAGCTGGGTTCTGACCCGAATTGTGACACTTCTAGTTATGTGGCTGTGCAGGCCGCTTCACTACTCTGAGGCTCAGTTTATCTGTAATATGAGGATGATGCTCCTTGTACTGCCTATATACAGAACTTTACCTTTCAAGCATTATGAAAATATGAATTTATGACGATCATGGGATCTTAGCTCAAGAGCTAGACAGGGACTCAGGTCATCTAGTCTAACCCCCTCATTTTACAGGTAGGGAGTGGTAGACTTGGGATTTGAACTCGGGTCCCGTGGCTCAGTTCAGCATTCTCTCCATTGCACCAAGGCATGAACAATAACACTGTAGCCATGATCTTTCCTGAGCCCACCAAGCCCCTCTTCAGAGAGATAGAGCAACCCTCTACGTAGTTTGCATACATTGGATGCGAATTGTCTCTTTGTATATTTGCAGTATACAACTTAATTGTAATTTGTATTGCAGATTGTACAATTTTCGTAAAATTGCATATTTATAAATTATATACAGATTTTTGGATATATTTTGTATATATGTTATTATTTAGTCATTTTGAATCATAGTCCAACTCTTTGTGACCCCATTTGGGATTTTCTTGAAAAAGATACTGGAGTAGTTTGCTATTTCCTTCTCCAGCTCATTTTACAGATGAGGAAACTGAGGTAAATAGGGGTGAGTGACTTATCCAGGGTCATACAGCTAGTGTCTAAGGCTAGATTTGACCTCAGGTCTTCCTGATTCCAGACCTGGCACTCTATCCACTGTGTCACCTAGCTACTCATGCAGATACATTCTGTACACACATACACACACACATTATTTGTAAATGTTATCTTCCATAATTACATATATATGTATATGTGAAACTCTGTATGCTTACATACAGATTTTTTCTCCCCATTACAGTGTAAGTTCCTTGAGAGTAGGGACTGTTTCACTTTTAATCTTTTATCTCCAGGGCTAAGTTCAGTATCTGACATTATCATTCCCATTTGCCAAATGAGGAAACAGAGTCTCAGTGAAGTCTTTAGAGCTTAAAGAGACCTTTGCAGTATCTTGTACAATTCCCTCATTTTACAGTGGGAATTAATGAGGTTAAGAGATTTTCCCACAGATTTGATATTCAAACCCAGGACTTCTGACTCCCAATCCAGTTCTATTTCCATTATATCTGCAATGGTGAATTACGGTAAAGTTGGAACTAGAGCCCAAGACTTCTGATGTTTAGTCCATTCTATCAAGATGGGGTTGCTGTTAAATGAGCCCCTTGGGAACTGGGTCACCCTCTGGCTGGCTGTGGACTTCCCAGCCTCCCCAAGGGAGAACAAAGGCTCCCTGTTAATGTCACCAAGCCTGGCAAAGAAACTGATCTCAGGGGTGGGACTGGGAAAGGGAGGCTGGCGCGTGTGACCAGTGCTGATTCAGGGGCTTGTTCTGAGATCCTGACTCCTCTATGTGGAACAAGGCCAGGGACAGCCTGCCCCTACTGCCTCCTCTTCTGGGGAAGGGATGTTCTTAAGATAAAAATACATCCGGAAACATTCTTTGGCTGGCATCACGACCCCCTCGTTCAGACACGAGGAGTGATGAGAGCAGAAGGAAAAGCTTAAAACCTGGCCAGAGCTCCCACACCCCCAACTCTGTCATTCTGCCTGGCTTTGATTCACCTTTGAAGATACAGGGTCAACCTCTTTCTTGTCGCTTTAAAGAATCCTTGCGTACCTGGTTGACCCCTGCCTTGCTAAGGTCAGCAGATCTACTCCCCCATCTCCAGACCTGGACAGATGTTCCTTTTATATGGGATAGGTATAGAGATATGGATAGGACCTATGATTTCATGAACTAAAGGGTACTCCCTGAGGAAATGCAAGTTTCCTTTTTGGAATCTCATAGTTTTGGAGAGTTTCCTGGATGTTGAGAGGTTATGTGACTTACCCAGGATCATATAGCTAATATGTGTCAGAAGTAGGATTTGAACCCAGTTCAAATGGTTATGAGCTATTATGCCATATCCTCTCCTGAAATATAGAATGTGGAAAAGCTCTGAAAAGGTAAAAAGTGGGCATTTCCTATTCCAAAACCCTATATCATAGAAGAAATTCTAGACTGGGGAGTCAGGACTGGATCAGGATTGGGTCCAATCCTAGATTTGCTGGTCTCTTTCTGCTTGTCACCTGGGTTAGGAAAGACAACATACTTTGTAAATTCTGTGAAGAACCAGAAGAACATCAGCCATCATTATTTAATCTCTCAGCCTCTGTTCTCTCATCTGTAAAATGGGCATAGAGAATTAGAAGATCGGTAAGGTCACTTCCAGCCTGGCTACTGTTTGATCTATTGAAATAACTTCCTAACTTGTCCTGATGACTCCTACCTCCCCTCTCCTCCTCCCTTCCAATCCACCTGACCTTACCACTGGGGCTTCCAAATGGAGAGTACAGATTACACCTCCCTACTGCTTGGTACAGTTCCCTGGGTTCCAGCCTATATTTCACAAACATGTTCTGTATTTTCCAGCCCCCAGACCTTTGCTCACTTTGCTCTTTTATGCCTAGGATGTCATTCTGCTTGCCTGCCTTCCACTTTCTTGGACCACTTGAAATCTTAGCCGCATTGCTCAAGGTTGGACTCAAATGCAGTCTTTTCCTTGAGTCTTTGCATCAGTTGCAGATGACTTTTCCTTCCTAGGACCCTAGATCTAGAATGGAAAGGGTCTTGTAAGACGGTTTTCTCCTACCCCTGAATATTGCCTTCAACAAGACACCAGAGAGTGAATGACTTACCTGAGGTCACACTGATAGCAAATAATAGCGCTGGGTTTTGATCCCAGGTCTTGTGACTCAAAAACCAGTGTTGTAGCCATAGTACCAGGCTATCTCTCTCTCACAAAACACTCAGAGAGTCAGTGTGAAAGAACGCTGAGCTTGGAGATAGGAAAACCTGTATTGAAATGATCCCTTCTGATACTTGATAGGTGTGACTTTGAGTAAGTCATTTTACTTGTGTGACACTCAGTTTTCTCCTCTATAAAATGAGGATAGCACCTTGACTCCCTATTCCCTCAAGGTTGTTGCCAGAAAAGGGTTTGTGTAGTTAAAAATGTCTTGTAAATGTGGGTTGTTTTCCTTGTCTCTCTTGTGCACTTTTATATTTTTAATGTTGGTTATCTGTGTCCATGTATTGCCTCTCCTCACTAAAATGCAAACTCCATTGTTTACAATGTAGTGGAAAGAATCAGAGGACCTGAGTTCAGTTCCTAAATCTGACACGTATTACTTGGGGAAGTCATTTCCCTTACTGGGTCTCGCTTCTTTCTTTGTAAGATGAGGAGGATGGATTCGATGATCTCCAGAAGTGTTTCATATCTATTACATTTCTGACGGACAATGTCTTAGATCTCTGTCTCCCCGGAATTTGTCAGAGAGTTTAACATGTGTGGTTTGCACTAAACGGAGCTTGATGCAGATTGTGACCGTGGTTCCTTCCTATCTTGATCCTTGAGGGATAGAGTTAGTCTTTCTCCCAAGGAACCAGTTGTGTCTCCTTAAATTGGCCTGGGCTGTACTTACTCTAATAGAATAAGATTTCTTCTCCTGATTGTACAACCAGAGAATCATAGACTCTTAGCATTAGATGCAAACTTAGGACTCAATTAGTCTAATTTCCCACCCAGTGTACAAATTGCAACCACCAGCATTTCTGATAGGCAGTCATCTAGTTTTTTTCTTGAATACTTCCTGTGACAGGGAACTCACTACTTAACAAGGTAGGCTTTTCCATTGCTGGACAGTTCTGATTGTTAAGAAGTCTTCCTTGACTTGAACCAAAACCTGGTTGTTTGTCATTTCAACTCATTGTTTCTTGCTTTACTTTCTTGGGTCAGGCAAAATAAGTCTGCTCCCTCTTCCATTTGAAATCCAATTAGAAATCTAAAGACTGTTATTGTAACTTCACAGAAAAGATACAAGGGCTTCACCCTCTCCCTAACCCTGCACTGATTGGCCTCTCCTAGGAAGGGGAATTGGTGGTGTCAGTGGTGTTGAGAGGAGACTAACAAACCATTATCACCTGCTCTTGAGTTTGTAGCACCTTTTCTGAATAATAGCAGAGACTGTCTCATTTCTTCTGTTAGTTTCTCCAGGTTTAGCACAGTTCTTGGCATATTAAATGATTTTTCATTCATTCATTCTCTCATTCATTCATTCATTCATCACTCATTCTTGTTCCAAATGAGCTTCTCAGCTGAATTTTTAGGCTTTAGTCTGGGTTTCCTCTTCATCTCTGTTTTCCTCTTGTAATTAAACAAGTGCATTTGATACTGTACCACATGAATGGAAATTTTCCCCATTTCACAGATGAGAAAACTGAGCCTCAGGGTCATTAATTTCCTTTTCTATGGTCACACAACTAGGAAGGATAAAAGAGGCAGGAATCAGGTATTCCCAGGCCCTCATCCAGTATTTTTTGCACCATAAAGACTGTTGGTTGGTGGGGCACAGTCCTTCTGCTAGTTCATCTTCCAGTTCCCTGAGAACCAATGATTTCATTCATATGGTGCTCTGCCCTGCTGCGTGGGGCTGGAGGTGGGCGATGTTGGAGAGGGCATGAGAGCCTGCCATGCTGGCATCTTATCTCAAGGTCCTCCATCACATCCCACTAATGCTTGGCCTGGGCCACCCCTCTCAGGGGCCCCTTTTCACAGGCCCCCATCACATCCCACTAATGCTTGGCCCTCTCGGGGCTCACATCTCCCGTCCTCCAGGTATTGTAGTTAGTAAGGAAAGTTAAGCATTTATGGTTGTTGGATTGTTTCAGTCACATCCAAAGGCACCCATTTGGGGTTTTCTTGGCAAAGATACTAGAGTGGCTTGCCATTTCCTTCTCCACCTCATTTTGCAGATGAGGAACCTGAGACAAACAGGGTTGAGGGATTTGCTCAGTGTCACGCAGCTAGTGAGTGTCTGAGGCCAAATTTGAACTTGGGTCTTCCTGACTCCCAGTCCAGCACTCTATCTACTGTGCCACCTAGTCACTGCTTCTAAACGCTTAAGTGCTTTACAGATATGATCTCAGTGATCTTCCCAACAATCCTGGAAGGAAGATGTTACTATGATCCCCAGTTTGCAGTTGAGAAAAGTGAGGCAGAGAGAGGTTAAGTAACTTGCCCCCAGATTACACAGCAAGTGAACATCTGAGGCCCCAATTTGAACACAGGTTTTCTTGCCTCCCAGTCCAGCACTTTATTGCACCACTTGGAGAGGCCGCTGAACTTGGAGACAGGGGGATCTGAGTTCAAATTTTTCCCTCAGATATATATGAGCTGTGTGATCCCAGGCAAATAATTTAACATCTCTGTCCATCAGTTTTCTCATTAGTCAAATGAGAAGGTTGGAGTCAAAGGCTTCTAAGGTCCCCCCCAGCTCTAGATGTCTGACCTCTATGATCCTGGTTTGGAGGAATGGAGAAGAGACAGACTCCCCGGCTGATCTCACTCCTGGTGCAAGTGTACCTGCGGTCAGATTGTCCCCAAATGCTGATCATAGCTCACATAGGATCACAGATCTAAAGCTGGAAGGAATCTTAGAGGTTGTTTGGTCAAACCCCTCATTTTACATCTGAGATAGTCCAGGACTGAATCTGCATGAGATAGCCCAGCCCTGTGTTAGTAGCTAGTCTTCCTGAGTCACTGTGACTGAAAACTTCCATCCAGAAGGCCAAGTTTCTGGAGATGGGCCACTCTGAACTTAACTAGGCTTCCTGAGAGGACAAACATGCAATCGATATCAGGGCTTTAGTCAAAGTTTTTTCCAGCTTCGTAAGACCTACTAGAGCTTGTCTTTGAGAAACCAAAGTCACCTTAATGCCACATGGGAAGCACTTCAGTGGAAGGATCATAAAATATTATAGAATAATAACACACATTCTGTATTGCTTTGAAGTGTACAAATTGCCCTATGAGGTAAGGGCTGCAAATATTATTATTTTTTAAAATAGATGAGCACATTGAGAATCAGAGAAATTAAATACCTTTCCTGTGGTCACATAGCAGCTAATAGGTGTCAGAGCCAGTGCTCTAGACCATAGCTTTAGAACAGGAAAGGGCTTTGGAGGTCATCTCATTCAGATCCCTCATTTTCCAGATGAAGAAACTGAGTGCCAAAGAAGTTAAGTGATTTGTCCTGGTCACATAGCAGTTAATAAGTGTCAGAACGAGGTCTTCAGATCATAGCTTTAAAGCTGGGACAAGCCTTGGCTGGCATCTGGTATAGATAATTCATTTCACAAATAAGAAAGGTGGGAGGGAAGGAAGGAGGGAGGGAGGAAGGGAAGAAGGAAGGGAAGGAAGGGAAGGAAGGAAGGAAGGGAAGGAAAGAAGGAAGGAAAGAAGGCTGAAAAAAAATAAGTACTTATTAAGTACTTAGAATGGGCCAGGCACTTTCCTAAGCACATTACAAATATTATCTCATTTTATCTTCGCAATAGCCCCAGGAAGTAGGTACTGTTATCCCTATTTTACAGTTGAGGAAACTGAGGCAGGTAGCAGTCAAGTGACTTGCCTAGGTTTACACAACTAGTGAGTGTCTGAAGTCGGATTTGAACCCCAGAAGACCTGGGAAGAGCTGGTTTCAAAACCCTTTCTCAGACTCCTCATGAGGTGTGTAACTCTAGGACTTCAGAATCCACTGTGCCATCCTCGCTTTGAGGAGACTATGACCCAGTGAGGTTTAAAATGACTTGCCCAAGGAAGTGAGTGGCAAATCTGGGATTTGAACCCAGGTTCTCTGATTTCAAGTCCAGTGCTATCTCAGGTTGGGAGGATGGGAGGATGGTGTTGGCCTACCTCCATTTTCCAGAGGCAAAAACTGAGTCCCATAGAGGTCAGATGACTTGCCCAAAGTTGTACTTCAAGGTATTGGCAGAGTCAGGACTTGAACCTGTATGTCCTGATGCCCAGGTTAATATTTTTTCATACTCTGCCTTTCCAGCCACCATCTTGGTGAGGATTCCCTTGGCCTCAGTTTAGACTTAGATGTTAGACTAGATGGCCTCTGAGGTCCCTTCCAGCTCTAGAGCTATTACCTGGTTTTATCCAACAGGGACAGTGCCAGAGGGCAAGGCCCTTTGGGGAAGGGGAAAGGAAGAAAGAGAAGAAGGAAAGAAAGAAGGAAGGAGGAAAAGGAGGAAGGGAGGAAGGCCCTTTGGGGGAAAGGAGAAGACAAAGCCAACTTTGTCAAATCCTCAACTTTGTCAAGAGCTGGCCCTGCAGCTGCTTCGCTCCCAGAGATAAAAACCACTGG